>OU744737.1:30186576-30927862 GCA_916613615.1 Steromphala cineraria | reverse complement strand
AAATGTGTCTAATCAGAAATAATTTAAGTATCAATTAGACGTTCATTCTATATAATATATCCTCTACATTGTAGACGAAGGATTTTTCAATAAAAGCAATTTCATCTATATAGGAAGGAAATCATATATGCTCTTGAACAATCTCCTTTAAAATTAAGATACTAAATTCATTGTATTGCATGCCATATACTAACTAGATCGTTTTGGGGTTTTGTTTTGGGTACATATTGTTTTATATGGGTTTGTCATTAACAAACAGCATAGTAGTAGTACCAGGATACGGTTTGAAATAAACTAAATTATATTTATGACATATTTGAATTTAATAAAAACGAAATATGAGCGAGTGTTACACACAGTTCACTTTGTACTTACAAGAAATCACGTCATATTGCCAATGTTTGTAATGTGCATGTACCTTCACCAATAGTTTAACCTGTATAGCGCTGAAGGTCACTGTAGCCTATGTATTTATGTCCTTTTTGTTTAAATGTATAACGTTCTTTATACACGCTCAACTGTGAATATGTACAAACAAACCGAATATATGTAAAACTTGAAAAATATGCAAATTAAAAAAAAATAAAAAAAATATGAGCGAGTGACTAGATCTGAGTGGTTCTGGGTTTTCAGGAATGTTCGTAGACGTTGGATGTAAGTTGAGTTTATATCATTTTAGTGTAAAGGTTCATTCTTAAAAAAATTCAAAACGTCGACTCAAGTCTCTGTGTGGGACAGGGAAAGACCCTTCAAACTCTCAGTTCATTTAGCCTTGGGGTCACCCACCCATCTGGCGAGCCACGCCCGATGTTGCTGAACTACTCTAATAGCGGTCGAAATTAGCTGTGGGCAGGATCACGTGACACCACACCTGTTAAACGGAGCTCAATGAATCTCGGAAAGTGGATTAGTCAGCATATGTTGATGTGCCTATTGTTGTTTTCAACTTCTTCAGAATATAAATATCCACATTAATATTATTATCATTATTACATTCCCAGTCTAATTTATCAGTTTATCATATACATGAGATGACAAGCGAAGGACTAATCATGATTCCATATATCTGAGTGCAATGTGGATGAAGTGTCTTGCCCAGGAGGAGACGCAAGGCTATCTTTATACATTGAAATGCGCAACTCACTACTGGACATAAATTTCTGAATGCATGGCAGTAAGTAGGTCTTCTTAAATTTAAATTGACGTAGATAAGGTTGCTTTGTGAAAGGATACCCTGGCGTACACGTTCATACGGGCACAGGCCCCCGGGTCATTGAGCAATCATCCCTTTAAAAAAAAAAATTAAAAAAAAAAAAAATTTGAGATGACCCCCAGATTTGACAGCCTTCGTAGATACATAATGTTAATATTATGTATCTACGAAGGCTGTCAAATATTGGGGTCATCTAAAAAGATTTTTTTTTTTTTTAAAGGCATGATTGCTCAATGACCCGATGGCCTGTGCACACGGGGTGTTGGTTTGTTCTACCTCTAGATGCCTTACAAAGTAATACGCTATTAAAATTATACATGCATGGTGTCAGAATGAACTCTTAAAGGGGCAGTAGCACGTTTTTTGACAATTTTATATTATAAATTTTTCACTGATAATTGGACCCTAATGCTAAATGTATCACTTTGATAGTGTCAAAAATCTCATTACACAAGCCAATCATCCATAGTGACAGGACAAAGTATGAAGATTCACATACATTCCATTGGCAGCCATTTTTGTGTGAACACCTTTAATTCATTTTGTGTAAGAAAAGGAATCGCATGACTTAACTTTACATAATAATTTTGATTTATTACTGCTTCATTTAGTTAAGATACATTGTCTTTTGATTAGAACCATTTATTTTCATTTTCCTGACATTACCTTATATTCCCCCTAAAAACGTGCTACTGCCCCTTTAAAGGATATCAAAATCCAGATACCTCTTGTTCTTTTTGTAAGTCTAAGTGAGAAAATGAATTCCATGTTGTTTTGATAAACCCAAATGTGATGAATTAAGTCGTCAATATCTTCCAGGTTATTGTCAGCACAACCCACACATATACAAATTAATTAACCTGTTATCAACTGTTGATTATGATAATCTTTTCGAGCTTTGTCTATTCGTAGATAAAGTGTTCAACTTAGAAACACTGTATCTGCTTTGTGTCAAACGTAAAGATTACCGTATTTCCTCTAATAGGCGCCCGGGCGCTTTTTTTTCAGCACCCCTTTACCCCCCGGCGTTTATTGGAGAGCCGGCGCTTATTTCTTTCACAATAATTTAAGATTGTTTTAAGCCGTCTTTTACCATAAATACCTGTTAAATGTTTACTGAGGGAGAATTTATCTAAAGGTTAGGACCCGGCGCTTAATTATTGGAGACCCGGCGCTTATTTTCTCAACTACCATAATGACCCCCGGCGCTTATTAGAAGCCCGGCGTTTATTGGAGGCCCGGCGCTTATAAGAGGCCCGGCGCTTATTAGAAGCCCGGCGTTTATTAGAGGCCCGGCGCTTATAAGAGGCCCGGCGCTTATTAGAGGCCCGGCGTTTATTGGAGGCCCGGCGCTTATTAGAGGCCCGGCGCTTATTAGAGGCCCGGCTTTATTGGAGGCCCGGCGCTTATTGGAGGCCCGGCGCTTATTAGAGGCCTGGCGCTTATTGGAGGCCCGGCGCTTATTAGAGGCCCGGCGCTTATTAGAGGCCCGGCGTTTATTGGAGGCCCGGCGCTAATTAGAGACCCAGCGCTTATTGGAGACCCAGCGCTTATAAGAGGAAATACGGTAATTCTGTGGCGCAATTAATACTATTCATCTTGTATTCTACACGTGTTCTACTGTTGGCATCAAGGTGATTTATACGAAATAAATGAATCCTGGATTTTTTTAGGAATGTCTATTTCTTTGTATAGTACCAGTGGTCATTTTCAATCAGAATTTGTCCCACCCATTGCAGAAAAAACTTTTTATCCTATGATACGAATGTTTTGTGATACCGTAGTATTTCCTCTAATAAGCGCCCTGGGTCAAAGGTAGTAGAGAAAATAAGCGCCGGGTCTCCAATACGCGCCGGGTCTCTAATAAGCTCCAAACCAATGAATTCATGTCCTTAAGTAAATTTTATTTATATTTATATTTATATTTATATCATATAAATATTCATTGTAAAATACTGTTTAACAAATTTTAACAATTTTCTATGAAAGAAATAGGCGCCGGACCTCCAATAAGGGACCGGTCATTTATTATAGGGGGGGGGTGGGCCGGTGATTTTAGGGGGTGGGTCACAAAAAAATAAGACAGCCTTTAGGGGTGGGTCACAAAAAAATAAGACAGCCTTTAGGGGTGGGTCATACAAAAATAAGATAGTATTTTAGTGCTGTTTTCAAACATGACAACTGATCAGAATGAGGTAAGATATATATGCTTTAATAAACATAAACAACAAACTTTAATGCTCTGTTAAGAATATAAATAGTGTAGGGGTGGGTCATAAAAAAATATGACAGGCATCAGTGGGGGGTCATAAAAAATCATGACAGCTTTAAGGGGTGGGTCACTTTTTTTGGGACATACTGTGGGGAAATTTCACCGTGTAATTCTGTGTAATAGATGTCTATTAACGATCTGGATGATTGGATGTATATTTTTTGGAAGTAGGTTTTAGTTGCATAGGGATGTTTGGTCGGGGGTCTAAGTGAGCCACGCTCACTTTTTTCTTGTTAAAGTTAAATAACCATTTTATAAGTTTCATTGTAAGATTTATAGAAGTCTCCTTTACAAAAGACAATATTATCACCGAGTGTCTTCTTATATCAATATATCACCACAAGTTTATAAAAGAAACAAATATCCGAGGCTTGTTGATTGATTTGATATCAGAAGACACGAGGGTGAGATTCTATTTATCATCCTTAATCATTTAATAATAATAATAATAATAGTCCTTTTGTATTGGGCACAGCTCCATGCGCGTTGCATGCTCGAGGCGCCATGTATGTCCCTATGTTGAAAAGGCTTGTTTGAATAGGTAAGTCTTGAGATGTCTCTTAAATGATTGGAAAGATTGAGAATTTTTTAGGTCAGTTATTCCATTCGATGGCGGCAACATAGGAGAATGAGCGTTGGCCATGTTTGACGGATTTAACCTTTGGGACCAGAAGTAGGCCTTTTGACACTGACCGCAGTGATCTCATTGGCTGGTATTGCTGCAGAATCTGTCAGATACACTGGAGCCTCTCCTCTCAGACACTTATACACAATGCACAAGATCTTGAACGTTATCCTGAACTGAACTGGTAACCAGTGTAGAGATGCTAGGACTGGCGTGATATGTTCATGATTGCTTCTCAGTGAAACAATTCTTGCAGCCGTATTTTGAATACACCGGCAAGAAGTCTATTGGCTAGTCAACACGCGACATGACAAGGGATAATATGAGGGTGACAGCAGAATCTTTTGTGAGAAATTTTCGAATGGCCCCAATGTTTCTGAGCTGAAGAAAGCACATTTTAGAAATGTATTTCACGTGACAATCTATGCTTAGATCACTGTCCAGCAGCACTCCGAGGTCCTTGAAAGATCAGCATCACCAATATGCATTGAGTTCAACATTGTTTGATTACGCCGTGTCTTCGTCCCCACCAACATGCACTCGGTTTTTGTGTCATTCAGTTACAATTTGTTTTGAGACATCCATGTTTTAATGCTGTTGCAGCAATTAGACAATTCCCGTGTAGCAGTCATGGATTGGGTCGGCGTAGGATGAAAGTACTTGACAAGCTGAGGGTCATCAGCATAAAGCTGTCTGTTGATATGATGGTGATCAATGATGTGTCCAGGTTCAACCGTATAGAGTGTGTAGAGAACAGGACCGAGCACAGATCCCTGGGGTACGCCACACGTGAGCTCCACTGGGCCATGGGGAGTAGTAGCAGCCATTCACATACACAGATTGTTGTCTACCCGACAGATATGACTCAAACCAATTCCAGGCCGTATCTTGGATATGAAAAGTTGTATGTAGGCGCCGGCTAAGAAGTTTCTGGTGGTCAATGGTGTCGATCGCAGCGCTCAAATCTAGCAAGACGAGCACTGCAACTTTGCCTCCTTCAATACCGAGTCGCATGTCATTGACCAATCTAAGCAGAGCTGTCTCCGTACTGTGATATCGGCGATATGCAGATTGGTATGAGTCGTACAAATTACCTTCCAAAAGATGGGTTGACAGTCGCTTGTTCACTGCTCCCTCAATCAATTTTGAAAGATACGTCAAATTAGACACCGGACGGTAGTTTTTTAGGTTTTCAGCATCCAAATTTGCTTTCTTGATGGTAGGTTTCAGAACTGCGTGTTTTAATATCTTAGGCATTTTGCCGCTTTGCAGACTTGCATTTATTATATTTGTGATTGGACAAAGGAGAATATCAATATCGGTCAGGACAACTCGAGTTGGAATAGGGTCGAGAACACAGGAGGTTGGTTTGGCTTTCCTGATTAATGTCAAAACTTCCTCCTCACTAAAAGTATCCAGGGCATTGAGACACCTTCCATCGAAATGAGTAGGCTGTGCAGTTAGGTCGGAGTTACTCAGTACAATGTCAGGGATAGAATTATGAATCTGCAAATCTTCTCCTTGAAGAAAGTTGAGAATGTTTGAGCTATGTGTTGAGCATCACCTATGTCCGGCATAGGAGTGTCAGTTTTCTTTCCCAGTAATGAGAACAAAAGTTTAAACAGAGCATTTGAGTCTGACATGCTGTCTTTAATTTTGGAGTTCATGTAATCAGTTTTTTTCTTTTTTGATGGAGTAGGAAACCTTATTTCTTGCTGCACAGTAGATCTGTCGATCTACTTCAAGACGAGATTTGCGCCATTGTCTCTCACAGGTCTTCTATCAGCCTTTAATTCACTGACACTGGGAGTCAGTCTACGTAAACCTAGCCTCAATATTATCCGTTTCACTCCTATACTGAGTCTAAAAAGGTCTAGTAGAGGGTCGCGTCAGCCCACGTATCGAATTGACCAATCAGAATGCAGCTTACCAAGCCACACTAGTCTGCCATCTCACGTATAACGTTGGAGGGTCATAGGTCGCAGAAAGGTCGGCTGAATATTGAGGCTAGGTTTACTTAGACTGACTGGGAGTGAAAATCCAAGGTGTCTCAGGCCTGTAGGGAATTTGTTTCCTCTTCTCGGGGGCATACTTGTCTAAGAACTCAAGTAACACATGATTATACATTTGGACATATCCAGCACAGTCTGGTGGCTTCTGTGTCAAGAGTGCCGAGTTTCGTAGATCTTTTCTGAAGGCCTCCATGTTTATCTTTCTGAGATTGCGACAGCGAATAGACTTCTTGGGGTGGGGTGCTCTCCTGATTTCTAAACCAATTGGGTATAGGTTATATACTCCTTTGAGGTTGATATGGGATATACATCCCGAGGCGAAGCCGAGGGCTTTATATCCCATATCAACCGAAAAGGAGTATATAACCGTCTTACACAACATATAGGACATCATTTTAGAACTTATTTTTCTATTTTGTTAAAAAAGATTTTAAAATAATTAGGAAAAAACAGTATTTTTCAGGCTGAAGTAATCCACATAACTCACCTAGGTAGTTATGTCAAATAGCAACCTGTAAAGACAAAGGAAATAATCTTCCGCGTTGTGTAATATTAGATAGTAAACTGATAGCTGTATGTCAGAGACATGAACAGACTCAATGCATGTCTGAGATATCCAGTAACCACCGAGTCAAGTATGTGATGATTTCTGTGTGTAGGTTCGGTCACAAGTTGGGTACAATCATGAGACTCCAAGAGGTTCATCATTTGAGTTGTATCTGGATTTGTATCTTTGTCAAAGTGAATATTATTGAAGTTGAAATTCTGTATTCCTACAAAAACATTGAAATGCCAGAAAAAGGGGCAGTAGCACGTTTTAGGGGGAATACAAGGTGATGTCAGGAAAATAAAAAGTAATGGCTCTAATTGTAAGATGCATCTAACTAAATGAAGCAGTAATGATTCAATATATTACGTAAAGTTTCGCCATGCTATTCCTTTTTCTTTCACAAAAGGTGTTCACACAAAATGGCCGCTAATGGATTTTTATGTGAATCTTCATACTTTGTCCCTGGCTATATAATGAGATTTTTGACACTGTCAAAATAATACATTTAGCATTTACAGTTATCAGTGAAAATTTTAAGATATAAAATTTGAAGATAAATAGTTGCGTTTGTAAAATTTCCGGGATTCATTGTTATTCAACACCCGCAAATTTAGTTTAAAACCGACGGCGTTATACCAGTTCACACCTATTTAGACAAATTAAATTTTAATGTTATTTTCTATATCATGTGATGGAAAAATACGGTAACAATCCTAGGACTTATCAGAACATATGACTTTTCACCATTTTCGTCAAAGAAAGGCGGTCAAACTACAGGCGGGGGTATGTGAGCTGCGCTCACTTTTGCCTTGTTGGTGAAAGCAGTGCAGTTTTCGATGATGTGAACATCGATCCATTTTTAAATTACAGTTTGTTTGGATATTGTTTTGTCGGGACCGCTCCAAGTTACAATTCGACTGTCAGCAGACACTTGGAGAAATCTCTTAACCCGATAACACGTATTCTGATCACAGACATAGGGGAGACCGGGGCAAGGACAACCATTCTCAAAATCTCAAATACAGCTTTATGGTTGAGTTTTTAAAACAAAGATTGTGATTTATTTACACACTCTACGAATGGTGACACATCACCTAATGAATCTTTGATACATGCCCAAGACATGCGCATAGATTATATGACAATTTATTGATTATATGAAAAGTCACAATCAGCGATGTTTTGCTGTTCCGCCATTTTTTGAGAAGGTAACTGCAGTTACCTTACTCAGTGTAGTAGGGGTGGTGGTCGCTACGCTTCATTCGCTGTTCATCAAAAGAACGTTTGGGGGGAAATTACGAACTGAGAGCTAGAAAACTGTTTTTGACAACTGCGAGTAAAATCTGTTCATGTCCTGTGATGACATTCTTTTCAACATGATTGTCACGTCACATTCAATATTTTATGTTCAGTAATTCACGAGGGATTGAATTTTATCATGAATGGCAAGTTTCTCCATAGCCTTGAACTTACACGGAGAAATCACGTGGTTGCTAAAAATAGAACAGTTGGTGCAAGTTCGACCATCAGACACGGGGCAAGATCGACCCAAGGTAATTGTTTTTCATAGCTTTGTATACCAACGAAAATAAATATTCAGTCTTTGATAAGATTTCAAATAGTTTCATTCCAGACCTCAAAAGCATCAAGGAATTCACCAAGGCCAATACACTATACCAGAAAGAAGACAGCACCAGATGCATTGTAAAGAAATAAGGGACATTTAAATTCTACCTAAAATGGATAAACAACCTGCAAATTTGTTATATATTCCTACATGTCAATACACTGATACATCGATAAATGATAAACAGAACCAATGGCCTTGTAGTCCATCAGATAATATCTAACTCGTCACAGAAATGGTCATTATGTTACCAACAGCACGAAAAAAAATCACAACATCTGTAGGTTGTTAGGAAGTGTCCCTCTTCAGGTGATACAGGTTAATCAAACTCTGTGAATTATAATTCCAATCTATATTAAAGAGTATGGAAACTTAAGGTCAGCATCGTAGGTCTTTCGTTTCTAATGAAGAAGATGAACATAGATGAATTCATTCTTGAATGATCTATTTTATTAATAATTTCTTAATTTTATTTTATGATTTATTCTTCAGACTACTTTGATTGCTGAGATGGGATATTTCATATATTTTTAAATGTGATTTGAATTGCAATGTTTGTTCTATCTGAATAATTATAGAGATGATTCTTTATTGTTATTGTACAAGGGTTGAACTTGCCCCTAAGGAGGGTCAGACTTGCCCCGACACGGGGCAAGTTCGATCACTTATAATACTTCCTTTGGAGGGTGAGGTGCGGTCATGCTCCTTATCTTACAGTGTTTTGCTCTCACGATAAGAGTGGTAAAGCAACAACAAGTGTACCTCTTGATTTTCATACCCGTGTCTTTAATACCTTCTTTGGTAATATGGTTTTATCAGAAAAGTGGTCGAACTAGCCCCGGTCTCCCCTACTAATATGAACATTAATTCTCTTGAAGAGTATCAATACAACCAATTATTGTACAGCTTTAATTAGAATAGATGTTTGTAGCGAGTCTTTGTCATCGTGCTTGAATGTGACATATGAAACAGTTGATTAGATCTACGATTTACAGTACTGAGTAGAGTTATCGTTCTTGTATCAATGTGATTCAATGCCACGGCTCAGACTTGGCCTAGAAAGGTTGTTCAAACTAAAAACAGGTTAACTTTCCTCACATACAAGTTTGTTTTAATGTATTCCTTATATACGAAAGCCCGCTACTACGAAAGCCCGCTACCGCCAAATTGCAAATATAATTTTTTTTATAAAACTCGTAATTACGACTTTTTTTCGTACTTATACGTTCTTCTTCTAGATTTCGTCATTTTTATCCGTTGAATATTAAAAAAATTGACAGGTTTTTCCAATTTTCATTTACTGCAGTAGGGGCTATGCCGTGAGTGTTTGACCTGAGGCTCACGATGGGTGGGGTACTTCATCACGAAAGTTCATCAAGTAGAAATCTATCAAATAAGATTAATTCAGGATTTATTTAATTTCAGGAATGACAGTGATATTAATAAATGATACAATTAAGAATGATTGCGACATACACAATTAAGAATAAATTAATAAATTTATTGGGTACGTACTATTTCAAGTTTGCCTTCAAATGAATGAATCTATGGATTGGATATATTAGAATTATTCATAAGTCATGATTTGATTTTAAAGAACAAAGTAGTTTTTGTGCCCAGTTGAGAATACATTTCAAACGATGCACATAAAAATATATTTTAAATCTTTGCTAGACAGACTTTTGTACATATGTAAAAATATCAAACATACACAATTATAACTTAATAACACTGAATTCATTTAAAAGTGACATGACTCGTGATCTTTTCAGTTAATATTCCCTTTAAAAGAGACAGTTATCCAAATTATTGGCAACTGCACAAAACCAGGAAATTATACAGTATGAAGAATTTATTAGAATTAAATATGAGATACTCAATGAAGAAACTTTGATTTTCAACCCATTGAGGAATTAGCAGTTCTAAATTACTACAGCACTTAGTATATCTATTTAAGTGAAAAGAAAATAAATCCTATAATGATTATGTGTAACATCAGATTTTACCTTGATTTCTGGTTGAACTTGAAATAATATATTTCAACAATATGTTATACAATACATGTATGTTGATAATTTGAAAAGATTTGTCCAAAGAAATCAGTGGATTCTTCAAACACTACAATTGCATCGTGGTATTTGGAACTTTTACAACAAGTCCCTTTGACTCAGTATTTTGTAGATTAATCACTGTGAACAATTTTAACTCCAAAAGTAATATCTCATCTGGATGATAAGTTTGTATGGTATTACCTGATAAAAGTTCCATCCCTGTTCAGTTATTATGCGCCGTCCCTTGATCTCTCATTTCTCAGACAAACTGTCAGCTAGCCAACTGTAAAATTGAAATAACCAAAATTAAACAATCTCGATTGTTTGTTAAGACAAAATCAGCCAAGCGGGGGCAATGGGCCATGTTGCACAATGGATAATAAGAAAAGCGCCGAAAAGCATGAAAATGGCCCGTTGTAAAAGATTTCTTTCCTAATCCCTGTATCATGTCACAAACTGATTTACCGTATTTCCTCGAAAAGACGCCCCCGGCGTCTATTTTTTCAGACCCCCTTTACCCCCGGCGTGTATTCGAGGCCGGCGTCTTTTTCTTTTTTTTAGGAAATTTAGTCCACGTTACATGTAGAGGGATAATACTTAATTTGCATTTAACTACGTGAGCATTAATTAATTAACTTATCACACGGCGTGTATTCAAGACCCGGCGTGTATTTACTTCAAACAGCCATACCCCCGGCCTCTATTCGAGACCCCGCGTGTATTCGAGGAAATACGGTACACACTAACAGTGCCATGAGTTAGGAATTGATAGCTGTAACAATTGCAGAGAGTTGTTATTATTACTGATTTGTTATGTAGCTTATACTAGTATTATATACACCACTCATTGACTCACAAAATGTTATATCGAAAAGCATACAAGTGACCCAAGGCAAGCCGCAACATTCAGTCATAAATTAGATTATTACCGCGAAGCACAAAAGCAGTAAACAGCTTTCTAGAAGAATTTTATTGAGATTGTCAAATATTCACACTCTTCTAGCACATTTCTTATCCATTTTGTAAAATAAACGAAAAACTTAAAATTGTAATGAGGTTTATCTGCTAGTTTACTGTTAATATAATGCAGTTGTAATTAATAACAAATCATAAAATTGAATATCAACTTTTTTTTATCGAAATCATGGGATTTATTACACATCTTCGTTGAATTGTAAACATACGTTTAGATAATTGTTTAATTCAAATTAGCTGTGATTAGCTATGATAAAATTCCTATCGCAGTATGATATATTTTATTCATGTAACGCCGTGGAAATTCGGTTCTTCAAAAGGAAACATCCCGCAGCGAAATTAAAATCTTTTTACCCATACGAATTAAGCTATCTTAAAAAAACTTACTCAGATATTCAATAATTGAAATATGACATAATTTCTGTACTCTATCACGTTTATGTCGTACAGAAGAATAATTTTCAATGACTTGGTATACAGGCTTCGCACAATTTCTCAAAAAACAAATTTTAAGGCCAATTTCAAGGCTTTCCTGGGCAAAATTAAGGCCAATAATTCAAACCGATGAGATCAAGCATGAGTGGTGTTCATAATTGCTGTTTAATTACATATAGGGCAAACTGACCGAGGTTCGGACGGTGTTCCAATCTAAATATTTTCAAAGATCGTATTGTTAATTATCATGGGAAGAAAACAAATTTAAGACAATTATCTCATTAGGAATGAATTTTGTATTGTATTATGATTTATTTTTGTAGAAATATTTTTAGATTTACTGAATTTAACGGTTTTGATTTTGTATATCAACTCGCCCGGGGTTCGGACAGTCTTGACCTTACCTCCGACTGTACCACTCAATGTTCTTGCATACATCACAGCTGTAATTTATGCCCCAAAAAGGTTAATTTTATCACCCAACACACATTAACTTGTTTATTTATAATGATAAACCAGTAATATTCAAATATGATTCAATATTTTGATAAAACACTGCTTCCTTTCCGAAGATGAACTTCTCGGCAACTCTCGAATGCGCCGCTAGAATCTGATGACGTCACAATCACTGCAGTAATCCTGCTGTTCCTTTCTCCTCCCTGCAGTAATGCAAACTCCAAACACTCTGTTAATGAAGTCTTGCTTGCAAAGTCGATGCATGGAGCTTGTGAAGTTAGTGGAGGGAGGATATAGTAACAGCATGTTAAAATAACGACGTGAAGTTGTTTGATGTCTTTTTTAAAAAAAGTTTGGCCTTATTGACTTGTTTTACTCAATACATGACAATGAGATGATCCAATAATTAAAGATAACACGGTAATTATGTCGTTTGAATGGATTAGTTGTTTCATTGACATTGATGACCGGTTCGTGTTTTCATTACAATGCATTATGACCGACACAAGCGGGGCATTTAATTGGCCTTTATTGATTGCTTGTTAGTCAACTCAGGTTTGTTTATCTGTTTGTTTAGTAATTCTTTGATTATCTTCAATCGGTCAAATGGCCATCATGGCAAATTTAAAAATGCCAGGCGAGACGATCGAAATACTTTCATTCTCGTTCAGAATCCCGACAAGTGCTAGTTTCGCTTGTCTATAACGTATTCCTAATAAGCCCCCCCCCCCCCCCTTTTGGGTATCCTAATAAGCGCCCCTTTTGGATTTGTTTAAGCTAAGCGCCCGGGGCGCTTAATAGGACGAATACGGTATAATAGTTCAGGGCAAAACTATACTTTATTGCAAAACACATGATGGTTAGGGCTACTCTATTTCTTAAATAATATTTTATTTCTAAAATTCATGTTTGCTTCTTCTTATAGAGGTTGAACATCTTTGTTACTTAGCATCAGATTGTGCTATATATAGAAAGGTTATACTTTTTTGGTGATTTTTCACGGACTTTGTGAGGGCAGAAAATTAAGTCAATATGATTTAGTTTGATGAAAAAATAATTACTGTTGTATTACTGTGTGCATAAGTATTTGTTTTATGATAAAACATATTTCACTATTTAACCTTAAAAAGTATTGAAAAGATATAAAAATGGATACCGTATTTCCTCGAACACAAGCCCGGGGTTCTATTTCGTTCAGTACCCCCTTACCCCCCGGGTTCTATTCGATGCCCGGGTTATAATGGAGGCCGAGTTGTATTTCTTCAGGTCTGAATTGACGTTTCAAAATCTTCTAGGAATGACGATTTCATGGAAAATTATTGATCTAGTTCTACATATCTCGTGGCATTTCTGTTGATATTCATTCTTTTATCAAAACCCGTATCAATCCCTGCAATATACGGTTTCCGTGAAGTATATACGGTACTATCGACATATTATACCAGTATACCCGGGTTATATTCGAGGCCCGGGTTGTAAAAGACTAATGGAGGCCCAGGTTGTATTAGAGGAAATACGGTAATTTCAAAATGAAGACTTATTTCTCCTGGATGATAAATTTCATTGATAAGGCTAATTTGACTGTGAATATCTCTGTCGTCCTCGGGTGATATGCTTTTTTCCCCTTTCTAATCTTATTCTTATTTGTGTACAATATAATATCTCCTTTCTTTGCATTACTTTTTTCTATGCAATACCTTATTAGAAAAACATTAAATTTAAAAATTATATTCAAAAGTTTACTTTGAAGAGTTTTTTATTTCGTTCATTTTCACCATTCGCTACCCTAACGGAAAGGCTTTTCTTGAAATAATATTTTTTATGACATAATTTGACACAAAGACATATTTTTCAACCAAATAAGATCAAATTTAGCTATTCATTAATGCCTTGAATCCAACCTCAAATTCTCTATTATGATAATAATTTTCCCGCATATATATAAACTGATAGCGCAAGTGAACATGCGCATTAATGGAAACCACCAGTCAAATCTAAACACGAAAACTCACGTGCCGGAAGTCATAAGTTGAACAGGAAATACGTCACTTGATGACGTCATTGATTCCACGTCATCAAATCAGCGTCACTTGGCTTTCAACGTTGGACCAGCAAAGTCGTCAAGGTATTGTACTCATAAAATTTTGTTCAACATGAATGTTATTGAAATTGGTAAAAATTACAATAGATTAAAGAGGATTATCTGTCTCAATAACGGATACAGTAAATTTGTAAATTCCCATAGACTTACATGTTAATTTGCAATTGCGAGAATAATTTTCATGAATTAAACGTTTGTTCATTTTTAATTCTCCGCCAGCTTGTCGGAAATCAGCAGGGCTACAATATCATAAATTTCATTCAATTACCCGATGATTATTAAGAAATATACATGTTATTTGATAACACATATGAAACATGCCAATTACGTTTAACATGGCCGTCAATGGGACAATGAAATCACAAGTTGTACATGTCACGATGTGATGATTAAATTTGTGTCGTTCGATAACTAATCAACGTAGAGATTAATGATAATTTCGTGAATGTAGCCGAGATGATTTCCAAGCCATATGCAAAATATCAAAACAAATGGACTTGTTTTTAATTCATGAAAGTTATTCATGTAATTAGGAGATAAACCTACCGTGTTTTTTAATTTTCGTGGTCTAACGTAGATTCGATACCTGTTGATGTCATTCGGAACCGAATCATTTAATTTGAGTCGGATTCTGTTCATTTTTTGCACATTTGTAACGAATCATCTCAGCTACAACATCGTAATTTCTGTTTAATTTTCAGTCTATTATCTAAGGAATAACAGTAATTCAATCATTTCAGTACATAATTGTGATTAGTTTATAATGGCTATGGGACAGGTGCAGTGATAAATTTACCTGCGAGTCCTGCTTCAAATACTCATAAAATTTAGACAGGACTCGATGAAATTTTAGCTGTGAGTCCTGGGTGGTACTATTTGAATACTCATTGAAGGACTCGTTAAAATCTGCTGGCACTCACAAAGACTTTTTGGTAGCCAGTCCCTGGACTCAGAAAATCATATCTGTAGATTGATCACTGCAGGTGTCTTAGTTTTGTACATAAATCGGTAAATCTGGTGACGTTACATCAGTAATAATCGGATAATAAAATATAAATTATGAAAATTATTTTTGCTACACTAATTTAACATGCAAGTCTATGGGAAAACGTCACTGTCCGAATATAACTGGCACGGGTCTGTACCTTTAATTTTTCTTCGTGCTTCCCTCTAAAAATTGAATTTGAATTTTTTTTTCATGTTCAATATTCTTATTTCAAATTACGATGTGTAAATACAATTTTATCCAGTTATTAGTGAAACATATAGCTATGTTTTTACAAATAGATATTGACGTTTTGTAGTTGAAAACTGTCATACAAATGACTTGCGTGTGTAAAAGATGGATAAAATATCATGGTCAAGCTTAGCTTGCATCGCTAAGCTGTTAACTAATTTTCTATGATGCACGGTATAGAGAAATATATAAGATAAGTAACAGGCAGGGTCTTTTCAATCAATTATGTTTACAGTGCCGTGTAAAAAGTATTGCAACAAAATAGGCTTCCATGTGCAGCGGGTGGCCATATTATTACGTACAAGTGATGTCATTCTCATTGACTTGCACGTTAATAAGCTGTTGCGAGAATAATTAGCGTAAATTTAGTTGAAATCTGTTTGCTTTAATTTTTTGCAGGCAGCGTGGAAATCATCCCAGCTACAGACACATATTTTCGATTTATGTTTTTGGTTATTATTCTGCATCTCATTCCGCTACGTTTAACATGGCCGTCAATGGGTCTTTCGAATCGCAAGTTGTACATGCGATGTTTCAACAAGACTAGTGTCATTTGATAACTAATTTACGGATAGGGGAAATGTAATTATTTATAAATAGATGAGTTGATTTCCATGATGTCTGCAAAATATAACAGCAATCGGATCATTTCCTAATTTAAAATAAATATTCTCAAAAATGTTAAACATGCAGGGATTTGGAAAGACACCTTTGACATTTGGGCCATTTTCAGGGATTTTAGTAATATTCTGAATTTTAGATGGGCCATTGCCCATATGCCCATAGTAAACTTCAAAATTTAAATTTGACATTTTGTCATTTATTGTGCAGAATGGCCCCTGCCTTTCCCAATCGCTGAACATGCAAGTCTATGGGAATGACGTCACTTGTACGTAATAATTTGGCCACCCGCTGCAGCATAAATAAGTGTAACGAGTCAATATGTTAATAAGTAAATTTAATAAGTAAATAAGTTAATATGTATCGGGATGTGTATCTTATCGCAACCCTCCTGTATTGTTACTTCTTACACCTCTAGTGAATATCATGTTTGTGTTGTGGAGCACAGTGGATGTATTACATCGTCTAGCTAACCACTACACCACTGTGCTCGCCGTGACTATCACCGGTAGAAACCTCCATCTAGTGGTTAGCATCAGTGTTTGCCCTAGGCTTGTAAATTTGGGAGCCACCATGACTCCATGATGTCAAATTTGGGAGTCATGAACATTTTTTTAAGAGTCAATTTTTATAATAAATTTATCCCCATTAAAAATTGACATTTGACTGTATATTTCATGCACAGTTAATCAACATTAACAAGGTATAAAGGTAATTCAGGTATTTATTCAGTATAACATGATGTATTGTAAACATCAAACTGTGAACAATAATTTAATTTTAAATAAAAACATTTAAATTGAATTCATTGGTATCGATACTTATTAATTACGATATTATTGCGTCAATGATGATGCAGACTGTTCAAGAACTTGCGTGTTTTACGTATTTTATGCGTCAAATATGCAGGTTTTCTGCGTCAGGGCAAACACTGGTTAGCATGCTGGCCTCTCACGCCAGAGACCAGAGTTCGAATCCCGGTGGAGACACCAAAAATTTGTGACTTGGGTCCATCTGTTCACAAGCGACTTAGTCAAAAACTTGGCTTAGTCAATAACACAAACTTAAGTCAATGGTTGTTAGGTGTCTGCAATGTTGCTAAGGGGGGAATCCCAGCAACAGTGACTTCAATAGGAACTCTTTTAGGTGAGAGGCTAGAAAATGATTTTTAGATGTGCAGTGATCAATCTATAAATATGACCCTCTGAGTCAAGAGACTCGCAACCAAAAGTCTTGAGTCCAAGCTGATTTAAATGAGTCCTTTAATAAGTAAGCACATAATATCAACAACAAAAATATGCATCCAAGGACTCACAGCTTAAATTTCTAAGAGTCCTTTCTAAATTTTATGAGTATTTGAAGCAGGACTCGCAGGTAAATGTATCCCTGGATGTGGGAATTCCTTCCACTTATTCTAACAGTGATCAATCTACAGATATGACTCTCTGAGTCAAGGGACTCGCTACCCAAAAGTCTTGTGAGTCCAAGCTGATTTAAATGAGTCCTTTAATAGCTAAGCACGTAGTAACACCGAAAAACTATGCATAATTTAAGTCAAAACAGAGGAAAACTTAAGTCTGAGACCTTTTATGAATATGACAGAAAACGTGAGTTTTTATTGGAACTTAAGTTATTTTTTTAAGACGCAAGTTCTTTTAAGAATACCGCTCCTGGGCAAGGCACTTCATCTACATTGCACTCAGTCCACCCACCTGTTAAAATGGGTACCTGAAAAATGGATGTACTGACCTACGTGGTCGTGATTACATTTAGGCTTAGCGCTTAGTAGCAGCTGTGAAAGTACACTCCTTCGGGGTAATAATGTAGCGCTTTGAGCATGTCTTAGGACGTGGAAAAGGCGCAATATAAGTACACACATTATTATCATTATCATTTTGCAGATGCATCTCAGTACGTTATGTGTACTGGCAGCCCTGTGCCTGTTCGCCGCCCTCAGCACCGTGGACGCGAGAGTCACTGAGAATGATGTAAGATATGGCAGATGTAAGTAATTTTCTTCCTATTTCCATTAATTCTATTCACTGTTTAAAGGAGACTGCTTTACATCCTGTTAAGTTACAGTTACTTTTGGGCCGCAGCGCTACAAATGGCTTATAGACATTTGTGCATCTCATTTTTTATTTAATTTTTTAAATTTTTTATTTTGTCCCCCCAAATTTCTGACATGTTGAAAGTAGGTGAAATTTTTGTGCAAGTGAAATATCGTAGTAGTGTGATATAGTAATCTTTTTAAAAACTGTTCAATGCATTTACTAAAAATGCATTTACTAAAATTGCACACATGGCTCAGCTTAAAGGCATCTAAGGGTGTGCATGATGCATCTCATATTTTGTTGTTTTTTGAATTTTTTTTCAAATTTCTGACATGTTGAGCTTGGGTAAATTTTTGTGCAAGCGAATACTGGATCTTTCAAACATGTTTTATAGGTATCCTAAAGGTTTGAATATTATATTAATAATTATGTTTTGGGAATTTTTAATTTAAAAATTTTAATGGATGTTTGAACTTGAATGAAGCTAACGGTGTGCATGGTTGAAAACATTGAAGGCTTTTTTTATTAGCGGGGGCATCTGTGTCCCATGGACACATATTTGCTAGTCTGTATTGCAAATGGGCCATGGCCATGTACAGTGCCGTGCCAAAAGTATTGCAACAAACGTCATTTTCCCATAGGCTCCCATGTTATTTCAGTATAGCATTAATAATTTTAATTGACACATTCTATGATATTTCTGACTGAAAATTGACATGAAAACAGAAATTATTACCCACGTGGTACTTCGTAAAGGGGTTTCATAACAATTTGTTATGACACATATGGGTCATAACACCTCAAAGTGATTTGATTGGCTTGCGGTGAACTTTGACATTGTCCAGACTACTTTATTCATTCATAAAACGAACGTGTTTTCATTCACAAATTCGAATGGCACTGAGTGAGTCAGAGTCATTCTTCAAACTTTCAGTTTATCTTTCAAATCTTCCTTGCCGAATTGTTAAGGAACAAATCGGAGGACAAAATAATTACAATAAATCATCTTACTCAAGGCTCAAATAAACACAAAAGGGTTTAAATTCAGCACAATTTGATCACCGAATTTCATTGAATTTGATCCATGTCGCTCCAAAATGACACAGACAGACATTGCTTGTTATCTATAGAATATAAAGACAACTGAATATTCTTTAGACAACATTTCTTCAAAACAATACGCGTTTGAACAATGATAAGCATCTTCAACTTACTCTGAAGGCGGTTGTTTACACAATTTGACGAAAAGATACAGGCAAATGGCGGCCGTCATGTCATGCCGTTGATCAAAGAAAGATAACTCTGACTGTTCTCGCGCAGTGAGATTTTATTTTCACGTACGCTTCGTTCATGACTAACGTGCTTAATATTTACATTTCACCAGACATTATGAATAAACGTAGGGTAGAATTTAGAAATGTGAATATTTGACGTCGTAATAGTATAATGTTTGAGGCTGTGGCGTGGTTTGATATTCATCCGCCGTTTCGTCTCTTTATAGGCATAATAAAAAGTTGTTTAAAAAAGCAATAAATCGTCTGAAATGCAAGTTGGTAATAAATAGGATACATAACTCGTTCCCCTTTCATATCAAGTTTATGTCCCTCGTGAAATAATTTTGTTTTGTCACTCGCCAAGGCTCGTGACAAAGCAAAATTATTTCACTAGGGACATAAACATGATATGAAAGGGGAAGCTCGTTAGATATCCTATAAATCTACTCTGCAAGACGTAAATAATTTCAGATTTTGGATACAAGGTTTTTTAACGAAATGGTTAAAAGGTTACTGGGGTATGTATAATTTTTCAACCGTTTTCGGCTACTGCCAACATGGTGGCAATGGGGAAGTGCCGTCACGGTAGAAATACCAAGTCATAATTTTGCTGTTTTCCAACACAATTCTTAAAATTAATGAAATTGAAAATTATAAACATGATCTCAAGTTGTTACCAAGTTTTATTACTTTTCGTTTACTATCATGATCATGATAATTATTTATGCTACACTGAAACAACATTGGATCCTATGGGAAAATGACGTTTGTTGCAATACTTTTGGCACGTCACTGTATATCAACAGCAAACTTCAAAATTATCGTTATGTTCAAATTTGACAGACTCGTCCCGTATCAAGCATTGGATCTACAACAGATGGAACCATTACAAGCGGATATATGAGAGGAGAAACAAAATCAGGAGGTAACTACGGCTTGCTTGCATCAAAATGTACGAATTAGATGTACCTTTCACTTTTTATTAAATGGACTCTTCAAACGTACTACGCGATGCTTATATTCTGTTTCGGAGTTTGTAGTCAGGAAAACATTACGTTTGTACAGGAAGTGATGTCATTATGACATCAACCCCCTCTGTTCTCCTTGGTATAATTAAAACAATATAGTTCACTGTTGTGTTTTCCATGACGGAAGTTCACAAAAAGTTACCACTGTCGTAAACTAACCAAAAACTTGGTAATATTAATTCCCAATCATCATTTGAAATAGGGCTATCAAAATGCAGCTATTTTTGATATTTTTAAAGTAATTTCGAATGCATTCCTTGTTTTGGCAATATTTTGCTACCAAAATTCCTAGAGTTCAAGACTACCTGAATTTTGGGTACAACGGTACAATATGTTTGCCACTTAATAAGATAATTTGGGATTTAACCCTTAAAGCGGGTCCCCGTCCTAGTAAAAGTGATGCATCACATTTATTAATTTGTGGCCCGCTACCGTGCGCCGAGTCTCTCCTAAGCTCTGCAGCAGTGTTGATTATTCATCGCTGTACGGAGCTAGACTGTGACAGTGAACCGGTTTACGTAAACTCTTCGGGTTCTCTGATTGAGTTATTTATATAATCAAATCGTTTAAACCGCTATAATGCGGATTAAATTATCATGATAGATTGTGCTATCTCACTGTGACAGTGAGTTTCTTTTGGTAACAAATTAATGCATTTAGAAATCCTGAATAGAATTGCTTTTGCAAATGTCGTAACATTATTACTAAATCGTCATTACAACACATTTGTTTTGTATTGGATTACTGTTTTCAATTGGAAATTTCTAATTAATTTCAATTTCTATTACTAAAAAATAAAACAAATAAAATACAAAAGTGTGGTCTTTGAAATGTCCGGTAACAATAGACATGCAACCACAAGAAAACTTTTCATTGACATATAATTAATTATTAACAATATTAATTTAAGCCAATAAGGTATGCGTCAATGGCAGCGATGCCGTAATATGGGTCTTAACAACCTTATTGTTTTGTATCTTTTGTTTTCAGCCGTGGAACGAAGGATATGTTTACCTACATGAACAAAGAACTTCTTAAAGTACGATTCAGGAATTACGCCCATGACGTTATGAAAGATATAAATAAACTGGTAAGTACGACCAAAATATTGCGTATCAAGACCTTAAAAATGATGGAAGATAAAATACTTTCTGACTCTTTAACTTGTATGCGAGATGATCATGAAACCCAACAAATTTAATTTAGCCCATGGCTAGTGAAAAAGAGACTGGGGAAGTGAAATACATTCCTACCCAAGCGGGCAAGGATATTCCGGGTATTAAAGTTTGCATAATGGTCATGGGAATAACAGTTTTTCTAAAAATAAAGTGTCAATTCTTGACAAGTACCATGTTTATCTCATCGATTGAGGTAGAAAGTATATATTTTCACGAGTGGCGCAGTGAGGTAATCATGGTATTAGTCAAGAAAAGACAGATTTCTTCTATATATTGGTGTATTTTGCTGTTCAGAAAGTGTTTGGGCTAGTGCTCTCAGGTATGCACTAATCTGTGAATGGCTAGTACCGCAAAGGGACTTATTTCAAGCCCTGTTTAGATTTTATCTCTCTATTTATTTTTGGAAAGCTTTGGAATACAACTAGCAATACATTTTAATTTATGAAGTCTCGGAAACTTTATTAACTATATGCTTTTAAAGAAGATAATTGCACATTAAAGAGGGCCCCTGACCCTCCCTCTCCCCTTTTGATCGTACTGGTGATATACCATAATACCACTATGCTATTTCATAGAATGTGTACCTCTTGTTTTCAGAATAGGAACGCAAAAACCAGAGATTATAAAAGAATTGCTGAATCTATTGGCAAGAACACTAGACCCGAAATTGAATCCTACTACAAGACCATCACGAGCAGGAACATGAAAGCTGGCAAATATCACCAAAAGATGCTGAATAGTAAGTTAAAATAGCACCTTCTTATTATATAGAATACAGATGACCGACAAAAGGAAAACTGTCATGTAACAACCTCTTAATCTCACCCTAATTCCGTCAATCCTATACAGGGATTGGGAAAGATGCCTTAGTCAATGGGCCATTTCTAGATTTTTCTGTAATTTCTGCAATTTGAAAGGGGCCATTGCCCTTATATCAATAGTAAACTTCAAAATTTTAATGTGACATTTTTTCATCCAATGTGCAAAATGGCCCATACCCCCTGCATATATAATAATTTTTCTTGCACTCATTTTATCATTTATCTTTCAGTGCCAGTTTCCAAGTTGGACACGACCAACCATATTTATCTTTGATAAATCTACAAGACTTTCATTGAAGGGGGACAGCAATAGCACGGAGGACATGTTTCTATCTAGCCAATAGTGTTGGCGAAGCTTTACAAATGTACAAATAAAATATTTCGAAAAAAATTGCTGGTTTTCTTTCATTGTTTATCTATGATAACCTGCTGATTGGTGAAGACAATGATTTTTTTTAGGCTTTTGGGGGTAAAATTTCTAAATTTCAAACGACCCCAAAAATAATGGCCTAATTAAGGGCAATTTTTATACTCATCTCTGATAGCAGCTTGGTTCACAATTTTTCAATTACAAATTTTAATTACAAATACATTTTGCATTACATCTCGAAATGTTTTTATAACTATAAACAATTGCCTAAATGCTAAATGCCACAATATACACCGACAGGATGCACTGAAGTACAAAAGAGGGTAGACACAGCTGTTTGATTTACTATCACAATAACATCTATCGGCAATAGTGTAATAGATTGTCGTCAATGAGGGCAGGGGTAATTAATACTAATTATAAACGTGGGCGGTCATTAACTGATTTTGGACTTAAAAAATTTATCATTCATGATGATCAAAAAATAATTTTATCAATATAATTTTATGTCGTCTTGTACGCATTTGGCGTATTTTGTACGCACATACCTTCTAAAATACGATAATACGCCACATGCACTAAATTGTACGCTTGAAAAAACATCTACAATCAATAGTTTATATTATCGGCATTGTCCGATAAAAATTTCAAATGACCGACAATTTTCTTTTGGTTAGGCCATTGGGGCCGATAGGTAACATGATACATTTAGATGGTGTTCTCCTTATCAATCATGAACATTAAATTCGTAAATTACAAAAATATCAAATGCTGGTGATCATAAAGCTTCAAAGAGTTTTCAGATACGATACCATGTGTAAATGTACAAATTCATCAAAAGTTAATCGCAATAAAAATCTGTTGTGATTGGATGCTATTAATACATTGGCCAACCAGATTAAAGCTTGTATTATTTGGGATAAAACAGTTGAAGTGAAAGGTGACTTGTTACTGTAGGAATTTTCTAACCAAATACACCATTATCTATTTGTGGCCAAAGTAAACAAATCGGCAGTAAA
The DNA here is from genome assembly GCA_916613615.1 of Steromphala cineraria. Lineage (NCBI taxonomy): Eukaryota > Metazoa > Mollusca > Gastropoda > Trochida > Trochidae > Steromphala > Steromphala cineraria. The sequence goes on along the minus strand of OU744737.1, from coordinate 30,903,943 downwards.
GTGAAAATAACTGGGCTGTCAATTACTCGTACGATGTCCGACGTACCACTTGTCATGATTTCCAGTATTTTTATCTGGGTTATAACGAAATTTTATTATTTACTGACATCAAAACATAATGTGATGAAACATCTACATACGGTTAGACACATGATCTAGATATTTTTAATTATACCCCCGACCAACGGTCCGGGGTATCTAGTAATACCAACGATTCCGTCCGTGTGTGTCCGTCCGAGGACATTTTTTGTCCGACCTATTACGGGAAAACCATTTGTCCGATTAATTTCAAATTTTGCACATGTCTTCTACCCTACTAGGAGGTATGCAGTGCGAAGTTACAGCAAATTTCGTTAACATTTGAATTCTTTATAAATTTTTTAAAAATTTCCATGTTTTGAACTTAGTCATTTTCAAATATCAGATTTGTCCGACCTATTACGGGAAAACTATTTGACCGATTTATTTCAAATTTTGCACATGTCTTCTACCCTACTAGGAGGGGTGCAGTGCCAAGTAACAGCGAATTTCGTTATTATTTGAATTTTTTATTATTTGTTTTTTACAAATTTCCATGTTTTGAACTTAGTCATTTTCCAATATCAGATTTGTCCGACCTATTACTGGACAACTATTTATCCGATTAATTTCAAATTTTGCACATGTATTCTACCCTACTAGGAGGGGTGCAGTGTGAAGTAAAAGCAAATTTCGTTAATATTTGAATTTTTTACAAATTTCCATGTTTTGAACTTAGTCATTTTCCAATATCAGATTTGTCCGACCTATTACGGGAAAAAAGTTTCATCTGATTCTTTTCACATTTTGCACATGTCTTCTTCCATACTAGGAGCGGTGCAGTGCCAAATCAATACTAAAATTGATGAGTGTTTTTTGTGGTTTTTTTTTGGTTTTTTTTACAAACTTCCATTTTTTGGATTAGTCATTTTTCTCAATTCCTCTTTGGGGGTCAAATGCTGTGCAAGAGATGACTACATTGAAAGTAAAAAGTAATTCAGTTAGTCAGGGATGCACGGTCGGGGGTATTAGTGAGCCACGCTCACTTTTTTGCTTGTTAAATCTGTCGTATGAAATGGTGTTGAAACTGACTAGAACTAGAAGCACATTAATCATTCTATTCAAATTAGCGACACCCGCAGGTCAAAACCTGCAATGTCAGCAACGATTTCTAAAACAATGACAATGATGAAGGGAAAGGTCAGATTATTTTGTTGACAATTCAGTATTTTATGATTCTTTGCTACTATTTAATATTTGGTTTGATATGACAGCTTATATGTTGTTATCGTAGTTGCCATGACTTCTTGACCTGATGGTCATTAATTTCAGTTTATAAGAGTAATATTTTTTTAAAAACCTTGAATTTCAATAGATTGTCATGAGAGAAAAATTTACATCCACATAGAACACACTCATGAGAGTTAATCTAGCTTTTGAATTTTGATCTAGATTTACAAATATGTCTTGAGAGTTTTCTGTTAATATATACAGTGAAAATACAATAAATATAATTACCTGCAAAATTCTTCCAACAAAATTTACATGGGCAATTTTATAAATCTTTATATTATTTATGCAGATCTCTTTTTTTTTACTGTGAGTGAATATGTTATTTTGATATTAGTCATTGAACATTTGATAGTTTAACATTGCATTAAAAAGTTCAATATCTGTTTAAATATAAATAACAGTTCTTTTATTATGAAATTATGCAAGAAGTAGTCGAGGATAAGTGACACTTAGAGCTTCAGGTCAATGGCCTATTGACAAACATCCATTTAGGACATTGGTCTTATTACTTTTCTAGGCTTCAAAATCACTGTCATGATAAAGAAAATTTAATTATTATTTTTATCTCACTTGTTCATTAAATGAGACCATTAGGAAATATTTTTCATGAAACTGAACTTTTTACAAATTAATTGTGAATGTATTTTTGCTTTGATAACCCCTCAGATGTCACCATTTCACTTGAAAAAATCAAATGGGAGGGCGTACCCTCCCATACCCTCCCCCCGACAACTATACGTTGTCAAGCGGGTCCGCGCTGCGCGCGCACCCGGTGCTAAGATAATGAATTGTACACATGATATTAACAAAATACCCCATAGCATTTACTTTTCCTACACAAAGCCTTATTTTGGGGTAGGCACCTCTGGATCATTACCAAAATTGGTATACTGTCTCTCAATATCATGTAGATGTGCCTTTTGGAGGTTATAGATTTTTTAAAATTTAATTTGTTATTTTTCCATGGCAACAATACTGGATTTTCCGTCTCGCCTTGCTGCGGGATAGGGATGGCGTGTCACATGATCAAATCACGTGACATGGGACACGCTTTGGGACAAAATGGCGAATGCCGGTTTACCGCAATGGTATCGGGCTTTCAAACAGGGCGTGAAAGATGTGCCTGCGATAGATTTAAATGCAATTTTCGACTTATCCACAAGTAATCCATGTTTAAAGTGATTTCTTTACGATTCCCAAAATAAAAATCTCGATCAGAAAAAGAAACCACGCCCCTTCTTGTAGTGACTTTGAGTCTAATTTATCGCGATCCTGGTAAAAGGGTCATCAAAAGCATGTAAATTTAAACCAAACTTCATACAATTATACTATTTGCTCTTTTTCGCAATCGTTTTACATTTCTTAAAAACTCAAATGCATAACTAAAAACATATGTAGAGTTAGAAAATTGCATATAGGCCTAAGGACAAATTATTGACCATGCATTTAATAGAATAATATGATGTAAGCAACACGATTATAAATATAGCATAAAGATACCCAAAAAAAATTCAACAGACCCAAAACACGTTAAAAATAGCATTGTAGGCTTTACTTCAGATTAAAGAGAAAATATAAATCTTGTAACGGTAAAAAAATATGCGTTGAAGCCAATTTCAAAACTTAAAATTTACACGAATAATTGTTATATAACCTATCGAACATTATCAACTCGAACCTGCCATTCTGACTGCTTTACATAAGTTTAAAAACATACAGTTTGACTTGTTGACTCGCGTCATTGTCTGGTTTTCGATGATAGTTCCCGATTTCAAACTTTCCTATGTCATTAATCAATGTCTATTGGCCCTTCAATTTTACTTTTATGCAATAGTCGAAACTTCTCGTTCAAATGACACTGTCGATAAAGATTTGCATATGCGACCCCAAACAATTCGCTCTTTTTCGGCCCCGCAGCGATTTCAATATTTATTTTTACAACATACAGTCAGCGGCCAAAAGTCTGTTAATTCGCACCAACTTAATTTCTCATAAACTTACACGTTAATAATCAATTACAAGAATAATATTCATGAATTAAATAAAAGTCCATTGGTTGTGATATTTTGCATATGCCTTGGAAATCATCTCGGCTACATTCACGACTGAATTACGTTGATTAGTTGTTGAATGACAAAAAGTTAATCATCACATGTATACAATTTGTAAATTTCATTTAACATCCATTTCGGACATTGAGTCTTATTACTTTTCTAGGCTTCAAAATCACTGTCATGATAAAGAAAATTTAATTATTTTTTTATCTCACTTGTTCATTAAATGAGAAATATTTTTCATGAAACTGAACTTTTTACAAATTAATTGTGAATGTATTTTTGCTTTGATAACCCCTCAGATGTCACCATTTCACTTGAAAAAATCAAATGGGAGGGCGTACCCTCCCATACCCTCCCCCCGACAACTATACGTTGTCTGGCGGGTCCGCGCTGCGCGCGCACCCGGTGCTAAGATAATGAATTGTACACGTGATATTAACAAAATACCCCATAGCATTTACTTTTCTACACAAAGCCTTATTTTGGGGTAGGCACCTCTGGATCATTACCAAACTTGGTATACTGTCTCTCCATATCATGTAGATGTGCCTTTTGGAGGTTATAGATTTTTTAAAATTTAATTTGTTATTTTTCCATGGCATCAATTAGGACTTAGTCTTTTTCAAGGGTTTCAGCATCAAATAGTTAAGAATTTTGAATATTTTTGTTTGGTACAATTGTGGAGTTTATAGGTTATTTATTCAAGTTGAATTATACAGAGAACATTGATGGTGCTTTATGATAGTATTGTTTAGAGGTTTGGAGCATTTGAGGAAGGGGGAGACGTCTGTTTTAACGGGTAAAAACACTTTCTAGTTTTAATTGATGTTGATCATAATTGACATTTAAAAATATATGTAACAACCTTAGGTGTCACTTTTTAAAACATGAAATATTTTAAATTGAAATTCATACATTTAAACAAACTGAGGTAGGTCTATACTTTCTTTTGTACCTCCGTTGATGTACACGTTAATTTTTTCAATAGAAACGTCAGCTTAACTAAAGATGTTTTATTGTCACTTGCACTAGGAAATGTTTGTCAGAACTGCAAAGGTGATTTAAAAACAATTTGTTTGGTAAAAATGTTAATTTTATCTTTGGGGATATTTGTCTTTTCTTGACAAATACACTATTTATATCGAGTGAGAAAGAAAGTTAATATTGTCACGAGTGATAATATAAAGTTGTCTGCCTCACGAGATGAGATTAACATGCTGTTTGTCAAGAAAAGACAAATTTTCTATTTATTTTATGATTAAAACGGTGCGATATCTCCTGTGAAACACAGTTTTGGATGGTAAACATTTATATTATGCTTTTAGAAATTGTATTCTTGTCTAATGGCGACCGTGGGAAATGTAAAATCACCGGAAACTTAAAGAGTCGTGACCGTTCGTAAAATGGACAAGGCTTGTGTACTGTAGGACAAGAGACATAATCTTCATTATACAATTATTGACTTCAGTTATCGGTGAATCCAATGGTTTATTGACCTCGGAACAGTTATGTTTGCCGAGGTGAACATAAGTTTCCAAGGTCAATAAACCATTGGATTCACCGATAACTGAAGTCAACAACTGTTTTATTATATGATTTATGAAAGTTTCAGTTATTTTGAAAACTATTAAATTATTTTAAGTTTTTTCGGAAGCAACTATTTACGGCGCTCCTCGTAGTGGCGATCTATTTTTTAGCTCCAGGTCATTGGATTGTTATGTTGACCTCGCGTGACGTTTCCCGCGGTCAACATAAGGTTTGATCATTGTCGGTGACCACCTTCCTCGACCAATCAGAAGACAGATCACTCGTCCATCATATAATAATACTTGTTATAAGTTAATTAAGAAGGTTGATGGAATCTCCTAAACAAAACGAGTTTATTGTCATTCTACATGTCTCCGTCTATTCACCTATTGCATTGACGGTGACTTCATTAGAGGCCATTAGTCCAACTTAGATCAAATATGAAATATCACACAGATGTTTTCTTTGTTAGGATATACAAACAAACATACAGAGTCTAACTTATTTTGCCACACAACAATCATCTTCGATAATTCCCACGACTATCCAACTTCATCAAGTTTGTTTTCTAAATTTTGAAGTAATGTCGCAATATGATTTTTGTGTTTATTCCCTACGAGGGCAGTCATATCAAGGTTCATATTTTTCATACGCTGCCCAAGGGCAAAATATCACTTTTTCATTGTGACGTCACGTTATAAATAATGTTTCGACGTCACGGTTCACCTATGACGTCGCAATCTATACGGGCCGGCGGCGGCTAGTCCGCCTATTGTGAGAACTAGGTTTTGAGTATTTTCTTTAAGTTTGGAACTACGGTAATAAACAGAATATTATATTCGTGTCCATGACATACTATGTTTACCACACTCGTGTCGCTCTCGCTCGGGAATTACTTATATTTAGCTACTCGTGTCAAAAACATAGTATGTCATGGACACGAATATAATATCCTCTATTTATCGAATGCATCATGTTGTCTATTCAAAACATTCCTGTTGCTTATGCGCCATCGAAAGCGTATCTTTTTTGAGTAATGGGACCGGAGCAGTGAGGACGGTCTATCCTACATCAGGTTCGAAATTATAAGAGATGTCTCGCAAAAAAAACGCATTTGGCATGATACAGTTATCCAATAAAGTAAGTACCAAGTTTCGCGAAATTTCAAATATATGAAAATTTATTCTTTAACTAAGGATCATGGGATGGCGAGAAAATGATTTGATTGGCTATCTCCCAAGTCGGGTTGCACGAGCGAATCTAGCTTCTGGGCCCAGGGTACAGATATTGAGATTAGTGGTGTTAGCGTTATGTTAAACGTTCGTACCCTGAGATAGGATGGTTCAGTGAAAAGGTTTTAACACTTTGGATACGCCGCCATTTGCTCATACGAGAAAATGTGTATATATGCAACATTTTTGTCTTTTGCAAACTCTCGAATTTGCACGGGGTAAAAGTTGAAATATTTGATAGTTCACATCAGAACCAATTTGAAAATAATTGATACTAGAATAGTAAATATTGAGCAGTTGTGCTCTCTTCTCAGTTGGGTTTATAGAGACTATTATCTTTCATCTAATCAGTGAAAGTTCGTTTACTTGATATCCAGTCTAAGTAAACCTAGCCTCAATAATACTCGCTATACTCCCATACCGAGTCTAGCGAGATACAGTAAGAGGTCGCGTCAGCCGACCTTTCGGCGACCTATGACCCTCCAACGTTATATGCGCGATAGCAGACTATTGCGGCATGGTAAGCCGAGCCCTGATTGGTTAATTCGATTAGTCGGCCTACTCGAGTCATACGAGCGAGCTACACCTAGCTAGACTCAAATTGTGAGTATAGCGAGTGTTATTAAGGCTAGGTTTACTAAGACTGCTTGATATCAGAAGTTTTGACGGGGAGATGATATTAATATTTCTTTTTTTGTTCCGTTTCTATGAAAAAATTAAATTCCTTAACACTGAATTAACCCTTAAACTGTGCAAAAGAATTGTAACGTTGTTATGTATTTTAGTTCATAGTATTTGTAAGGGCATTAGTTTTCCAAATATTTGACAAGCAATTAATACATGTAACAGAAATGGTTGTGACATCACCAACACCTGGATTCGAACCCGGGACTTGAGAGGCAGACGTTCTACAGATCGGCTTAAGGGATAATCCTCTACAAATCGCAACCTGCCATATACACATCGTATTTTATGGGGAGTTTTCAAAGGGAAAATATTTACTTTCAATGCAAATATAAACAACACAATATCCTAGGGAGATTTTATTGCCGCATCAACGTTACAGCTGTTGATGAAACGAGGATTTTACGGGTACTTCATCTCGTAAACGGACAAGCGCCAAACTCCGCCGCACACTTCCTCTCTATTCCCCGAACAGGGTTTCCAACAATCCCTTTCCGGTGTCTTGCCATAAGCATCCAAGTCGGCTGTTTTTCCGCAGAAACATTCGTTAGCATTCTGTAGAGGTAAAATATGAGGAAATTAGGAAATAATCCATACTTTGCCAAGTAATATATCAACTAATGCACCTTTAAAGTGACACAGAACATCTTTCTTAAAATTGTATTTGGTTTTGATAAGCTACAAAATATCTAATATGCTGATTGAAATTCATTTCTCATCACTGGACTTGCAAATATATCCATTTATGCATAATATCTCTAAAATGCTTGATTTTATGGCAAGATCAAGAAAACACCTCAAATACGTTTAATATTCGAAATTATGTATCCAATTAATCTACCTATTAGTTACAATACCTAATAAACACTATCGAATCGAATATATCTTCCTGTCAGCTTATGACATTGTTTCAAAATAACGTTTGGCGAATTTGCGCGCGCCACTCGAGCCACATTTCCTGGTTTTCGATCAAAATCCCGACTTTGAATGGCCGTATTTTCGCTCTAATGTACTGATTGACCTTTAACTTGTCATTTTCAGTAACAGTGGTTCCCGATGTAAAAACGTCGATTTCAAAATTTGACATATGTGATCTTATCAACATACTCTGTGTCTCTTTAACAAATTTATTCAAAACATACACTAGAAAATCAAAGATGATGGACAGGCGGAGGTTATCTGACGAATAAAAATATTAACTCTATGGAGATATGCAACCCAGTGGAGAGGAAACCTACCAAAACAACAAGTTCGATTCTCGATAGAGTTAACATTTTAGAACTGTTATTTCTCGGAAAAAGACCCGATTTTGATCCGAGTCTACCTGCCCCTAACATGATACCGAAAGCTTTTGTCTCAGTCCTTACAACTTGCTAGATGATTGACAGCTGATAAAGGTGGGTGCATTCAATCCTCGGAGCACGGTCGATTTGAACCACTCTATTTGTTTACCTGCACTCCAGAATATTTGAATCCCCGAGCTCCACACATTGCCAGACACATTTCCACGGTGAGTGAGGAGCTTGTCACTTTTAGATCTCCCAGCAGTCGCTTGGATCTGTCCTTGTAACATCCCAGGTATTCTGAGACATAATAATAATAACTATTAACATGATGAATATTTTATAACATAAGGGTAACAACTGTAAAACCTGGCTCAAATAATTGATACTGTCCTGTATTGAGTGTAGAGTATCAGCTGTTTGAGCTCGACGTGTTTACGTTGTTTTGACAATGAATATAAACATAAAGTTATTAAATGTACCCCAAGACATAATCATAATGCCACTTGCAAACCCGCCGATGTTTAACACTGCCATTGGCCATTCCACGTTGATTTCTGTGGCCGGAGATCTACATGTACAACTTGTATTTGTAACTGTTAAAGGGGCAGTAGCACGTGTTTAAGGAGAATATAAGGTGATGTCAGAAAAATAATAATTAATGATTCCAATTGAAAGAAAATGTATTTAAACTAAATGGAGCAGTAATAATTCAAACATATAACGTAAAGTTTAGCCATGCAATTCCTTTTCCTTACACAAAATGAATAAAAGATATTCACACAAAATGGCCGCCAATGGATTTTATGTGAATCTTCATACTTTGTCCTCTGACTTTGGATGATTGGCTTTTGCAATGAGATTTTTGACAGTATTAGAATAATACATTTAACATTAACCTACAATTATCAGTGAAAAAATTGAAATTTAAAATTATCAAAAAACGTGCTACTGCCCCTTTAACATGATGAACATTTTATTACATTTCCTGGATACTCCACAATAGGGCCCAAATGCAAAGAATAATCATTTCAAAACCCCGGTAGAAAGAGTTCGAATCTCCGCCATAGTAGTCAAACGTCCTACAGCTGCCGACTAAAGGTTTGTTTAACTGTGAAAGATTTGTGCAATATCATCATTTATGAGAATTTTGAATTGGTCACCGTTTCATAAAACATATCTTATTGTCTAAAGTGTTGGATCAAATTGTGCGTTGATTTGATACTACCTCTACATATACAGATATGTGGCATGTTTGATACCATTCTGACAATCTCAAAGAGGGGCATGGGGTCAAAAATTACAAGTCTAGTAGTCAACGATCTGTTTGAAAAACGTAAAATTCCAACAGTCGTACCCCTGTAGATTTCTGGCCTGAGTATTTTATCTTTGGGGTCAAACATAGATAGCCTTTTCTGCAGCGAAAGCACACAACGCACTCGTGGTCTACAATAATCTTTTTGAAATCAGTTCAAACCAACACTCGTGCCCATCTATATTTCTGGCCTGAGTACTGCACACGTGGGGTCAAAATTATAAGTTTACCTGAAGTGAAATCACACATAACACTCGTAGTCTACAGCAATCTTTTTGAAAACAGTTCAAACCTACACTCGTACCCCTCTATATTTCTGGTCTGAGTACTACACACTTTGCGGTCAAAGTCTTACCTGCAGTAGGAACTGGGACTTCAATGTCGTCATCGTCCTGAATAACCACATCATCATCCTCCTCGCCAACATCTTCCTCAACCAAAACTTCGACTGCGTCCTGCACTTCACCCAGTGTCTTTCTGGTCTTCTTCTGCTGTTTGAAGACTTTCTTCAACAGGACCGAATCTGGATCGGTTGTTTCCGTCACGGCCTGGACACAAACCAGGAGGAGCAGCAGGATGCAGACTCGGGAGATCATCCTTGAGGAGAAGCTGTCGTTGAAATGGGAATATGGGTTGAACAGTGAAACCTATATTAGGGTTGAACAGTGAAACCTATATTTGGGTTGAACAGTGAAACCTATATTTGGGTTGAACAGTGAAAACCTATATGTGGGTTGAACAGTGAAAACCTATATTTGGGTTGAACAGTGAAAACCTATATTTGGGTTGAACAGTGAAAACCTATATGTGGGTTGAACAGTGAAAACCTATATTTGGGTTGAACAGTGAAACCTATATTTGGGTTGAACAGTGAAACCTATATTTTGGTTGAACAGGAAATCATTTAGGCAGTGGTTGATATATCCTGTCTCAGGGAACGAACGTTACGCTAACTCCACTAATCTATATCCAGTATAAAATGGTGAGTCTGGAGATCATCGTTGAGGAGAAGCTGTCGTTGAAATGGGAATATGGGTTGAACAGTGAAACCTATATTAGGGTTGAACAGTGAAACCTATGTTTGGGTTGAACAGTGAAACCTATATTTGGGTTGAACAGTGAAAACCTATATGTGGGTTGAACAGTGAAAACCTATATTTGAGTTGAACAGTGAAACCTATGTTTGGGTTGAACAGTGAAACCTATATTTGGGTTGAACAGTGAAACCTATATTTGGGTTGAACAGTGAAAACCTATATTTGAGTTGAACAGTGAAACCTATGTTTGGGTTGAACAGTGAAACCTATATTTGGGTTGAACAGTGAAACCTATATTTGGGTTGAACAGGAAATCATTTAGGCAGTGGTTGATATATCCTGTTTCAGGGAACGAACGTTACGCTAACTCCACTAATCTGTATCCAGTATAAAATGGTGAGTCTGGAGATCATCGTTGAGGAGAAGCTGTCGTTGAAATGGGAATTTGGGTTGAACAGTGAAACCTATATTTGGGTTGAACAGTGAAACCTATGTTTGGGTTGAACAGTGAAACCTATATTTGGGTTGAACAGTGAAAACCTATATGTGGGTTGAACAGTGAAAACCTATATTTGGGTTGAACAGTGAAACCTATGTTTGGGTTGAACAGTGAAACCTATGTTTGGGTTGAACAGTGAAACCTATATTTGGGTTGAACAGTGAAACCTATATTTGGGTTGAACAGTGAAACCTATATTTGGGTTGAACAGTGAAACCTATGTTTGGGTTGAACAGTGAAACCTATGTTTGGGTTGAACAGTGAAACCTATATTTGGGTTGAACAGTGAAACCTATATTTGGATTGAACAGGAAATCATTTAGGCAGTGGTTGATATATCCTGTCTCAGGGAACGAACGTTACGCTAACTCCACTAATCTGTATCCAGTATAAAATGGTGAGTCTGGAGATCATCGTTGAGGAGACGCTGTCGTTGAAATGGGAATTTGGGTTGAACAGGAAAACATTTAGACAGTGGTTGATAACGGAAAATGGTTGAACAAGAAAACCTATCAATGGCCTTAACACCAACCAGATCCATTAATTAGATTAAAATTGAGAGTCTGGAAATCCTTGAGGAGACATTGCGTTGAAATGGGATTTTGGGTTGAACAGGAAAACCTATATGTTGGTTGAACAGGAAAACATTTAGGCAGTGGTTGATACATCCTGTCTCATCGTTGAAATGGGATTTTGGGTTGAACAGGAAAACCTATATTTGGGTTGAACAGGAAAACATTTAGGCAGTGGTTGATATATCCTGTCTCAGAGAACGAACGTTACGCTAACTCCACTAATCTGTACCATGGGCTCAGAAGCTAGGTTCGCTCGCGCGGCCCGACTTGGGATGTAGCCAATCAAATTATTTTCTTGCCACCTTCTCGATAAATTTTCAACGAGAAAATGTTTTGATTTGCTATATCCCAAGTCGGGCCGGGCGAGGGAATCTAGCTTCTGAGCCCAGGGTACAGATTAGTGGAGTAAACGTAACGTTCGTACCCTGAGACAGGATGTGGTTGATAACGAAAAAGTGGTTGAAAGCTGTGGTTGAAATGGGAATTTGGGTTGAACAGGAAGACACTTAGGCAGTGGTTGATAACGAAAAAGTGGTTGAACAAGAAAACCCATTAATGGTCTGGACACTAACAGACAATCCTTGTGGAGACCCTGTGGTTGAAGTGAAATTTGGGTTGAACAGGAAATCATTTAAGCAGTGGTTGATGGCAATAAAGTGGTTGAACAAGAAACATTTAAGCAGTGGTTGATAACGGAAAAGTGGTTGAACCTATCAATGGCCTTGACATACACCAGATCAAGGATTAAAAAAATGTTTCATTAAGAGGACGCTGTTGTTAATAATGAAATCGTGGTTGAACAGGGAAATTTTGTAAACCTGTGTTTGATATTTAAGCAGTGGTTAATAACGAAAAAATGGTTGAACAAGAAACCTATCAATGGCCTGGGCATTAATTAGAACCAGTATAAAATGGAGTGTCTGGAGATTGTGGTTGAGAGGACACTGTGGTTGAATTTGGGTTGAACAGGAAATAATTTAGGCAGTGGTTGATGACAATAAAGTGGTTGAACAAGAAACATGAAGACCAAGAGAGCCTATGATTTGGGTTGAAAACGAAATCTTGGTTGAACAGAGAAACTTACTTACCAGCTAGAGGAACTACACCAGTTCTTGGAGGACTTGAGTTGTTCAAGGCAAACTTACGGAGAAGCGGTTCGTATTCGACAAATCAGAGTTTGTGAAGGCAGAGATAACCTTCCAGGTTTTATAGTTGAAGGCTCATTTGTCTGACGTATGTATTAATTGATTACATGTCCTTAAATGACTGAAGGACCACAAGTTATCAATTGATTACATGTACAAGGCAAGCTGGAGGTTGTTCCTCCGCCAACAGTTTGCTTACAAACTTGACGTGTCTGTGTAATGATGTTTGTTATTGTAAGGATACTTACATATGTAAGTGTTAACACTTAACACCAGCGTATGTCTGTGTTATTGACGAAAGACACTTGATTATGGAATCGTAACAATCGCCCTACGCAGACCCCACCTGCTTCAAGGTCAAGTCCTTATCGGTGCATCAGAACCAGTCACGTGGGGGTGGGTCACGTGACGGGCACTTGCTACCGTATTACCTATCAAGAATCTTTATTGTTGGTATTTTTAGAAGTAATCACAGCATTTTATTGTTAAACAATATATTTTTTTTAAATCATTATTGGAAACGGTATAGTCACATTTAGGTATAAATAAAATTCTGAAACATGAAGAAACATGGCGGTAGTAACTTTCAGAGGGGAAATGAACAAAAGAATGTTTTGGTACACATGCACTAGTGGACAATCAATCAATTAACTCTCGTAACTATTGAAAAGGCTACCTCAAAAATGTATTAAATAATAAATATCAATAATCAATAAATCGCTGCCAAAAGCTCTAATAATACTCAAACGGTGGTAAACACTAAACCACTCCCACTCATCACTTACAGCTGCATACCAAAAGTTTGTTCACCTGCTTGCGATCTTAGTGCAACTATCATGTAATTTGGGTTTCGTTTTGACGTTCATAAAATAACTCCAGGACCACTTACAGAAGATCATCAATTGTCAATGTGTAAAATAACCATTCCCACACCATATTTCGGGATCGTCACTGGTTCTGAAAGTCGATATTTGGCATTGTTAAATAGACAGATGGGGTCATTTTTGTGAAATTAGGATTTTCTTTAATTTCGATAGAAATCATCCATGTACACTTTTTAGGAAAAATATCAGCACAGTTACGTTGCCTTAGGTTCAAAGATGTATATTTTTTTCTGCAAATGTGATAAAAAATGATTTGGGATGATAAATATAATCTTCTAATATCAAAGTTATCAACACTCTGATACTTGCTACTTTTATTAACTTGTGTTGATATGTTTGATATCAGACAACACTTGGGCGAGAGTCTCTATTTATGATGAATATTATCTTCATATTCCCTTTCTTTATATACTACGCGACTAAATCAAATAGTGCTATAAAATTGTAGTATTGGCTGGGATTATAACAGTCTAAGTAAACCTAGCCTCACTATTATCCGTTACACTGCTATACTGAGTCGAGAAAGGCTTGGTTGAAAGTCGCGTCAGCCCATGTGACCAATCAGAACTGCCTTCGCACGTATAACGTTGGAGGGTCATAGGTCGCAGAAAGGTCGACTGACGCGACCCTCAACAAGACCTTTCTAGACTCAGTATAGCAGTGTAACGGATAATAGTGAGGCTAGGTTTACTTAGACTGGGATTATAAAATTGATTTATGCTTGCTCAAATCTCAATTTGTCAATTTGTCATTAATGGATATTGATTAACATGTCCATCATGAAGGTTTACTGACAAATGCTCAGGAGAAGTCCATGGACATACCGTATTTCCTCTAATTGGGGCCGGGTCTCCAATAGGGGCCGGGGGGTAAGGGGGTGCTGACATTAATACAACCAGGGCCTCGAATATAACCCGGGGGGTAAGGGGGTGCTGACATTAATACAACCCGGGCCTCCATTACAACCCGGGCCTCGAATATAACCCGGGGGGTAAGGGGGTGCTGACATTATACAACCCGGGTCTCGAAGAGAACCCGGGTCTAACATAAATACTGGTATAATATGTCGATAGTATATACTTCACGGAAACCGTATATTGCAGGGATTGATACGAATTTTGATAAAAGAATGAATAACAACAGAAATACCACGAGATATGTAGAACTAGATCAATAATTTTCCATGAAAACGCCATTCCTAGAAGATTTTGAAACGTCAATTCAGACCTGAAGAAATACAACCCGGCCTCCATTATAACACGGGCCTCGAATAGAACCCGGGGGGTAAGGGGGTACTGAACGAAATAGAACCCCGGGGTTGTATTCGAGGAAATACGGTAGTTGGAAATGCGTATTACGCCATTCTAATGGGATAGTGTTTCGTTGTGGGGTCGAATGCAATTTTCATTCTTTCTTTACATCATTGTCACGGCGTTTATTTCTAGACGTGAGGAAAAGAGTCACTAGTTCTTAAGATATCAGCGATGAAAAATAAGACATTAAATTTCTCACCCAGTCTTAACTTATGTCTTGTAAGAGATGTTTGAATCATTTCCTCATGTATGTCACCCCTATCCACAGCTTATAACGTTTTGCGAAAATTAATAATGCATGAGGACAAGTGTTTGTATTACCAAAAAAAGTGGTATGAATAATTAACACCTATGTTTACTGTCTGTAGATCAAAGGGAAAATATTTTCTTAAAATTTTGTTCATAATCTTATGCATACCTAACCTGGGGGTACTGATTTCCAAACTTTTAAGATTGTTTTGACATTTTTATTAATTTTGGTATGGAAATCTTTTTTAGAAGAAGAAGAAGAAAATTATTTTATAAACGTGTCACACAACAAATGACCATTCCAACAGCTATCCAAATCGCCCATTTCACCATCCACAAAAAAATTTGTGGCGGTGTTGCCTGGCTCTGATGGTGTGGGTTCGAATCCTACATAGGACTCAACCCGAAAAAGTACAAGAATCTGTACTATTCAAGATAATGTCATCCAAAATATAACATTGTTTCATTTAGTATTCTATTTATTATATGATTTTTATTGAAGTTTGTAATGTTAAGATG
Source organism: Steromphala cineraria (assembly GCA_916613615.1). Taxonomy (NCBI): domain Eukaryota; kingdom Metazoa; phylum Mollusca; class Gastropoda; order Trochida; family Trochidae; genus Steromphala; species Steromphala cineraria. Next base: position 30,888,313 of record OU744737.1, on the reverse strand, counting down.
ACTTTAAAATTGAAAAGTTTTCCCTTTTTCTTCACATGGCTGAAAGTATTTCCGGCTCACTGTTCAAGTGACGATCGGCACTTGAACAGTGCCGATATGATATATCCTCACTGGTCACAGTGAAAATATTTTGTAACATGGCTTCGGTAAATACTCGTTTCTGATTGGTTGATTTGAAGGATTTCCCAGTGTTAAATGGCAATGAACACCCGCAAATTGGCTGAGGCGAATCACCGCGAAAGGATACATTATTTGGTTCTCCTCAACATTAAAATGTTCTGATTCTCCCAATATTCGTGGCCGATTCACATTTTAGGCCTACTGTTGTTATTGTCATTTTCTAACTTACACAATCTCGTAGATGCCAAATATCCTGTTCTATTTGCTTTAGTTTTATGTAACTAAACTTTCTTTATTGGCTAAGATTCTCCTAATTTGCCGCCTTGTGCCATGCGGCCGGTTTCTTTCGAATGCCGTTCCCATGGCACGACGTCACAAAGGCCAACGGTTATGACGTCATACTGATCACGTCACCGTCACAATGGTCTAGGCTAGTTTAAGATATTTGTTCAGTCGGGTTTGTTCCTGTTAGTTTATGAATTATATAACTGTTTTCTCTCTTATAAATGTCACAGTGAAAACTATAAGATCTCATCTTTATCAGTGCAACTGGTTTGCAATATAAGAACACTATTTTAATGTCTATAACACTGGGAATTCCTTCTTCTTTATAGCTGCGAACACCTATAACAATAATGGATCAGTCGTTAGATCCTTTCAACTCGGAGTTCCCTACGCAAAAATAGAGTTCGCTCTTAAAATGCTTATAACTAACGGTCATGTTACAATATCGATAAATAGTTGCGTTTGTAAAATTTCCGGGATTCATTGTTATTCAACACCCACAAATTTAAGCGTTTAAAACCTCAGGCTAACGCCGTCGGTTTTAAACTAAATTTGCGGGTGTTGAATAACAATGAATCCCGGAAATTTTACAAACGCAACTATTTATCTTCTAAATATATCATCACTGTTGCCTGACGGACAGTTTATTTCACTGATAAACCCAGAATTTCATCGCTGATCATATACTTAAAGTTGCTCTTTTCCCTATTGACACAACAACAAAATATTTTTATCTATAAATTTTTATTCTGAAATCATAGATTATGATACAATACACATTCTCTCTCTTGGGTATGTCTTAACTTGACACACATTATACATGTTGTTAGCGATATCCTTTAAATTCAAGTTATATAACTGAACAACAAAATTCTGCAACATTTTAAAATGTGTTGTTCTGCCTTTTGGTTAACTATCTATCTGAAATAAGCAACTAGGGCTCATTACTTATGTCTTCAATGGTTCAAAACTTTGACCAACAAAATGTTTGACCTTTAATTGTCTTTTGATAGCGGTATCCAGTTTCTTTTACAGTCTAAAAAATTATTTCAAATGGTTTTAAAGGTGTAACTCCATCAGAACTAAAATATTTGACAAAATGTTAATTTTTCTAAAAAAATGAAAGTCTACACGTTAGAACACATATGTGATTAATCAAATCAGGCCCTTGAGTCAAAGGAGATAGAATTTGATGTTTAAAGAGGACTAGGATTTTTATGGATGATCAACTTCTTTATTGTAGAGGATAGCGGACTGCAGCTTAGATTCTTACACTGTTTCTATACCAAATGTCTCTACAATAAAGAAGTTGATCATCCATAAAAGTCCTAGTGCTATATCAAACTTCTATAAGTTCTCTCAAAAAACATAATGTTAGCATTAAACTCTCCAAAGAGTAAACATTCTTCAAACATACTTTTAAACCATTCAACTATGTTTTATATGTTCAGGTATATGTTAACTTATCATCCAAAACTGTGTTCCACAGGAGATATCACTTGTGGAAGATCAAGCGATATCTCCTAGGAGATATCGCTTTGACAGTAGATTTTGAACAATGCCCTGTAATCAGAAAATACATGACATCACAAAGGTTTTACATCATCAGAAATGACGTCACAATGCTATGACGTCATAAACACAACGACATCACAATGCTATGATGTCATTAACACGATGACGTCACAATGCTATGACATCACTGGTTTAGGAGTTTTAGGGCTATGCAGTGTTCAAAGATGTACATTTTTCATGCTTATACGATGAAAAATGATTTTGGATGATAAATAGAATCTCACCCTCGTGTCTTCTGATATCAAATATATCAACACTCGTTGATAAAAGTAAAATATCCTCGGCAAGCCTCGGATATTTGTTACTTTTATCAACTTGTGTTGATATATTTGATATCAGAAGACACTTGGGTGAGATTCTCTATATATTCACCAGTCAATGTATCTCATTGAGCTTAAGAAATGAAATCTGATTGTCATAATAATAAATTTAGCATTTCATTCCAACAAAAGATTCAAACATTCTTCAACAAAACATACCTAAACTCATGCATGCATATATGTCTAAGATATGATATGGTAACATATTCCCTAGTCAATGTACACAGTTGAAAAGGGAGATAACTCTAAACTACAAACAATACTGATAATAATTTGTGCACCCAGGGTTACCAAACAGCATTGGTTGAATACATCTCATAATAGATCAAACTTAAGTTAAAACTAATAACTTGTATCATTTCTGATCTGAGCCAGGCTCTATTTGGTTTGGTGACCTTGACTATGACCTTGACTGTGACCTTTCACCTTCAATGAATTCAAGTAATCAGAGGTCAGTTAGAATATACCAGGCATTTGACCTTTGATGAATTCATTAAAATATCAAGTTGCCTGATGGTTTTCAAGCTGATTGGCTGGAGGGAAACGATTACCGGACACAAACCCCATAGAGCATTACTCAGATCAGAAATGCACAAATAAGTGATATGTTTTGATTTGATTTCAATGAGATTGTGGTGGACTTATGTGATCTTTGGGTCTTCTTACTAAGTGATATGTTTTGATATGATTTCAATGAGATTGTGGTGGACTTACGTGATCTTTGGGTCTTCTTACTAAGTTCTTAGTAAGCTGTCTTGTCGTTAGGCGGTTCTGTATCCTTGGAGGGTGACGTGTAAAATGAGTGACTTCTTGGTAAAAGGAAACAGTAAAGGAACAGTAGCACAGTTTTTTTTCACATTTCCCCATAAACGATATTTCATGCCAAATGTACAATATTCATAGAGGCAAACATTTCAACCTAACATGTCATTGAATATTGATATAGAGAATCCTAAATGACATGTTATTGAATATTGATATAGAGAATCCTAAATGACATGTCATTGAATATTGATATAGAGAATCCTAAATGACATATCATTGAATATTGATATAGAGAATCCTAAATGACATGTCATTGAATATTGTAACATGACTTCGGTAAATACTCGTTTCTGATTGGTTGATTTGAAGGATTTCCCAGTGTTGAATGGCAATGAATACCCGCAAATTGGCTGAGACGAATCACCGCGAAAGGATACATTATTTGGTCCGCCTCAACATTAAAATGTTCTGATTCTCCCAATATTCGTGCCTGATTCATATTTAACTGTTGTCGTTGTCATTTTCTAACTTGCGCATTCCCGTAAGTGCCAAAAATTCTGTTCTATTTGCTTTAGTTTTATGTAACTAAACCTTTCTTAATTTGCTATGTTTCTCCTAATTTGCCGCCTTGTGCCATGCGGCCGGTTTCTTTCGAATGCCGTTCCCATGGCACAACGTCACAAAGGCCAACGGTTATGACGTCATAATGATCGCGTCACCTTCACAATGGTCTGGCCTAGTTTAAGATATTTGTTCAGTCGGGTTTATGAATTATTTAACTGTTTTCTCTCTCATAAATTTCACAGTGAAAATTATAAAATCTCATCGTTACCAGTGCAACTGGTTTGCAATATAAGAACACTTTTTAAATGTCTATAACACTGGGAATTCCCTTTCTTTATAGCTGCGAACACCTATAACAATAATGGATCAGTCGTTAGATCCTTTCAACTCAGAGTTCCCTAAGCAAAAATAACGCCGTCGGTTTTTAACTAAATTTGCGGGTGTTGAATAACAATGAATCCCGGAAATTTTACAAACGCAACTATTTATCTTCTAATTGATATAGAGAATCCTAAATGACAAGTCATTGAATATTGATATAGAGAAACCTAAATGACAAGTCATTGAATATTGATATAGAGAAACCTAAATGACATGTCATTGAATATTGATATAGAGAAATTTAATATGAAGCAGCCTTGAAACTAAACTATATAATATAGGACTAAATTGATCTTTTCACAACCAAAGTCCCAACGAAAGACATTAGAATCGTAAAGAATTTCTCATCAAGAATGAAAACAAGTTCAGAGAAATATTAACATTAAAATATATTGTCTTAATGGAGTGCTCTCTTTATCAATAACATAAACAAGATGAACAGAAAGTATCACTGTTCAATCAAATAAAATATTTATTTAATATTCACTTTTTTATTGCTACATCTTGACCCTTAACTTTTAAGTATCAAACTGAGAAAAATGCCTTAATGGATATAGTGTAAAACCTTTGTATTAATGACATATTAAATGATAATCCCTAAAATTTTGTTTCCATCCCAAATACCCTGATAAAAATTTACAGAAAATACATACACATCTGATCCAAAAAAAATATTCACATCCCAAATACCAAAATAAAACTCCAATTTACAGAAAACACATCTAATCGTGAGATCAAGCAACAACTGCACCTTTGACAAAGCACCATTAAGCATTATTGCATCATTTACATAATCTTTCATTTTAAATCATGACGCCACTAATGGCTGAAACAGTGGCTAATGGCTGAAATATTGCCCAAGCGGCATAAAGCAATAACTCACTCACTCACTATAAATCATGATAAAGAAAATTCAATATAAAAAACATCACACATGAATCATGATGAAGAAAAAATGTTTTCTAAAACATCAATGAATCAAAATATTTACTTTATTACCTAACAAAAATAAATTTCTATGTAAACCATCTTCCTACCTCAACTAAATCTAACAAATTAGTCCATTAAGTATCAGGGCCCTTGTCTAAATTCCTACATATCCTCAAAATGGCTTTTAAGCATGACTCTTAAAGGGGCAGTAGCATGTGTTTAGAGGGAATATAAGGTGATGTCAGAAAAATGAAAATAAACGGTTCCAATTGAAAGACAATATATTTTAACTAGATGAGGCAGTAATAAATCAAATAACTAATTTTTAGTTAAGCCATGCTATTAATTTTCTTACGCGAAATGAATTAAAGGTGTTCACAAAAAATGGCCGCCAATGGATCTTATGTGAATCTTCATACTTTGTCCTCTGACTATGGATGATTGGTTTGTGTAATGAGATTTTTAACACTGTCAAAATAATACATTTAGCATCAACTTACAATTATCAGTGAAAATTTTAGAATATAAAATTATCAAAAAACGTGCTACTGCCCCTTTAACAAACAAAAATAAATTTCTATGCAAACCATCTTCCTACCTCAACTAAATCTAACAAATTAGTCCATTAAGTATCAGGGCCCTTGTCTAAATCCATACAAATCCTCAAAAGGGCTTTTAAGCATGACTCTTAAAGGGGCAGTAGCATGTTTTTAGAGGGAATATAAGGTGATGTCAGAAAAATGAAAATATACGGTTCCAATTGAAAGACAATATATTTTAACTAGATGAGGCAGTAATAAATCAAATAACTAATTTTTACTTCTGCCAGGCTATTGATTTTCTTACACAAAATGAATTAAAGGTGTTCACAGAAAATGGCCGCCAATGGATCTTATGTGAATCTTCATACTTTGTCCTCTGACTATGGATGATTGGTTTGTGTAATGACATTTTTGACACTTTCAAAATAATACATTTAGCATTTACGTATCTTTTTCAGTAAAAAATTGAAATTATAAAATTTTCAAAAAAATTGCTACTGCCCCTTTAATACCGGTAACTGGTAAATTTAGTCGACATCTTGAGCCAGCTCTTTTGGATCCTGCACCTAAACTTGACAGCAATATGTCGAAGGAAAATATTAATTGATACTGGCTTGCAGGGGAAGTTGCCCTGAACTACAGACATGCGCTGTATCTAAAATGTTTTGGAAATGTTTTCCCTTGAAAGGCATACTCTTCAACATCTCAAGAACTTTTATTTCATTGATATAACTTAGCCAGCCCTCAACTTGATACTACTGTAAATTCACGTGTGATTGACTGAGAGCCTAAGAGAAATTGAGTTTATCTACAAAACATGCTCTGTTGACATATGGTTTGAAGCAGGAAACTGTACAAGTTGGCAAGGAAATGTTAATTGAATACCTTAAAGGGGCAGTAGCACGTTTTTTGACAATTTTATATTTTCAATTTTTCACTGATAATTGTACGTTAATGCTAAATGTACTACTTTGATAGTGTCAAAAATTTCATAACACAAACCAATTATCCATAGTCGGAGAACAAATTATTAGGATTCCCATAAAATCCATTGGCAGCCATTTTTGTGTGAACACCTTTAATTCATTTTATGTAAGAAAAGGAATCGCATGACTTAACTTGACATTATTTTTTGTATTCATTATTGCTTCATTTAGTTTAGATACATTGTCTTTAGATTGGAATCATTTATTTTCCTGACATCACCTTATATGCCCCCTAAAAACGTGCTACTGCCCCTTTAAAGGTTAAATTATCCACTTATTGATTCAAACCTTGTGAAGGAGGTTCCCTCAAAACTATGAGGGGATGTGTGCCAAAAATGAAATCATGTAGACTTGTAACTCGCAAGATGTAACATGTTGTTCTCAACCATGCAATTCTCAAAAAGACAAGTCTAAGCATACAAAACTAACATTTCAACTGTAAAACCAAACTTACTGTTTGTGTCAAAGACAAAACAATTTTTTTTATCTTAAATAAGAGTAATATTCACATTTAGCAATGCTACAAGTTACGTTTCACAGATGGAAAATTGAAAATGAAGAGTTGTTAAATCAGCTTTGTAAAACAGACTTTTGCATTTCGAGTTTTACACATTACATTTTACAAATTACATTTGTACATGATTTCGCATTTGAAGGGCGATGTGTGCCAAAAATGATATGTTATGCTTGATTCATTAAAGAAGACAATTGACCGGCGCACGCCGATTCTGCAACAAGCACTAGAAAGGAACGAGTTCCCGTTATGTAAGTGGTGGATATGTTGGCACCCATCCCCTTCCATAAATTACAAGCTCTGTTGCATCCTGTCTCAGGGTACGAACGTTACGCTAACTCCACTTATCTGTACAGATAAAGTTTGTACCTTGCGACAGGATGGCTCTGTATACAGAATACAACTCACACATCACTGCCGTTATCACACATCACACATCACTGCTCTATCACACAACCACTCTATCACAAGTTGCTGTCGAGCCTCGTTCTGGCACTGTCTTCGATCAAGCGAGAGAGAGGCTGCTCTTCGATGATCACAAGTTGGGGTGAACCCTTGAGTATGTCTGCTTATGCTGCCTATATATATATATATGGTCCCGTCATCTATTACGTAGAACCTCCGCTAGTACCATCAGTCCGAACGATGTCCAGAAGTATAAACCTCCAGGAAGAGCTCGCCGGAACATGGCGCCGCCTGCTATGCTTGACAAGAGAGAAAGAATTTATCTTGAAACTGGAGTGAGAAATACTTAAAACTAGAAACCTCCTTTTTCTTTATCAGAAGAGTTAAAGTTACTGTATTTCCTCGAAGAGACGCCCCCGGCGTGTATTTTTTCAGACCCCCTTTACCCCCGGCGTGTATTCGAAACCCGGCGTCTATTCGAGGCTGCCGTCTATTTATTTTTTAGTGGGAAACAAATATTGTAGATGGTGTAAAGGGGGAATACTATATTTTAATTCAACTACGGGAGCATTAATTAATAAACATATCACCCGGCGTTTATTCGAGACGCGGCGTCTATTCGAGACCCGACGTGTATTCGAGGAAATACGTAACCTTGAAACTTGAGTGAGAAGTTATACTAACTCTAAATACTTACAAAAACTCAGGGAAAAAAGGTATTTCTAAAACTTGAGTTAGAAATAAATTTTACTTACATTAATAAATCTGTGTCATCCCAATTATTTGTTTTGAATCACCCATTTCAAGGAACAAGACTGAACATATGCATATTATTACGTGAACAATTCGCCACCAAAATCTATTTCATTTGAGATTTTTTACATGGCACCTTACAATTTTAACAAACAAGTTAAACAATCAATTTCTAAAACTTTTACTAAGTGGCCTTTAAATGAGCTGAAAAGGAGGCAACTGGTTTTAAGCCACTTAAGGGGAGATAACTCATCAATATATGATGGACAATCCATTTGCAGAAATTTGACCAAGTTGCCTTCAAAAGATATGAAAGGGGAGACAACTGTTTTGAGTCATGTAAGGGGAGACAACTGTTTTTGCGTCATGTAAGGGGAGACAACTGTTTTGAGTCATGTAAGGGGAGACAACTGTTTTGAGTCATGAAAGGGGAGACAACTGTTTTGAGTCATGTAAGGGGAGACAACTGTTTTGAGTCATGTAAGGGGAGACAACTGTTTTGAGTCATGTAAGGGAGACAACTCACCAGTTTGCTGTTCCTCTCCTGCCCAGTGCATAGACCTCTCTACGGCCATCTTCCATCTTAGGTAGCGCTTATCTCGGTCTGTCAACAAAAATTGATTATTTTTTATATGATATTTAGAGGTTATAACATGTCATTTTGCATATCATACCTCATATCAGCACGAGACCCTAATATCAGCCCGAGGGCCGCATGAGGCTTCACATTACTAGAAAAAAATTAAGTTTTGTTGATGTTTTTAAAGAATATTTACAGTTCACACCATCTTTTATGATGATGCAAACGCACTATTCACTATCTATGATGCCAATGACGTTAGTCTGAAAAGGGAGATAACTCTAACCAAAAGTCCCCCTGGCTGTTATTGATATTGATTTGCGGACCAGTTTGATTGGCTGATATGGATTTACGGACCGGGCGGCAATATGGGTGATATGGATTTGCGGACCGGTCTGATATGGCTGATATGGATTTACGGACCGGGCGGCAATATGGGTGCTATGTCCTTGCCTCTATCACACATGCAAAACACCCAATATCATTGATAGATATATATGATAAACAGAAATATATTTAGGGACCATTGTCTTTTCATACCAAATACCAAATGGATATACAAATACCATACGAATACTCAATCAATATGATCATTATTTCAATCAATAACCGCTCAAACTTTAGAGAAAGTAAAAGTTGGTGAAAAGATGTTGTTGTACATTTTAAAATAACCAAATTAGAAATTCAAAAAGAAGTTTGATATTGTCTTTCTTTGTTGATTAATCAAACCACTCCCAAGTTGTTCAAGATCTCACTGAACATAACGTTTACTGTATCTTGAAACATATCTCATAGAAACTGAATATTTCTAATATTGACAATTATGTGCATGATATTTGAGGCATGACAAGATTTTGTTGAGGTGATTGATCTATCATTATTTTCTGAACATCCAACATCCAGTACCTTGTTAAATGAGAGCAAAAGAAGTTGGAGGTGATAGAAATATTACATTCTGATTAAAATCGACATAGTTCCGAGAAATAAATTATTCAGAATATTAACTGCACAGAGATATTGAATCCTCTACACTAGGTATGACCGCACCCCTGTACCTCGCTCATTTAATATCAGTAAAGCACAGCTGAAACCCAGTCGATAGCAGACCACTCACATCATCCATCTTCCGCATGCATTGGGCGAGATATGCATTTACAAGAAATTCATATTCACCCTTGCGACAACTCGACGGGAAGTTGTGACTCTATCAGCGTCCCCTGTAGGACAAACAGAGTTACGTCCCTTGCGTCAGTCCAACTCGAACTCAAAGAGACATTAAATTTCTAATTAATCCCTTAGTTGCGTTGTGACAACATTCATAAAAACGATGCGTGAATATAGGTCACCAAAATACTGCATAGAATAAGGCTGTATCTCTCAGTTTCTATTTAGACATCGCATCGTTTTATTACAGTTTTGTGTGCTCAATTGAAATATATCCTCGCTTTTGATTGGCCTACACCATAGCTCAATAATCAGGCTACTTCCTGTCACAACTTTCCCGTCGAGTTGTCGCAAGGGTGAATATGAATTTCTTGTAAATGCATATCTCGCCCGATGCGTGCGGAAGATGACATCATCTCACTTATGACACCTTTGGCGGCGATCATGTTCAAAGCATGGTTAACAGGAGTTACTTGCCCCTAGCTTGATACCAAAGGCTTTTGCAGGCGGCTTGTGATTGGTTACCTGAGTAAACGCCAGAACATGCGTTCTGCCGTCTGACTCAGTGAAGAGGATACCTATCGAAGTACCATGTTCGATTCCAATAGAGTTAATATTTTTAAACTAGTATTATTCGGAACTTGGCAGATTTTAATCAGACTGGAAATATTATTATTTTCTGAGTATCAAGTACCTTGGTTAGTGATTTGCAGTCAAAAGAAGTTGCCGGTGACATGTCATTGTGTTGAGGAGATAGATATATTACCGGTATTATTTTCTGAATATCCAGTACCTTGTTTAGTGATCAGCGGTTCGAAGACGTCCGTTGTGATTGTAGTCAGATCCTTGGGGTCCAGACTCCAAACGTTGACCCCTTCAGCTGACCCCGCCGCCATGGCCGCCCCGAGAGCTGTGGTCTCTGGCATTGAGGGCCGGACTGGCAGAAGAAGAAATATTTCAATTCACAACAAGCATGGTAGAATATAATAAAAATAGGTTTTAAGGGTGTGGCCCCTCTGGCTCTTATTAGGGGTCACAGGGCCACCAAAGCTACAATTTTTAATCCTCACTAGCCAAGGAGTCTGTACACCAAGTTTCAACTTTCTAGGCTATATGGTTCTGGAGAAGATTCGAAATTCTACAAAGTTTACGGACGGATGGACGGACGGACACCATGCCATGCCATAAGCCCATCGGGCCTTACAGGCCAGCTGAGCTACTAATGCTGTCGTTGCCGCTCTCGTGGTCGAAGAAGAAATGTCTAACCTAATGGTCATTCTTAAAAAATTACTTAGATTTCAATGAAGATGACACAAACCATGTATTTCATCAACCTTGTATAAATGTATTGCCGGGTGTATCTGATTTTGCATTAGTGTTGAGACTTGATATAGCTCTTGTTTCATGACATATTTCTAACTTATACACCCACCAACCTTCTTTGATGCTGGTTACATATCAGCTTGAAGAACATCAGTTAAGGGACCAAAGCTATAAATCATAATCCTCACTAGTCAAGGAGTATGTACACATATTTTTGAACACTGAGTAATCTCACACAATGAATTTTCAATTTTGATACCTACCAACCTGGATACCAACCAACTTGGATACCTACCAACTTGGATACCTACCAACTTGGACACCAACCAACTTGACCAACCAACTTGGATACCTACCAACTTGGATACCTACCAACATGGATACCTACCAACCTGGATACCAACCAACTTGGATACCTACCAACTTGGATACCTACCAACATGGATACCAACCAACTTGGATAACAACCAACTTGGATACCAACCAACTTGACCAACCAACTTGGATACCAACCAACTTGGATACCAACCAACCTGGATACCAACTAACTTGATACCTACCAACTTGGATACCTACCAACCTGGATACCAACCAACTTGGATACCTACCAACTTTGATACCAACCAACTTGGATACCTACCAACTTTGATACCAACCAACTTGGATACCTACCAACTTTGATGCCGAGTATGTCTGCCTGAAGCTGCATACAGACGGAGCTAGCGGTCATCCCTCCGTCCACCTGGAGGGAAGTGAGGGGGATACCGCTGTCCTTGTCCATAGCGTCCAGAATCTGGAATGGGCAGAGACAGAATCATAGAGGATACTATATGAGTGTCCATGACATACTATGTTTACGACACGAGAGCCTATATATTAGTATTTATCTAGCAAATATCGCTGTCCTTTTTCATCGTATCTAGAATCTTGAATGGGAAGAGATAGATATAGATGATAGAGGATATTATATGAGTGTCCATGACATACTTTGTTTACGACACAAGAGCTAGTATTTATCTAGCGAATATCGCTGTCCTTTGCGTCAAGAACCTGGAATGGGAAGAGATAGATATAGATGATAGAGGATATTATATGAGTGTCCATGACATACTTTGTTTACGACACAAGAGCTAGTATTTATCTAGCGAATATCGCTGTCCTTTGTGTCAAGAACCTGGAATGGGAAGAGATAGATATAGATGATAGAGGATATTATATGAGTGTCCATGACATACTTTGTTTACGACACAAGAGCTAGTATTTATCTAGCGAATATCGCTGTCCTTTGTGTCAAGAACCTGGAATGGGAAGAGATAGATATAGATGATAGAGGATATTATATGAGTGTCCATGACATACTTTGTTTACGACACAAGAGCTAGTATTTATCTAGCGAATATCGCTGTCCTTTGTGTCAAGAACCTGGAATGGGAAGAGATAGATATAGATGATAGAGGATATTATATGAGTGTCCATGACATACTTTGTTTACGACACAAGAGCTAGTATTTATCTAGCGAATATCGCTGTCCTTTGCGTCAAGAACCTGGAATGAGATATATATACATTTACATAGACTGGTGATGTCAATACCCATTTTTATATCAATCCAAGGAAAGTAATGGTGGACTTTGTGGACTCAGATGGTTGAAAGATTCTATTGAGGAATCAAATATAGCTGCCATTGTAGAATGCATCGGGGATTACAAATGGGTTATGCAAATTGTTTTTCTCAGTCCTTGGAAAAAATGGGAAACACTGCTTTTCTTGGATAAATAATTGACAGGCAAGCAGGACTTACCTCCCTTGTCTGGAAGCAGACGGCCTCCAAAGCTGCCCGACAGATGTGTTCTTTGGTTGTGAACTGACTCAAGCCACAGATGATCCTGAATGTCAAAGGATCATTACATTTCAAACATTGCACGCAACAAGACAATTTTTTATTATTTCACTATTTCAAATTACAGAATACAACTTTCCGGTTTCACTTTTCAAGCTTATTTCATTTACTGACATAGGTAACAATATATTTATATTTTCATTTTGATTACCAAATAAGATTTGCTACTGAACTTTATAATGGAGACCATTTGACAAATAATTTTTTGGCAACGTACACAATGTCCCTAAATCTGAGAGAAACACATAAATGGACTCACCCGCGAGCGTCAGACTGCCAATAGGGACAGAAGAGACCCGAGAACGCAGGGACAAAGTAACATCCGTGGGTTGAGTCAACTTTAGCCGCCAGGGTATCTGTTGATGAAAATCAATTGCAATTAACAAACATCAAAAATTTATTCATAACAAATATAATATTTAATAGAGCCTTCAAAGTGATACTTAGAAACTGCATGAAGCACAATTCACACTACAAACCCGAATTATGGCTAAAAAACATAGTTCTTACTGGTTTCTTGGGGAAATTCATAATGTGAGCGTATTTTCCAGCAATCCGATTGGCCGAGAACCAGTCACATGACAGTGGACAGAAAGTGATAATGGCTTGAAACCTGTTACCCCAAATCTGACTAAAAGTGATGTTGACTTGACAAATGATAAAAATAGAGCCATTGGCTCTGTAGCTCATCAGGCTTCATCATCAACTATGATGTAGAGTGTGGCCAATGTGATTCCCCCTTTGTAGAGGTCACATGGGCATCAATCATAAAATTAAGTATATAGCAGTGTATAAAAAAGATTCGAAATCTAGCCTGTCCTGAAAATTCATTGGTCAATTCCTTTGGGAATTTTAAGAAAAAAATTGAAAAGTTACCAGTCCTGACCAAAAAGTTACCAGTCCTGACAAAAAAGTAACCAGTCCTGGCATAAAGTAGCTAGTTCAAGGACTGGCTGACGGGCAATATTATAAACACTGTATATAGGCAACAAGTTTCAGTTTTCTAGGCCTTATACTTCAGGAGAAGATGAAAATAGATTTGAAGGACGTTCCTGTTGCCTTTATTATTCTTATAAAGCTACAATTCATCATCCTCACTAGTCAAGGAGTCTGTACACAAAGTTTCAGCTTTCTAAGCCTTATGGTTCTGGAGAAGAAGATGAAAATAGGTTTTTAGGGCGTGGCATATGTGGCCCTTATTAGGGGTCACAGGGCCACCAAAGCTACAATTTATAATCTTCACTAGTAAAGGAGTCTGTACACAAAGTTTCAGCTTTCTAGGCCTCATGGTTCTGGAGAAGAAGATGAAAATAGGTTTTTAGGGCGTGTTCCCTGTGGCCCTTATTAGGGGTCACAGGGCCACCAAAACTACAATTTATAATACTCACTCGCCAAGGAGTCTGTACACAAAGTTTCAGCTTTCCAGGCCTTATGGTTCTGGAGAAGAAGTCGAAATTCCACAAAGTTTACGGACGGACGGATGGACGGACGGATTGACGGACGCCGGACAACATGCCATGCCATAAGCCCATCGGGCCTTACAGGCCAGATGAGCTAAATAGTCAAAGGAGTCAAACTTTTGTTTCATGACATCATGCTATTGTTATCATGACATCATTGTCCTGTCCTTGCCAACAATCAAGCCGAAATGCAGCTCATGGTTGTAGTATTTCAACAGAGACAAAATTAAACAATTATGGACTGACTGGTGATGAGGTCAAAACTAAACAATTATTGACTTCAAGTGAGGTTGATCCAATGATTTGTCGACCTTGGACACGTGTGCAAGGTCGACAAATCATTGGATCAACCGAATCTGAAGTCTATAATTGTTTTATTATATGAAATTTTTTTCTTGAATCACTTTTCTTCTGTGCAAATAAGGGACATCACTCTAATATGGCTAAAACTATAAGGGACATAACTCTAATTCAGCACAGTCGTGAAGCGATGCCAATTGCTTTATAAAAAACGTGACATGTGATGTGCGGAATTCGAGACTCAATTCTCAAATCTATTTTTAGCCACGGGAGGTGCTTGGATTGTATATCAACCCCCGCGCTTCACACAGGTTGACATTGCTTGACGTCATTGCTGTCATGTGACCAAGTGGGCCAATCAGAAAGAGGGATATAGTTCATTCATATAATAACTGTTTTTATAGACCAGAAGAAAACAATATCGACCACAGACTGCTTCCTAGGTCAATATTGATTTCCTCGGTCTACAAAAACAGGTATTGAACTTATCACCAGTCTATAATTGTATCATATATTATACTAGTACGTAAATAAGTCTAGTACATACCAACTTCAGGGGCCGAGTTGATGATCCCGAGGTTATCTCTCAACCAGCGGACACAAGCACCTGCTATGGCTACTGACCCCTGGTGGACATAAACAAAACTAATGTTAAGAGTTAATTATTGGACAAAAATTATGAAGCTTTTTAAATAAAGAAGATAACAAGAGCCAGAGAGAAAGATACCTTGCAATGGAAACAGATGAAGACGGAAGAAATGACTAAATTACCGGTACTAATTCTCTCCAAAAAGATGAAGTGTTAAACATATACTACAGTAGAACACGAATATAGCGAACTCGGATATAGCGAACAATCGGATATAGCGAACAAATTTTCAAGTCCCGTCCCTATATAATATCATTAAAATTATATGCGTACAGCAAACACCGGATATAGCGAACTAAATTCTTTGGTCCCTTGGAGTTCGTTATATTCGAGTTCTACTGTAATGCATTAAAGATCAAGCTTTCTTTGCATTTACAAGTCAAATAGATTAAAGAGGGGAAGGGGAAGGTTGTGTCATCAAATTGTTTTCCATAGAGGCAGTTTAGCCTACTCTACCCTCTGTTAATATGCAATCACTTCTTGGGCACATTTAAACTGTTTAAAATATACTACCAAACACAGGATCAAGAGTAAAATAGATTAAAGGGGGTCTGCAACCCGAATTTTTAACTTTCAGTAGCAGGGCCCCGAAAGAGATGAAATGCTCAGCACATTTGAAGTGCTTAAAATATACTACCAAACACAGGATCAAGAGTAAAATAGATTAAAGGGGGTCTGCAACCCGAATTTTTAACTTTCATTAGCAGGGCCCCGAAAGAGATGAAATGCTCAGCACATTTGAAGTGCTTAAAATATACTACCAAACACAGGATCAAGAGTAAAATAGATTAAAGGGGGTCTGCAACCCGAATTTTTAACTTTCATTAGCAGGGCCCCTTAAGAGATGAAATGCTCGGCAGGGACAAAATCATTTGGTTACGATCCGCTTGGAGCTGACAACGAGAACCAAGTTTGTGTCACATGACACATAGTCAATTAGGTTTCACAAAGGTTGTAGATTCCCTTTAATGAGATACAAATATGTTGGGGAAGAGAAGGTTGTTGTATCACGTCATACTAAAAGACAGTAAAAGATGGGAGATGTTGCTGCACTCAGTATTATAAGGGTAGAAGATCTCTTGAACTGCCGCTGCAAAAGGGATAGGGGAATAATGATAGATCAAACTATCGACCTATCGCAATAGTTGCTGTGCCGATAGTACTTTATCGATAGTCATTTTCCAAAAATGATCAATAGTATTGATGGCACGTCGATAGTATCGACATATACCGTATCCTCGTGGGTAAAAGACCAGGGGGCCCGGCAAACAAATGTCTTGAAAACAGGGGGGTGGGCTTTAAACCGCGAGAGACCCCAAACAAGAAAATCGTGGATGCGAGTTGCATTGAAAATAGACATCGTTACTGTTGACTGTTGAACAGGTATTCTTAATATCAAATGACATTTTTTCCAGACGTATATTATTAAAAAGAATCATAAAAGAAATTGCAAATGCTAACTTACATTGTTTGTTGTTTGTTTTAATCAGATAACATAATATTATTCTCATGAAAAACGAACGTGAACATTCAGTCGACAGCTTTTGCCGCATGTGTTTACGGGTAGAGAGATATTTGTTACAAGCCTTTTCATTGGCCCAGAAAGTCGATTTGAAAACGATGTATGAAACTGAAACGTGATTGTAATAAATTCATGACAACATATTGTCGATACAATATTAAATGTCTTGATATTCAAATATTTGTTAAACATTATCGATATATGACATTTTCAAAAACAACATGCAGTTAATTGAAATATTACTTAAATAAAATTTGAAGAAAAACTTTCAAAAATTTTGATAATGAACACAAAGAATATAAATAATGTTATTTGTCGTCAAGAAATTACGATTGATATTCCAAGTGCAGTAAAACAACGTGCTTTCGCGGAAGTATATTTGACAAAGATTTCTTTGAACTTTGATTTAATATGATAAATAAGTTTGGAAATATGCCATATTAAACAATTAAAATGGATGACAAGCCTTATAAAGCGACAGTTCTTGATAATATTTTGGGAATCGAATATTTCATTTCCCGATCGCTGATGCAAGTGAAGCCACGTACATCGTGATTTTTGTTGAAATTTAACACTGTGTGAATGATGCATAAATATTATAAACAATATATAATATTATTTCACAATGTATATAGTCATTAAAAACAACAACAACAGGTTAATGTTTTTTTATTTTACAAGTTCAATGCTGAAAGACGTAAATTTAAACTTGTGCATTTTGCTTCCGGTGTAAACATCGCTAACTCGATTGTCTGACATCGATCGTGTCAGATTTCCCAGAATTGGGGGGTGGGCTTTAAACCGAGAATGACCCCAACCTGCTCATCCCCTGAAAAATGGGGGGTGGTCTTTTGCCCGAGGATGGTCTTTTACCCGCGAGGATACAGTAAGTCAATGCAGTTGTTCAGTTCATTAAAAGTAAAATTCACACAAAAACGCATCTCTCTACATTTGGAAAATACTGGAGCATATTAAACAGATCGTTGAGTGCTAAAAGTAGCAATCGGAAGGTAAACATATCACATCCATGCAGAGTTTGAAATCATCACAAACAAAGCAGCAAACTCTGCCTTTCCTTATAGATAAACTTTTGCAATAGTACCCTGTAATAGACTTTTGCTATTGCGATAGTTCCTCACAATAGACTATCGCAATAGTACCCCGCAATAGGCTATTGCTATTAACTCACAACAGACTATCGCTATCACCTCAGGAGTCAATAGCAACCCCTGACCAAAGAAATCATTATTCTCATTTTTAACCTCACCTCCAGTGCATACACAACAACCAAACATAGAATAAGGCATTCCTTGCACTTATGAGTTAGACAGATTACTATGTGAGTAAAGCCCCTGTCACAACCCATCGTGCGTGCAATTCGTTCGTACGTTTTTTGGGGAGGCCACGGTCGCTACGTTTTTCTGAAAACATAGGTGGATTTATCAAGAACAGAGAGGGAGTTTGCCACACGCACTTTGTAAGCACGTCAAACGCACGTCGTACGTACGTGGCCCTTCGACACGTCTGGCAGCGATCGTAGACTGCACGCAGCGAAAGTTCTGCATGCACTAAAAGTTCTACGACGAGTCTGCGTGCTCCAAATTTGTCCAAAATCGGTACGGCGTCGGTACCGAGGACGCACGAATTCCCCAATTTACCCCACGTTTTTGTCGGTAGACAGCACGCAGCTGCACGTACAACGGGTTGTGACAGGGGCTTAAGGGAAGGTTGTTGCACCAAATGAATTATAGAGGGTTATTAGAGGGTTATTTTTGTATTCAGCCAACCTAGATGTGCAGGAGAAGGACCAAGACTGTATTAAAGTCTCCTTTTTGAAACAGTCAGAAAGTAAGACTAAACTTTTACCAAATTGATCTGCTTGAAGAACCCATGAAACTTACAACCATAATTGGGTCAAATAAATAAAAATGGATAAACATGAAAACTATTTTTTTAAATAATGATAAGGGAGATGGCAAACAGTATCTGACTTTTCTTTTTTTCACCTTCTTAACAAATATGACGAGCTTGACAAATATTTAACTGGATTCTGGAATGTCAGTCAACCATTTATATACTTTTTTAATTCTTATTTTTAACCTCACCTCCAGTGCATACACGACAGGCTTGGACTTGCCCAGTTTGTACGCTACGGTCGTGAGTAGTCCAGACTTGGAGTCAATCGGTTTGGTGCCAGTGTTGTACAGTAGGAAACAGCCGGTGCCGTATCTACAACAGACAAAATAAATTAATAATAATTATGATATTAGTCAATTTGTATTGCTTAAAACAAGGTGAGGTGAGGTGAGGTGAGGTGAGGTGAGGTGAGGTGAGGTGAGGTGAGGTGAGGTGAGGTGATATGGCGTTTATCGCTGCTTCCAAGAGTATTTCACTTATATTGCGCCTGCTAGTATTATTGCAGGGAGAAAGCCCACAACATTATTGTGACTATGTATTGTGGTGAAACCTGCGAGTATCGGCTTGGACTTGCGGACCATTGGTGGAACAGAGCTGAAATTCAGTGTAGCATTGCAGCCAAACACGACTGCATGTAGAACAGTTCTCTACTGCAGCTCTACTGTATGATATGAACAATGATAAAAGACAATTTGTATTGCTCAAAGGAAACAACTTCATCAGTACTCTAAAGGAAGATCTTCCAAGATCTGGTAATGTAAGACGAACAATGATAACATTCAATTTGTTTTGTGCTATTACTTGCTCATTCATTTCTCTGAAGTTTAGTACTTACAATACTTGTGAGACTATATGGGTTAATACCTTCCTCCGGTCGACAGTGGCCGATTCAGATTTCTTTTAGGAGGGGTGCGCCCTATGGGTGTCACAAGTATAACTAAGAATATGACAAAGAGTAGGATGGATTACAACTTCTTTATTGTATTTGCATACGACATTTCAAGGCAACTCTGTGCACCTTCATCAGGTAAATGAAATTTTACTTTAGGTAAAACACAATGTGTGAATGTTCACCGCTAGCAATCTTACAAGCGAGACAAAGTGATTGGTCCACGAACGACTTGAGTTTTGGCTCTACTAAACTGGTAAAATCAAAAGAGGTTAGGGGGTGCAGTTGCACCTAGTGTAGAGGATTTCATATCTCCGTAGAATTAATATTTTCAATAAATTATTCTTGAACATTTTTATCTTAGGCTTTTTAAGGTAAATTGCCATGACATAGACTTTTCAAGGTTTGTACCAACCCTGAAGAAATATATATATATATATATATATACTCACGTATTCTTTGCCTCTCCGCGCTGAAAGCAGGTTTGACCAACCAGAGCAGCCTGTTGGTCTCCTAGAATCTGATTGGACGAGAAATGAGACACATTTATAGGCTAAATCTTAATCTTTAATCCTTGACTACAAGTTGGAGAGTATCAATTTTTAACAATATCTTAAACCATGTATTTTTGTTATGGTAAAACAGGGAACCTGGTTAAAAAAGATTGTTTGGTAATTTTTCAAATAATTGAATTTGATTAAGGAGTAAACGGTCAAATTATCAAAAATAAAAGTACCGAGGGTACAGAAGCTCACCTTAAAATGAATGATGTGGTATTGGTTTAATTATACATGTAACCATCTTTTATATAATTGATTATGGCTGCCATCATGATTTTTTTATCTTTTAAAATACTAGTCTTCTTTTGGAAATGACTAGAGCTTGAACAAACATTAATACATGAATGATATAATCATGATAAGTTAACAAGCAGTAGGTTTTTGTATAACTTTTTTGTATATCTATGGCTGAATTGGTGACCATCTTGTACTTTTTAATCTTCAAAATGCTACTTTTATGTGGGCATCCGTATTAATTTCATTATGATATCTTGATTGGTTTAGGTGTATCCATTTAAATGTCATTCATTACTTACAGGATGGTGGGCACTTACATTTGTTTTGTAGTGAATCATTAATATGATTTCAAGATTATTTCACTGATGGTTATGCTGCATGGGATATTGAGAATCCCAAAAGTACAGATTTTTCAAGGAAAATGAATGACTGATTGAGAGGAAAGTCATAAACACAGCAATGCATTAGACACGTTTATTTTGTTCACATAATATTTACATGTCAAGTGACCATGAGATGTCTTTCATTAAAGTATCAATTTATTTAACACTCATACCGTACTATAATGGTAAACATTTTTGCATTGTCAAATCAACAGAGAGATATGACAAATCAAATTTCCTTACTTTTCTTACTAAACCCTTTTCGATTTTCATCTGCATATTTATTCCACATCAACTTATCATGTAGATTGCTAAACACAAAGCTTATTGTAGACAAGTTTTGTGTAAGTTGTTATTCTTAGAAAGAACATATCACTGTCATGAGAATACAAGTCCATAACTTTTATTGCATACACATGGGCCATGGCCATATAGCATAATGCTCTACCATATCAATTGGGTCAGGTTGATTATGCAACAGACTAGCAGCTGACACTGTGATGCTAGCAGCCTGCCTTGGGATGTGTATTAGACAGCATAGTGGAATATCTGAACTCTGGTTGACCCCTTATGTGTGGTATTTAAAGGAATAAAAGGGAAATACCATTGTTTAAAATTTAACATGTTTAATGTGATTTGGTTTTTGCAGCTAGTTGCCATAAAGATTTTAAACAAATTAATCAATTATGTTTGTCTTTCATCTTAATTTTTTTTAGAAACACTTAAAAATATAGAACAACTTGCACGACAATCTTAAATATTCCATATTTAAGACAATATTATGATTAGTAAGTTCAAATTAGAGAATTTATATGGTGCCAGTGATCACTTGATGAAAGCTTAAAATTTAATAATAATGATGTGTCATCTGCAGCTGAAAAGTCAATATGGCTGCTATTGCGGCCATCTTGGATTCTCAAAACTGAAACGTCTACCTTTCTGTGCGGAATCACTATAGGTATAACATACTACAATATAAAAATGATATCTAGATTGGTTTAGGAGAAATAGTCTTTGTCATGAAATCTAATTGAAAATTCAATATGGCTGCCATGGCGGCCATATTGGATTCTCAAAACTTTAACGTCTACCTTTCTGTGCGGAATTACCATAGGTATAACATACTACAATTTCAGAATGATATCTGTATTCGGTTAGAAGGAGTAGTCTTTTTCATGAAATCTAATTGAAAATTCAATATGGCTGTCATGGCGGCCATCTTGGATTCTCAAAACTAAAACGTCTACCTTTCTGTGAGGAATCACCATGGGTATAACATATTACAATTTCAGAATGATATCTGTATTTGTTTAGAAGGAGTAGTCTTTTTCATGAAATCTAATTGAAAATTCAATATGGCTGTCATGGCGGCCATCTTGGATTCTCAAAACTGAAACGTCTACCTTTCTGTGAGGAATCACCATGGGTATAACATACTACAATTTCAGAATGATATCTGAATTCGTTTAGAAGGAGTAGTCTTTTTCATGAAATCTAATTGAAAATTCAATATGGCTGTCATGGCAGCCATCTTGGATTCTCAAAACTGAAACGTCTACCTTTCTGTGGGGAATCACCATGGGTATAACATACTACAATTTCAGAATGATATCTGAATTCGTTTAGGAGGAGTAGTCTTTTTCGTGAAAGTTTACGGACGGACGGACAGACGGACGGACAGACAGACGGACGACGGACGAAGCGCCATGACATAAGCTCACATTTACTTTGTAAAGGTGAGCTAAAAATGGGCAAGCCCTTCAGCAGTCCTTCCATCATAGGCTTCTTTGACAGAATGCGTAAAGCATTAAATTTAGCCTTTGTTAACCTAGTGTAAAATTTTATTACCCCAGACATTGGCAAGCCCGTTAGATGTCCATCCATCATGTGTACGTAGACTACTTTGACAGAATGCGTAAAGCATTAAATTTAGCCTTTATTAACGCAGCGTGAAATTTTAATACTCCAGATATTGGCAAGCCCTTAGGTGGTATGCTATTTGTCTGCAGACTTTGTTGACAAAATGCACAAAGATTTAGATTTTAATCAGAATAAAATTTAATTACCCCAGAAATGGGCAAGCCTTAAGACGGCCGCCTGTCATGTGTCTATTGACAGAATGCACCATAGATTTAGATTTTAATTACAATAGACCTTAATTATTATTATAGACCTAAAGATTTTAATTAGAATAGAATTTAATTACCCCCGAAATGGGCAAGCCCTTCAACGGTCCGTCCATCATCTGTCCGTAGACTTCGGACGAGCTGTGGATCTCTGGAAGGATCTCTCGAGGGATGTTGAAGAATCTGGAAACATAAATAATAATAATAATAATGTGCATACTTATATTGCGCTTTTTCCACGTCCTAAAACATGCTCAAAGCGCTACATTATCACCCCGAAGGAGTGTACTTTCACAGCTGCTACTAAGGCTAATCACGACCATGTAGGTCAGTACATCCAATTTTCAGGTACCCATTTTAACAGCTGGGTGGACAGAGTGCAATGTGGATGAAGTGCCTTGCTCAGGGACACAACACAGGATGTTTGGTGTCTCCACCGGGATTCGAACCCGTCTCTCTGGCGTGAGAAGCCAGCATGCTAACCACAACACCACTGTGCTCAACATATGAATTAAAATTGACTTTTGAACTTTAAACATAAAGTTAATTTAAAACTATCATAGCAAATAGAGATCTGGTAAACACACATATCACACTTCGCTCACAACAATCTCAGTAAAATCTGTTCAAACTTATCACTCAAACCTCTTTTTTGTTTTTTCACCACAGTAAATTATAATCAGGGCTCTTACTGCTAAGATTGTTGTGAGTACCATATGTTAAAGGGACAGTAGTTTTTAGGGATAATATAAGATGATGACAGGAAAATGAAAATTAATGGTTCCATTTGAAAGACAATGTATTTAAACTAAATGGAGCAGTACTAATTCATATATATAACGTAAAGTTAAGCCATGCGATTCCTTTTTCTTACAAGAAATGATTTAAAGGTGTTCACACAAAATGGCCGCCAATAGATTTTTATGTGAATCTTCATACTTTGTCCTCTGACTATACACGATTGGCTTTTTGACACTGTTAAAATAATTCTTTTATCATTAACTTACAATTATCAGTGAAAATTTGAAAATATATAATTATCAAAAAACGTGCTACAGCCCTTTTAACATTATACAATTATTGACTTCAGTTAAGGTGAATCCAATGGTCAATAAACCATTGGATTCACCGATAACTGAAGTCAACAACTGTTTTATTATATATGATTTATGAAAGTTTCAGTTATTTTGAAAACTATTCAATTATTTTAAGTTTTTTTGGAAGCAACTCTTTATGGCGCTCCTCGTAGTGGCGATCTATTAGCTCCAGGTCATTGGACTGTTATGTTGACCTCGCGTGACGTTTCCCGTGGTCAACATAAGGTTTGATCATTGTCGGTGACCATCTTCCTCGACCAATCAGAAGACAGATCACTCGTCCATCATAAAATAATGGTCTTTGACGGCCATAGCACTAAGAGAGTTCCAAACATCTAGGCGGAGGTTATTAGCTTACTCGCAGAGAGATTCGTCCCACTGTAGCGTCTGAAGGTTCATCAGCATCGTCCGGCTCGCGTTGGTCACGTCTGTGTAGTGCTTACCTCCCTTTGTTCCGCCAGTTAGATTCTACAAGGAACAAAATGTGTTTGTTAAACACTGATGCCTCTGGATATAAGAAAATTCTTAATGTATATTTTTGAGTCAATAGTTACCCGAGACATTTCTGAAATTTCAAAGGTCGATCCAATACAAGTTATGGCCATCTGAAAGGTCTGAAATATCAAAGGTCTATCCCCACGCAATCAAAAGTTTTGAGCAAGTTATTTGTGACAAACAGACTGACAAGACAGACAGACGGACGGGGCAAAAACAATATACCGTGGAATCTCTGATTCGGGGGCATAAACATCGTTATTAAAACACTCTTTCCAAGGGGGAACGGTATTCACTGGCTTAAATGGCTTTTGGTGCACATTTTTTAATGGCAGATACCAGGGATATGATCAAATATTTTATGATCTATCTATGGGGATAGAATGATTTAGTTTTTAAAAGAGATGTTGTAAGTGAGGTGAGGTGATGTGGGTTTTCAAGAGTATTTCACTTATATCGCGGCTGCTAGTATTATTGCAGGGAGAAAGCCCGCAACACTATTGTGGCTATGCGTTGCAGTGAAACCTGCGAGCATCAGCTGGAACTAGCAACCATGGATGGAACAGAGCTGAAATTCAGTGTAGCATTGCAGCCAAAGACGACTGCATCAGATGGAACTAGCAACCATGGGTGGTACTGCACTAAAATTCAGTGTAGCTTTGCAGTCAGGTTGCAGACAAAGGTGTCGAGCTCCTGGCGGGATTCGAACCCCGGACCTCCATGTGCAGATTTTGTAAGATAAGGTTGTTTCTGCATTGCATTGGTTCTCAGCATTAAAAGGAATGTTCAATGCTCAAACACGTAACCTTGTGACCGAGAGGCAAAAAGATATCTAGTTTACAATGTACTGAGATAAAAAAAAAGTGGCATAAGGTGCCAAATATCCTTTAAAATAATTACTTCTCTTGACAAGAAGATATTTCATGGTTCATACAGCCAGAACAGAATCAAATTATTATTCTAGTACTTTTCAAGGATTTTTCAATGGCATTTTACCATCTTTAAAGTGCATACATTCACAAAACTTTGGGTTTCGCAATATTTCCCGAATGAAATCGATTATGAGAAGTGGAAATTAACGATTTTGTTGGAATGATTGGAAGTTCCCAGACTGGTTTCATTTAATTCAGTTCTCTATCAATTTGCATAGTTAGCTGAATGATGATACTTTCGTGTTTTTTATTGTGATCGATGTCAAAGTAAATTCCAGTACATTTTTGAAAATTTCGAGGACATTACCGCAAAATTCCAGTACTTTTTCAGGTCATTTAGTAAGCATTGTAAATTCAAGTACTTTTCCAGTATCAAAACAAAATTTACTTTTCCAGGCCTGTGCGAACCATGTATTGTGTAGAAATATCTTACTATTCTCATCTTATCATTATGCCTAAAAATGTACCCATAGCAACCAGGAGTCCACCGTCCCAAACAAGCAGTTCCCAGCAGCCACTGCGGCCTTGACCTTGTCGCTGTTGTCGAGCAGCCATCTTAGTTTCAACGCGCTGAAGTAGGTGGTGAGAGGCAGTCCGCACTTAGGCTGCAAAATGATAATTTTTTTGTAATATTTTCAAGGAATGATAAACAAGATGGCCGCTCAGATGAATTCAGAAAGAAACAACATTAGATTTCCATATTACAAAAAATTAGACCACACTTAGGCTGCAAAATGAGAATTTCTTTGTCATATTTTCAAGGAACGATTAACAAGACGGCCGCTCACATAAATTCAGAAAGAAATATTAGATTTCACTATTACAAAAAATAAGATTTTAACCTTGAGTCTTGTAAAGTAACGGCAAGTTTTTTTTATCTGTATACATATTTGAGCTATTTTCATAACACAACTTCACACTTTGTAAAGAACTTTCCGTCAATCAAGTTTTATTTGGTTGTGGTTTTTTTTTAAATTTAATATGGAAATAGCTCATTTTAAAACATTCAATATATTGGATATTTTCAGAAGTGCATGTGTACCAATTCGTATCACGTTGTTCCTGTATTGCAATATAAGGATATATCAATAATACCTAGCAGCCTTATTTGTGTATTCATGGAACAATTAACAAGATGGCTGCTCAAATGAATTCAGAGAAGAAATAACAATAGATTTCTATATGACAAAATAAGATTTTAACAAGATAGATATTTAAAGATAAACCTTGAGTCTTATAAAGTTAACGGCAAGTTTTTTGTAATTTGAGAGGTTTTTAAATTTTTTTTATGAAACTTGCCAAATGAGTACCGTATATAACCCACACTCGGGGAATAGAAAAACTTACTTTTTCATCAAAGTCATATGACACACTTACATGACTATTTATTACCCATATGGTTTGAAATAAGTGGTGACATATTTTCAATATGAGCACTAGTGCACATATCACTTTTGCCTAGCAACGATTGTTGTAGCACGAGTTTCTGTATTTTTCCGCCTGTGACGTCATAAAGCCATTGTTCGTGACGTCACTGTAGCCAGCCGTCGCAAGGGAAGCGGCCCGCTTCTTGAATATTTCTAAGATGGTAAAATGGAATAGAATCGGTAATAAAGAAATTATTACCCTCGGAACTGTGTCATATAACTTTTACGAAACTCGTGCAAATTTGTGTATAACTCTCGCTCGGGTAATAGAAAAAGTCACTTTTTCATCAAAGTCATATATAACACACCTCTCTGTGCAATAATCACTATATCTCACCATGAGGCAATCTGATGTGCATGATAAACTAAAGATTATCCAGATTATCTCACCCTGAGGTAATCCTTATCTTGCTGGGGAGTCTTTGCGATGAGACTGTCGACGGTTGAGGCTGTGCGGAGATCCAACCACACAATGGCGTTGTAAAGAGCCTTGCCTGTTGTCTTGTCCCATACAACGGTTGTCTCCCTTTGGTTGGTTATTCCAACACCTGAATTACCATTAGAACTGAGCATGGTTATTGAACCTCATTTCGGTATTTCAATTTATTCACTACAGAAGAGAGTATTACGATAAGTATTGCAATATATATGATTCAAAGTCTCAAGAACTGGTTTAAATGAAACTGGTATCAGTTCAGTGAGTTACATCTTTCTGTAAAATCGTGATTAATTGGCTTGTGTTTTTCTGCAATTCTAAACTGAAATTGTTTAAGATTACTATTAAAGCAGATATTTTAAGAAGTGTTTCTTGTTTCTGTATAGCAATAAATCAATCCTTAATTAGAACAATGGTAAAATTTTGGAAATATGGTTATTTTTTTACATTTCTGTTTCAAATTTTTATTTTGTAAAAAATCTTTTAAGAATAATCTATGAATGTAAGTCATTAGAGCTAATCTGTCTTGAGTTTATTGTTGTGATCATCTTCAAGCAGGAGCCAGGAATTTCACCCAATACAGTAGAACACGGATATAGCGAACAATCGGATAAAGCGAACAATTGGATATAGCGAACAAATTTCAAGTCCCGTCCCTATATGATATCATTAAAATTATATGCGTATAGCGAACACCGGATATAGCGAACTGAATTCTTTGGTCCCTTGGAATTATATCCGAGTTCTACTGTAATTCACAAGCTTACGAGGGTCATAATATTCATCATACTAACATTTGATGTCAGAGGCGCTGATGTCGAGAGCCTTAAGGTTGTTGGTTGCCGTGGCGATGCAGATGTTGACAGAGTCAAGAATCTCCTGGGGATCAATCTCAACCCATCTGTAACCATGGCAACACATTTATTCTACTTGTCAACTTTGGTTTGATCAAAGACATGAAATGATACACACATATCGGCTGATATATCAGATAATAAAAATAATCAGTATTTCTCCATAGAGATGATAAAAACAATCAGTATTTTTCTATAGAAAGAAATACTGCTTTGAAATAAATGAGGAAAAAGCCCCTTGAAAATTGGGAGGAAAATGGAAATTGATAATTGTTTTTGCAATTTTTGGGAACTTGGTCTTCTCAAGGAAGTGAAATATAAGCAATTTATTATATGGCGAGCAGTGAAATACTGGGATTTATCAGTGAAATAAACTGTCTATCAAGCTACAGTGAAAATAACTTATATTTTCACTGCGAACGGTGACTGATATAATTTGACGTCATAAAACAATGGTCTCACGCGGCGAATTGGCTTATGACGTCACAGTGTTACTGTGGTGACGGGCTGTTCCTAGCGGCTGCTCGGCGTGAAAATGACCCTTTTAGGACGTAATTACAATGGTAAAATCATATAATAAATAGAATATCCGTCAATTCTTGACAAATACCATGTTTATCTTATCTCGTGAGGTAGAAAAGTTATATATTTTCACTCGTGGCTGCGCCACTCGTGAAAATATAACCTTTCTACCTCACTCGATGAGATAAACATGGTATTTGTCAAGAAAAGACAAATATCCTCTATATATTATATATTTATTCCCCTGCCTTCTACGTCCAAGATGTCTACAGAAATTACGCCGGTCCCTTCCTACGCTAGTTTCACTAGTGTCACTGAGGTAGAGACTCACCTTGAGCCACTAAATTCAAACACTTTGGTAGCTCCACTGCTTAGCGCCAATCAGACCAAATTGGTCCAACTTCTGGCCAAGATTATACGGCCGTAAAGATCGTGGACTGAAACTTCCCACCTCATTTTGATTTTCAAGGAAGTGAAACTTTGACACAAATTTGAGGAAAATGGCACACTTGTAATAGAGCTATGAGGGAAGAGAGGGATAACAAATAAAATTATTTTGCCCAATTAGTCTTCTTTTCGACGCAGCTGATGTTTGAAATGAATGAGAAATATGGCTCACTTGTTACAAGGATAATTTGGGAAGTAAAAATTATATATTATCTCAGTGTATAAAATAGATTGGAAACTTAGCCTGTCCTGAAAATTAATTGGTCAATTCGTAAGGGGAAAGTAAAAAACATTGAAAAGTTACCAGTCCTGACAAAAAAATAACCAGTCTTGCAAAAAGTAGCCAGTCAAGGACTGGCGGACGGGCTATATTTGAAACACTGATTATCTTCAAGACTCCCCCTTCTCAAAGCAGGTGATATTTGGTGCAAATGAGAAATATGACCCCCTTGGAACAGAGATAATGTGGTGAGCGTATGATGTTAAATAAAATTAATTATTTTGCAGACTCGCCCCTCTCGAGGAAGATGATGTTTGAAACGATCGAGGAAAATGGCATACTTGTAGCAGAGATGATGTGGGAACAGAATGATTATTTTGCAGACTCGCCCCTCTCGAGGAAGATGATGTTTGAAACGATAGAGGAAAATGGCATACTTGTAGCAGAGCTAATGTGGGAACAGAATGATTATTTGCAGACTCACCCCTCTCGAGGAAGCTGATGTTTGATCTCCACCTGATGGTAGGTAACAAGCTCAGCCGTCTTGCTGGAGAATATCTGAATACAAGAACAATATTGTTTGTCATTAAATATATTTTATATTCATAAAACTGAGAGATTTTGGGATTGAGATTACCGTAAATTCTCTATTTATTCAAAATCTCTAATAATTCAACCTCATACTATACTGGAGCCGAATGAGCCACAAAAAGTGAAGAATAGTTCAACCTTTTCTGAAAATCTTTTGAAAATTTTAGGTTCAAATAAAAAAAGATATAACGTTATATAAAAACTTCTTTGAATCTTACAAGACACACGAGCCCAGAAAGAATATGCTATCAGTATACCATATCTACATTTAATTTTCTTCAGAATAATCTTCTGTTGTCTTTTAGATTTAATTTCTCTATTAATTCGACATCTCCAATAATTTGACCACATACTATTTTTCTGAGGTCATATTCCTGCCAAAAGTTCATGCTTTTATGATTCAACCATTGCTTGAAAACGTTGTTTAATTTGCAAAAAACAAAATTAGGATTACAAAGCATATTTTTTCTACTGCAACGATTTATCTACAATATCCGGATTATGAGAGCATTGCCATTATTATGTTGTCATTTATAAAACTATGTATTAAATTAGTATCACACATGTACTTAATACTTATCTAGCATTCCGACCATAGAGCCAAATTAGTTAGCAAAAGTGGAAAAAGTTCAACCATAGACCTTTTCTGAAAATCTTTTGAAAATATTAGGGTGGAATTAAAAGAGAAAAAACGGTATATAAACTTCTTTGAATCTTACAAGACACACAAGCCTAGAAAGAATAGCCTATCAGTGACCTTATATCCCATATCAATATTCTCTTCACAATAGTCTTCTGTTCCCTTGCTAGCGAGAGGCAAATAATAGGCTTGTTTACCAAGTATCGTTTGACAGAAAATGTATTCCTGTCGTGGGCTGAAGTTCCTTTTGGAGGGACATGTATCACAATTCACAAGTACAGCTTTTGAAAAGGAAAGTTAAATCAAAATTGAATCATTGCCCTTCCCTTCATTTTCATTATATATGTCATATTAATTATGAGAGACTCTCAATCCCTACTTAATTTGAGATATTCTTGAGACATGTGCAGGTTTTTTCGGGACTCAAAGACGCAGAAAATGTCCGGAGGACCCAAAAAAATAATCATGTGGGTCCTCTGTGACTCAGTATTGTTCTGATACAAATATATAATCTTTCAATGAAAAACCAATGTTTCTGTCAACCAATGACCATCCCATTATAGGCAATTCTTTATCAACCTTTCCATCAAGTATGAAACTTTTTTTAAGGACTCCTGAAATAGGAAAATGACTCTTGAAAATATATACTCTGAGTCCCCAGGACTCTCAGTTTTGATTGACTATGTAAAAACCTGCATGTGCAACCAAAAGGCTTCATTTATCAATATTTCTGTTAACCCTTGCATCCCTCAGAAACCTATAAAGCAAGCACTCAATTTAAAGTGACACAGAGTATCTTTCTTAAAATTTTATTTGGTTTTGATATGCTACTAACTATCTCATATGCTGATTGAAGTTTATATCTCATCACTGGACTTGCAAATATATCCATTTATGCATAATATCTCTAAAATGCTTGATTTTATGCAAAAATCAAGAAAACGTCTTAAATACGTTTAGTATTCGAAATTATGTATCCAATAAATCTACCTATTAGTTACAATACCTAATAAACACTATCTAGTCGATTATATCTTCCTGTCAGCTTATGACAAGGTTTCAAAATTACGTTCGGCGAATTTGCACACGCTACTCGAGCCACATTGTCCGGTTTTCGATCAAAATTCTGACTTTGAATGGCCGTACTTTCGCTCGAATGTACTGATTGACCTTTAACTTGTTATTTTCAGTATAGTGGTTCCCGATGTAATAACATCGATTTCAAAATTTGACATATGTGATCCTATCAACATACTCTGTGTCTCTTTAGACAATATTTCAAATAGAAGCCCATGGTCTTTTATTCTTTTCCAAAATGTGTCTAATGATAACAGCCCATTTCATTTTCACTGTATGACCCTATTTTTCATTTCTAATTCTTTAATAAACTGTAATATAATAAAGAAAAGCAGATAAATCAAACATGTACCCATGGGCAACTTCCCTTTTGGGCTTAGGATAACAAAGAACCTGCCATTGAGACCCAAGATCACAAATGTTTATGTAAAGTCACTAACTAGTTTGGAAGACTTGTTTGCATTGGTATCGGAGTTTCTTGTTACAAGACGGTCGGTTTGACACGCTTAAACCAAACAACAGGAGGGCATAAGGCCCTTAGGGGAGCTGATTTGGGGTTTATCGCCGATTCAAGAGTATTTGCAGGGAGAAAGCCTGCAACACCATTGGGGCTATGCATTGTGATGAAACCTGTGAGCATTGGCTGGTACATGCAAAATATAGGTGGTACTGCGCCGAAATTCTGTGTAGCATTGCACCCAAACCTGATTGCAGGTAGAACAGTTCTCTCCTGCAGACAAAGTTGCCGAGCCCCTGGCGGGATTCGGACCACAGACCACCTGATCCGAAGCCGAACTCGCTGACAACTACGCTATTCCATCAACCCAAAGAAACGTATCTTTCCTATCAATAATATGTTGGGCTGCTAAAAAAGATCTTTATCAGACAAATTATGTCAGTAAACAATGACTTTTCTATGCAAACGTGTTTAACTTTTTAAAATAAATCATTATTAACACGTATCTTTGTCGATTAATTACCAATTTACATAATATAAATCAATAAAGAAATACATATCTATTTTGAGACATTTAAATAGATAACAAAATAATCAAAAGATAGAACAAAATAAAAACATTTACCGACCTAACAACCGTAAATTATTATTGTGTGACCTAATGCAACATTTATTTGTTTCGGCCTTATAGGTTTGGAAGACTTGTTTACATACAGTGTTGTTCCTAGGTGGTCAGTTAAGGGGGTCATTTTGGGTCTTTTCTGGGTGGATTGGACCCCTTCCAATGGTAAAAGTATCCTACTTTTCCAAATTTAAGGGACACCAAGCCAAAAGGGTAGGCAAATGTCCCCAGGACCCCCTCTAGGAACAACACTGTACATAGTATCGGTATCTGGTTATTTCTTTCTAGTTTCCGCCCGCTTCAATTTCAAACCCCCGCATCAAGCCTTTTTTTTCAAGATGTTGACAGGGAAAATGGAAATTTAGTCCCGTGGCCTTGAAAACCCATGCTCTTGAAATGTTACTTGCTGCAGGCCGTGAGTGCATTCAAAGATGCAGTGAAAAAGTTATTCAAAGGTTATATTTCTTTCTTTTTTCTTCATGTTCAATGATAAAAAAAATTTGGAAATAAAAAAATCATTGCATCATTTTTGCCTCATTGTAAAGACAAGGAACATTTTCTTATGTTTTTGGAGCCTAAAATGATATCAGTTTCTGAGTCTGATATCAGGCTTGGTTTTGACAATGACTACTAATTTATTTGTTTCGGCCTTATTTCAGCCAGTGATGGGTTTGGAGGACATGTTTACATAGTATAAGTATCTGGTTACATGAAGGGTCGATTGACACTCTTATGTTCTGTGTTACAATAGCCTATCCAGAGAAACTATCTAGTTCATGTTCAACCACCTAAGGCAGGGCTCCAGATAACTTCCGAGGCATGATGCATTTCTAGTCTTTCGTACTTCTTCAATATATTTCAAAATATATATCAGACAGACAGACAGACAGACAGATTTTATTCAGTAGTAGAGGCCCAGTGGCCCAAAGTACAATTTCAATTCAAATTGAATTATTTTGGTCACGTGACATAGACAGAGATTTGGCGCGGGATTTTAAAATGGACATCAATTGTTTTATGAAAATAGCAACAGATTTAATAACATCATCATTGTTGGTTTTAAGAAATATATATCACCATGAAATCCAATGCAAATAAAGTAGTAGATGTACATAGGTAATAATGTGCGTACATGAAGGCATGAAATTCAATTTTCGGTCGTACTTCGTTGATTTTTAGGTGTAAATTACACCCCTATCTTTAGCCCTGTGAGAGGTTAAAGGGATTTGTTTACATCAGTGTTTGGTAACACAGGGGTCGTAATTGGTTCTTAGAAATACTAGCCATTCGGACTAGTGCTGTCCTGACAGTTCAAAGACTATCAGACTCAATAATCATATCTTCTTTTACTTCAACTAGCCCTTTTGACTACCAGTCAATGCATTGACGTGGTTCATACAGCCAAAACAGAATAAAATTCAAGTACTTTTCAAGGATATTTTACCATTTTTCAAGTACACATATTCGCAGGTCTGGTGACAAAACTTTCGTTTCGATGCCGTCATTTTTCAAAGTGCTGCATTGCGACATCAAAATTTTCTGAATGCAATCGATCATGAGAAACGGAAATTACCGATTTTGTTTGAATGATTGGAAGCTCGCAGACTGGTTTTGTTTCATTCCGTTCTCTATCAATTTGCGCAGGTAGCAGAAACATAATATTTCTGTGTTTTAGATTGTGTTCGATGTCTCAGTAAATTCCAGTACATTTTTGAAAATTTCATGGCTGCGAAATTCCAGTCCTTTTTCAGGACATTTAGTAAGCATTGTAAATTCAAGTACTTTTCCAGTATCAAAACAAAATTCTAGTACTTTTCCAGGCCCTTGTGAACCAAGATTGAAGGCCCAGCATCTTTTCCAGTGCACCGAGGCACCAAGGCATAAGGGCATAGACATAGACTTTTCCAAAAATAATTTTCCTCGCTCAGTGGGGGCTGAGATTTCAAACTTTTATGCTCAAAGGGGGGAAGGGGAGCTTGAACCATTGTTGTAGGTCTTATATCAGGGTTTTACACATGTTTTACGTGCTCATTTTAGGGATTGTGAGGTTGTATGGGGCTGAATTCCAAATTCGGGGTGGGGCTGGAATTTTGACAGTCTGTAAATTTCTTTTACAATTCCCCCCCCCCCCCCCTCCGCTTGCTACAGGCCGCAGCTGTAAGATCCCAAATTGATTGTGTCCATTTTGTACCCTTGGATTCGAAAAATACTGTCGTTTTAGCCCTTTAAGATATTTGCATGGATTTGGAAAGGCAACGACATGTTGGCCATTTTGCAATGCAAGACGCAGCAAGTTGCATAAAAATGGCTCATCAAAATTTTTATAGTTAGATATTGGTATAATTGACAACGCCTGATTTGAAATAATTAAAATTTACAGTGTTTAAAATATAGCCCGTCCGCAAGTGCATAAACTGGCTACTTTTTGCCAGGACAGGTTACTTTTTGGTCAGGACTGGTAACCTTTTCATTTTTTTCCTTTATTTTCCCCTAAGGAATTGACCTTTTTATTTTCAGGACAGGCTAGGTTTCCAATCTATTTTATACACTGAAATTTATAACATGAAAATGACCCTTTGTCAAAGATATCTTTCTCCAATTCCCACATGTATCTGGATTTATTTTTAACCTTTGCAAGCTTTTGAGCCCTTGGATCAACCGTGTTTTGGGGTTAGTTTGTCTAGCATAACTAGAGGTGTAACAGTACGGGAGGGTAGCGATACAATACGTATCCGATAGTCGCGATACGATATGTATCCCGATACAAATTGATACCTTACACAATGATCTTTTCACAAAATATTTGGATCAATTAATTTTGTGCAAGAATTTAAGTTTACCTTGTTTGATGTAATTCTAATATTATCAAGCTTTCAAGTATAAGGGGAGGTTCTTGTGTGCATAAAAAAGTATCTTTTTAATCTACAGAGTCCTGCAATAAGTATTCGGACGGTGGCGTTTTTTCCCATAGACTTGCATGTTAAATAAGTGTAGCTTAAATTATTTTCATCTGTTTAATTTCGTTTGGATCCTGTACATTTTTTGCATGTATGTGTAACGAATCATCTCAGCTACAACATGATAACTTCTGTTTAATTTTTGATCTATTATCTTAGGAATGACAGCAATTAAATCATATTATGTACGTAGTTGTGAAAAGTTTATAATGGTGATCTATGGAACACGTTTCCAATTTTTGTACATACATCGGTAAATCTGGCGACATTACATAAACATTCATCATATAAATAAATAGTAATTATGAACATTTCAATTCAATCTGCAAACTTTACAATGATTCAAATAATAATGATGAAAATTATTTAAGCTACAATGATTTAACATGTAAGTCTCAAGATCCTGTGCTTAGTGTACCAGTGTCTCTCAGGACATGCTCCGAAGTATCTCTGTGACTGTATTGTGCCATACACCCCGACTCGATCATTGCGATCACCGTCTCAGAATCTTTTGATTGTCCCAGTTACAAAAACAGTTACCTATGGTCATAGATCATTTTCATTTGTTGCTGCAAAAGAGTGGAATCAACTACCAAATGACATAAAAAGTGGTGAAACTCTAAACTTGTTTAAGTCCAGACTAAAAACTCATTTGTGTGGCCAAGCTTTCTCTGATGAGTGAATTTTGGAACTGTGCGCTTAGAGCATGATTTGTCATGGAGTCAAGCGCGTTACAAATGAACTATTATTATTATTATTAAGTCTATGGGAAAAAACGTCACCGTCCGAATACTTATTGCACGACTCTGTATATCTCAGTTTTAGAGCATCTACTTTGAGAATTCATTAATATGTTATCACGATATATATGCATCCTCCAAATAATGGGATCTGGTTAAATGGGCCGAAGGATGAAAAGGCCGATAAAAATAGTCAAAAGGGCCGAGTGAAAAAGTCAAAAGGGCCGAAGTAAATAGTCATAAGGGCCGAGGAAAAAGGGCCGAAAATATAGAAAATTATATATTCATTGTATTCAACCTACATTTGATAGTTGTAATATGTTAACTTAGCCAAGTGATTCCAATCAATTCCAGAATTAAGCCTTCTTTTTTAAGTGATTGGATAACTGTTTTCATAAATAGTAAGTATGTTTCCCTTTTAATTATCGGAACTCAATGTGATGACAACAGAAATGAATAAAAACCAAAATAGTTCAACTAACAGAAATAGCAAGTGTAAGAGGAAACAAAATTGGTGGAATGAAACTGTAAGCTTTGGAATGAGATGTGCATAGCAGAATAATCATGGTGTAAATGTACGACTATGAAAAAAATGTTTTAAAAGGTGTATAAACGGAAATTATTCGATACATAAAAGCCGTCAAAATAAGTACATTTACATTTTATATATGAAAACGTAAATTCAACTCAATTGGAAGAGTGGAGTTTTGGAAATCTATTGAGTGTATATTTGGTGTAGAGAATGAGCGACGTAAACTCTTGAAACTTTTAAAAACTGAATGGTGTAATAACCATGGAGGTGACTCTACAACAATACGTAATTAGTTAAGAAAACACATAATCAATCGTCTACTGCAATACCTTGTTCGTTAAGAAAACAATTAATTGGATTGTGACAACTACTCTAAAAGTACAATGAGTAATTTATTAAGAAAACAAATCAATCAATACGAAATCGAAAATTCAAGAGTAAGAGTATTAGTTATAAGTCAAGTCAAGTTTATTTTCATAAATAATAAATCATGACATAGAGTTATCAAATAATATATTGAAGTAATTACATATGAATTAATTGAGCATACGCAAGTCATACAGAGCAGTTTTAACAAGTAATGGTTTATATGGGATGGACATAAGTAAAACATATCAAATTATTGATAAAAGTTTATAATAATATGCATGCAGGAAGATATTTTTTTTCGTAATTCATTTAACAGATTACAATCTAACATAAAAAGAAGTTCATCCGAGATCATCCCCAATCTTACACTTACATTTACATCATGATGTACATGTATACCGTTATCTATTTTATATGGTCTGCAGTACTGTATAAAACTATTTCTACACCTGAAAGTGTGAAAAGTGCTGAACAATAACAGTGCCACAATAAAAATATTGTTGTTATGATGTCAATAAAAGATGAATATGATGTGTTATTTGTTGGTATTTTTTGGGTTCGGCCCTTATGACTTGGAACACGGCCCATTTGACTAAATGGCTCGGCCCTTTTGACTTTCACCTCGGCCCTTTTGACTTTTTCCTTCGGCCTTTTTGACTATGCAGTTCTCGGCCCTTTTGACATTCGGCCCTTTTGACTACAACCCCAAATAATAGGATATATCGTAGACCAATATATTTTGAAATACGATACTGTATTGCTGTATCGTTACACCTCTAAGCAAAACACATTACAATTGAAAATTGCAAACGTCCAGTAAAGTGCAGTACTCAACAATTATTCTGACAGACGATGCTAAATAACTGCTCAAATGATAAGACGGTTCAAGGAAGGGTCAAAGTTCAAGCAAAGTTCAATAAAGATTAAGAAACTCCCATGCTAGTTAATTTTGTTAACAAAGTGAATCCAATGACGTAGACAAATTGTTATCTGTGGTTAAGAAACTGTGACTGTCAACAAACGAAAAAACGTAAAATTAAACATTTGATATCTTGGATTCAGGCCATCAGGGAAACGAAAGAGAACAGAGAAATGTTATTGTCGGTA
This sequence comes from Steromphala cineraria, assembly GCA_916613615.1. Classification (NCBI taxonomy): domain Eukaryota; kingdom Metazoa; phylum Mollusca; class Gastropoda; order Trochida; family Trochidae; genus Steromphala; species Steromphala cineraria. The sequence goes on along the minus strand of OU744737.1, from coordinate 30,849,641 downwards.
AACTTTCTTACACTCAGGTTGTTTCTTGGTCGAGTTTGTTTGACAAAAGTTTAACAGTTTGTTGCTACAGATTTTATAAAAGTATTTCGTTGCCACTCACCAGAAAACGAGTACTGCTTGTTCCTTGGTCGATAGCCCCAACAAGAGTTCCTCGCGAGTTCGCCATGATTTTCCTGGCTGTCAACTTTATTTAGGACACTCAATTGGAGTTACCTCCCCTGTTCAGTGGGTGATGCAAATTGATATAAGGCTTTTCGCCGAATTTTGATTTTGACTTGTCTTGTTTTATGTTTTTACGTTCTGCTTAAAATCTATAAAGAAATGAAAATGTATAATTTGTTGTTGGGGAAGAAGAAAATAGTAACTTTGGTCCAATGGTAATAAAAGTTCCCATAATATAATTGATTCCAAAAAGCTTTAATTTTTTTTTTGGTCAAATTTATATTAGGCAATCAAGACAATTTTGAATATAATAGAACAAGTTTTTTTAAATTTTTTTCCTTTCCTTCCTCAAGAAGATGATTTTTTTAAACTGTAAACACATTTAATCCATTGTAGCATATAAACTAATATTAAAAGTCACATTTGTTTTTTTTTAAGATAGAAAACAAATTTCATCTATTAATACTTTTTTTTAAATACGTTTTTATCTCTGAAACTCTATGATTGTTCCTCAGTAATTTTGATAAATCTTAAGCTATCAAAGTAAATAACAGATGGCCACGATGAGAAAATCAAGGTACGTATTCAGATCCAGATTTAAATAATCAGCCAAGACTGGCAAGAGAACCTAATATTAGGTTGAACATCAACCAGATCAATCTATGATTTGAAGTAAGATATTATCATATGAAATACCCAGTCTGATTAAAATCGACCGTGCACCGAGGAATAAAATATAAAAAATATTGTCTCTATCGGGGCTCGAACCATTCGGGATATCCTCTCCGTCTCGGTCTGTATGCACCCACCTCTATCGCGTGTTGCTATAACCAGTTTAGCGCAGACAGACCCAGTCGTAAGCTATCCAATCACATCCTCGTTTTTAAATAGCGTTTAGCGGTGATTATGTATAACGAATGGTACACTGGAGTTACCTGCCCCTGCATGATACCGAAGCTTTCACTGCGCTCCTTTCGATTGGCTAGATGAGCTTGTGTCAGAACATGCGGGCAATAGGGGTGCCTTCAGACTGTGAATGAGAGGAAAGCCGGGCTGGGTGAGGTTCGAACCCCGCTAGATATAATATTTTTACATTTTTTTCCTCGAATCACAGTCGATTCTAATCAGACTGATGAAATACCGGGATTTCTCTTACCAATTTACTCTAAAAAAAAAGACAACGATTCAGTCATTAGAAGATATTTGTCAAATGTTTAATTCATCCTTCTTCAATTTTAGATCAAGAATTCTCAAATGGGTAAAAACAATTATGAGAGAGCATAAACGATTATGATTTGCTACAGAACCTTTTCGAAATGAGCGAGGACGTAGACAAGGAAATCCAATTGCCCCATACTCATTTACTCTTTGTGTAGAAATATTGGGTATAATGATACGCGATGATCAAGGCAGACAGGTTCTCATAGAATGATTTCTGAAGGTAACCGGGCAAATGAAATGTTTGTGAAGATGGCTATATCAACCGTGAAAACATAAAATACGCCGTTACAGTCGATATTTGCTCCTGCTTATCCCCAACAAGTCCCGCCAACCAGAGACATTATATGGGAACAGGTCAAAATGGCCACACGACAAAATGGCCACACTGTCCTCAGTCAAAATGGCCATATGAAAAAGTCAAAATGGCCACAACCCCCAGTCAAAATGGCCATATGAAAAAGTCAAAATGGCCAAAGAAAAAGTCAAAATGGCCAAAGAAAAAGTCTAAACAAAACTTCTGCGCATCTGTTCTGAACTGACTGGACCCACAGAATGAATCACTCATCACTGACCATGCTAACTTATTGTTGAACAATTGTTGAACTTTTGAAGCTGTCAATTGAAGCTGTAGCGCAACATGACTTGCAAAATCATGCAAAAAGATAAAGAAAAAGATGAAGATTATTGTTTTTAATATATTTATGATGATTGTTGAAGAATAAAGTATCTAATGAGTTTTCTTTTATGTCATTTTTTATTTTGGCCATTTTGACTTTTTCTTTGGCCATTTTGACTTTTTCATATGGCCATTTTGACTGGGGGTGTGTGGCCGTTTTGACTTTTTTTTGGCCATTTTGACTTTTCAATCTGTGGCCATTTTGTCAGTGTGGCCATTTCGACTAGGACCCCCATTATATAACATCTCGAGTCTGCGTCAACACTCCCGCTAAGAAAACAGAGATTCGGGTCCGCCCACTTTTTGTACAAGTTGAATCAACATTCCACCCCAACAACTGAGCTATAAAAATAAAAAATTCGGCCCCACTCCCGAAATTCCAAATTGACTTTATTTAATTTCTTTACCACTTTAGAACTTTTATTACTTTACTTGGGTGTCTATGACCTATTCTAAATTTCATTCCCCCATTGTTTTTGGAAATAACTAAGGCATATATAGGCCCCACGTCGGCGACATCGCCTAATGCTGAAATAAGATCCAAAAACAACAACAACCCACTCCTGAAATTGGTGCTACAGCCTGTCATGGGAAACTTTTATCGGTGACGTAGAATATATTCTTTCTGATTGGTCTGAAAATGCCTCTACTATACAGTTTTAAATGTTTCAATTTTGAATGGTTCCTAAAAAGAGATCACGTTAGTAACTATGCAAAGAATGTCATTTTATTGGTCAATTTTGACATCGATTTCGATTTCGATAGCATGATTGAAAGTAAATATAAGGATAGAATTGAAAAACTCATAAATATCTGGACAACCTGTTCTTAACTCAATTAGAAGACGCATTTTTAAAATCCATTTTGCTTTCACAGTTGCATCATTTATTTCAGCACTACCCATTCCACAACAGCAACTACTAGAAAGGCTACAGAAATTATGTTTTCAGTTGATATGGAATGATAAGCTGTAATAAAAGAAATGTAATGACACTAAACCCAAAACATGGCGGAATCAGATAACCAGATGTACGAAATGTTATTAATGCACAAAAATGGGACTTGTTACTGACAACAATTAATGTAGTCATGCCAAAGCGATAGAAATTAATTCATTTTATAGAGTGAAATTAGCTTTTGATATCATTACTGATCTGAATGTTGTAGATTGAGTTAGGGAGTTAATGCCGCTTGGGCAATATTTCAGCCATTAGCGGCGGAAATGTTCTAAAGAAAGGTACAAAGACAGTTATTTGATACAGTCAAAAGAACTTGGAAGTCTCTGTGAAACATTTAGCGGAAGTTAACTTACTCTATGAGGATAGCAATGCCCGTCAACATCGAGCAAAATTGAAACTATTCGGCGAATGGAGTGGCCTGCTTATTCGCCGAGCCTTAATCCAATAGAACATGTATGGAACCTTCTAAGATAGTGATAGTGTGAGTGAAACAAGAGCCCTCATGGATGAATTGAGCCATCCCCCACAGCAGCAGATTCAGCACCCCATTGGCAGCAGGAGAAGATGATGTCTGCCATATTATTCTCCTTGCAAGAAGCTAGCATCCATTTGTGCAAAAACTATATTCCAAATTGTTTGACTTGAACCCATATCCTAATCTTTTACTTTTTGTGTACTAAACATTTTACTAATCTTTTGGTTGTAGTACGTTTTGCATCATTAAATGTATCTAAAAATATATATAAAATTATATTTATGCCTATGTCTTGTATGTTGTATAGACAACATTGTATTCTCTTTTATGTCTCGTAACTCTAATAAGAGTGGCTCATTACATGTTTTATCTATGTGTATGTTGTAGCCGTCTGTCTGTGCAACTAAAGTGCATATTTGAAGCTCTTACTCTACTATTGTGACCTTCTGCGGCCGCAATTAGTGTGTTATTACCCAAATGGTTGAAAATCAGTAGTGACATATACTAGTGCACATATCACTTTTGCCTAGCAACAATTGTTGTAGCTCGAGTTCCCGTATTATTATATGCTTAACGGTGAGAGACTGAGTTTTATCATATACTTGCTTATAAATACAGAGATTTTGTATGTACGATACACCCTCCTTCAAGCACCCTGTATCAGCCCGCAGGGCAGATAACCTGTATCAGCCCGTCGTCAAGGGCAAAAACCTGTATCAGCCCGTCGTCAAGGGACTTGAACGTGGAACCTTAGGCAACGAACGCAAAAAATAGATCGAAGTCGCGAGGACTTTAGAGTTGTCTCCATTTGTAAAGCTGATGTTTTAACGTGGCCGACATCGCGAAGAAAACGCTGCAGTCACTTGTGGATTTGTCAGCTTGATACAAACTAATTTTCCATTTTGGAAATTCCTCCCGAGAGAAAATTGAACTCAAAAGTCGCAAGAGGCGTAGGCTCAGGAGCTTTGACTATCGGTATGGGTCAGTTCACGTTAGCAAAATTGATATCATCAGCCACTCATTTAATGTTATGAATTAAAGTTTTAAAATGTTATGTTTATTTTTGTCGTTTCTTTTGTAAATATATATGATAAAAATAGCATGACATGGGTAATTTCATATCACATTCTGTATCAGCCCTCGACCAATATCAGCCCTCGAGCTAAAGCTCTCGGGCTGATATTGGGGTCTCGGGCTGATACAGAATGTGATATGAAATTACCCATATAATACTATCTATTTCTCAGTTCTAGAAAAGTGATCTCACAACTGAGTGTGATATCACTTTTTCAAGTCAGTGAAAATATCACAGAGGGGATGACGTCATGTGTACAATGGTTTGACGTCACTTCTACAATCAACGCGACGTCATCGCCGTCGCTAAGTTACGATCAACAATGGTATGACGTCGCTAGAAAACTCTCGAGTCAAGATCTTTTGGACATAAATTACCACATTTTCGACCACAGAGGCATACAATAAACAGAATATCTTTTGTGACGGGGTAAAGCCTATATTTTCACTCGTGGCTACGCCACTCGTGAAAATACTGGCTCAACCCCGTCCCTCAATGAGAGATAAGTGATATCACACCAAAAACAAAAGATATCCTCTATTTATTTCGCCTGCGATGTCATAACACCAATGTTCACGACATCATTCTAGCAGGTCATCGCAAGGGAAGTGGCTGGTTTTCTGGATATTTCTAAGATAGCAAAATGGATTTGAATCAGAAATAAAGAAATTAATACCCAAGGAAGTGTACCATATGACTTTTACGAAACACATGAAAATTAGTGTATTACCTTCACTCTCGCGATACAAACATTCACACCTTCGTTTCGTAAAAGTCATACGACACACTTACTCCGGCAATAACCTCTATGTATTCCTCGGTGGTTTTATTATTCAGGTGGAATGTAAGACATTTTCGAGCAGATGTGCAAGATGTTCAAATGAGTTCGTATAAACAAGGAATTTGTCAGTTTGTTTAAAATCGACTGTGCTTCGAGGAAAAATGTGTAAAAATATTTTCTCTAGTGGGTTTCAAACCTCACCAAGCCCGGTTTTCCTCTCATAAGTTGTGGAGAGAAAAGCCCTGATACATATTTTTACTTTTTTCCCCCCTCAAAACACCGTCGATTTTAATCAGACTGTACATGTTGTGACATTCTGAAAAATGATATAAAGAATTCATTCAATTCACAAAATTTGAATAGTTTATTATCAACGGAATTGCCTCAAACTGAACAATCTGTTCCAAAAAGACTGGCATCCTATCCTTTACTCAGATAGGCAAGAGCAAATATAATTGGTTGGAAATAGGTATGTCATCTTCACAATGTCACGGGCGAAACGAAAAAGTTTCTCAACTTTCCCATTCCTCCCTTGACATCATTGGCCGTAATTTCTGTGCTCGCATTTCAACCCACTGCACGGAAGTAGAATAGTCCAATCAGAAGACAGCATGCGCATGTTAATTGAACCGATTTGAAAAAATACTTTTGTATGCGTTTTACAAGGGAGAGAAACACTTTATTTGAGTGATTAATTAATTTTTGTCTTCTCTGCATTCTCGATGCTCATCAAAAACATGAAAACAACCATGCGGACTGAAGCTTAAAATTTAATTTGACTCGGATAGTTTTCAAAATTATAGTCTGTTAGTATTTTGAATTTGTTCCGAATGTAAACAGCAATTTCATTGGCTTTTGTTGAAAGAGCTGATAAGGGGCTTAACTCGTGATCACGATAGGTGTCGCTGCTCCGGATCACCAGTTTTCTACCTTGTGATGGCAAGGTCTAAACGAGGAGTTGCTCGATACGTTTTCACCTTGTCGTGGGAAGATGCAGGTATGTGGATAGAAATAGGCATCTGTGTTGCCAAGTTTTACTGATGGGGGATTTATGTATGAGATTTATGGCCTACTAGTTACAAAGTGTATTACTTTGCAAGCTCTTTTTCATTGGCACTTTACAGAAAGTGATATTGACAGTCCAGCGAAAACTCTTAAAATAAGATGATTTATTTGCACAGAGAACACCCTTCTTAGTCTATCTTGGGCAGTTTACAGAACGGGATTAAAAACTGCTTGTTACTCAAACTTGACCTGATGAGGTTAAACCATTGTTTCATGACGTCATGCTATTGTAATCATGACGTCATGCTATTGTAATCATGACGTCATGCTATTGTCATTATGATGTCATGCTATTGTCATTATGATGTCATGCTATTGTAATAATGACGTCATGCTATTGTCATCATGACGTCATGCTATTGTCATCATGACGTCATGCTATTGTCATTATGACGTCATGCTATTGTCATTATGATGTCATGCTATTGTCATCATGACGTCATGCTATTGTCATCATGACGTCATGCTATTGTCATTATGACATTATCTGCCCAGTCTTATCAATCAGGCCAAAATACTGTTTTTGAGTGTAGATTGTGTTCTCATTGTGTTTTTTAAACATGATAAAACAATTAGAGAATGGCCACTGTGATATCCTTCAACTTCAACATCTATCTATAAATAGCATACCCCATATCAGTCAATAATATGTCATGACGTCATCATATATTGTGTGCATGTACAATATGACTTCATCATGGGTCAATACTGTTTTTTTCAGGTCTATAGATACAGGTATTGACCTCATCACCAGTCTATAATTGTAGAAAAGAAATAAACCGAGTATGGTTTTGAGAAAGTGAGTAGATGTAGTCAAACAAAACAATCAGAGCTCAAAAGCAAATTTATTCATCGCATAAGAGCATGGCTGCCTCAAATGGAAACCTTAAAAAAAACAAGTTCATATCTTGGCATGTGAAAATTAACAAAATGTGTGATAAGCAAATTCATCACAAAAAACAAGAAAAAATAGTTCTTTTTCGCAATGATATGCCCAAAAATGACTAAATTAAACAGTATATTTTGATTACAAAATATATATATATATATACAACAAGCGGAAATGCCCCTGATTTACATACATATGTCTCAATTTGAATATGTCAAGACTTTGTCAATGCAAATAAATATCTAAATACCTTAAAAAAACATGATTCCTCATATTGAGGTTGCAATGACACAGATTCATGTATCAGACTGTTATAGACATGATATTACATATATTGCAAGATACATTGTAATGACATTATCCAAAAGAAGTGAATTAACAATTAACATTAGACACAATAAAATACTGTTTCACTTTATTTGCCAAACATAACAGTTGAAGTTTGAAGACAAACATTGATTCTACTTTACTAGTCAGTCATTTTGTAATCTCATTGAGTTCAGTAACCTGTCACCAAGATCTTACTTCATTTCAGATCTGAGTAATGCTCTATTGGGTTTGTGTCCGGTTCCCTTGTCCTTATGCTTTAACCTTTCATAAATTCAAACAATCAGAGTTTTGCTAATTTCTCAAATCTAGCAAAAAGCTTTCAATCCTTGTCGTCTAAAGGCCAGAGTGCAAAGGTCATCTAAGCTTTCACCTTTTCTGAATTCAAACAATCACAGCTTTCAATCTCAAGCAAAGGTCACCTGACATAAACCCTATAGAGCATTACTCAGATCGGAAATGCAGTTAGGTATGAGTGGTAGGTCTGATGATGGAGCAGTACTTAGGTTAGGAGCAATACCGAGCTGCGAGTAGTAGGTTTTATATGCTTTCAATGAGATTTGCAACATATAAAATAATTACACAATAAAGATGCCTGCCCTTTGGAGCATTATCAGATCAAAAAGAAGACAGGGTTGTAGGTTTTTTTCAGTGAGATTTGACAAATACACAATCATAAGAGAGTGTACCTTGATATGATTTAATGTGAGATCATAAACCTTTACAGTTTTATATATATTGTACATAAACCTGGTGGAAATTGCACCCTGACCTTAAACAATGAAAACTCAACAAAATCAAGTTAAAAACTACCCAGATATTCAATATTAAAGCATCAAAAAGATCATTATGAACAATAGAAATCGCAATATTGCAAATCAGAATTGTCCTTAACTCGATTCTGTTGAGTTCAAAGCAATCCAATAAGTAAATGTAAGTGAGGTGAGGTGATTGATTAATTGATTTAATGCCAATTTCAAAAGAAAGTGTTAAATGCCACTTTAAAGAGAAATGTAAGTGAGTGAACGAACAAAAATGTCCACAATAATGACTAGTCATATCCATTAATGGTTATTATCACTATCATAGGACTGATAAGATCAATCACTTTAAAATCTGATCAAGCTTATCACTCATAACTTGCTGCATTTCTGATCTGAGTAATGCTCTATGGGGTTTGTGTCCGGTCATGAATTGCACCATCATGAATTGTCAAGAGGCCATTCTGCTACATAAACGCTATGTCTCTGTGTTATGCTCCAACACATACCCTGATATCCATCTGGCCAAAACTCTCATTTTGCTTGGTTACTCAATGCTATTCATAGTCTGAAAACAAGGATTGGGAACTGACACGTAGAAATATCGGCGATTTGTTTTTGTATTTAAAGTTAAATACCTGAACGTAACTTCCATTGAAAAGAAGATGGGAGTTGACGTAAGTGCATGGAGAGTCAAAATCGGAACATTCTGCCCAAGAAAACGAAAGGTAAAGTTCCGCTCAGGGACGATATGTATATCACTGTGCATGGCGACACTGTTTGTGTTAGCCATGTTGACACTTGTACGCAGTGGCGATGTAGAGACTAATCCAGGTCCTAGCAAGTACACTACATCAGAACTCTCAGATATTGTAACTAAATTACAAACAGAGATCAATGCTCTCCGAAAAGAAGTAAGCATTTTATCAGATGCCTTGAATAAAAGGACATGTGCACTCGACAAAAAGACTGACGATCTTGAAAACAGATCGCGTAGAGACAATGTTGTTGTTTATGGTGTGAGTGAGAAGGAAGGAGAGGGTAGAGAAACGTGGGAAGAATGTGAGACTGCTGTTAAAGAAGTCTTCAGCTCTAAGTTACAGATAGAGGAGAATGTGGATATAGAGAGGGCACACAGGTTGGGGAGGAGGCAGGAGGGGGGAAGGCCCAGACCCATTATTGTGAAGCTGTCTCACTTTAAGACCAAGAACGCTGTACTTAGTGCTGCAAGAGACAAAACAAGGAAAGACAAGGATGTTAAGGTAACTGAAGACTACAGTTTTCCAGTTAGACAAAAGAGAAAGAGTCTCATCCCTCACATGGTGAAAGCTAGGAAAGAGGGGAAAGAATCTTTCCTCAGGTTTGATAAACTTGTTATCAACAAGATAGTGTTTGATATAAACACAGAGACTGATGAACTGATAAACCTATCCAGAAAATAGGATGCAGGCCAGGGCCCTTCAAACAGCTTATACCAAAATAAGAATGAACATTACTTACAGACTGACCACAGTACTATCAACATGGAGAACTCTTTGAAATTGATTACTTGGAACTGCCACTCTTTAAAACGACATTTAAACAACATAAACATAATGCACTTGTTGTCACCATATAATGTAGTTTGTTTATGTGAAACTTGGTGTTACTCTGCTGATGATTTCACTGATTTTCTTCCTTCACATTGTGTGTACTACTCATGTAGAGAAAAGAACAAACATGGAGGTGTATGTGTTTTTGTATTGAAAAGCTTATCAGCAGGTGTGAAGAGAATATTGTCACATGTAAATGATGCAGTGTATTTGCTTTTCAGTAAGAATTTCTTTAAAACTGACTCAGACATCATTCTTGGAACATTATATATTTCACCTGAACAATCACAATATAATAAGGTTAACAACATAGACCCTATGGATGAACTAGAAAATGCCTTGTATGACATAAACTGTGAATATGATGCTGAAATAATCCTGACTGGGGACTTCAACTGCAGAACAGGTGAAGATGATGACTTCATATGTGATGACAATGCTGACTATCTACCTAGCTCTGATTGGTATGAGAGTGATGATTTCAATATGCCTCGCAATAATAGAGACTCTGAGACAAACAACTATGGTAGAAGACTCCTTGATATATGCAAAGTGTATAATATACATATTGTAAATGGTCGATTTCCAAGTGATGAACATGGAAACTATACATGTATTGCAAATAATGGCCATAGCACTGTAGATTATGTTATGTCCACGTCAGGTATATTCGAAAAGATAAAGGACTTTGAAGTGCTAGATATTGATGAGAGTGATCACTTTCCCATTGCTTGTGAAATCGATTTTTCTTTCAGCGAGTGTGAAATAACAAAATCAACCACATACCCTTATGTAACTTTCAGATGGGATTTGAGTTACCAGGAAGAATTTCATAAAAAGATAAAGGATAATGAATCGATTGACATGATTTCAAGGATATCACAAGAAGTTGAAATAAGTGTTGACAATGCCGTTGCTATGATAGGCAAGTTATACGCACGGGCAGCACAGACGATGAGCAGACGACACGGCGGGTCACGTGACCGTGTACCCGTCTCTCACTCCCAGCCCGAGTGGTGGGACGCAGAGTGCGACAAGGCAAAGGGAGACAAGTATGATGCGCTCGATCATTTCAGACATACGAACACTGAAGATGATTTTAATGGTTTCGTTTTTCTAAGGAAAGAATTTAAAAGCATTTGTGCAGCAAAGAAAATACAGCATCAAAACAAAATAAAGCAGACATTCAGTGAAATAAAAGATGACCATATCGAAATTTGGAAGGAAATTAAGAAGATGAAAAGAAATGCTACGAGCTCGTCAATTGCCCCGAGTGATTGGTATAATTATTTTGATAACCTTCTAAATGAGACTAATAAGACAAAGACGCTAATACAGGACACGGTAACAGAGAGTATACAGACACATGATAGCACATGTGACGAATGCGGTATTGAAAACACAAGTGACTTAAGCTTTAATGCTGACATTACTTCACAGGAAGTACAAGATGCAATAAGAGATCTGAAGTGCAATAAATCACCGGGAATTGATGTGATTCCACCAGAACTTCTGAAACACTCGTCTGATGTCATTATACCTGTACTTGTCAAACTTTATAAAGTTATTCTTAAAAGTGGATATTTTCCAACAGAATGGTGCAAAGCTATAGTGTGTCCTCTTCACAAGAAAGGGTCAATACATGACTTAAATAATTATCGTGGAATTTCTTTACTCCCAGTGATAAGTAAAATCTTTACTAAGATATTAAACGAAAGACTTCAAGAGTGGACTGACAATAATAATATTCTACATGAAAACCAAGCTGGATTCCGCAAAGGCTATTCCACAAGCGATAATATGTTTACGCTGCAAGGCATTATAAGAAAATATCTTTCAAAGCGAGGAGGTCGCTTCTATTGTTTCTTTATAGATTTCTCAAAAGCATTTGACTGTATTAATCATTCCCACCTCTGGTACCGGCTTATAAATTATGGATTGCATGGAAATGTACTACTTGTGCTACGGAATATGTATGAAAAGTTATCATCTTGCATAAAAACTAAAGACGGTCTGACAGACTTATTTAAGTGTTGCACTGGAACAAGACAGGGTTGTATGTTGTCTCCTCTCTTGTTCTCATTATACATCAATGAACTCGTAAACGACATGGATTCATCGAACTGCAGAGGAATATTCATATCACAGGAATATCCCAACCTCATATCTCTTCTCTATGCCGACGACATAGCAAACTCCTCGGATTCAGTTGGTCGACTCCAAGAGCAAATAAACTGTGTTTCAAAGTTTTGTAATAAGTGGGGCCTTAAACTGAATCTACAAAAGTCACAAGTGATGGTTTTTAGAAATGGGGGTCCATTAAGAAAAAATGAAAAATGGTTTTACGAAGGCAAAGAAATATTGACAGTATCCTGCTACAAGTACCTTGGACTGGTATTTACACCAAAACTCGTCTGGACTAAATGTGTTATGACATTATCAGCCCAAGCAGAGAAGATATGTCTTTTAATCTATAAAATCCACAAAAAATGCGGCAGCCTTGACATCAAAACAGCTCTAAAACTATTTGACACTCTTGTACTCCCAGTGCTGATGTATGGAGCGGAAATTTGGGGATGTAAATATTCTGGACATATAGAACGAGTACAGGTTAAATTCATCAAACGCATTCTGTCACTGCCAAGTTCTGCCCCTAACGATGCTGTATTAAGAGAAACAGGACGACAGCCACTGTATGTAAGCTACACTACAAAATGTATCAAATACTGGATAAAGCTCACGAGGATGGATTGCAAACGCCTCCCAAAACAAACATATAACATGCTACTTAGTCTAAATGAAGTCAATCGTATATCGTGGGCAACTTATGTTAAAAATATACTATTTGAACATGGATTCGGATACTGCTGGATATCTCAAGATGTTGGGAATACAGATTGCTTTCTTCTCGATTTCAAACGACGCCTTATGGACTGTAACTTTCAACGTTGGCACAACTCAGTAAATACTCTTTCGAAATTAACTGCCTATGCGACCTATAAATCTAATCTGGATGTTGAATTTTATTTACTTCAAATTGAAAACAAATCTTTTCGCCAAGCAATGACAAGATTCCGATGCTCCTGTCATAAATTAAGGATAGAAACAGGAAGGCATACTGGAATAGACCGAGAACAGAGGCTATGTGTATACTGTAAACGATATGGAAAAGACACAGTAGAAACTGAATATCATTTCTTATTGGAATGCCCAGCCTATCTTAAACTACGAATCAGGTACCTACCATCAAAGTACTACTTATATCCATCTAAAGAAAGTTTCCGAAAGCTGATGTCAACCAAAAATACGATAACAGTAACAAATTTATCTAAATTTATATACCATGCTTCTAAAATTCAAATGTCATATGTGTAAATGGATGCGCCTTCATATAAATGATTGTTTATGTGTAATTATTTATATGTGTGTACAATGTTTATGTATGTATGTATGTATGTATGTATGTATGTATGTATGTATGTATGTATGTATGTAATGTATGTAATGTATGTAATGTATGTTATATATGTTATGTATGTATGTATGTTATGTATGGTATGTATGGTATGTATGGTATGTATGGTATGTATGTATGTATGTATGTATGTATGTATGTATGTATGTATGTATGTATGTATGTGTACATGTGTGTATTAACATATATATATATATTCTTTTGTGTACTTGTACACGTGTTGTACGCACATGTACATGTAGATATTGAATGTCACTCTACTGTCATAACTATGTATGTTTTGCTTTTGTACTTTTGTTGTGATGCGTTATTTCAAATGTATGTCATATGGGCCCATGGCCTTCTGACTTCTTGAAATAAAACAATGACATTGTAAAAACAAGGATTTGGATCAACACTCATCCTGAACACTCATCCTGAACACTCATCCTGAACACTCATGTAAGAGTATTAGGCGGAGACCTATACTCTGATGTAGCAAGGATATCAAGAGCCCTACCTGCCATAAATTCAAAACAAGAGTCATCAGAAAGATGACATATCCCACTTGTTCCCAAACAAATCAGAATATCTTAAAATCATAGAAGTTAAATAGAGAAGAAAGGCATTTATCAAAATAATAAAAGTTCCTTTTAAAACGTAACAACCCAAAATAATTAACCGAAAAAATCAGAGCACTGTATAAACAGAAAATTGTGATGATGGCTTTCAATCCTCATTGCTGGCTGGTTTGGGACCAGACCCAAACCCCTTGGAACATTACTCAGATCAGAAATGTGAATGAGGTTTTTAAATAATATTGTGACAAGATGAAGACAAAAATTTTAGATTCACCCAAAGTTAATTTTGATAGAGTTTAGATAATCATATATTTCTTTAAAGCAATATATGTGATTCATTGGACAGTCTTGTCTGAGATAACATTAACTATCAAGGGATTCATCAGCTCTGTAGCTCGTAAAAAAAGATTTCAGCTTTCTAAGCTCTTTGCCGGACGCCATGCCATAAGCCAATCGGATCTTTCAGACCTGATGAGCTATAAAGTACAGGACAGAAGCCGAATGCTGACCCCAAGCAGTAGGCCCATCCGCCCTTTCAGACCAGATGAGACAAAAATTACATTGATTGTGCACAAACAATTGACTAGTAACTACGAAATCTTGAAGAAGGCATAAAACTCATTAGGTTGACTCAGTAACATCCTTCCGTGATTTTAAATAATTTGAAAAAAATGGTACTCAACCGACATTCCCCAAATCCCAATTTCTTTTAACCAAATTTGACCCAAAAACTGAGAAAAAAGAGAAATATTTGAATTTTTTTTCCATTTTTATCCAGCCCAAAGAGAGTTAAGTCAGTTATACTTACTTATACTTATTTCACTACTTTGTCTTGGAAAAGTATACTATCAATCAAATGAACATTACAGTACATTAAACAAATATGGCACAAAATTGGATTTCATACAAAAAAATATCTCCAGATTTTTCAAGGTTACATCAAAATATTAACCTAAGCTTCTTGTGTGTCAACAGTAATCTAGAAAGATAATTTATATAACAAACAAAGAGTGAAACAAGATGTGTTTGTGAAACACGAATGCCCCTGGATGCATCCTGCTCGCTGTGTCAAGGTCAAGGTCACAAGGTCAAATGTCATGGTGTCATCTGAAAGGTCTCATCACAAGGGATCCATATGTCAAGTATCAAAGACCTAGCTCTGACCAATCAAAAGTTATGACCAAGGTTAAAGTTTTTGTGGACAAACGGACGGACGGACAGACGGACAGGTGAAAAACAATATACCCCCGGAATCTCCGATTCGGGGGCATAAAAAGAAATAAAATTGTCAGTCAGATCCGATTCAGTACTCAAAGTTTGTCTGACCCCATCCAGTACTCAAAGTTAGTCCGACCTGATCCAGTACTCAAAGTTAGTCCGACCCCATCCAGTACTCAAAGTTAGTCCGACCCCATCCAGTACTCAAAGTTAGTCCGACCCGATCCAGTACTCAAAGTTAGTCCGACCCCATCAAGTACTCGAGTCAAATTTTGAATTATTGTGGCCAATGATAAAAGATTGTCTCATTCGTAACATCATCCCCCAACAAATTGGTCTTCATAATCCGTGTTTGAAATAAGCGTACACCGACAGTTATTCACAAGGGCCCACACTTTTCAATATCTCACAGGTTTTTTTATATGATAATATTCCTTTCTAACAGACTTGCAGTCAGACATATTTCCCTGCTAAGTCCTCATTACTATCACTCTAAACATAACAGTGTTGTGTATTTATATATTTATGGATATTATTATTTAAGAGTAAGTCATATCAGGACTGATAATGAGTGCCTACAGTTTCGAAGATGGGCCCACAGTTTTTCCTATCTGCTGGTTCTAATTGACAAGTTTATTTCAAACACTGTTTATAATACCTAACAAAGTTTTCTAAATCAAAACAAAGGCATTAAGTCTGTAAAAAAACAATAATTACAACGCATCTGATTTTCCAAACTACATCAAGATATTGATACCCTGAAGAAAAAGAGAAAATTTGGTTATCTAATCTCAAATAGTTCTTGAGAAAAGCTGTCCCCTTTAAAAGCACCACTCGACCGTGTTTCATCCTCCATTTTGAGACGTTGGGATTGCGAGAAAACAAATGTGTTGTTTAATGCTAATTTATTAAAAAAATAAAGAAATAAATACTTGATTGATAGAGGGGGAGCATATTTAAAAATAGTTCATAATAAAAGTTATCAGTTACGACAGTAATTTGTTGTAGTAATGCATTCAACGATTGTAGCTTCGATGATTGGCTTCATTTCATGATGTTTTTATTTTTTGAGTGATACACTTTATTTTTTTGCAAATTGTTTAATCTTGAACAACTGAAATGCTAGCATCACAAACATTTTTGAAATTAAGTGTGAAATTGTCATGTAAAAATCACATAAATTTGTAAACAGGAAAGTCCTGAATTTCATTTCGACAAAAAAATACCCCACTCGATTGGCCCCTAAGTAGGACGCACATACACATCAGCGGACGGAGCCCAAAACTATATATATCTCTACGTCATGGTGGGGGATGCAATAAAGCTTGAATACACCAATAATACACATAACATTTTTTACAAATATTCAACCATATTATAAGTAACAAAAGGAAAACCTTTATGGTTGGTTAAAACCCTCTTGTGCGATATGTCACATCTCATATGTACATCAAACATTACAAAAATAAATAATTCTTAACAGCCAGAAAAGTTAACCTTGACAAATTGTAACCTTCCAGCGAGCATATAACACAACAGACAAAAATTATTCTTAACAGCAAGAAAATATTAACTCTTCTTCAAGCAAACAAGACTACAAAAATAGATCAATTTTACTGCTAGAAAAGTTTACCATGACAAATCGTACCCCAGCCTTCCTCAAGCAAACTAAACCATAAAAATAGATAATTTTTACTGCCGAAAAAGTTTACCATGACAAATTGTACTCCATCGATCATCAAGCAAACAAGACTACAAAAATATATAATTTTACTCCTAGAAAAGTTTACCTTGATAAATTGTCCTTCAGGGAGCATACATAAAACATACATAAACAGGTGATTCTTACAGCAAGAAAGGTTAACCATGTCAAATTGTACCCCTTCAATGAGCGTACGACACAACATAAGTAAATCACTCTTAAAAGCCAGAAAAGATTACCGTGACAAATTGAAACCCTTCAACAGGCATAACATAAAGATAAAAAAAAAAATTATTCATGAAAAGTTTACCTTGATTAATTTTATCCCTTACTCTTTTATTTTTGGAATGTTTTGGCTTGGTCTTTGCTGACTAAGTAATAATCAAAGGACAGACTTTTATGTTGATTTACCTTTATCCTGTAAACTATTGGCATCATTTACTTATCATTTTTTAACTTGGAAGATCATATACCGTATGCAGGGATTGTGAAAGACAATCGTTTTAAAAATGACGAACGGTTAAAGGGGCAGGAGCACGTTTTTTAATATCCATATTTCAAATATTTCACTGATAAATGTATTTTAATGCTCAATGTATTATTTTGACAGTGTCAAAAATCTCATTACACAAGCCAATCATCCATAGTCAGAGGACAAAGTATGGAGATTCTCATAAAATCCATTGTCGGCCATTTTTGTGTGAACACCTTAATTCATTTTGTGTATGAAAAGGAATCGCATGGCTAAAGTTTACGTTATATATTTGAATCATTACTGCTCCATTTAGTTTAGATACATTGTCTTTCAATTGGAACCATTAATGTTCATTTTCCTGACAACACCTCATAATCCCCATAAAAACGTGCTACTGCCCCTTTAATTTCTATTGTTACAACAACTATCGCAATAAGTTGATAGTTTGATCTATCATTACTCCCCTTTTCACTTTTTCATGAAAATGAAATGTTGAACCTCTGTTCTTATTAGACCAAACTGTGAGTTCCACCACTTTCCCCTTCAATCAGGCATCTCCCATTCTATCCCACAAACTCAACGAATAAGAACAGAGGCTCAATCAAAATTTCATTACTTGATCTGCCTCTGTTCGGAGAGAATGCAAATCATTGGAATGTAACATCTTTTCAAGTTCAAGATCACTTATTCCTGTCAAACCCTCGTGCGATGCATTGAAGTGTTTGACAATCTGGATTTCAATTTGACGAAATCAAGTTTTTTCTGCAGAAAATCTTCTTTGCAAATTTGCATAATCCTTCCTGTCAAACTCGTGTCCTATCATTTGAAGTGTTCGACGAACTCTGATTCAGAAGAGCGATATCTTGATCTGGATTCCTATTGGACGAATTCGAGTCTCGTCTACAGAAAGCCTTGAGAATATCGAGCCTCGTAGACAACACGTGCTTATCAAACAAGAGAGCAAACATCTCGGACACTATCACTATGGTCAGGGAGGAACAGATCATTGCAAACGTCCTGAAGGGGAATAAGTGTCCGTATTCCTGGCTGTAATATGGGTAGGGTATAAATGGTTCAAAATGGAGAATACCGTCCCCGGCTCCGATACGAAGAAAGAGTCCGATAAGGAATCCACACAGAGAGCCGTACGCGTTAGTCCTCGGTAGAAACACGGCACAGACGAGCTGGGGCAGGACTATCACAAACACAATGTCCGCCGCCAGCACAAAGAGACCGTAGATCATGTTCACGCTGAGAGATATAATGGTTGCTAGGACGCCGACCGTAACTATGGCGATGCGTTGAACAACTAGAAGCTCCCAGTCCTTGGCCTGAAGTATAAAAATTGTTTTAAAACCTTTTTTGATAACACAGAATAAAATGTTAAACTATTTAGGATCAGGAGGAACAACTGCTACTTGAGCAACCATAGAGCGACCACTGAGCGACTACTCTAACTGAACATGTCTATAAGGACCTACCTTGAGTCTGAAGACGCTTTACCTCTCTCTCTTTCTGTCGTTCAGAAGGAACAACTACTGCTTGAGCAACCATAGAGCGATCACTGAGCGACTACTCTAACTGAACATGCCTATAAGGACCTACCTTGAGTCTGAAGACGCTATACCTCTCTCTCTGTAGTTCAGAAGGAACAACTACTGCTTGGGCAACCATAGAGCGATCACTGAGTGACTACTCTAACTGAACATGCCTATAAGGACCTACCTTGAGTCTGAAGACGCTGTACCTCTCTCTCTTTCTGTCGTTCAGAAGGAACAACTACTGCTTGAGCAACCATAGAGCGATCAATGAGCGACTACTCTAACTGAACATGACTATAAGGACCTACCTTGAGTCTGAAGACGCTATACCTCTCTCTCTGTATTTCAGAAGGAACAACTACTGCTTGAGCAACCATAGAGCGATCACTGAGCAACTACTCTAACTGAACATGCCTATAAGGACCTACCTTGAGCCTGAAGACGCTTTACCTCTCTCTCTCTCTGTCGTTCAGAAGGAACAACTACTGCTTGAGCAACCATAGAGCGATCACTGAGCGACTACTCTAACTGAACATGCCTATAAGGACCTACCTTGAGCCTGAAGACGCTTTACCTCTCTCTCTCTCTGTCGTTCAGAAGGAACAACTACTGCTTGAGCAACCATAGAGCAACTACTCTAACTGAACAGGTAGGACCTACCTTGAACAACCATAGAGCGACCACTGAGCGACTACTCTAACTGAACATGCCTATAAGGACCTACCTTGAGTCTGAAGACGCTATACCTCTCTCTCTGTAGTTCAGAAGGAACAATTGCTACTTGAGCAACCAAAGAGCGATCAAAGAGCGACTACTCTAACTGAACATGCCTATAAGGACCTACCTTGAGCCTGAAGACGCTATACCTCTCTCTCTCTCTGTCGTTCAGAAGGAACAACTACAGCTTGAGCAACCATAGAGCGATCACAGAGCGACTACTCTAACTGAACACGACCTACCTTGAGCCTGAAGACGCTTTACCTCTCTCTCTCTCTGTCGTTCAGAAGGAACAACTACTGCTTGAGCAACCATAGAGCGATCACAGAGCGACTACTCTAACTGAACACGACCTACCTTGAGCCTGAAGACGCTTTACCTCTCTCTCTCTCTGTCGTTCAGAAGGAACAACTACTGCTTGAGCAACCATAGAGCGATCACAGAGCGACTACTCTAACTGAACACGACCTACCTTGAGCCTGAAGACGCTTTACCTCTCTCTCTCTCTGTCGTTCAGAAGGAACAACTACTGCTTGAGCAACCATAGAGCGATCACTGAGCGACTACTCTAACTGAACACTGCTTACCTTGAGCCTGAAGACCCTGCTGTAGATGTTGCGAGTGAACATGGTGCTGGACGCCAGGATTGAGCTGTCCATGGAAGACATAACGGCTGCAGATATCGCTCCCAGGCCTGGAGAAGCAAGACAAGTTTAAAGGGGCAGAAGCACATTTTTAGGGGGATTATAAGTTAATGTCAGGAAAATGAAAATAAATGGTTCCACTTGAAAAACAATGCATTTAAACTAAATGAAGCAGTAATAATTCAAATAGATAATGTAAAGTTTAGCCATGCGATTCCGTTTTCTAATGGATTTTATGTGAATCTTTATACTTTGTCCTATGACTATGGATGATGTTTTGTTTTATGAGATTTTTGACACTGTTAAATAGAGAATCTCATCAAAGTGTCTTTTGATATCAAATATATCAACACAAGTTGATAAAAGTATCAAATACCCGAGGCTTGCCAAAGGATATTTTACTTTTATCAACGAGTGTTGATATACTTGATATCAGAAGACACGAGGGTGAGATTCAATTTATCATCCAAAATCATTTTTCATCACATTTGCTTGAAAAATGTACATCTTTGAACACCGCATAGCTCTAAAACTCCTATACCAGTGATGTCATAGCACTGTGACGTCATGGTGTTCATGACATCATAGCTTTGTGACGTCATTGTGTTTATGAAGTCATAACATTGTGACATCATCTCGGATGATGCAAAATGTTTGTGATGTCATGTCCCTTCTGTTGACAGGGCATTGTTCAAAATCTACTGTCAAAGTGATATCTCTTAGGAGATATCGCTTGATCTTCCACAAGCGATATCTCCTGTGGAACACAGTTTTGGATGATAAAATAATATATTTAGCATTAACATACAATCATCAGTGAAAATTTTGAAACATAAAATTTTCAAAGATCGTGCTACTGCCCCTTTAAGATAGAGCAGAAAATGATCTTGAGTAAGACCCCTTGCATGTTTCAAACCCTCTGGCAGCACTGATACATGTGGTAGCCTCGCAGTGGGGGAGCAGCTGCCCGACACTACGGTGACAGCACTCAATCCCCCCTAGACTATGACGTCACCATTTTGTGTAGTTATGACGTCATAAGCTGAGAACTGCTGTCACAATGGCAGCTTACTCGTGGGAATCTTAGTTTCAGCACTCTTTCGACAATTAAGTTTGATTTATGAGAGCGTGTAATATATAGAGATTATTACATGAGGAAGTGTGTCATATGACTTTTATGAAACGAGTGTGAATTTTTGCATAAACCGAGCATAAAGGTGGGTTAACGCAAATTTGCAAGAGTTTCTTAAAAGTAATAATTTCTTTCTTTATTTATATAATACCTATTCTATTCCATTTTAACATCTTGGTTGCTTCTTTGTGACGACCGGCTACAGTGACGTCACGAACAATGGTGTTATGATGTCACAGGTGAAAAATAGAGCCATTGGCTCTGTAGCTCATCAGGCTTCATCATCAATTATGCTGTAGAGTGTGGCCAATGTGATTCCCCCTTTGTAGAGGCCACAGGGTCACCAATCATAAAATTAAGTATATAGGCGACAAGTTTCAGTTTTCTAGACCTTATACTTCAGGAGAAGAAGATGAAAATAGATTTGAAGGAAGTTCCTGTTGCCTTTATTAGGGGCAACAGGGTCACCAAAGCTACAATTCATCATCCTCACTAGTCAAGGAGTCTGTACACAAAGTTTCAGCTTTCTAGGCCTTATGCTTCTGGAGAAGAAGATGAAAATAGGTTTTTAGGGTGTGGCCCCTGTGGCCTTTATTAGGGGTCACAGGGCCACCAAAGCTACAATTTATAATCCTCTCTCTTCAAAGAGGCTATACACAAAGTATCAGCTTTCTAGGCCTTATGCTTCTGGAGAAGAAGATGAAAATAGGCTTTTAGGGCGTGGCCCCTGTGGCCCTTATTAGGGGTCACAGGGCCACTAAACCTACAATTTATAATCCTCACTAGCCAAGGAGTCTGTACACATAGTTTCAGCTTTCTAGGCCTCATGGTTCTGGAGAAGAAGATGAAAATAGGCTTTGAAGGCGTGGCCCCTGTGGCCCTTATTAGGGGTCACAGGGCCACCAAAGCTACAATTTATAATCCTCACTAGTCAAGGAGTCTGTACACAAAGTTTCAGCTTTCTAGGCCTTATGCTTCTGGAGAAGAAGATGAAAATAGGTTTTTAGGGCGTGGCCCCTGTGGCCCTTATTAGGGGTCACAGGGCTACCAAAGCTACAATTTATCATCCTCACTAGCCAAGGAGTCTGTACACAAAGTTTCAGCTTTCTAGGGCTTTTGGATCTGGAGAAGAAGATGAAAATAGGTTTTTAGGGTGTTGCCCCTGTGGCCCTTATTAGGGGTCACAGGGCCACCAAAGCTACAATTTATAATCCTCACTAGCCAAGGAGTCTGTACACAAAGTTTCAGCTTTCTAGGGCTTTTGGATCTGGAAAAGAAGATGAAAATAGGTTTTTAGGATGTTGCCCCTGTGGCCCTTATTAGGGGTCACAGGGCCACCAAAGCTACAATTTATAATCCTCACTAGTCAAGGAGTCTGTACACAAAGTTTCAGCTTTCTAGGCCTTATGGTTCTGGAGAAGAAGTCGAAATTCCACAAAGTTTACGGACGGACGGACAGACGGATGGATGGACGGACGGACGCCGGACACCATGTCATGTCATTAGCCCATCGGGCCTTACAGGCCAGATGAGCTAAAAATTCAGGAACTTGTGCTACAACAATCGTTGCTAGGTAAAAGTGATATGTGCACTAGTGCTCATATTGAAAATATGTCACTTCTTCTTTTCAACCATATGGGTAATAAATAGAGATTTTTACATGAGTAAGTGTGTCATATGACTTTTACGAAACAAGTGTGAATTTTTGTATTGCCCGAGCGAGAGCGAGAGTTATATATATACACACAAATTTGCACAAGTTTCATAAAATTGATACGAAACACTTCCGAGGGTAATAATTTCTTCATTACTGATTCAATCTGATTTTATTCTCTTACTAGAAATATCAAGAAAAAGGACCGCTTCCCTTGCAACGTCTGGCTAAAAAGACGTCACAATGTTTTTATGACGTCACAGGCGAGTATATGGGAGCTCTCGCTACAACTTTCATTGCTAGCCAAAAGTGCACATGTGCTCATACTGAAAATATGCCAATACTTATTTTCAACCCTATGGGTGTGAAGATAAACAGGGATGTACTTTTGAAATTTGCTTCCACGAAAAAATAACAGATAGGACTGTCCCTTTAAGTCTTCATACTCGCACGATTTGACTTACCAAGAATGGCAACAGGAGTTGGAGTAAACTCGTTAAGCACATGCGGCAGGACCAGGGCGCTGTCTCCGGAGGTTAGGGGGTTAACTTGGAGGGACGTCTTGTTCCAGTCTGGTAAACAGAGAAATTCTACTGATTAATGTTTATCTGGCATGAAAGATGATTTACTTATTAACGTTCACCTGGCGAAAATGATTATCAAGTTTATTTATAGAACTAAAATGATTGACTAATTTGGAAACAAAATATTATTCAGAATTTGTCCTGACAAATATTGTCAAATGTTACTCCAACTAAGGGAGGGAACCATGAGTGTAATGTAATGATAATAATGTTTTGGATCGGGACTAATCAGAGTTAACCATGGCCAGGATAAAGATTTTATCATAATGACCATAAATACAAGCATGTGCCAAAGACACTGATAAAATGGTTTTTCATTAAATTCAACCAGTCCTTCGGATTACCAGTCATTGCACTTCACTAGCCCAGCATCTTTTGCCATTGGCTACAGGGCTAGTGCTAATTTTGAACCCTGAGTTAAAATTTGATTTCGAACTAGCATTGCCACTTCACTATACAGGTTTTCAAGGCTAAACTCTGACATTCAACCAAACTCATGAAACAGTTAAAATTTGATTTCGATCTAGCACTGCCACTTTAATACTAAGATCTTATCAACAGCCAATCAGGTGACAAAGAACAAAACTCATGCATCAATATTTTAAACTTATTACCACGAAAACTGTTAATGTTTTTCAGACAGACAAAATAACTCACCAGCGCTCGCCCCAGCTGCACCAATCAGAATTGAGGGAATTACGAGGACAAGGGCACCAAACCCACCAATCACAGACAAGATCTGAGCCTGACGTCCGCTCCTCACGGACAACACGCGCTGGAAATATGCCTGCCAGGGAATCGTTCCGAATGTCTGAAAGAAAAATACTTCTAGGGAAAACTGAACAAACACCAACTATGACTACCGTATTCGTCCTAATAAGCGCCCCGGGCGCTTAGCTTGCAAAAATCCAAAGGGGGCGCTTATTAGGATACCCCAGAAAGGGGGGGGGCTCTTATTAGGAATACATTATAGACAAGCGAAACTAGCACTTGTCGGGATTCTGAACGAGAATGAAAGTAGGTCGATCGTGGAAATTCAGTGCAACTACACATTCACAGGCCCGGATAAACAAAAAAACTATTGTAAAAGCAGTAGAGGTAGGCCATTTGCGTATGAAGGGGAGGGGGGCGCTCTGTTATATGGAAATTTGTAATAGGGGGCGCTTATTAGGGAGGGGGCGCTTATTAGGACGAATACGGTAAATAATTGTGAAAGTAGTTCCTATGAACAATTTACATTACTTTACTAGGGGCCACAGGGTCACCTAAGCTATAAATTATAATCCTCACTAATCAAGGAGTCTGTACACAAGATTTCGGCTTTCTAGGCTTCTGGAGAAGAGGAAGAAAATAGGTTTTAAGGGCTTGGCCCCTGAGGCCCTTATAAGGGGTCACAGGGTCATCAAAGTTACAATTTATAATCATCACTAGTCAAGGAGTCTGTACACAAGATTTCGGCTTTCTAGGCTTCTGGAGAAGAGGAAGAAAATAGGTTTAGCCCCTGTGGCCCTTATAAGGGGTCACAGGGTCATCAAAGTTACAATTTATAATCATCACTAGTCAAGGAATCTGTACACAAGATTTCGGCTTTCTAGGCTTCTGGAGAAGAGGAAGAAAATAGGTTTTTAGGGCTTGGCTCCTGTGGCCCTTATAAGGGGTCACAGGGTCATCAAAGTTACAATTTATAATCATCACTAGTCAAGGAGTCTGTACACAAGATTTCAGCTTTCTAGGCCTTTTGATTTTCGAGATGATGGAGAATAAGCACAGAATTTATGGTCATACAGCAGACACCATGGAGAGGTTTCACAAAGTTTCACTAATTTTGACAAAATTCACAAAATTTCACTAATTTTGACAAAATTCACAAAATTTCACCAAGTTTCACAAAGTTTCACTAATTTTGACAAAATTAACAAAATTTCACAAAGTTTCACAAAAGTTTTACAAATCCTTTCTTTTGAATAGATATGTTTTAAATTAAAAATCAAACACCATGCCATGCCATATGAGCAAAAGCAAATTCTCTCAGTGCTAAGATAGTTGCAGGCCAATGTTTTAGTATGGTACTTGCGACTATCTTAGCACTAAGAGAGCTTCGAAAATCTAGGCCCAGATGAGGTAAGAAATTGGAACATTATCGTGCTTCCTGACACAATGAATACTTTAAACCATCCTGCTACATTAGCGTATATGTCTCTGCGTCAAGCTACAACCTATCCCCTGATATCCTGCTATGGTATTTAGCCGTATCGCTGACGGGTGGTTGCTCAGTGCTATTTATATAGAGTAGGACAGGGGGGTGGCCTATCAATCGCCTAAGGGGCAAAAGTTATGCTAAGTGACTAGTTTCGTCCGCTGTGTTGGGACTCGTCAGACTGAAGTAGCAAGGGATTTGTCTCTCCTTATATACTCTTTAGGTGGGTCACGTGACCGGGTGAGTTTCGCCGCCGGCGGGGCGGGCGAACTTCCGGTAGGGACTATCGGTATAGGAATAGTAACGCCGCCGGCGGTTTTGGTAGAAGACTTCCGGTTCGGGTGTGGTACCGCCGGCGGCGGTAGAACCGGAAGTGGTGAATTTCGCTTCTAGTATGAGGGGTTCGACCATTTTTTCCCGAGTGGAAATAGTGGAGATTTCAAAGAGTAGAATCTTATCACGTCGATATAGATAAAGACATCCTTCTGGTCACAATGGATGTCACCTCACTCTACACCAATATCCCCAATGGCGAAGGCCTACGCGCAGTAGCAAAGGCTATCAGAAGATATAAACCAGACTGGCAATTATCCTCCACTGGCTTACTAAACTTACTCAAACTAGTACTTCAAAAAAATAACTTCGTCTTCAATGGAGTTAATTACCTACAAGTCGGCGGTACGGCAATGGGGACGAAAGTCGCGCCCTCCTATGCCAACATTTTCATGGCTGAACTAGAAGAAACCCTTCTACAAAATGCTCCCTATAAACCAGACCTTTACGTCCGCTTTATCGATGACATCTTCATGATCTGGTCAAAAGGTCTAGCTTAACTTGAAACATTCATTCAATATCTCAACTCAGCCCACCCCACCATCAAGTTCACAGCTGAATTCTCACGTGAACGAGTATCATTCCTTGACACCTGGGTTTCCGCTGTAAATCAAAAGACCACACTAGATTTTACAGTCTATAGCAAACCCACAGACACACACTCCTATCTGTTGTATACATCATGTCACCCCCGACATATAAAAACAAAAGGGCCATTTAGCCAATTTCTTCGTCTGAAACGCATTTGCTCAATATGAGACTCACAGCATGAATCTCATCAACTATTATCTCAAACGAGGCTACCCTCGCAGAATCATACAACAGAACAAACACAAGTCTGATCTGACGGACAGGACCACTCTCCTGTCCCCTACACCCTACGTACGGCCGCACACCCCACGGCCAGTACTGGTGTGCGACTACAATCCCATGAACATGGAACTCAACAACATTATCAGGAATAGATGGCACCTACTCCAAGGCTCCGACATCTGCAAAACTATCTTTCCTGCTCCCCATATTGCTGCCTATCGGAGAAACAAAACACTCCGGGATATGCTGGTCAAAGCCAGTATCACTTATCCTCCCACCAAACCACAAATCAGTGGAAAGGTAGTACCATTTGGCGACAACTTATGCGACAATAACTAGTGCAAACTCTGCACCAATATCAACAGAGAGAGCCATTTCTTCAGCTCTACTATGGGCCGTAAATACACATGCGCATTATACAACTGCAAATCTCGCAATGTTGTCTATTTACTGACTTGTAACAAATGCAAGAAGCAATACATAGGGGAAACAAAAAGGGAGTTCAAGATTCATCTATCCGAACACTTTGCAGATATCTCACACAAAAGAGACAAACCCGTGTCTCTACACTTTAATCTCCCTAACCACTCTAAGAGCGATCTCAGATACAAAGTCATTGCTCAACTTAAACAAAATCCTGACTTAGAGAGAACCACCAAGTCTAGGAGATCCCTAGAACTTAGGTGGATTTTTGAGCTCCAAACGTTCCAGCCGCAGGGCCTTAATGATAAGATCGTGGGTTAAAACTCTCCACCCTGTCTACCTTATCCAGTGCTATTTATAGCCTGTCTGTTTTCAGTCAAACCTTTTCGAACTCCATACACTGTTGTCTAGTGATGTCGCTCGTGGCAATCTAAGGGAGTGCAATTTGGAGCTTAGCGGTTGCCTGCAATGAGAATCAGATTTATTATCTAATAGCACTCCCATTGGTAATTTGAATCACGCGGTGAGCACGCGGAACAAAGCCAAGAAACCAGTTTGCCGCTATCACTGAAAGGGCATCATTTGATTGGCTTGCTATATATAGCGATACGGCTGAATACCATAGCAGGATATCAGGGGATAGGTTGTTGGTGGACACGGAGACATATACGCTGATGTAGCAGGATGCTTTTAACCTCTAACTACTAAAGATGAGGTGAGATAGATATTCAGTTCTCTACTGCAGACAAAGTTGCCGAGCTCCTGGCGGGATTATACTAAAAGCAAGTGCAAAGTGGAAAATGCAATGGACAGTATACTTACCATAGCAATAAAAAGATCTATCCAAATAAGGCTTGAAGTCTTATCTAAACTGCCCAGCCATTGGTGCAAATTAGCATCACTGCTGATGTCTCCTACATTTTCATTGGTCAGTACAAATGGCACAGAAAGGACCTGAAAATAGTTACTTGACATTAAAGGGGCAGTAGCATGTTTTTTGATATTTCAAATTTTTTACTTATAATTGTACATTAATGCTAAACAGATTAGTTTGATAATGTCATAAATCTCATTACACAAGCCAATCAGCCATAGCCGTCTCTTAATATTTATGCATAGCGGTGACCTAGATATCAAAACGAGGCTAAGCCCGCAAGCTTCTAGAATGGATGACGGCCATTGCCGTTTTTCAAGTCGGTGTCCGTTGCAGTATTTCGTGACTAGCGTGAATGTAAGATCATGAAAAATTGTTTATATTTGCAAATAGGTCATTTGCCGTTTTCACAATGTTTTGAGGATAAACTTGTAAACGATTATTAAAGTTTTCATTCATCACACTCCTCGCTCAAAAGCAACAACATCGCGGAACGTGGACTTGCTGAGAGGGGTATTCATCGAACATTTTCCATTTTTTACAAATTCCACGGGGAAAAACAAATTTTTCTGTTCCGAAGTAAATATAAATTTCCTAAAACAATCGATGGCTATCATATTAACATTAATTATTTAATCCTTTGATTTTATTGCCGCTCGAGTGTCATCTCGAACAGTCGATCAACATCCGGGAGGGTTAGAATCTGACTGTGACATGTCTCATTTGCAACTTTTTCGTCAGTCACATTTCGTTTATCGTGCAAGGCATAATGTTACTCATCGGATAGTTTGTATTTACCTCGTATAGTATCTTCATGAGTTAACCTTGCAGTTGCAGAATGACAGACCGGATATATACGAGCCTGTAGATTCAGTAGAATCAACCGAGACTCCTTACCTTCCTGTGCAGGCCGTCAACATGATATGCTATAATTTATCAAGGATTATATTGATTGTATCGGCATATTTTCATCAACAATGTATCAACAAACCCATACTTCAAATGTAACCACTGCTCGAAAAAATAAAAGAAAGGGCTTTTCATTTCATAAATGTGATTTGTTGAAATTAATTTTAAAATGCAACTTTCTATGAAAATGTTTTATTATAGTCAATAGACGACTTGAACGGATCATCAATTACTAATGTTAAATTGTTAATCTGTAAAAAAAAATTTAATTACACCAGAAAGTTATCTCCATTCATGCAAACGTATTCCTGATTTAAGAACTGATGATGTCCCACTCTAAAATTATATTCCCTTATATTGCAAAATCATAAGGCTTAAACTGTGTAAAAAAAATACATAAAAATTGAAATGAATATGATATGAATTATTTTTGTTTTGTTAGGAACTAGCAGTAAGAAGGGTAATCCAACTTGAATTATCAAAATTGTTTTATTAATGAATTAATGTTATCAATTTGGCTATGATCAGTTATGCTTTTCAAAATTGCATTGATATCTGACAAAACAAGAATATTTTAATGTGGTTGTCTTTTCATAATCATTAAAAAAAATTATATTTTACTTTTGGTCAAATTAAATGTTAAGATTTAATCATACTGAGAGAGTTCAGGACATGATCATTAACATTATGATGATTTTTTGTTGCATTCTTAATATTAGCTCAATGTCATAAAAATGTCAGTCAGGAATTAATGTTTTGATTAAGAATTTTGTATACTTTTATAATTTCCATCCAAGGTAAAAACCATTTCAATAGTTTGAAAAAAATTGTGTTGATTTGATTTGAAAGCTTTCAATTTATAAAAAACATACTTAAAAATAAAATTTCACACTCAATGATTCTAAATCAACATCAGTAAAATGCAAATTATACCTTCTGATTGTGGATTGAGAGTTATATGCAAAACTGTGATTTATTGACAAGATGTACATGCATAGTTACATGAATAATTTTGAAATGGTATCAAGAAAATTACACAATGAATTATCTAAAAAGTTTTGACCTATGTTTGTCATATCTGTAGTACATACATAACATTTTAAAGCATGGTTAATTCTATAATTTAAAGATAGTTATACATTAATCATATTACAAATCATTCATATGAAAACAAATATTGATTCAATACATTAGGCATGAAATTGGTTCTCATTGGTAGATACAACATGTACTTTCATACATGATAACTATTATCTCATTATCTGAAAAAAAAAATCTATTTTGAAAATGTCTTAATGAATATCATGTTTTATTCTAATAATTTCCTTTGGAATTAAATTTGATAGCTTTACAATTTGGCTATAACAATTATAATCAGTATCTAATTAAATCTAATGTTTCTTGAAATTACTTACCTTGATATATATTTGTTTATTTGAAAAAAAATCAAATGACATTTCAGTTGTCAAACTGAATTATCTGGGTACATATAACTTCCACTGTATTTATCTTGTAGGTCGACTGTGATTTTCTAACTAGCTAAGTAGACAATTTTTGAAAATAATATCGATGTATATCATATATTTCACCTTGGAAAACTTCTTCTCAGTAACAACTTTCACTCAAATAATTCAGCAATGGCCGGGTCACTAGGTCCATGACTGTCAAAATCAACAGTGACCGAAGGCATGCGGTTTGAATAACCGTAAATAAAGATACATCGGGGGGGAAATCCCAAAAATATTAGTCCAAGTCATCATTTGAGAAATCTTTTTAAAATGTTGATGCTTATGTTGAAAAGAAATCAGCAATATGAAGTTTCGAAGATACACTATCGGACTTCGATGTCACGTTTGTAAAAAGACCAAAACTTTACGTTCGCGATCGACGTCGTTTCACTGTAACCTAAACACTAAATGAACGTATTTTTGGTATATAGACAATAGTGATATTGCTTTAGATCATGCTTAATCTTTATCTAGAAATAAACGTTCCAAAATGAGAGAAAACGACCTTTTTAAGTGGCATGTCGTGATCGGGTAATCCACTTCCGGGTTCTTGTTGCTTGATCATGCGGGCTTAGCCTCGTTCTGGATAGCGCATGAATATTCATGACGTAATATTAAGAGAGATCTATAGTCAGAGGACAAAGTATGAAGATTTACACAAAATCCATTGACGGCCATTTTTTTTAACACCTTTAATTAATTTTCTGTAAGGAAAGGGAATCGCATGGCTTAACTTTACATTATATTTTTTTTCATGAATGCTCCATTTAGTTTTAATGCAATGTGTTACAATAATTGGAACCATTAATTTTCATTTTCCTGACATCACCTTATATTCCCCCTTAAAATGAGCTACTGCCCCTTTAATGCAAATGGAATGTATGAGAAGTAGACTGATTCATTTATCATTAGAAAGTGTTAGAGTATAAAACTGTGAGCACTTATTACAAAATTGTTGGTATATTGACTTTGTACCTTAGAAAAACAGGTGTAGGCTTAAAATAGTGGGGTTTTTTGGTCTTAAATTAGAGGTGAAAATTTATCATTTTTTTAGACATATTAGAAAAGTGTAACCGGTTTACACAATAAATAAATAGCTAAATTAAAGGTGTAAGTGAAAAAAAAATTCATCAAAAAAACGTAAGTGTATAAAAAAAGTGTGAATCTTTTAGAAAAACGTTGATGTATCTGCTTTACAACTCAAAAAGTGTGGTATAAATATACATGTGTGAGTGTATTTCAAAATTGTATTTAAATCAGAAAAATGTGAGTGTATCCAAACAGTGTTAAAATTTTACAAAAGTGTCGGTGTAAATATTTTACACCTCAGATGGAAAGTGTGGCGTGGGATATACAATGATAACACCCACCAGCCCTCCTGTTATCAGCACCAGCTGGACGATATCAGTGTAGGCGACTGCGATGATCTGACCAATCACAGTGTAGGAGACAGTTACTGCTGCCGAGACACAGATGGCTGCCACTAGGGGGACTCCGAGGATAACGCTTAGCGTTGTACCTGGAGACAGAGGACTTTTGAATAATAGAGGATCCAGTATGGGGATGGGGACAAAAGACGAAAGCGAGCAAAAGAGGAATGGGAGGGGGTGGTGATAGTTAACTGGTTAAGAGGGCTTTTGTACAATGGGTGGGGGGGATAAAAGAGGGCAAAAGGTGCAGGGGACAAAATGGGGGAGGGCAAAAGGGGGGAATGGAGCGAAAGAGGAACGGGCCAAAATGAGGAAGAGGAGTTAAATGGTGATGGGGAGCAAAAGGGGGATGGGGAGCAAAAGGGGGATGGGGAGATGACTCCCACTAAGGGATTCCCAGGATTATGCTTAGAGTTGTATCTGGTTAAGAGGGCTTTCACAAAGGGATGGGGTCACAAAGGGGGGAGTGGGGGAGTGGGGGAGTGGAGGAGGAGAGCAAAAGAGAGGAGGAGAGCAAAAGGGGGGAAGGGGACAAAGAGGCAAGGGGACAAAAGGGAAAAGGGGTAAAGATGGAGAAGGGGACATAAGAAGATAGGGGAGCTAAAGGGGGAAGGGGGCAAAAGGGAGAAGGGGAGCAAAAGGAGGATGCGGCAAAGGGGGAAGGGGACAAGGGAGGCAAAAGGGGGAAGAGGGGACAAAAGAGGAAGGGGGTCTAAAGAGGGAAGTGAACGAAGCATTGTATAAAATAGTGAATACAACAAACCAGCTGGTGATAAATTACTGCTCAAAATATTTTTTTGATCATTTGTGTTAAGAGATGGTATCAGGATAAATACAAATCCTACAACTAATCATATGAAAGGAGACCATATATTTTTACAGAGAGCAGAAAGTATTTCACTTGAACTTCTCCAGATGTTGATTATACCAAGAGCATTGAGGAGGTGCAGAAGTGGTCTTCAAAGAGCAAAATTGAGTGATAAACATAGTCCAATATCAGCCATAGTCAAAACAAAGAGCAAGAGTACAAAGCACTTAGGTCGGCTATCGTTAAACCTCTTCCAAAGAAACCCAACCTCAACTTCAAGCTTCTCTGCATTGTCTTTCGCTGTCTGTCTACTCAGGATCCTGCTTACCTTAGGGATCTTCTCACTACCTATTCTCCATCAAGATCTCTTCGCTCTGAACGCCACAATCTCCTGGTAGTCCCAAGGGTCAGAACAACACGTTACGGAGAAAGAACTTTCTCATATGCTGCCGCTTCTGTCTGGAATACTCTTCCTCAACACTTAAGAGGCTGTCAAAATCTAGCCACTTTCAAATCCCAAGGGTCAGAACCACACGTTACGGAGAAAGAACTTTCTCATATGCTGTCGTTTCTGTCTGTAATTCTCTGCCTCAACACTTAAGAGACTGTCAAAATCTAGCCACTTTCAAATCCCAACTACAGACATACTCCTACAGGACTGCTTTCTATTAACCTTTCTCATTACCTAATTGTCGGCGCTCTGAGCATGCAATGTGCATGGATATATGCGCAATACAAGAACACTATTATTATAATTATTATTATTTTATCAAAGAGACGTTTTATTCACACACCAAGAGCGGAGAGAATGGAGGCAGTCCAGAAGAGGTCCCCACACAGCGAGGCCGCGTAGACGAGGAGAACGGAAAGATGGCCGAACCTTTCCTGGAACGGGTCCAGCATCGTAATGTATTGCCGCTCTCGCATCTCACGTGCAAATATCAGCCCGCCTGGAATAGGTTAGAATCTTGTAATAATCATCCTGGCTCAGGGTATGATCGTTACGTTAACTCCACGAATCTGTACCCTGGGCTCAGAAGCTAGATTCGGTCCTGCGGCCAGACTTCGGATATAGCAAATCAAATCATTTTCTCGCAACCTTCTCGATAAAATTTCAACAAGAAAATGATTTGATTGGCTATATCCCAAGTTGGGTCGTGCGAGTGAATCTAGCTTCTGAGCCCAGGGTCCAGATAAGTGGAATTAGCGTAATGTTCGTATCCTGAGACAGTATGTGTAATACCAGTGTTTAAAATATAGCCCGTCCGCCAGTCCTTGACTGGCTACCTTTTGCAAGGACTGGTTACTTTTTGGTCAGGACCGGTAATTTTTTAATTTTTTTCTTTATTTTCCCCTTGGGAATTGACCAATTAACTTTCAGTACAGGCTAAGTTTCCAATCTATTTTATACACTGGTAATACTTGAAAGATGATTTCATGACATTACAGAGATTGGTTCCTAAATACAGTATGGAGTCTTGACGCAAACATCCTGTCTCAGGGTACGAACGTTACGCTAACTCCACTCATCTGTACAATGGGCTCAGAAGCTAGATTCGGTCCTGCGACCAGACTTGGGATAGTTTCTCTTCAAATCATTTTCTCGTTGAAATTTTATCAAGAAGGTTGGGAGAAAATGATTTGATTGGCTATTTGGCTAGCTACAGATGAGTGGAGTAAGCGTAACGTTCGTACCCTGAGACAGGATGTGACGCAAAAATATTCATTGGCAGCTAAATCATGACAAGGACGGTTACTAAAACAGAGGTAAGAACATGAGGGATAAATTTTTTGCATTGGTGCATGAGTTTTTGCCTACCATTTCCCCATTTGCCCCATCTTTTCTTCCCCCATCTTTTCTCCCCCCCCTTCCCCCTTTTGCCTTCTTCCCTCTTTTGCCCTCATTTCTCTCCATTAACCTTAGTTGTAATAGGTGGCCTTATCGGTCATCGGACAGGTTTCCCTCGAGGCAACACAAAATCATATGAGTAAGTTTTGTTCACCATCAACGTACCTAGAGAGAGACCACAGAAGATGCCGATGGGAGCGAGAGTCCAGGCTAGTCCATCTGTTGCCACTACCTCCGCCGTGCCGTTGATGTAACCGCCCCCCACCGTCGTCGCTATAGCAACAAAAACAAAAGTGAGTCATTGCTGATGACATTCCCATTGACTTACTTGTTAATGGACTGTTTCAAGATAAATTATGACAAATTAGGGTGGTTTTTTTTTAAAGTTATCCATGATATCCGAAATCACCTCAGCTACAAGTTCATAATTTTCATTTTTTAACCAGATAATTAATTAGAAACTTGCAGATATTTAAGCATCACATATACAGCAAATTGCGGCAAAGTTATCAGTTTCAATATGGCGGTAAATGGAACAGTTGTTAAAGAAGTTGTATTTGTTTCGCTTAATCAGTTGTCATTCAAAAAGTAGAAAACGGAGTATGGACAGATGAAAGGTAGTGAATGTGTAGCCAAGGTGATTTCTTTTTTTTGTGTAAAAATTTGAAAGCAATAATATCTATCTCTGAAAATGAAAATTATTCTTTCAACAATTAACTAAAGAACTTCCATTAGAGATGATTAGATTTTTGGTCACACACTGTATACATAGTATATACTATATTTAGAATATTATTATGGCAAGTTCATATCCCCGTGACGTATCATCAATTAACACCGATATTATTGTCACCACATCATCAACTTATTGCCTCGTACTGGCCTCTTGGACAAAGTGTCCCTGCCATTATCCGATGCATTCCATTAACTATGCTAGTAAATATTACTTACAGAGAGGCTCCTTAAACTCACAGAGAGGCTCTTTGAACTCAAAAAGAGGCTCTTTAAACTCACAGAGAGGCTCTTTGAACTCAAAAAGAGGCTCTTTAAACTCACAGAGAGGCTCTTTGAACTCAAAAAGAGGCTTTTTAAACTCACAGAGAGGCTCTTTGAACTCAAAAAGAGGCTCTTTAAACTCACAGAAAGGCTATTTAAACTCACAAAGAGGCTCCTTAACGTAACAGAGAGGATCTTTAAAACATCTCTTTATGAGAAACTCACCAATCATCGTAAAGATTCCTACAAGTGTAGGCAGGTCCCTTCCTGCCACCAGCGAAGTTTCCAGTGACCCTTGACCCTCGCCTCTGACCTTGACCTTTCGAGCTGCGACGACCCCGACGATAAAGATAAGCAGGTAGAAGCAAATCAACACAACCAGTGCGATGACGTTCAACATGGTCGCTTTTTCCCTCGTTCCCTATCAAATCTGAAAGATGTTGTCAAATGTTAAGAAAATAGAAAGATAAGACATTTGAAACAATCGATGCATCAAGAGCGACACTCAACATGGTCGCTTTCTCCCCTGTCAAACCTGAAAGATGTTGTCAAATGATTTAAATAGGTAGAAAAGTCGATAAATATGAATTATCAACACAACGAGAGTGATTACTTTCAAAATGGCTGCTTTGTCCTGTGTTCACTGTCAAACCTGAAAGATGTGGTCAAATGATTGGAAGAAAGCAGAAAACTTTAAAAAATTATAAACAATCAGTCTGATTAAAATCTGCCTAGTTCCGAAGAATAAAATTTTGAAAAAATTGACTCTATGGGAATCTAACGTGTCATTTCGATATCGTATCCTCTCCACTGAGTCAGACGGCAGTCCAGCAAGTCGCATGTTCTGGCCTTTACTCAGCTAACCAATCATAAGCCGCCGGCAAAAGCCTTAGGTATGAAGCCAGGGGCAAGCAACTCATGCTTTGAATATGATTGCTGCCAGCAGTGTTTTAAGCGAGATGATCTGATTGGTCTGCTAACGTTTGGGTTTCGGTTGCGCTTAACTGATATTAAACATGCGAGGTACAGGGGTGCGGTCAGACCTAGTGTAGAGGATTCAATATCTCCGTGCAGTTAATATTTTGAATATTTTATTCCTCGGAACAAGGCCAATTTTAATTAGACTGATAAACAATCAATGCAACAAGCGTTAGTTATTTCAAAAGAAATCATAGATGCCTGGCGGTAATACTGCAATATATATTAATATGAACTGTTATCAGATCTTTTATTGATTTCAAATTCAATTTTATCAAAAATGATCATAACTGATATTGCTTTTACATTCGATCTAATCAAAAATAGAGCCATGGGCTCTGTAGCTCATCAGACTTGATGGAAATAGTTTTTTAAGGTTTTGACCCATGAGACCTTAATTGGGGTCAAGGGATAACCAAATGTAAAATTTAGAATCTTAATTGGCCAAAGAGTCTACACACAACTTTTCAGCTCTCTAGACCTTTTGGAACTGGAGAAGAAGATAAAAATAGGTTTTTAAGGTTTTGACCCCTGTGACCCCATTTGGGGTCAAGGGGTCACGAAATCTACAAATTAGAATCCCCATTGGCCAAGGAGTCTACTCACAACTTTTCAGCTCTCTAGACCTTTTGGAACTGGAGAAGGAGATGAAAATAGGATTTTAAAATTTTGACCCCTGTGACCCCATTTGGGGTCATGGGGTCACGAAATCTACAAATTAGAATCCCCATTGGCCAAGGAGTCTACTCACAACTTTTCAGCTCTCTAGACCTTTTGGAACTGGAGAAGGAGATGAAAATAGGTTTTTAAAGTTTTGACCCCTGTGACCCCATTTGGGGTCATGGGGTCACGAAATCTACAAATTAGAATCCCCATTGGCCAAGGAGTCTACACATCAAATTTCAGCTCTCTAGACCTTTTGGAACTGGAGAAGAAGATGAAAATAGGATTTTAAAATTTTGACCCCTGTGACCCCATTTGGGGTCATTGGGTCACGAAATCTACAATTTAGAATCCCCATTGGCCAAGGCGTCTACTCACAATTTTTCAGCTCTCTAGACCTTTTGGAACTGGAGAAGAAGATGAAAATAGATTTTTAAGGTTTTGACCCCTGTGACCCCATTTGGGGTCATTTGGTCACAAAACCTATAATTTAGAATCTCCATTGGCCAAGGAGTCTACACACAACTTTTCAGCTCTCTAGACCTTTTGGAACTGGAGAAGAAGATGAAAATAGGTTTTTAAGGTTGTGACCCCTGTGATCCCAAATGCAGGGATCACTTTGGACAGGGATTTGGGGATATTTACCCATTGATGTATCAAGATATCCCATTATCAATACTACTGAGGGGAGAAAGTCTCATTGCAAAAATCAGAACTTTTATTTTTCTTCTTAAACATCCCATTGCTTTCTCTGAAAATCCCATTATATTAGGCCAAGGGAAGATTTTTCTCCCTTTCATACTTTGAACCAGGGTGATCCCTGCAAATGGGGTCATTGGGTCACAAAATCTACAATTTAGAATCCCTATTGGCCAAGGAGTCTACACACAACTTTTCAGCTCTCTAGACCTTTTGGAACTGGAGCAGAAGATGAAAATAGGTTTTTAAGGTTTTGACCCCTGTGACCCCATTTGGGGTCATGGGGTCACGAAATCTACAAATTAGAATCCCCATTGGCCAAGGAGTCTACACATCAAATTTCAGCTCTCTAGACCTTTTGGAACTGGAGAAGAAGATGAAAATAGATTTTTAAGGTTTTGACCCCTGTGACCCCATTTGGGGTCATTTGGTCACAAAACCTATAATTTAGAATCTCCATTGGCCAAGGAGTCTACACACAACTTTTCAGCTCTCTTGACCTTTTGGAACTGGAGAAGAAGATGAAAATAGGTTTTTAAGGTTGTGACCCCTGTGATCCCAAATGCAGGGATCACTTTGGACAGGGATTTGGGGATATTTACCCATTGATGTATCAAGATATCCCATTATCAATACTACTGAGGGGAGAAAGTCTCATTGCAAAAATCAGAACTTTTATTTTTCTTCTTAAACATCCCATTGCTTTCTCTGAAAATCCCATTATATTAGGCCAAGGGAAGATTTTTCTCCCTTTCATACTTTTAACCAGGGTGATCCCTGCAAATGGGGTCATGGGGTCACGAAATCTACAATTTAGAATCCCTATTGGCCAAGGAGTCTACGCACAACTTTTCAGCTCTCTAGACCTTTTGGAACTGGAGAAGAAGATGAAAATAGGTTTTTAAGGTTTTGACCCCTGTGACCCCATTTGGGGTCATGGGGTCACGAAATCTACAAATTAGAATCCCCATTGGCCAAGGAGTCTACACATCAAATTTCAGCTCTCTAGACCTTTTGGAACTGGAGAAGAAGATGAAAATAGGATTTTAAAATTTTGACCCCTGTGACCCCATTTGGGGTCATTGGGTCACGAAATCTACAATTTAGAATCCCCATTGGCCAAGGCGTCTACTCACAATTTTTCAGCTCTCTAGACCTTTTGGAACTGGAGAAGAAGATGAAAATAGGTTTTTAAGGATTTGACCCCTGTGACCCCATTTGGGGTCATGGGGTCACGAAATCTACAGTTTAGAATCCCCATTGGCCAAGGAGTCTACACATCAAATTTCAGCTCTCTAGAGTCATTGGTTCTGGAGAAGAAGTCGAAAATGTGAAAAGTTTACGGACGGACGGACGGACGGACGCCGGACGCCTTGCCATGCCATAAGCCCATCGGGTCTTTCAGACCTGATGAGCTAAAAATGATTTGTTTACTTATTTACATTATACATGAAATGTATCATTATTACAATTATATTTGATATTACGCGATTCTGATACAGCAAACTCGGATATAGCGAACTTGGATATAGCAAACTCGGATATAGTGAACATTGAACAATCAAGACCCCTCAATAGCCCTACAGGCATGTATGTATGACGACCAAACGTGAATAGCGAACACCGGATATAGCGAACAAAATTCTTTGGTCCCTTAGAGTTCGTTATATCCGTGTTCTACTGTATATAGATCACAATGGTGTAATGGTTAACATGCGGACCAATCATGCCGAAGACCTGAGTTCAAATCCAAGGGCAGTCACCATAAGTCGTGATCTGGGTCACATCATCATGTGTTGCTGTCCTTGGACAAGGCACTTCCTCCACATTGCACTCAGTGCACCCAGTGAGCTGTTAAATCAATATGGGTACCCAAAACAGGATGTACAGGATATGTAGTTGCCATTGGCGCTAGGAAAGCAGCCGTGAAAGTATTATGAAGTAGACCTGTAACACCTTCAGCCAGTCCGATTA
Source organism: Steromphala cineraria (assembly GCA_916613615.1). Taxonomy (NCBI): domain Eukaryota; kingdom Metazoa; phylum Mollusca; class Gastropoda; order Trochida; family Trochidae; genus Steromphala; species Steromphala cineraria. The sequence goes on along the minus strand of OU744737.1, from coordinate 30,809,502 downwards.
AAATCGACTGTGCTTCAAGAAAAAGAGTGTAAAAGTATTATCTTTAGTGGGGTTCGAACCTCACCCAGGCGGGCTTTCATCTCCTTCACAGTCTGAAGGGACACCCATTGCCCACAAGCTTATCTAGCCAATCACAAGGACGACGGCAAAAGCTTTCGATATCAGAGCTAGGGGCACATAACTCCCTTGCAACCCATTTTCTACATGATCGCCGCCATGTTGGTTTTTGAAAAGGACAATGTGATTGGTGCTAAACTGGTGTAACTGTTGAACAAGCGCCTAGCTTGGGTGCTTTCAGACTGTTGTGGAGAGGAAAGCCCTGATACATAATTTTTATATTTTGTTTCCCTCGAAACACAATTGATTTTAATCAGACTGCGCTTTCAGCATGTAGACATGGAAAAGATGCCATATATATAAGTACCCATATTATTATTATTATTATTCAAACAGAAGCCAATTCTAAACTCATGCAGTGGCAATACCCAAATTTTGGACATTGGGTTCATGCTGTGTTAAGATCTCTGGACAAGGCACTTCATCCACATTACATTCATTCAATCTGTATAAGTCATATATCCCAGGGCCGGAGCTCAGTGGTAGAGTGTCCGCTCGTCACCTGGAAGACCAGGGTTGGATTCACGGTCGTGTCATACCAATAGACGTTAAAAGGTGGGAGTTGTTGCTGCATTGCTTGACACTCAGCATTGTAAAGGCAGAACAATGCATTAACTGTCACTGCACTGTGGCTGCCGGGTGCCATGGGCACAAAACAAATTTGCAATGTACTTGTACTTAGGACAATAAAGTGTTATTATTATTATTCATGGACATGTGTAGAGTACCAACTTGCCTACAGCTTGAACAAAAAATTCTTACAAGATTAAAAGATGTCATTCTACCACCGTTGAACTGGACTAAATACTAGCGGTTAAATTTAAGTAAAATATCACAAAATAAGAGGAAAATAAATAAAACTTAATTGATTGTTGCGAGGCAAATGTTTTTAATATGTGCACATATGTTTAAAATTAAATAGTAAAGGAAAGAAATAATATGGCAACTGAACATGGCATAAATTGGCAATTTAACAAATATTTTAGAATTTTATTTGCAAGTCGTTAATCTAAATGTTCTATATGACCAACCCAAGGAAAGTAAAAAGGTATATAAATAAAAGTACCGAGGGTACAGAAGCTCACCTTAAAATGAATGATGTGGTAAAATGGTTTAATTATACATGTAAGTTACCATCTTTTATATAATTGATTATGGCTGCCATCATGATTTTTTTATCTTTTAAAATACTAGTCTTCTTTTGGAAAAGACTAGAGCTTGAACAAACATTAATACACGAATGATATAATCATGATAAGTTAACAAGCAGTAGTTTTTTGTATAACTTTTTTGTATATCTATGGCTGAATTGGTGACCATCTTGTACTTTTTAATCTTCAAAATGCTACTTTTATGTTGGCATCCGTATTAATTTCATTATGATATCTTGATTGGTTTAGGTGTATCCATTTAAATGTCATTCATTACTTACAGGATGATGGGCACTTACATTTGTTTTGTAGTGAATCATTAATATGATTTCAAGATTATTTCACTGATGGTTATGCTGCATGGGATATTGAGAGTCCCAAAAGTGCAGATTTTTCAAGGAAAATGAATGACTGAGGAAAGTCATAAACACAGCAATGCATAAGACACGTTTATTTTGTTCACATAATATTTACATGTCAAGTGACCATGAGATGTCTTTCATTAAAGTATCAATTTATTTAACACTCATACAGTACTATAATGGTAAACATTTTTGCATTGTCAAATCAACAGAGAGATATGACAAATCAAATTTCCTTACTTTTCTTACTAAACCCTTTTCGATTTTCATCTGCATATTCATTCCACATCAACTTATCATGTAGATTGCTAAACACAAAGCTTATTGTAGACAAGTTTTGTGTAAGTTGTTATTCTTAGAAAGAACATATCACTGTCATGAGAATACAAGTCCATAACTTTTATTGCATACACATGGGCCATGGCCATATAGCATAATGCTCTACCATATCAATTGGGTCAGGTTGATTATGCAACAGACTAGCAGCTGACACTGTGATGCTAGCAGCCTGCCTTGGGATGTGTATTAGACAACAGAGTGGAATATCTGAACTCTTGTTGACCCCTTATGTGTGGTATTTAAAGGAATATAAGGGAGATACCATTGTTTAAAATTTAACATGTTTAATGTGATTTGGTTTTTGCAGCTAGTTGCCATAAAGATTTTAAATAAATTAATCAATTATGTTTGTCTTTCATCTTAATTTTTTTTAGAAACACTTAAAAATATAGAACAACTTGCACGACAATCTTAAATATTCCATATTAAGGATAATATTATGATTAGTAAGTTCAAATTAGAGAATTTATATGGTGCCAGTGATCACTTGATGAAAGCTTAAAATTTAATAATAATGATGTGTCATCTGCAGCTGAAAAGTCAATTTGGCTGCTATTGCGGCCATCTTGGATTCTCAAAACTGAAACGTCTACCTTTCTGTGTGGAATCACTATAGGTATAACATACTACAATATAAAAATGATATCTAGATTGGTTTAGGAGAAATAGTCTTTGTCATGAAATCTAATTGAAAATTCAATATGGCTGCCATGGCGGCCATATTGGATTCTCCAAACTGAAACGTCTACCTTTCTGTGCGGAATCACCATAGGTATAACATACTACAATTTCAGAATGATATCTGTATTCGTTTAGAAGGAGTAGTCTTTTTCATGAAATCTAATTGAAAATTCAATATGGCTGTCATGGCGGCCATCTTGGATTCTCAAAACTGAAACGTCTACCTTTCTGGGAGGAATCACCATGGGTATAACATACTACAATTTCAGAATGATATCTGTATTCGTTTAGAAGGAGTAGTCTTTTTCATGAAATCTAAATGAAAATTCAATATGGCTGTCATGGCGGCCATCTTGGATTCTCAAAACTGAAACGTCTACCTTTCTGGGAGGAATCACCATGGGTATAACATACTACAATTTCAGAATGATATCTGTATTCGTTTAGAAGGAGTAGTCTTTTTCATGAAATCTAAATGAAAATTCAATATGGCTGTCATGGCGGCCATCTTGGATTCTCAAAACTGAAACGTCTACCTTTCTGTGGGGAATCACCATGGGTATAACATACTACAATTTCAGAATGATATCTGAATTCGTTTAGGAGGAGTAGTCTTTTTCGTGAAAGTTTACGGACGGACGGACGGACGGACGGACGGACAGACGGACGGACAGACGGACGGACGACGGACGAAGCGCCATGACATAAGCTCACATTTACTTTGTAAAGGTGAGCTAATAAATCCAGTGGGGTTGCAGGTAGAGACTCTCGAAGTAAGAATAGCAGTTATTCGACAGATTACGGTTTTATTTCGGATTTCTCTTTTAGCTTTAGTTCGTGCAAGTCTAGAAAACATACGAAGCTCACCTTAACAAGCGATGTTATCAAAAAGACTTATTGGTCGTCAGTTCCTTTTTGTGTTGAGCACATGTTGTTGTGTCAGGGTTTATGTTTCAACCACAACGAAAAGTTTGGCCTACATCTTACTCAAATTCTGTAAACACGTGTAGATGGCCATTCGCACACATTTCATTATCGAAAAGTCGGAATCATGAAATATGGAACTTAAAACGGAAAATGATTATAAGCATGATCGAGACTTCAGCACCGTTTCCGATAGGTTTTACGATACCTGTTTTTAAACACGACCAACAGAAAGTATAGCCACATCGATCACAAAAAATAAGTTTTATAAGTTTTAAAAGTGAGATTTTTATAAATTGTTTAGAAAGCAACTGAAAAATAATTGCGGGGTTTGAAGCCATATCCTAGCTCAGTCACACAACACCGCCAGCACAGTAGTTTACCCACTCGCCTATCTCACCTCTACAACAATTGTTGAATCCCTGTGAAGACAAAAACCATTATGTCATCTTGGTCTCCGGGTACCGTGTTGTGTCACTGGGTGAGACACTTCATCCACATTGCACTCAGTAAACCAGCTGTTAAAATGGGTACCTGAAAACATGATGTATAGAACTGTATGGTCAGCGTTTGTATGGTTCCTTTGAAAGTAGGTCCACAATCATCTAGGTAGACTATTTGATGTAAATAGTGCGTTTTGGTCATTTCGTCTAAGCAATGTGTTAACATAAATTAATCTGGTGGAAAGGAAATATGCATGTTTGATTAAATCTAGCTAAATTTAGTTGTATTAATGTCAAACTGCCCTGGTGTTCTGTCTGCTTTGGAAAAATAAAGATGAGAAAGAAATCAGAAAAAAATGGATATAATTTATAAGGAATTTAAAGGATCCGTACTTCAACAAAGATGTGGACAATACTGATTTTTATTATTGTGATAACGTTCGATGAAGTATATATCATTTTGATAATTGTTGGTTAAGTGATCTTAACGATGGTAAACTAGTGTCCAAAAGAAACGCTACCTAGTTTTCAACGTCGTCCAAAACAAAATTGTATTACCTTACAAGGTGGAATTTAAGTGTATCTATGAGCAGGCATATGTCTTGTGAACAAATAAGCTCATTTTCTTTCTTCAGGAAAAAATACTTTTAATTAAGTAATAGAGTAGCCCTAACCATCATGTGTTTTGCAATAAAGTATAGTTTTGCCCTGAACTATTATAGTTAAATAACGAGACCGAAGGCCGAGTTGTTTGACGTTCGGCCTCATGCTTTAACTATAATAGTTCAGGGCAAAACTATACTTTATTGCAAAACACATGATGGTTAGGGCTACTCTATTTCTTAAATAAAAGGTGGGCGGCGCCTTTGATCTTTACGGGAACAATACTAGAATTTTGTATATCTTCAAACGCACATGGGGTGCATTTTACAAATTATTTTTTTGCACAGAATCTTCGTCAATTCAATTGAAAATTGGTAAAGTATGGAATTTAGGTAACAAAACCATATTGTCGATATAATGCACTTTAGTGGACATATATTAATTGACGCGTCATTGCTCGAGAACGTTTTAAAACAAGCAAAAGTGTCCAGTTTCTCTCTGCTATGTCGCCTAGTTAAGAAGATTCCAAATCGATGATTTTTTCAAATGCGCGTTTCTCGAGAACATGAAAAGATAATGTTTCAAACTTTTGCATAGAAGTTAGTTGACCTCTGAAGAAATGATAAAACTGATTTTAGTCGTATCAATCTGCAGTGGATTGAGTAATCTTGCGATTTGTATGGTAGCGTTTCTTTTGGACACTTGTTTAGTAATGGTGACAGCATACTGTTAAAGTGACACAGAGTATCTTTCTTAAAATTTATTTGGTTTTGATAAGTTAAAAAATATCTAATATGCTGATTAAAGTTCATTTCTCATCACTGGACTTGCAAATATATCCATTTATGCATAATATCTCTAAAATGCTTGATTTAATGGAAAAATCAAGAAAACATCTTAAATACGTTTAATATTCGAAATTATGCATCCAATTAATCTACCTATTAGTGAAAATACCCAATAATCACTATCGAATCGAATATATCTTCCTGTCAGCTTATGACAAGGTTTCAAAATTGCGTTTAGCGAATTTGCGCGCGCCACTCGAGCCACATTGTCCGGTTTTTGATCAAAATCCCGACTTTGAATGGCCGTATTTTCGCTCTAATGTACTGATTGACCTTTAACTTGTTATTTTCAGTAACAGTTCCCGATGTAATAACATCGATTTCAAAATTTGACATATGTGATCCTATTTACATACTCTGTGTCTCTTTAATGATTGTGGTAATGTTCAATAAAGTTTTGCCATTTTAAAAAAATAAAGGAATAGGTGTGGTGTTGATCAACAATGTCTGTATACTAACACCGTCAATGATGAAGCTTATGACGTTAAAAAGAGATCTGTTTTTGTATAGAATAACTTCCTTGTGTGTCCACGATATGTCCACTTAGATAAAGCGCAGTAATCAACAAAGATTGACAGAAATATCCAATGGCCTAATTAATTAGGCCGGGGTCATGATTTTATTTTAAACACAAGGGGACATTTTAAAAACGTTTAAACATGTGGTATGTGATTAACAAGGGTACTCTGTATACGATTTTAAATCAGCTAAAATCTACAACTTCATATGAGAGGCATATGCTGTGAATTTACATTTTGTTGATAACGTGAGACAGGGGTCGGAACCCGTTCTGATACACTTGAAATAAGTTAATGACTTTATGGACGTCATTCTCTCCCCAACAGAGGCAGCTCAGTCATACCCAAGTAAGCTGTGACAGAGCTGCCTCTGTGGGGAGAGAATGTATGAACGTGGGAAAAGATCAAACTCTCTGCCTTTACGATTAAGAGCAAAATACATCCTTTTTAAAAACAATTTTTTTAGTGTTAAAATAACTTTAGTGTGTGGAGTTAACACTTAATAATCTCGTGTTAAAAGAGCTAAAATGAACATCAAAATTATTTGGATTGTTTCAGACCTGACATTCTCTCCCCACAGAGGCAACTCAGTCATACCCCAGTTAGCGTATGACTGTGTTGCCTCTGTGGGGAGAGAATGCAGACCTGATGGTTAGTTCGCTTACTCTATCAATCAAGCAATAAGCTGAATTTCAATTGTCTGATTTTAACCCAACCAAACAATTTTAACTTCTGAGAAAGTTTATAAATTATTAAAAATTGATTTTTTTACAAATAAATGAATTATATTATAATAAATATCATTGGTAATGTATACTGAATGAAAAACAGCACATAGATAACGTAAAGTTCAGCCATGGGATTCCCTTTTCTTATATGAAATGAAAGGTGTTCACACAAAAAATGGTCATTAATGAACATAATGTGAATCTTTATCGTTTGTTCCCTGACTTTGGATAATTGGTTTGTGTAATGAGATTCTTGACACGATGAAAATAATACATTTGACATTCAGGTACAATTATCAGTCAAATTTTAAAAATATAAACATATATGCTACGTACTGTTCCTCCGAGACGTGTCTGTTATGAAGGTTGCCGTTAAAACTTACAAGATAGAAATATAATATATTTTAATCAAGTCAAGTGTTATAGCCTTTATACGCTTTTAAAGTTTCGAAAATTTGTCTTAAAACTATTTCTTCAAAAAAAATGCTAGCTATAGCCCCAGTGTTAAGTTTACTCATACATATTTCATCTATTTCTGATTGTTAGATTTCAACTCTTGAAGCCATAGGACTTAAAGGGGCAGTAGGGGGAATATAGGGGGATGGAAGGAAAGTGAAAATTAATGGTTTAAATTGAAAGACAACGTATTAAAACTAATTGGAGCAGTAATAATTCCAGTATATAAAGTTCAGTTTAGCCATGCGTTTCCTTTTTCTTACAAAAATGAATTAAAGGTGTTCACACAAAAATGGCCGCCAATGGATTTTATGTGAATCGTCATTCTTTGTCCTCTGACAATGGACGATTGGCTTGTGTAATGAGATTTTTGACACTGTCAAAATAATACATTTAGCATTCACTTACAATTATCAGTGAGAAATTCAAAATATAAAATTATCAAAAAACGTGCTACTGCCCCTTTAAATTTCCTTAATAAAAACAGAACGATCCTATGACCATGTTGATATTGAGCTTATCGCCTTTTTGCAGCAGGCAACCAATTAAAACGATTTGATATGCCTCAACCCAGAAAATACCGTTATTATTTGAATAAGTGCACGAATGTTTTTTAATGTTTGGCTCGATAAATAGGCAGTTTATCCAATGAGACATTCATACAATGGAAGTGTCCTCCTTTTGAAGAAATTCAATCATGTTCAAATCCTAATATTTCTTATCAATAAAAGTATGACTCGATCGTCTACCCTAAAACGAACTACAAAGTGGATACACACGATGTAAAAACACTTACCGAATCACATGACGTGATAACCATAAGGACAATGCCAGCGGGATAACCGCATTGGTCATGTTGATGATTTCTTTAATTTTTGACGATATAATTAGGCGAATTAAATACTAATCACAGTCCGTTTAATAACCTCATTGTCAATGTGACTGATGGCTTTTACTGTTTTAGATATATATATGCAATCTTTTACAAAGAAATTTCGAAGAATTATTTTAGATGATAAATAATATTTCATCCTCGTACCCCCTGTTATCAAATATCATCATTTAGGCTGTTTACTTAAATCAACTCACGTTGATATTGTGTACATCACAACATACATAATTGTAACATGACTTCGGTAAATACTCGTTTCTGATTGGTTGATTAAAGGATTTCCCAGTGTTAAATCTCCGCGAAAGGATACATTATTTGGTCCGCCTCAACATTAAAATGCATGTTTTGATTCTACCAATATTCGTGCCCGATTCACATTTTACTGTTGTTATTGGCATTTATCTTCTTAGTGAGATTCTCTATACCAGGTGGCCGATAAGGTTATTCAACGATTTACGGTAGCCTATGAAGTTGACGCAATCTGAGTTAGATTTCATTCTCGGAATCACACAAGCTTGGGGCTGTCTGGAAAGATGGCGAACATTCTCTCCTTCAGTTCAATCGCAGTGATATTCCTGTTACCCGTATATGTTAGTTCAAGCATAACGGGGGACTATTGTGACGTCATAGACGAGTACGAAAGTTTCAAAACCTCTCTGGAAAACTACCTTGCGTCTAAAGATGAACAATGCAAGGGGAGACCGAACAGAAAAGGTGAGATTTTTTATCAAAATATTTTTCAAAATTTCACTCATGGATTGCTATTTACAAAAGAGTTCCGAGACAAAAGTAGAAGGTGTTTTGATTGGATTGGTTGCCCACTTCCTTAATCTATATGTAGCAGGAAAGAAAATCCAATGTTTCCATGAGGGATTCGAACCCGGGACCCCCGGGTTGATAGTCCTACGCTCTACCTGTTCGACCAAAGAGATATCTCTCCAGCGGAAGCTGGTAGGAAGTAGTAGACCTCACCCTGTCACATATATATTGGTCAAAAGATGAAATAATGCGCCTTCTCGATAATACTAGTTGAATGTTATACGTAAAACGTATCGAGCAACTCCTCGTTTGGAGTTGAAAAGTTTCGAAACTTTTTGTTTCGCCCGTGACGTTGTGAAGATGTGTTGATAGGTTCCAGAGAAATCCTTTAATACCAACGAGCAGTTGGTTCATTTTTCATATGTCCGTGATTTGAATGGCTTCTCAAACTTGTATGATATAAGATGTATATGCTGAATTTTCAAAAGCGTCCACTTCAATGCATTTTTTCAATTGAAAGCCATTGCCCTGTATAGCACGTGTTGTAGGCATGCTACCCAGTTTCTCCATGTGCGTGTTATGCTCTTCAAGTCTGATGAAAGCCACAGGGTGACAACAATCTTCTCGTTAACTAGCTTATTACACGAGGAATTGTGTCATATGATTTTAATGAACAAAATGTATCTTTTTTTATTACCTACGAGGGTAGTCATGTCGAGGGGCATATTTTTGATGTGTCGCTCTAGGGCAAAATAGCACTTTCATTGTGATGTCATGTTATAAACAATGCTCTGACGTCACGATTAACCTATGACGTCACAATATATATACGGGCCGGCGGCGGCTAGTCCGCCTATGCTGAAATGTAGGTTTTGTATATTTTCTTTAACTTTAGGACTGCGGTTATAAACAGTATATTATAATCGTGTCCATGACATACTATGTTTACGACACTCGTGCCTAAACATCAGTATATCCCTCGCTCTCGCTCGTGAAATACTTAGAAGATAAATAGTTGCGTTTGTAAAATTTCCGGGATTCATTGTTATTCAACACCCGCAAATTTAGATTAAAACCGACGGCGTTACCCGGAAATTTTACAAACGCAACTATTTATCGATATTGTAACATGACCGTTAGTTATAAGGATTTTAAGAGCGAACTCTATTTTTGCGTAGAAAACTCTGAGTTGAAAGGATCTAACGACTGATCCATTATTGTTATAGGTGTTCGCAGCTATAAAGAAGAAGAAATTTCCAGTGTTAGAGACAATAAAATAGTGTTCTTATATTGCAAACCAGTTGCACTCATAAAGATGAGATCTTATAGTTTTCACTGTGATTTTTATGAGAGAGAAAACAGTTATATAATTCACAAACTAACAGGAACAAAGCCGACTGAACAAATATCTTAAACTAGCCTAGACCATTGTGACGGTGACCTGGTCATTATATCGTCATAACCGTTGGCCTTTGTGATGTCGTGCCATGGGAACGCCATTCGAAAGAAACCGGCCGCATGGCACAATGCGGCAAATTAGGAGAAACTTAGCAAATTAAGAAAGGTTTAGTTACATAAAACTAAAACAAATAGAACAGAATCTTTGGCATCTACGGGAATGCGCAAGTAAGAAAATGACAACGACAACAGTTAAATATGAATCGGGCACGAATATTGGGAGAATCAGAACATTTTAATGTTGAGGCGGACCAAATAATGTATCCTTTCGCGGTGATTCGCCTCAGCCAATTTGCGGGTGTTCATTGCCATTTAACACTGGGAAATCCTTCAAATCAACCAATCAGAAACGAGTATTTACCGAAGTCATGTTACAATAATGTTTGGCCAGTCGTTTCGTTAACTCAGTATGTCATGGACACTCATATAATACCCTCTATTTATTACCTACGAGGGCAGCCATATCGAACGGCATATTTTTCATATGTTGCCCTAGGGCAAAATATCACTTTTCCATTGTGATGTCACATTATAAACAAAACTATGACTTCACGGTTCACCTATGACGTCACAATATATACGGGCCGGCGGCGGCTATAAACCTCGATATGACTGCCCTCGTAGGTAATAAAAACAGTATACTATATAATCGTGCCCATGATATACTATGTTTTCGACACTCGTGCCTAAATATCAGTATATCCCTCGCTCTCGCTCGGGAAAATCTAATATTAAGCCACTCGTGTCGTAAACATAGTACATGTATGTCACTCATTTAATATCCTCTTTATCTATGTCATGATACAACATGACCTGATTTAACTCTACAGACTGCGCCAGTATAAAGGAGGAGTTCCCGGACGCGAAGGACGACGTGTACAGAATCAGACCAGACGATGGTGGTCCCTCTTTCCCTGCCTACTGTGACATGACCCAACATGGCGGCGGCTGGTTGGTGAGTCCCTTTAAATGGACAGTCCTGTCAGGGAAAAGTTTCGAAATAGTGGGGAAATTCATAGACATCTGTGCATAAAAAGATATTGATACATGATAATTACTCGAAACTTGTGAATGATTTGTTTATGGGAATTCATATTTAACAACATGATAATAAAGAGCACACACTTATAACAATGTGAAGTGGAACTAGTCATTTGCGCAATGAGTGTTAAAGGGTTGCTATGACAAAACACGGAATTGTTAATGTGTGGATATTTCATCAATACATAGTGTCTTGTGATTAAGATAAATTTATAAAGGTTTTTGTGACATTTTCCTAAACTAACTGTAGGTCCATAAGACAGAGTCATTAACCCTTATACCCCTAACCTCACCTGTTCAACCCTTAACCTCACCCACTGACCCCTAACCTCACCCACTCACCCCTTAACCTCACTCACTCATCCCCTAACCTCACCCACTCATCCCCTAACCTCACTCACTCACCCCTTAACCTCACCCGCTTACCCCTTAACCCCAACCGCTCACCCCTTAACCTCACCCGCTTACCCCTTAACCCCAACCGCTCACCCCTTAACCTCACCCGCTCACCCCTTAACTTCACCTGCTCACCCCCTAATTAATGAAATAGGATAATGATCCCTTTCGTAGTTGTCACTTTTAAAACATATATTTTTGAAGCGCTCGTAAAATATAACTTGAAGAGCTCGTAAAATACCTAATGTATATTAATAACAGGTGATTCAGAGACGTGAAGACGGGTCAGAGGACTTCTACAGGACATGGTTTCAGTACAGAGACGGATTCGGCAACTTGACAGGGGAATTCTGGTTGGGTAAGAAATTATTCTTCTTTCAAATATGAATCGCATTAGTTCCAAGATAATAATAATTCCAAAAAAATAAGCCTATTTTTGTCACATTAAAGTCTTTGTGTTAGTTATGCGAGGCAAATATTCATGCATATCCGACACTCATTCCTAATATATTTTTTCAACAATTTTCACATTTTTGCATGTTCCCCTTTATATTGAATTTAAACCCCCAGCATTTTTTTCAGTATTACATCTTTATGATAAGCCATACAAAACTGCCACAAGGATTTTTTTCTTCTTTGGAATAAGATATGTTTTTATACAATGAGAAGATTTGGCAATATTTATATCTCAGTTTTGCATTCAACGTTAGCATCTACGATTTACAACCCGTAGTAGGGTGTATGGACGTCATAGAGTTAATGGTAATAAAAAGTTGTTATACATGCAATACTTTCCCTTTTACATTCAGGCAATGAGAAGATTCACCGTATCAGTAGCCAAGGTCGGTACGAGTTGAGGGTTGACCTTGAGAACTCAGCGGGGTCAAAGTTCGCCGAGTACGGGTACTTCTGGGTGGGCAATATGTCTCAATTCTACATGCTCAACGTCAGCAATTACGATGCATCTTCAACCGTTGGTAAGGTCGTATGGACGTCATAGAGTTAATAATAATAATAATAACGAAGTTGATAAAATTAAATTAATTTCATGCAATGCACATTGCTACCCTGGTGAAAGGAAAAACATCATTCCTTTTCCCCCTTCTAATTACGTAAGTGTTTGCATCGTAGCTGTCATTCAAGACATAAATATGGTTATTGTTATCTATCACACGGTCTTCATTTTCATACCAGGTACCCAATTGTACTGCGGTTGTATTTATAAGACTTATATCGTCCAATAAAATATCCCTGATACTTCCACTTCCGGGGTGCGCACTCGTCAACTGGTTGATCCTAACGGTCTGGCATAAGCCCGTAGTGTTATATGATCTATTGAAAACAACTGCCAGGTAGACATGATCTCTCAGTTACAATATCGCCTTTTCATTAAATATGATATTCAATGAGTGGTTTGATAGGTCATGCGTTCTCAGACGATCAAACAGAGGAAACTCCTTGGTGGATTGAGTTCCCATTCCAGGCATATTGTTGTTAATTTCTTCTATCTTCGAACACGATCATCTTCTACGCAAAGCCTAAAACGCCAGTTTCCGAACTGTCATTTTATGGCTTGCTGCCGACCCGTTACTTGTCTGTGCTTCAATAGTCTTGTCTACTATAGTGCCCCTACAGGCTAGAGAGCAAACAAAATAAACTCAAGGGTATGCAGCAAGGCATAAAACTGACAGTTCGGAAACCGTTTTAGGCTTTACGTAGGAAGATCAAACACGGTTGACTTCAATCTGAATTGCGATAAAAAGGTAAAAGAGAATTGGCTGGGATTGAGGACAATCAAGTCTAAAAACTCAACTGTTCTCCGAGGAATAACATTGATTTCGTTTTTCAAAATTTACATATTTTGTTCACAGGTGACAAGCTGAGTTACAACAACAACACCAGATTCACTACCCATAACCTTGACCTTGACACTCACACTAGTAGTGGGAATTGCGCGAAAATGTATCATGGTGCGTGGTGGTTCAAAAGCTGCACCTTTGTACATCTGAATGGCGTGTACACAAGGAGTGGACACTCAGGTGTGTATTGGAGCCCTAAGAACTACAAGAAGTCAATCATGAAGATACGACCAGCACGATGATAAAGACGAAGTATCCATGATTGAAGACGTGACCTTGAAAACATTCTAGAGATAAATGCCACTTAGTGAAAGGCGAATTAAACGGGCGAGTTGGTTATCTGTTGGTATGGCCATTGCTGGCGGTGTTGCCTGACTCTGAGGGTTCGAATCCCGAATGGGACTCGGCCCGAAAAAGTACAAAAATCTGTACTATCCAAGATAGTGTGATCCCAAATATAACATTCTTGAAAACATACAATTTACCAGTACTTAATATATCCATTAATGGAACAGTGGTCTAAGTGGACTACAACCACTAACATATGTTCTTTGATGGCGAAATGTCATCCAGTCTAATATATCAATATACCCCAATAATACCCACTTCACTCCGATATTGAGTCTAGCAAGGTTCAGTCACGGGTCGCGTCAGCCGATCTATCAAATTGACCAATCAGGGATCGTTTTAAGCCGCAATGGTCTGCATTCGCGCATATAACGTTGAAGCGTCATAGTTCAGCGAAAGGTCAGCGACCTGCTACTACTACTTACTAGACTCAATATTGGAGTCAAGCGGGTATTATTGAGGCTAGGTTTACTAGGACTGAAAAGTCATCTTATGGGTTTCAATGTTTCAATGGTTTTCAAGAGTCCGTCATGAGAATGCGACCTGCAGGGGTATGTTTAAGAGATGCACGTGGTTTAAATACCTTGATACTTACAACGATATACAAGTACTTATAGTAATTAACTTTATTAAATGTAACGTGGTAAAACCGTCATTTTATAATAAACAAAATTTGGTATTCCTTGCACATGCAATTATGAGCACCAAAGGGAAGATAAATGAATGTGTGTTTATTTCTGTATGGGGGCCACCGGCCCATTATACATTCCAGATTGAAGCATGATAATAATGACATGGAGCGCCACATGAAATGGAGAAATACTCAATCTACAATGGTTGAATTACAAATTCCATCAAATCTTATTCTTGAGAAGTCTTTAAAAAATTATTCGTTTCTTCATTCCCAAAAACAAACATATTTGGCTAGACGTTTAATTACATCCTCATTCTTAGATGTTAAGAGTTGGATGAATTTTACAAATGAAGGATGATCTACATAATATGCTGGAAGAATGGATTTCCTCAAACTATGATAAAAAGGACAGGTAATACAGAAGTGATATTCAGGCTCTACACAAGTAGTAATGCAAAATGGACATAACCGCTCGTGTCGTGGTAAATTAAGCTTAAAGTGACACAGAGTATCTTTCTTAAAATTGTATTTGGTTTTGATAAGTTACAAAATATCTAATATGCTGAGTGAAATTCATTTCTCATCACGGGACTTGCAAATATATCCATTTATGCATAATATCTCTAAAAAGCTTGATTTTATGGAAAAATCAAGAAAACATCTCAAATACGTTTAATATTCGAAATTATGCATCCAATTAATCTACCTATTAGTTACAATACCTAATAAACACTATCGAATCGAATATATCTTCCTGTCAGCTTATGACATTGTTTCAAAATTACGTTTGGCGAATTTGCGCGCGCCACTAGAGCCACATTTCCTGGTTTTCGATCAAAATCCCGACTTTGAAAATGGCCGTATTTTCGCTCTAATGTACTGATTGACCTTTAACTTGTTATTTTCAGTAGCAGTTAGTGGTTCCCGATGTAAAAACATCGATTTCAAAATTTGACATATGTGATCCTATCAACATACTCTGTATCTCTTTAAGACCTTGTTCAAGTAGAAGACAATGGTTTGAACAGCGGAATTTACATAAAGCAATAAGAGGCTGGTACTGTTATTATTGACAAATAAGTTTCAAATGTGACAGAAATTTTGAGGTTAGTATAAAGATCCAATTTGTGATAAGTACGAATGTTTCCTAAGATAAGTCCGGCACATTAACGATTAAAATGCAAAGTCTCTATTATCCGCATAATGTAGTTAAAGGGGCAGGAGCAAGGTTTTTTGATAATTTTATATTTTAAATATTTGACTGATATTTCTAAGTTAATGCTAAATGTATTATTTTGACACTGCCAAAAATGTCATTACACAAACAAATTATCCATAGTCCGAGGACAAAGTATGAAGATTCACCTAAAATCCATTGGCGGCCATTTTGTTTTAATTCATTTTGTGTACGAAATAGGAATCGCATGGCTAAACTTTACGTTATATATTTGAATTATTACTGCTCCATTCAGTTTAAATGCGTTTTCTTTCAATTGGAACAATTTATTTTCATTTCCTGACATCACCCTATATTCTCCTTAAAAACGTGCTACTGCCCCTTTAAAGCTATTTATAAATTTTAAAAACTCACAATAGACGACGAAAACGTCTTCAAAATACTTCCAAATCAAGCGAAAAGTGAAAAGAAGCGTACAATAATTATAAAAAATAATTAGGGTATTTATATAGCGCACATATCCACACCGAATGCATGCTCAAGGCGCTCCCTGAATTATTACCCTGGTCTAACCCAAGCTGCCGATTAAGCGCTTGATGGGTCACCTCCAACACTACTTTCACCAGGTACCCATTTCCTGCTGGGTGAACAGAGGCATATTTTGAATAAAGTCTCTCGCCTAAGGCGACACCACAAGTTATTCAACTCGTGTCTCAGTGTGGGGCAGGGAATTACCCTTCAAACTCTCAGTTCATTCAACAATGAATCGGGTAACCCACCCATCCGGCGAGCCACGCCAGATGTTGCTGAACTACACTGATAGCGGTCAACTGAGCTTCGCACAGGACCACGTGCTACAGTTTAAAACAAAGAAACAACAATACACCAATGTTTATTTAGAAAATAATATTCAGGTTTCATTGTTTTTGCTGTTTTGCACGAGTCTAACATTCTTGAAAGAATTTGTGCGGAGTGTATTTAGATTATTTAAACATAGTCTTTTCTCAACAAATGCATTAACTTAATTGACGTGTCGCATGCTCATATACTATAAATGCTACTTAAAGGGGCAGTAGCACGTTTTTAGGGGGAATGTAAGGTGATGTCAAGAATATGAAAATGAATGGTTCCGATTGAAAGACAATGTATTTAAACTAAATGAAACAGTAAAAGATCAAATATATAATGTAAAGTTTAGCAATGCGATTCCTTTTCTTACCCAAAATGAATTAAAGGTGTTCACACAAAAATGGCTGCCTATGTATTTTATGTGAATCTTCATACTTTGTCCCCCGACTATGGATGATTGACTTGTGTAATGACATTTTTGACACTGTCAAAATAATACATTTAACATTAACTTACAATTATCACTGAAAATTTTGAAATATAAAATTATCAAAAAACGTGCTACTGCCCCTTTAAATATAAACATGACCTTTTACTGAATAAGATTAGGGTATTTGCAATATAATTTGGGTTGAAATTAATTAAATTAATCTAGTTGAAATAGGGTTCATATTTTAATTTTTTTGGGAGTACGTTCAGCATTTATTTACTCGTAATTTATGTAAGCAATGGAAACACGTACATACATGTATATTATGATTTTATTATAGTACAGTTTAAAACAAAGAAAAAATAATCAAATAAGATGTAACACTTCATGAAATAATTATTGAATAAGATTATGTTTTTGACAATCGAAACATAAACATAAACATACACGTAGTAACTTAAACTCAAACGATACTATAGTACAAAGGCCCCCCCCCCCCCCCCCCCGTCCCCCCCCCCCCCCGTCCCCCCCCCCCCCCCCTCGTCCCAAATTCCCATGGTTATATGAATCTATGATAAGTGTTGTTATCGCATCTCAATTGTTCCATTTCCTACTTGAACATAACACTTAAATCCTTTTGAAATACGATCTGAAGTTTTCAGACGCGCTACCGAGGTTAAAGTACAGGACACATTAGACAATTTGGAAGTGTGTCATATGTTATTTACAAAACGAGTGAAAATTGTTGTATTACCCGAGCAAAATTTAAGTGTAATCATTTCTTTATAACTGGATCTATTCTATTTTAATTGTATCGAACTAGGAAGATTTAGCCGTCCCCCTATCCCACTCGAGAACAGAATTTGTAAATGCTGTGACCTTGGTGAGATTGAAGATGAATTTCACTTTGTAGTGAAATGCAGTCTTTATTCTGATATTCGCTCAGAATTATTATATAAGCTCCATTATAATTCACTGTCGCTATTATCCCCTCATGACCTTTTCATTTTGATAATGCAAGAAACTATTAATATTAATGCTTTGGCCGCATGCATTAATAAAATGTATGAATTACGTGTAAAACACCGAACATAACTAAACAATTATGGTACATATGTATATTTCTTACCCATATATATTTTAAACATGTGAATTTTAACTTGTATACTCGTGTCTCATAGGCCTTATATGCCGGATATTTTCTTATGTATAAACAAATGAGAATGTATAGAAATGTGAACTTTCATGTAAAGAAAATGTGTGACATGTTAATAAAATAATTTTCTTCTTTCTTCTTCTTCTTCTATAATGAAAATGGCCCGCTACAGTGACGTCACGATCAATTGATTTATGACGTCATGGGCGACGTAATACGGAAAATATGTCACATGTTATGACTCGCAATAAAGGTTATAACATAGAGGATATCAAATGAGTGTCCATCACTTACTATGTTTACGACACGAGTGGCTTAATATTAGTATTTCCCGAGCGAGAGCGAGGGATATACTGATATTAAGGTACGTGTTGTAAACATTGTTTAAACATTGTTTGTCATGGGCACGAAAATGATATTCCGTTTATTACCGTTGTTCACAATTGAAGAAAATACACAAAACCTACTTCTCAGCAAAGGCCGACTAGCCGCCGCCGGACCGTATAGATTGTGACGTCATATGCGAACCGCAAAACATTGTTCATAAAGTGACGTCACAATGAAAAGGGATATGTTGCCCTAGGGCATCATTATAAAATTATTGATTTCAGTTGAGGTGAATCCATAGAGGAAATTATATGAATGTCCATGACATACTATGTTTACGACACGAGTGACTAAATATTAGTATTTCCCGGGCGAGAGCGAGGGACATACTGATATTTAGGCACGAGTGTCGTAAACATAGTATGTCATGGGCACGAATATAATATTCTGTTTATTACCGTAGTCCCAAAATTAAAGAAAATACTCAAAACCTACTTCTCAGCATAGGCGGAAAAGCCGCCGTCAGCCTCTATACATTATGACGTCATATGTGAACCGTGCCGTCAAAGCATTGTTTTTAACGTGACGTCACAATGAAAAAGTGATATTTTGCGCTAGGGCAACATATGAAAAATATGAACCTCGATATGACTGCGCTCGTAGGTAATAAATAGAGGATACTAAACGACCTTCCATTTAATACTATTTTTATTAAACGAGTTAATGATTTTGTATAAAACGAGCGAAAGCGAGTTTGATACCAAATCATTCACGAGTTTAATAAAAATAGTAATAAATGGAAGGGAGTTTAGTATTCTGTTTATTACTTGCCCTAAAAATCAAACATAATTGCCGATAAGTTGCCGAAACTAACAATTTCGCGACTCAGCAACCATTGTGACGGCGCGCTTACACTGTGATGTCACAACAACACACTTCTATGACGTCATCCTTGCATTGTGTTATTACACTAGTTTAATATTGTCGTATAAATATTACACTGCGGTATCTTACACGGGCGAGTAATAAAATGGTTTATTGACCTCGGAACAGTTATGTTTACCGAGGCGACAGCCGAGGTGAACATATTAAATTTCCGAGGTCAATAAACCATTGGATTCACCGATAACTGAAGTCAACAACTGTTTTATTATATGATTTATGAAATTTTCAGTTATTTTGAAAACTATTCAATTATTTTAAGTTTTTTCGGAAGCAACTCTTTACGGCGCTCCTCGTAGTGGCGATCTATTTTTAGCTCCAGGTCATTGGATTGTTATGTTGACCTCGCGTGACGTT
This sequence comes from Steromphala cineraria, assembly GCA_916613615.1. NCBI lineage: Eukaryota > Metazoa > Mollusca > Gastropoda > Trochida > Trochidae > Steromphala > Steromphala cineraria. The sequence goes on along the minus strand of OU744737.1, from coordinate 30,789,707 downwards.
TCCCGCGGTCAACATAAGGTTTGATCATTGTCGGTGACCACCTTCCTCGACCAATCAGAAGACAGATCACTCGTCCATCATGTAATAATAAACAATTATTGACTTCAATTGAGGTTGATCCAATGATTTGTCGACCTTGGACACGGGATATTATTATATCTCGATATTAAAAATATCTCTTGTCCAAGGTCGACAAATCATTGGATCAACCGAATCTGAAGTCTATGATTGTTTTATTATATGAAAATGTTCTTGAATCAATGACGTAATTCTCAAATCTACTTTTAGCCACTAGAGGTGCTTGGATTGTTATATCAGCCTCTTGCGACTCACACAGGTTAACATTGCTTGACGTCAATGCTGTCATGTGACCAAGTGGGCCAATCAGAAAGACGGATATAATCCATTCATATAATAATTGATAAATATGAACCTCGATATGACGTCCTCGTAGGCAATAAAACACATATGTTTTGTTCAATAACCGCAAATATTATCCATACAAGGTTGCATTATTTAGTCAGTCTCTTAAACGTTGATTTATACAAAGAAGGAACAAAACTGGTAATGTGGAAATCCCATTAAAAATTCTTATCACTTTTTTGAATGCCCTATGTACAGACATAAAAAGATCAAACTTATCAGTAGAGCGCATATATACACTAGCAGCAATGTCAGTTAACCTTTAACATGGTCTGTCATCGTTGTAAACATTATAAATCGTCCATGTATATTTCAAGGAGAAGATATTCTTAGTTGGAGAACTTGTGTCTCATTGTTTTCTTCATGAAAAAAAATTAAAAACGCTTACCGTATTTCCTCGAATACAACCCCGGGGTTCTATTTCGTTCAGTACCCCCCTTACCCCCCGGGTTCTATTCGAGGCCCGGGTTATAATGGAGGCCGGGTTGTATTTCTTCAGGTCTGAATTGACGTTTCAAAATCTTCTAGGAATGGCGTTTTCATGGAAAATTATTGATCTAGTTCTACATATCTCGTGACATTTCTGTTGATATTCATTCTTTTATCAAAATCCGTATCAATCCCTGCAATATACGGTTTCTGTGAAGTATATACTATCGACATATTATACCAGTATTTATGTCTATTCGAGACCCGGGTTGTATTAATGTCAGCACCCCCTTACCCCCCGGGTTATATTCGAGGCCCGGGTTGTAATGGAGGCCCGGGTTGTATTAGAGGAAATACGGTAAATTAAAAGGACAGTAGCACGTTTTTTGGTCATTTTTTTGCTGGTAACTTCTGTGTAATAAAAAAAAACCCTTTTTAAAAAAAAAATTAACTAATAATTATACGTAAATAATGCTACATTATTATTTTGATAGTGTCCGGAATTCAAGCATAGGATCGAAACTAAGTCTAGAAAGATGAATTATACCTACACACAAGTCCATACTATGACTGAAGATATAAGAGCGATTTTTTAAAAAACTTTTTCCGGCTTTCCGATTGGTTGAGGGCCGGTCACGTGGTAGTCAACAGAAAGGGATTCACTTGACCTTGGGTCCGAACAAAAGTGATATCGACCAAGTATCTAAATATAGACCAAAGGCAGTGTTTAAAATATAGCCCGTCCGCCAGTCCTTGACTGGCTACTTTTTGCCAGGACTGGTTACTTTTGGTCAGGACTGGTAACTTTTGAATTTTTTTCTTTATTTTCCCCTTAGGAATTGATCAATTAATTTTTAGGACAGGCTATGTTTCAAATCTATTTTATACACTGCCAAAGGCTTCATAAGAAACAACATAATTATTTTGTTCAAGGAAAGTATGTATTCTGCTAAAATGTTGACATAGAAAATTCATGTATTATAGATTTTGTGATTGAGTTGGCTCAATTATTGTATAAATCTTATAAATATAGGATGCAGCGCCGGTCATAGCTTAGGTCAGTCCTTACAATGTACAGTGTCAAGCAAGATAGCAACAATATTCTGACGATTTAAAGGGGCAGTAGCACGTTTTTTTACAATTTTATATTTTCAATTTTTCACTGATAACTATAAGTTAATGCTAAATGTATTACTTTGATAGTATCATAAATCTCATAACACAAACCAATCATCCGTAGTCAGAGAACAAAGTATGAGGATTCACATAAAATCCATTGGCAGCCATTTTTGTGTGAACACCTTTAATTCATTTTGTGTAAGAAAAGGAATCGCATGGCTTAACTTTACATTGTATATTTGATTTATTACTGCTCTATTTAGTTTTTATACATTTTCTAAAGATTGGAACCATTTATTTTCATTTTCCTGACATCACCTTATATTCCCCCTAAAACGTGCTACTGCCCCTTTAAGGATAGATAGACATATAATCAATTCATCTCACCTCATACATAAGATTGAATAAAAACATAAAAACTGACATGAAATACACGATCAACCACTATGGGTTATGATAATCCCTACCAATTGGGCAACGTACACATATGGTAGAGTTCCCGTATTATTTAGCCTGTGACACCATGACAGCATCGTTGGAGTAGAACTGTAGCCGTCCATCGCAAGGAAAGCGGCCAGGTTTCTGGATATTTTTAAGAGAGTAAAATGGAATAGATTCGATAATAAAGAAATTATTACCCTCGGAAGTGTGTCATATGCAATTTACGAAACTCGTGCAATTTTTTTTAAAAACCTCGCTCTTGCTCGGGAAGTACCAAAATTCACACTCGTTTCGTAAAAGTCAAATGACAATCCAATGACCTGGAGCTAAAAATAGATCGCCATTACGAGGAGCGCCGTAAAGAGTTGCTTCCAAAATTTTTTAAAATAATTGAATAGTTTCAAAATGACTGAAACTTTCATAAATCATATAATAAAACAGTTGTTGACTTCAGTTATCGGTGAATCCAATGGTTTATTGACCTCGGAAACTTATGTTCCGAGGTCAATAAACCATTGGATTCACCTCAACTGAAGTCAATAATTGTATATTATTAGTTTATTTATTACCCATAGGGTTAGAAATAATTTGTGACATATTTTCGATAAGAGCACTAGTGCGTATATAACTTTTGCCTAGCAACGTTTGTTTTAGCGCGAGTTCCCGTATTATTTCGCCTGTAACGTCATAACAGTATCGTTCGTGACGTCACTGTAGCCGTCCCTCGCAAGGGAAGCAGGCCGTTTTCTGGATATTTCTAGGCGAACACATTGGACTAGAGTCGGTAATAAAAAAATTATCACCCTCGGAAGTGCGCGATATGACTTTTACGAAACTCCTGCAATACAAAAAATCATACTCGTTTCGTAAAAGCCATATGACACACTTCCAAGGGTAATAATCTCTTTTTTTATGGCCCTCGGAAGTGTGTCATATTCCATTTACGAAACTCCTGCAATTTTTGTATAACCCTCGCTGTCGCTCGGGTAATACAAAAAATCATACTCGTTCCGTTAACGACATATGACACACTTCCTCGGGATATAACCTCTATTTACGTGATTTTTTAGAAAGGATTTTCTGAACACCGTCGTCCACTTAAAGAAACACGGTATATAAATGACATAGCGTAGCTCAGTGGTAGAGTGTCCGTTTTTCCAATATGTATGTATGTACTGAGGACAATAAAGTGTTATTATATATATTATATTATATTGATATAGCCGTGTATAAATAAGATAGTTATGATAGCGTGCAATATAGCCGTGTATAAATAAGATAGTTATGATAGCGTGCAATAAGGAAGTTATTTAACCGGAAGCCGGCAATAGTTATCGAATCTTTCAATGTATAAACGGATCAAACACTTGACCGTTCTCATACACAGACAATTCGGCCTTTTCATGGATTGTTTAATATGGCTCATCATGTTATGTTCTTTTACTTATGGATACTAAGTTTTGGGCTTGTCGTTGATTGTGGTGAGTGTATTTGTAATCACGTTAATTAAGGTTTAATTATTAAAGGGGCAGTAGCAAGTTTTTTGATAATTATATATTTTAACATTTTCACTTATATTTGTAAGTTAATGCTTAATGTATTATTTTGACAGTGACAAAAATCTCATTACACAAACCAATCATCCATAGTCAGAGGACAAAGTATGAAGATTCACATAAAATCCATTGGCGGCCATTTTGTGTGAACACCTTTAATTTATTTTGTTTAAGAAAAAGCAATCGCATGACTAAACTTTACGTTATTTATTTGAATTATTACTGCTCCACTTACATTGTCTTTCAATTGGAACCATTAATTTTCATTTAACTGACATGTGCTACTGCCCCTTTAAAGTCTAAAAAGAGAATTAAGAGGTGTGCATGACTGGTTTTCTTAATTGGATTTTTATGAAATATTGTCTGGCATAAAAAAGGAAATATTCAAAAACATTTCACATGTTTATCTCAAAATGGCAATTATATTACTAACAGTAACTTTTGTTTTTAATGAAAATCTTATAAAAGCAATGTAAACAAAATTCATAGGTCAAATTTCCATGAAAGCTAATTATATAATTATGAAACTTATTATATTTCAAACATGAGAACTCGTAACTGTAATTCTAACCGCGTTGGATAAGTTTCCAAAATGTGACTGATTGACGCGCGTTATCGTCCGGTTTTCGACGTTAAAGGGGCAGTAGCACGTTTTTTCATAATTTTATATTTTCAATTTTTCACTGATAGTTGTAAGTAAATGCTATTGTATTATTTTGACAGTGACAAAAATCTCATTACACAAACTAATCATCCATAGTCAGAAGACAAAGTATGAAGATTCACATAAAATCCACTGGCGGCCATTTTGTGTGAACACCTTTAATTAATTTTGTGTAAGAAAAAGGAATCACATGGTTCCATTTAGTTGTATTCCTTGTATTCCCCCGAAAAAACGTGCTACTGCCCCTTTAACGACTTCAAACCCTCCTAATGTTGCTATTAATCGGCGAATGGCTCTAAAATTATACTTTCCTACAGGCAATCTTCTCAATCATATGATAACACATATCGAGTTTGTCACAAAGTAATGTGGCCCCATCAGCTCAGGGAATGGCTCTTTCAATGATTAATGATGGGCACACGATTGAAAGGACGTTGCCAAATGAAAAACAAACTATTTCATCAATCCCAGAATACGATTTTAGCCAGATACGCAGCATGTTCTTCTGTGACTTAAGATAATAGTGTTGAAAAATTAAAAGGTTTAAAACAGCTAAAAAGAAGAACCCATAAAAACACTAAGGGGAAATTGGACAAATTAGGTACAATAACTGCTGAAAAAGCAACAGCTTAGTACTTTTGTTGTAAGCTTACCTTATGCCGGTATATTTAAAATGATTTTAATTTAAAAGGAAATTTGCAGTTGCAATTGATTCTATGTTACAGAAGCGTAGACAGACAGACAGACAGACAGACAGACAGACAGACAGACAGACAGACAGACAGACAGATTGTTTATTAACGTCTCACCTCAAAATGTTACATAAAAAGATATATACAACATTAAAAGAGCCACTCCTTTTGGAGTTACGAGAGACGAACAGTATTAAAATGTACAGTAAATATTACTAATATATAAACATAACGTACAATAAATATTAGAAATGTGTATTAAAGGGAGCAATAAATATTACAAATATATATTAAAAAGTACACTCAGCATTACAAATATATGACTAAAAGTACACTGGTAAAAAAGACAATAGTCTAATGCGTAAATAAAATATCCTTACGTAAATTTAAAATTGCCTTGCAGGTTTTGGCACTTGCATGTACAATACTTGGGCTGGCCAGGATAAAACATAATTTAACATTATCACTTTGTTTGTTAAATTCAGGCCAAACATCATTACATTTACCTAAAAGATCTTCACGCACATCATTATAAACTGGACATTTAAGTAAAACGTGCCATGCGTAGGAACACTATCAAATTTCTTTTTTGGTGGTATGACAAGATAGAAGTGGGCAGAGTAGGTATTGTCCGTCAGTCAAACAAAGAGTAGTGTTCAAAGTCCTCACGCTGTCCTACGCTGTGGTTCGAGTCTCGGAGTGGACAATATGATAAAAAAAATTCAAAAGTTTTACACTCATATATCGTTTTCACATGTTGATTTAAATCTTCTTTTCAAATTTAAACGAAATCGGTCAAGAAATAACGATTTTAGCGTAATTCTCGTTCTAGAATATAGAAAACACAAGGAAATGAATGAATCGGAAATAAAAACGCCTCTCATTGGTTAATTTCCACATGCGCTCGTGTTGTCATTTCAAATTGCTTTGCAACCGTTGCCAACAGCTATCATAACGATATATGAGCGCAATAGTTTTGAAATTTTATTTGTTATCATATTGTTCCTTCCGAGACTCAACCCCTGTGTACCTTTCTACCAGTCCAAGTTAACCCAGCCTCAATATTACCCATTTCACTCCTATACTGAGTCTAGAAAGGCCTAGTAGAGGGTCGCGTCAGCCCACGTATCGAATTGACCGATCAGAACTCATCTTATCAAGTCGCAATAGTCTGCTTTCGTACGTTTAACGTTGGGGGGGGGGGGGGGGGGGGGGTCATAGGTCGCAGAAAGGTCGGCTGACGCGACCCTCTACTAGGCCTTGCTAGACTCAGTATAGGAGTGAGACGGACAATATGGAGGCTAGGTTCACTTAGACTGCCCTTTTTACCTATGCTGCTCTCTATTATGACAACTTCCTTCCTACCTTTAAAAGTTGATTCAGGCATACAAACCAACACCTAATCTCCTATTTCAAGATTTGCTGAATCTCTCCGTGCCGGTGACATCAACTTAACTTGCTGGTCGAGCATTCTCGAAAATAGCCCCCATCCGAGCTTCCGAGACTCAACCCCTGTGTACCTTTTTACCTATGCTGCTCTCTATGATGACAACTTCCTTCCTACCTTAAAGAGTTGATTCAGGCATATAGGATACAACAGAGAATCACCGATCTCAAGACTTGCTGAATTTCTCCGTGCCGGTGACATCAACTAAACTTGCTGCTCGGGCATTCTCGAAATGATTGAGGGTGAGATACTCTGTTCTATCAGTGAAATAAACCCTCTATCTGGCTACAGTGGCGATAACCTTTATCGTCACTCTACTGAGTGGTGATAAACTTTATCACCACTCGAGTGACGTCAAGTTCAAGAATTTGACGTCATGTAACAATGGTCTGACGTCATCAATTCTCATATGACGTCACACTGTTACCGCGGTGACGGGCTCTTCCAAGCGGCCGCTCAACATGAAATTGGCCTTTTTGACGTAATTAGAAGGATTTCATCATATAATAAATAAAATATCTGTCAATTCTTGACAAATACCATGTTTAAAAGTTATCATTTTGTATTTATACAGCATATCACGTAAACGAGTACTTTTATTTCATATTCTTATTCTCTCGAATTTTATATATAAACGAAATGAACCATTTTTTAGTGTAGGAGTTCGGCTTGATTATTTGTTAACATCCTGATCTTGTAGCTTTGCTTGTTAAAATCTTTCGATCGGGTTTATTTTTGTTCGCGGACTTCCGAATCGGGACACCTGTTCCTACGCTTCTATGACGTCATTTCAAGTCTGTATACTGTGTTAGTCCAACAATACAAAATTCAGGAGGAAGAAGGAAGTTTATTATTAGTCATTTGACAAATGACGCAGAGAACGCTGATAAAAACGCTATCGTGCCTTTTAAAATCACGGAAACGGTATTCCACGCCTTCTATCTATCCATCATGCTAATAGAATATATTCACGGGAGACTTTTAAAGGGGCAGTAGCACATTTTTATGCCCCTATTTCACTACGAGAGGAATTCTCACGAATCGCCACGATAGAGAAATATTTCACATTCGTGAACACTCGTAGACATTTCGTGATTTATTCTTGTGATTCGTAATGAATTCGTGATTGATTCCGCAATATTCTTACAATTCGTGGCATTCGTGAAAAATTTTTTGTTTGTCAAAAATATTTCCCGAATCAATTACGAATTTCGTTATCGTAGTTGTCTCGTAAACTATTCGTAATTAATTCGGGTCATTCGTAACAAATTCGTAACGAGTTCTTTGAAATTTGTGGTTTATATTTTTGATGGTCTCTCCCCGAATTATTTACGAATCATCTACGAAACAGTCACGAATTATCGTAATCTATTCCAACATCATTTGTGATATCGTATCATATTCGTGAAAATTCGTAGTATATTCGTAGTTGTTTCGTAGTTATATCGTACAATTCGTACATAATTCGTAAGCAATTCGTATTTGTTTCGTAGTGTTTAGCATGAAAAGATACGAATTTTCGTAAACGTTTCGTACAAGTGAAATTGCAGTTCACGAATGTTGCCGAATATTGAAGAATATTCACGAATTTTTACAATCACCTATTCGTGGCGATTCGTGAGAATTCCTCTCGTAGTGAAATAGGGGCATTAGGGGGAATATAAGGTGATACCAGGAAAATCAAAAGTAATGGTTCTAATTGAAAGACAATGTATTTAAACTAAATGAAGCATTAATAATTCACATATATAATGTAAAGTTTAGTCATGCGATTTTACAAAATGAATTAAAGGTGTTCACACAAAATGGCCGCCAATGGATTTTATGTGAATCCTTATACTTTGTCCTCTGGCTATGGATAATTGATTTGTTTTGTGAGATTTTTGACACTTCAAAATAATACATTTAGCATTAACGTTCAATTATCAGTGAAAATTTAAAAATATAAAATTTTCCAAAAAAAAACATGCTACTTCATCTAGTTTCATAAATTATAGATAAAATTCACATCTAATCAAAAATAGTCAGTAATTGAGGAACTAATAGCTGATTACTTATCTGCAAACACACTAATCCACTATCGATTTTGATGGTATATAGTCGGCCATTTCAAGTTTTCTTTTGATCAAGATGCTTCAATGACATTTGAAACTAAACCATGTAAAGTAGAACTTTAAAGCTGCATTATCATACTTGCATGCGTTTCGGGATGAAATTAAGCTATTGAGAATATAAATACAACATTCTGTAGAAAATTCTTTTTTCGAAATTTTGATGTTTCATTTAAATTTTGTATCAACAATAACTTACTTATTTCGACGCCAAGAGCACAGTACCCAACTGTAAAAAGGGCATAGCATTTAACGAACCCGCTTTCAGTGACGTAATCATTATGCGTAAAGGATTTACACCGTGTCTCAACTACCCTAATTGCGTTCGATGAGTATCAACCTTTGCAGCAACGAATACCTTAGTAATTTGAAGAAACAACAATCTAGTAATGTGCGAAAAAGACGGTTTTCAAGCGTATATTTAGAAACCGGAAGTTATGAGATGGCCACACTTGATTCACCTTTATGTCGGCTGCCGTTTCGGTAATATTGGTAAATTATCTCCTATTTAATGAATTATGGTCCGATTTTCCTTAGGTTGGTCGCAAAAATTTGCAAAAAATACAAGGAAAAACAGTTAAATCACCTTAAAAAAAATTAACTCTGATAATGAATTATCCCTCATAGTTTTCTCCAGTAACCAGTCCATGTCGGTTCAGCATCTATCCACGGAGATACAAGAAGTTGATCATCCATAAAACTCATTTTCTCTGTTTGGGAGGAATGTCGGTGTAGACCTTTTCCACTTTGGATTTTGAAAGAAATTTTGATATCAAATCAATTCATCAGGAATATGACACATCGGATATTCAAGAAGACAGGGAGTTTATTGGATGATCAACTTCTTCTTTATTGTTTTCTCTCTCTCTCTCTCTCTAGTTTCTTAGCAATATGAGCCCTTTGCTTAATGTGAGATTTTAAATAAATTACAGGGAGAGCTGACAATGTGGTTATGTTTACCTCTGGACTTTTACATCCATCCATCTACCAACTTCATTCATTCACTGTATAATTCAAATAATTCATTCATTCATTCATTCACTGTATAATTGAAATAATTCATTCATTCATTGTATAGATGATATAATTCATGCATCCACCCATGCATCCATTCATCAATTCATCCATCTATTTCCGTATGCATGTATGCATCCATTCTCTCCATATGAAACAAAAACTTTACTAATATATCCGTACAATATTTCAGAAGTGAGTTGAACCATATCATTTCATTCCTTTTCTAATCACAATTTCTCTCCTTCCGTTTGTTCAGATATCTTTGTCGTCTTAACCTAGAAGTGTTTAGAATTTCAATAGATAATATCAGAATTAGAACATATAGATAATATATAATATCAGAAAACCTCGTAAGAATTATCTGACATCTGCTTATATGACTTATCGTCTTAACCTAGAAGTGACAGTGTGGATAAAGCCCAGCAAGTCAGTCCTAACCTTGTTACATGATGAACAAGAAAACCTAACCTGTGAGGTCACAGATACAGTCCAAGAACAGAAGTCCCCTTTGAGTTTCACATGGTCCCTCAACAACGGCTCGGGTATTGCTGACGTCGCTCAGTATGCAGTGTCAGGGGCGTATCCACTGGGCAGGGAGTCTGTTGGAAACTTCACGTGCACAGTGACAGCTGGTGACGGGACAATCATCGGAAATGCATCAATTCGGGTGGAGATTCACCGTAAGCTAATTTCAATAGATAATATCTGAAAACCTCGTAAGAATTACCTGACATCTTATATAACTTATTGGAATATGATTGATATATAACTCCAATAGATAGTATCTGAAAACCTCGTAAGAATTATCTGACATCTTATATAACTTATTGGAACATGATTGTCATGTCACAAGTTCAGCCCATCTTCCTACGCAAAGCCTAAAACGCCAGTTTCCGAACTGTCAGTTTTATTCCTTGCTGCCGACCCTTGAGTTTTCTCTGCTGATATCAGCGCCCATGCAGGCAACCTCCAGTTACTTTCTGATTGGACTATTGCTTTCTCTCATAGTAGGCTAGAAAACAGGCACATTAAACTCAAGGGTATGCAGAAAGGCATAAAACGGACAGTTTTGAAACTGGCGATTTAGGCTTTGTGTAGGAAGAAGTATTCAGTCATGATCAGTTCAAAAGATGTTCCCACTAAAATGATCGTCAATGGTTTTTGCTTGTTACGTGTTAATTTCTTCGACTACTGCGCATGCTCGGGTTTAGTAACCGAATGTGACCCCCTTTGTGTTGGCTCAGTATCAAAACACCTATTCCAGATTCAGTTGTAAACTAGAAACAAGAGTCATCAGAAGATGGCATATCCCACCGGTTCCACATGATCGTAAGATGTCACCTTTGAAAGATAATTGTAAATTTTTCAAGCAAGGTTCATAATAGTATTATATGAAACGAAACCTTTCATGAACAGAGTCCAAATAAGAGCTGTTTCCATGGAAATAATAAAAAATAAAATTTTCAGAAATGTGAAAATATCAAAAGGCACCACTTCAGTAGGTGGTTAATACACATGTAAAGTTTAAGAAAGATATGTGGACCGGTTTTTGAGTTCTGCTCTGGAAACAAAACCTTTCATGAACAGAGTCCATATAAGAGCCGTTTCCAAGGAAAACATAAAAAAACATATTTCAGAAATGTGAAAATATCAAAAGGCACCACTTCAGTAGGTGGGCAATACACATGTAAAGTTTCAGAAAGATATGTGGACCGGTTTTTGAGTTCTGTTCCGGAAACGAAACCTTTCATGAACAGAGTCCAAATAAGAGCCGTTTCCATGGAAATAATAAAAAATAAAATTTTCAGAAATGTGAAAATATCAAAAGGCACCACTTCAGTAGGTGGTTAATACACATGTAAAGTTTAAGAAAGATATGTGGACCGGTTTTTGAGTTCTGCTCTGGAAACAAAACCTTTCATGAACAGAGTCCATATAAGAGCCGTTTCCAAGGAAAACATAAAAAAAAATATTTCAGAAATGTGAAAATATCAAAAGGCACCACTTCAGTAGGTGGGCAATACACATGTAAAGTTTCAGAAAGATATGTGGACCGGTTTTTGAGTTCTGCTCTGGAAACGAAATGATTACGGACGGACAGACGGATTGACGGACGGACATACAGACGGACAAGGTGATGACTATATCCCACGGTATTACATACCGGTGGGATAAAAATAAAGATTTGAGGGTTGATAGATCTTATTTAAATGAGATTTAATGTAATTCACTTTTGTTCCAGATCCAATGACAAACTTCACAGGTGTAAAGCGGGTGAGATTGGGAACCCATTCCGACATCTGTCTTGGTGTAGACAGCTATCCACCCCCTCACTTGTTCGTATGGCGGAAACTGGGAGGGGAAGGGGGAAGGGAAAAGGGGGAGGGGGAGGGACACGGAAAGAGGGAGGGGGAGGGAGGGGGAAAGAGGGAGGGCGGGCCAGACTCAGGAAAGAACGGGAGCTGTCCCCGCTTTCTACCGTTTACACAGTTATCTGATGGAGGACAGTATGAGATAAAAGTATATAACAACATGACTGACCGGGAGGGGCGTGGCTCTGTTGGAGTGGGCGTGGCCAACATTACGATCAGGATTCTCTGTAAGTTGACGCTGCGCGCTTGTCTTCATTTACCCTTTTTAATCACTAGCTGATTCTCAAATCATTATGGGTTGAGAATTTATCAGTCCAAGTAAACCTAGCTGCATCAATACTTGTTACACTCCGACATTGGGTCTAGCAAGATGTAGTAGCGGGTTACATCAGCCGAACTATCGAATTGATCAATCAGTGATCGTCTTACCATGCCGCAATAAAATGCATTCGCACAGATAACGTTGGAGGGTCATAGGTCGGCTAAAAGTAGGCTGACGCGACCTTCTATTACATCTTGTTAGACTCAATATCGGAGTGAAGCGAATATTATTGAGGCTATGTTTACTTGTACTGGTTACACTCTATTGGGGATTCTTCATGATTAAGATCACATACTTGCGTATTTGAATGATCCTGCTAGATCTAAGAATTTTTATTATGCGAAGTAAGCCTAAATGTCTAAATTCGATACACATTATTTGATAACAGCAATCTGAAGTTAACAAATGTTTAATTAACCAAATATAACGTGTCGGTGGGATTAAGTTTTGATTTTCACTAAAATATAAAAGGCAAAGGAGGTGATATTGTCAATTCTTATTTTTCAACCTTTGCTTTTTTCAAGTCCCCCCTAACGTCACCTGTCAAGAGGAGCTCACTGTTGAAGTTAATCAACCAATCGTCATCAACTGTGACGTCACAGCCTCGCCTTCGCCCCGCCCAATCACGTGGTACCGAAATTCGTCTTCCTCAGCTCAAAATTCGAGCCTAGAATCTGTGTCACAGTTAGGCAATTCGAGATGGTACACTGTCCTGCAAACAGTGCCACAGTTAGGCGACTCTGAAGAGTCTAATTACACCCTTAGCTACAAGATCGAACAGGCCAAGATGTCCGACAATGGCTTCTACCTATGTGAGTCGAAAAACGTGATGAACGATTACACAGGGAGAAGTTATAACGAGACTGGACGGTGCCTGACTCGGCTCATCGTAACAGGTCAGTAGAATGTGGATGTGGATGTAGATGTGGAAGTGAATGTGGATTTTGACGTGAATGTGGATTTTGATGTGAATGTGAATATGGATGTCAGTGGTATTCCTAGAGGGGTCCTGACTCACCGTATGTCAGTAGAATGTGGATATGGATGTGGATGTGAATGCGTATTTTGACGTGAATGTGGATGTGGATATCAGTGGTATTCCTAGAGGGGGTCCTTGCTCGTCGTAAAGGGTCAGTAGAATGTGGACGTGGATGTGGATGTGGAAATGAATGTGAATGTGGATTTTGACGTGAATGTGGAGTTTGATGTGAATGTGGATGTGGATGTTAGTGGTGTTCCTAGAGGGGGTCCTGGCTTAACGTAACAGGTAAGTAGAAAGTGGATGTGGATTTTATAGCGAATGTGGATGTGAATGTGAATGTGGATGTGGATATCAGTGGTGTTCCTAGAGGGGGTCCTTGCTCGTCGTAAAGGGTCAGTAGAATGTGGACGTGGATGTGGATGTGGAAATGAATGTGAATGTGGATTTTGACGTGAATGTGGAGTTTGATGTGAATGTGAATGTGGATGTCAGTGATGTTCCTAGAGGGGGTCTTGGCTCATCGTAACATGTCAGTAGAATGTGGATGTGGATGTGAAGGCGGAAGTGGAAGCATGTGAAGCATAAGGTTGATAATGTTTGTGAAGATTGAATGTGAAGAGTGACCATCGAGTATTAGATATTGCTTCAGGCCTCCTGCATAACAGCTCTTTTGCTATCATTAGGCATTAACGGCGAAATGGGGCTTTTGCTTTCATAGATATCAGGGTATTGTAGAAGATTCGCGGGCGCTAATACGCAGATGAGGCTGGGCGATGGTGATGTGAATGGGGGTGTGATACCTGTCTGTGAGATGTACTGCGGTTTTAAATATTGAAGAAATTACTGTGTTATCATTGAATATAAGCTATGAATTTCCCCTGCATTTTGGGATTGAGTATGAAAGTGATATGAGTTGTTGGGACGTCAGAGGCACATCACATTCTATGAAAGATAAATTCTGCCACTCGATGTGATTTTGGAATGGAGTTGTGCAAATGAATGTGACTTTGATATTGTATAGTTAAGGTTGCTAACATTGGTGTGGATGTCTGATGGTAAAGTATTTTACTGAAAACAATGCTGTTTTATTACAGAGCCCGCCATCGATATATGGGCGGCCTACATGGTTTACCTGATGGCTGGAGGCGCCGCCATCTTGATTCTTGGAACCTCGATTTTCATTGGACATTGTGTCTGCAGGGGGCGAGGCAAACAGGGTAAGATATTTGTATATCATTTATTATCTACAAGGGCAGTCATACTTGTGTCCATATTTTTCATATGATGCCCAAGGGCAATATATCACTTTTTCATTATGACGTCATGTTAAAAATCAATGCTTTGACGTCACGGTCGCCTATGACGTCACAATCTATACGGGCCGGCGGCGGCTAGTCCATCTATACTATGCTATGCGGTTTTGAGTATTGTCCTCAATTTTGGTACCACGGTAATAAACAGAATATTATATTCTTGCCAATGAAATACTATGTTTAAAACATTCGTGCCTATAAATATCAGTATATCCCTCGCTCTCGCTCGGGAGATACTAATTTTTAACCACTCGTGTCGTAAACATAGTAGCGGGAATCCTCGTATTTAAGACCTGGGCTTAATTTCGAATTTCACCAATTTCATATGAGAAATATATTTTCTGAAATTAAGCCCTGGGCTTAATTTCGAAAGAGATAAATTACACCAAACGTAGGTTTTCTTTTTACTTTCAATCTAAGTTATCCCTGTAGTAGTCGAGGGCTAATTTGTTAACGATTCCACTTATATAATGCTGCAAGGGCGAAGGAAAAAAAGAGACTTATTTTTCTTTAAAAACTCGATGATAACCAACATCAACGGTTTTACCCTATCAGTAACTGTTCCTGATTGCTTATTCTCTAACGTATTTAAACTGTTATGTTTGTAGTCTAAAATGACATTTGCATTTGGAGACCAATGTATTCTCTAAGTTTGAAACCCTATTGACTATCGTAACCTAATACAGGCAGAGCGATTCTATCGAAACATGTGTTTTGGAAATTTTGAAGGGAGAAAATATGATATCAAATTTACGCCCATGGGCTAGAATTCGAAAGTCAAAACTCGTTAATAAGCCCATGGGCGTAATAACGACAGGGCTTAAATACGAGGATTCCCGGTATGTCACGCGACCCTCAACCAGACCCTTCTAGACTCAGTATAGCAGTGTAACGGATAATTGTGAGGCTAGGTTTACTTAGACTGGCTATGTCATGGACACGCATATCATATACTCCATTAACGCAAATACAGTAGTGAAGGAGAAGTGGTCGTACTATTAGTTATAAAAATATTATTGATAAAAATCAGTGATAAGATAAGGAATCATAACAGCAGCAGAAATTGCGGTGAAAGTAGAAACAACAGCAGTAGTAGCAGCATTAGTAGCTTCAGCAGCAGTAATAGTAGTAGCAACAGCAGCAGTAATAGCAACAGTAGCAACAGCAGCAGCAGTAATAGTAGAAGCAACAGCAGTAGCAGTAGGAACAGCAGTAGTAGCAGCAGCAGCAGCAGTAGCAGTAGGAACAGCAGTAGTAGCAACAGTAATAGCAACAGCAACAGCAGCAGCAGTAGTAGCAGTAGCAGTAGGAACAGCAGTAGTAGCAACAGCAGCAGCAGAAATAGTAGTAGCAACAGCAGCAGTAGTAGCAACAGCAGCAGCAGTAGTAGCAGCAGTAGCAGTAGGAACAGCAGCAGCAGTAATAGTAGTAAAAACAGCAGCAGTAATAGTAGTAGCAACAGCAGTAGCAGTAGGAACAGCAGCAGTAGCAGTAGGAACAGCAGTAGCAGTAGCAACAGCAGCAGCAGTAGCAGTAGGAACAGCAGCAGCAGTAATAGTAGTAGCAACAGCAGCAGCAGTAATAGTAGTAGCAACAGCAGTAGCAGTAGGAACAGCAGCAGTAGCAGTAGGAACAGCAGAAGAAGCAACATCAGCAGCAGTAGTAGTAGGAACAGCAGTAGCAGTAGGAACAGCAGTAGTAGCAGCAGCAGCAGCAGTAGCAGTAGGAACAGCAGTAGTAGCAACAGTAGCAACAGCAGCAGCAGTAATAGTAGTAGCAACAGCAGTAGCAGTAGGAACAGCAGTAGCAGTAGGAACAGCAATAGTAGCAACAGCAGCAGCAGAAATAGTAGTAGCAACAGCAGCAGCAGTAGTAGCAGCAGTTGCAGTAGGAACAGCAGTAGTAGCAACAGCAGCAGCAGTAGTAGCAGCAGCAGCAGTAATAGCAGTAGCAACAGCAGTAGCAGTAGGAACAGCAGTAGCAGTAGGAACAGCAGTAGTAGCAGCAGCAGCAGCAGTAGCAGTAGGAACAGCAGTAGTAGCAACAGTAGCAACAGCAACAGCAGTAATAGTAGTAGCAACAGCAGTAGCAGTAGGAACAGCAGTAGCAGTAGGAACAGCAACAGCAGTAGCAGTAGGAACAGCAGTAGTAGCTGCAGCAGCAGTAGCAGTAGGAACAGCAGTAGTAGCAACAGTAGCAACAGCAGCAGTAGTAGCAACAGCAGCAGCAGTAGTAGTAGGAACAGCAGAAGAAGCAACAGCAGCAGCAGTAATAGTAGTAGCAACAGCAGTAGCTGTAGGAACAGCAGTAGTAGCAACAGCAGCAGTAGTAGGAACAGCAGAAGAAGCAACAGCAGCAGCAGTAATAGTAGTAGCAACAGCAGTAGCTGTAGGAACAGCAGTAGTAGCAACAGCAGTAGCTGTAGGAACAGCAGAAGAAGCAACAGCAGCAGCAGTAATAGTAGTAGCAACAGCAGTAGCAGTAGGAACAGCAGTAGTAGCAGCAGCAGCAGTAGCAGTAGGAACAGCAGTAGTAGCAACAGCAGCAGCAGCAGTAGCAGTAGCAACAGCAGTAGTAGCAACAGTAGCAACAGCAGCAGCAGTAATAGTAGTAGCAACAGCAGTAGCAGTAGGAACAGCAGTAGCAGTAGGAACAGCAGTAGTAGCAACAGCAGCAGCAGAAATAGTAGTAGCAACAGCAACAGTAGCAACAGCAGCAGCAGTAATAGTAGTAGCAACAGCAGTAGCAGTAGGAACAACAGTAGTAGCAGCAGCAGCAGCAGTAGCAGTAGGAACAGCAGTAGTAGCAACAGCAGCAGCAGAAATAGTAGTAGCAGCAGTAATAGCAGTAGCAACAGCAGCAGCAGTAGTAGCAATAGTAGCAGAAATGGTAGCAGCAGTAGTAATAGCAGTAACAACAGTAGCAACAGCAGCAGCAGTAGTAGCAACAGCAGCAGCAGTAGAAGCAAAAGTAGAAGAAATGGTAGCAGCAGTAGTAATAGCAGTAGCAACAGTAGCAACAGCAGCAGCAGTAGTAGCAACAGCAGCAGCAGTAGTAGCAATAGTAGCAGAACTTGTAGCAGCAGTAGTAATAGCAGTAGCAACAGTAGCAACAGCAGCAGCAGTAGTAGCAACAGCAGCAGCAGTAGTAGCAAAAGTAGAAGAAATGGTAGCAGCAGTAGTAATAGCAGTAGCAACAGTAGCAACAGCAGCAGCAGTAGTAGCAACAGCAGCAGCAGTAGTAGCAAAAGTAGAAGAAATGGTAGCAACAGCAAGTAATGGAAGGCATTTAATGTAGATCTATGGAGAGGTGTTCTCAGAAAGAGTTTGTAAAAAGTGTTTTGGTCGCATGATGTATCACCACTACCCTGATATATCCCGCCATGCACTTTTAAGTAAAATATAGACCTTGTACATTACAGTGACAGTCATCCCACCAAGCAAGGATTACCTGCGTGAAGCTGACAAACTCCGGACAGGGTGCCGCACAGTCGCTAATTCCTACACAGACACTGTTCATACAAGGAATAACCCTGTGCAGAGCTTTCACATGGACGTACAACAGCGGCAACCATCGGACGACCCAGAGTTTGTTGACGTCAACTTGTACAGCTGGGGGAATGACTTCGATAACGTTGGTAGCTGCAGCAACCTTTACTCGAATGTCAAAAGATCTGAAGAGGATATTTACCAGAACACTGGGTGTTAGTGCGATATCGGTTGAAACGCTCGTAAAATCTCGGAGTTTGGAAAGCCTTGACATGTTAAAGGCACCACTCGATCGGCTTTCATCCGCCATCTTAGAGTGTTAGCACTGCGAGAGTATTATGCTGGGGTAATGATTTTGATAACATTGGTAGTGACAGCAAACTGTACCTGAATGTCAAAAGATCTGAAGAGGATATATACCAGAACACTAGGTGTTAGTGCGATATCAGTTGAAACGCTCGT
Source organism: Steromphala cineraria (assembly GCA_916613615.1). Lineage (NCBI taxonomy): Eukaryota > Metazoa > Mollusca > Gastropoda > Trochida > Trochidae > Steromphala > Steromphala cineraria. The sequence continues at coordinate 30,770,869 of OU744737.1, read as the reverse complement.
AAAAATCTCGGAGTTTGGAAAGCCTTGACATGTTAAAGGCACCACTCGATCGGCTTTCATCCGCCATCTTAGAGTGTTAGCACTGCGAGAGTATTATGCTGGGGTAATGATTTTGATAACGTTGGTAGTGACAGCAAACTGTACCTGAATGTCAAAAGATCTGAAGAGGATATATACCAGAACACTGGGTGTAAGTGCGATATCAGTTGAAACGCTCGTAAAATCTCGGAGTTTGAAAAGCCTTGACATGTTAAGTTAAGGGATTGGTCTGACAAACATGCTTTATCTCCGAGTACAAGTGTAAAAACATGTGCTTAAGGAGGTTCCGTACCATTGTTTATATGCACATTTGTCTTTATTTGATTGATCATTTTCTCAATTGCCATATACAAGTTATAATGATAATATGTGATGTGAATATTGTATATATCTGTTTCATCTTTGTTTCTGTTATTTTTACTGGAGAGTTGTATAAGATGTAAAACAAATTTCCCTTTTGAATAAAGCCATTATCTTATCTTATCTATCTCATATTATATTGTGTGAAGCGCTAGTTAAATGTTCCTATTATAAATAACAGTGCGATGCTGATGAAAACGTTAGTTACTTGAATTATGTTTCCAAAATGTTGAACTTCAAACAATCTTACGAGGACATAAATCAGAACACTGTCAACAACGAAGCCTTTGGAATGACCTTCATCAGCCCTCAGAGTATGTGACGTGGACATTGACGACGTCATCGTCGGTCTAAGTAAACCTTCACTCCCGATATAGAGTCTAGCAAGGTGTAGTAGCGGGCCGCGTCAGCCGATCTATCGAATTGACCAATCAGAGATGGTCAAACCATAATAGTCTGCATTCGCATAGATAACAGGCCCATAGTATCTAGAGGAAGAAATTTTGTAAAAGAAATTTACAGACTATCGAAATTTCAGGCCCCCGAATTTGGAATTAAGCCCCATACAACCTTACAAACCATAAAATGAGCACGTAAAACACGTGTAAAACCCTGATATGAGACCACCCCCCCCCCACGAGCATAACAGTTCCAAATCCTAGCCCCCCCCACTGAGCGAGGAAATTATTTTCAGAAAAGTCTCTGCCCTTAAGAAATTTGATATCATTATTTTATGTTTAAATCAACAATAAAATACATAATTCGACGCCCAAAGTACAGTGTCCTCTGCAAATGTGCCATGGCATTTAACGAATCCGCTTTCGGTGACGTTATTATTATGTGTGTAGGATTAACACCACGTCTCAGTTGCCTCAATTTGCTTCCGATTGTATCAACTTGGGCGGCAACAAGTGCCTGATTCGGAGAAAAAAAACCAAATATTTAGCAGTGGGTAACAAAGACGACTTTCAAGTCTATATTTAGGAAACGCAAATTGTGAGATGGCCACACTTGATTCGCTTTCATGTCGGCTGCCGTTTCAACCATTTTGGTGAATTATCTCCTATTTAATGTATTTTGAACTCATTTTCTCTAGTTGGTCGCAAAGTTTTGAAAAAAAACAACCAAAACAATGAATACAGTAAAAATACTTTTTAAAATATTGAACTTCACTAACTTTGAATATGGATCTTTAACTTCCATTCTGTATCATGGCACTAAGGTTACCTAAGAAACTTATAATCAATCACCTTAGGGCTTAGTCAAAGCAAGGAATTACATCACATCTGCATAAAAATCCTTGGTCAAAGTAGGTCCTGAACGTTCAACGATCACGTGAGGAGTATTTGAAGCGTTCGTAAAATCCCTTAGTTTGTATGAAATATGAAAGAAATTGTGATGGGATCAAAAAGAAACTAATTTTTAACGTCACAAATTCTGAACAAGATCAGAACACTATATGCAATATTTACACGCCTGAGGCGTTCGTAAAGGTTTGTATGAAATGTGGAAGTAATTGTGACGGGACAAAAAGAAACAAATTCTTAACGTCCCACAGTCTGTACAGGATCAGAACACTATATTTAGTATTAAGACGCTTGAAGCGTTCGTAAAATCTCTAAGTTTGTAAATAACATATCTACAGGTGATGAAGAGGTACGTGCCTTGGATTTTTTATCAAAGATACTGACGTAATATTTTCTATGAATCAAATGTTACCACATTCTCTCCCCACAGAGGCAACTCAGTTATACCTGAATTAGCCTCTGTTCTATTACGCCTAGATCCTGGGGTTCCGGCAGATTGCCCTAGCGGCAAAAAGTTGTAACTTGAGATAGCTCCCTTATCTGCAGCCAATGAAAACACCTTTTGGATATCAGCGACTTTGGGAATTCTCAACGGTCGTACAGTGACTTTCGAAAGCATCATGCCTTTAGGTTTATTTTTCATTAACAGTGTGAGAGGGAAAATATTTAAAAATCAGATATGGATAGGGTTTTTCATTAGAAACATACTGTTTTATAATTGTGTAAATTGTTCTTTGTTTTGTGATAAATTTTATGTTAATAATTTACCAAATAAAAACTAATGAGAAGGTAAAAAAGCGATGTTTTGTAGAAGGAAGAGTTATCTCCCCTGAATGCCGAATCACCGGGAATAGCCGGGACTAGCCGAGCTTTTGCGAATGACCCCTTTTGAAACGGCGTCGCTGATTGCACAACTAACTTCGATTGCCTCCAATCAGATTTCTACTTTTCTGTCCCGTGTAGTAGCCGTAATAGAACAGAGGCTAATGCATTCAGGTATGACTGAGTTGCCTCTGTGGGGAGAGAATGATGTTACCATTGACATACACGTTTTTAAATTAACTCATTTATATCAAATTTAAGATCTTTTGGGCGAGCTATCTGCAAAATGGCCCCCAAATTGATACATAATGATAAACCAGGCATATCTGGGCTTTAAAAAGAGATATTGTTTAAATACACATATATATTATGTATATGTTATCAATATTGCCCCTACCATCACCCTATATATGAAAACCCCATCCGTCACGCTGTTTTGAGCATTTAGCATTTTATATGGCAGCCTTTAGTATGTATAGAGATGTCTCAGTTATTTTCATACAGTAGAACACGGATATAGCGAACTCGGATATAGTGAACAAATTTTCAAGTCCCGTCCCTCTATAATATCATTAAAATTATACGCGTATAGCTAACACCGGATATAGCGAAGTAAATTCTTTGGTCCCTTGGAGTTCGGTATATCCGTGTTCTACTGTAATTATAACAAAGTTGAGCAGTGGTGAGCATGCTAGCTGCTCACCCGAGATCCGGGTTTGAATCCCGGTAGGAATCAAAACATTTAAACCTGATTCTCATCTTGTGTTGTGTACCTGTGTAAGGCACTTCATCCACATTGCACTCAGTCCACCCAGCTGTTTAAATGGGTACCTGGAACACGTGACCGGCTCTACGTAGCAGCTGTGAAGTACAATCCTTCAGGGTAATGGTGTGGCACAGGACATAAAAGCGCCAAATAAATATTCACATAAAATTATTATTTGTATAACCTTAATTCTGAACATTTGACATCACCGTATTTTACATTAAGGACTACCCCAGCTGTTCATATTAGAGTACTGAATAATGTATCATATGATCAATAAATTTCATTAAAATTAAAAAAATTGGTTTTTACACGAAGATTTACATTACCGTAAATAAAAATTATATCTTATTTTTAACTCACATCTCTGTACATAGTCATAATATTTGTAAAAATAACTTTAACCCACTGAAAAGCAAGCACTTATTTTCCTCTCCGCCACGGTCTGAATACACCAAGCTTTGTTGCATGTTCTGACGTATAGTCAGGTCAAAATATGGTTTAACCCCAAAAACATTGCAACATAAAGTTTCTCAACTGATTCTAGTGGGGTTTAGTGTACTATATAACATACTAAAAGTCTACCAAAGTCGGACCCTCGGAAAAGTTTTTTTTTTCAAGATGGCGTCCAAGATGGCCGCCGTAATCTTAAAAATATCATAACTCGGTAACTACCGACTCAAATGTAATGATCTTTGTGTCTATTTGTAGGTTTTAGGGGCCAAGGCATCATTAAAGCTCATCCAAAATAGTGAAAAGGGTATTGCGCAGTGATGCTAAACTATCAGTTGATTTACCACAAAAAACGTCAATCATCAGACTGTTACCAAGATCTGTTATGACATTTTGAGATTGGATATGTGAGACGAATAATATAAGATAAGATAAGATAAGATAAGATAAGATAAGATAAGATAAGATAAGATAAGATAAGATAAGATAAGATAAGATAAGATAAGATAAGATAAGATAAGATAATCTTTATTGTCCCAAAAGGGAAATTTGTTTTGTATAATTACAATTCTCCAGAAATGTGATGACAACTAATTACATAATATTCAAAACAATTCATATAAAAAATAATTCACATAGACTAGAATACATGTAAAACGTGATGCAGCATTAGACAGAATTTATTTATCTAATGCTGCACGGAATGAACGATTTGCGGAACCTGTTTATTCGAAAAGTCGGCATACGAAGCCTACGTCGGGAAGGTAATGTTGAAAATTCCAAGAAAAGTGGATGCATGGGTAGAATCACCCAAAATTTTGTTTCCTTTTTTTGGTAACTGCTTCTTATAAAAATTGCCGATCGTTTCAATTGGAAGCCTCATAATCTTTGATGCAGTATTCAAGATTTTGGACAATTTGTTTCTATTTTGAACAGACAGGTTCCCAAACCAACATAAAAAGTTAAATGTAAGGACACTTTAGATGAAGGCTCTGTAAAACAACATCATTAATTTCCGGAATGCAGACTTTTTGCCTATTGATAGTTTATCGTCACTGCTCCATACCCTTTTCACCAAGAAAGTGGCAACAGCTCAAGGACGGCGGCAACAACCTGGTTCCCTGGCCTCGTTCCGCGTGCGCTACAGTTAGCGCACGCGGAACGAGGCCAGGGAACCAGGTTGTAGCGCACGCGGAACGAGGCCAGGGAACCAGGTTGTAGCGCACGCGGAACGAGGCCAGGGAACCAGGTTGTAGCGCACGCGGAACGAGGCCAGGGAACCAGGTATGCCGGTTCCCTGTTGGACTTGCGCAGCCAGCTTAGCGCGTTTAGCTACTCTTAATTACTCTTTAGCGTAGACAGGAGCCAAGTCTAATATTATGCTTGGGGCAAGTAACTCAAGTGTTCAAATTCGTTATACATGATCGCCGCTAAACACTATTAAAAATGACGATGTGATTGCATAAATCTATCAATCTGGTTAAGCAACATGCGAAATAGGTGGATTCTTTTGTACCACGATCATATATCATAAAGGGGCAGTAGCATGGTTTTTGAAATTTTGATATTTTAAATTATTCACTCATAATTATATGTTAATGCTAAATGTATTTTTGATAGTGTCGAAAATCGGATTACACAAACCAATCATCTATTGTTAGAGAACAAATGAAAAAAAGTTACATGGCGGCCATTTTTGCGTGAACACCTTTAATTCATTTTGTGTAAGAAAACGGAATCACATGGCTGAACTTTACATTATCTACTTGAATTATTACTGCTCCATGGCTGAACTTTACATTACTGTATATATTTGATTTATTACTGCTTAAAGGGGCAGTAGCACGTTTTTTGATAATTTTATTTTCTAAATTTGTCACTGATTATTGTAAGTTAATGCTAAATGTATTATTTTGACAGTGTCAGAAATATCATTACACAAGCCAATCATCCATAGTGAGCGGACAAAGTAAGAAGAATGACATAAAATCCATTGGCGGCCATTTTTGTGTGAACACCTTTAATTCATTTTGTGCAAGAAAAAGGAACCGCATGGCTAAACTTTACGTTATCTACTTGAATTATTACTGCTCCATTTAGTTTAAATACATTGTATTTCAATTGGAACCGTTAATTTTCATTTTTCATCTTATATTCCCCCTAAAAACGTGCTATTATTGTTATGTAACTTAAGGAGGTTGGATAAAAAATATCGAGGTATTAAGAAATAGCTAAATTTGGTCTTATTTTGTTGAAAAATATCTTTTGAATCAAATTGTGTCATAAAAATACCATGTCACCACAGTTTTTGTTCGAAAAAGGGCCCATCTGTTAGGGTACCCAATGATGAAAATACAATAACTTAAAAACTCCTTTTCAAGATAACTTTTAAATATAATTTTTATTTAAATGTTTTTCTATTAAGGCATAGCAGTATGGAAATAAACTAAGTCAGAAAAAAAGGAACTTGAAAATAACAAATAACCTTTTTTTGTATGATTATTTTTGTAAAATATGATTCTTTTATTTAAAAAAATCGATTTCTCGTATTAAGATTTTTTTGAAAATTATATATTTTATAGTTAATACACACTAGAATAAGATTAAAAAGAAAAAAATATATGTCACCAGGGGATAACAGAGATATTCACATTCAATTTAGCCACATCAATGAAAATTAACATCCAGGGGAGATAACTCTTCATTGTCAACATTACCCTTTTTAGAAATTTTCATTAGTACTTCAGGTTAATTAGTGAAATAAATTTTATCATAAAACAAATACTTATGTTCACAAATATAACATAGTCATTGTTTTTTATTAAACTAAATCTTTTTTTTTTAAATTGTTTTTTTAATTTTTTTTATCTCACACTTTCAGTGAAAAATAAACAAAACAGCATAAACTTTAAAATAGCTCAATCTGACTGTTGCGGATGTGCAGTAACAAAGGTATCCAACCCCCTTAATCTTAAACTTGTGCAAAGGGCGTGCACTTTCTATTTTTGGGAAAACAATAATGTGCAATATTCTGGGTTTGGCTAAATTGTGGTACCGTGGAGCAGTTATCCCAATTTCAAATCACTATGTCAAACTCTTTCAGAGGGAGACTTTTAGATATATTTGGCATTCCACTGCTGAGCCTATTAGGCGCTCCGTTTTGTATAAATCTACTCTAGAGGGAGGGTTGGGGGTTACACATATGCTTTCCAAATTGCAGTCCATGCAGCTAAAACATGTACAATCTCTTATTAAAGGTAACTCAGCAAAGTGGACCTATTTTGCAAAATACTGGCTAGGCCTCTCTCTACGGCGCTATCGCTCTGATTTTATGTCTCTTCTTCCACCTCACTCAGAGACGATCCCTTTATTCTACCAGCAATGTTTTTCGGCTGTAAAGTTGTTCGAATCCCTCTCTCATAACCCGCTGGTAGAAATGGTTAATTTTTTCACTAAGCAGTTCTACAACTGCCTTCTTTCAAAAATTGTAAAGAACAAAATTGAAAAGCTATATCCACGTATTAATTTTGCGTCTGTTTGGCGTAATTTACATCACAGTTTCGTGGATAACATTCCAAAATCTGTCAATTATCGTCTCATCTTCGACTCTCTTCCTCTTGGCTATCGATTATTTTGCCGTCACATGGCGGTCTCTCCTAACTGTGTTCTTTGCTCTACTTCCATCGAAACTTCCGATCATCTTTTTATATTCTGTTCCTGTGTGAATGTGTTGTGGTCTGTTGTCTTCCAGTGGTTAAGTATTCTCTCTAACGGCCTTGTTGCCAAATCCCATGAAATTATCCGTTTCGGACTTGTTCCAAAACTTCCAAATTCTCATCATTACGCTGTTTGTGTATACCTACTTTCTTTGGCAAAATATTCCATTTGGCTTACCCGTAATTTGAATAAATTCGAACACAAACGGCTCACCGGGGCAGACATTGTCTCACGTTTTAAAGTTTCCTTAAAACACGTATTCGGGTCGACTTCTTTCGTTTTCCGTCTTATGTTTTTGCTCAATATTGGCTTTCATCATCAATCTTCTGTACAATTATCAACAATAAACTTTGCTTCCTTTTCTGAATGTCAATTGCCTTTAACACATAATGCTTGTATGTTTTTTGTAACTCATTTGTAACTGCACATCTGCACATGTTATTTTATTCCTCTGTGTATGCACCTCTGCGCATGATGCTTTATTCTTCTCCGCTTAATATATGTAATTTAATTTCTTGTATATGTACATTTGCGCATGTCTGTGTATTTTCCTTGTAAATCCACTTCAGCGCATGCATGTTGTGATTTTTCACTCATATCTTAAATTCATGCACCCATTTCATGTTGTGGTACTGACCACGTATATTCATCTTTTCATGTTGACCTTATATTATACCCTCGTCTCTCATTTATGCCTTTCACCTCTTTCTATATCTTCACTATCTACTCTTCTTTAGTTTTCAATATGTCAGGGTCACCACCCCACCCAACTGTGATATTTTCTCTCAGGGGTAGTGACCACCCAACTCTCTGTCCAAGTTTGTGCCGGCATTTTTATTTCATTTAGTCGTTCTTCTGAATAAAGCTTTATTATAAAAAAAAATAAATAAAAAAAATCTTATATTTATGATGTTATGTGCCTCATAGGTGATAGTAAGCCAACAGGTGATAGTAGTCTAACAATAAGACTCTGAAATGATTTTTTTTCAATAAATCTGAAATTTGGAAAAAAATTATATTAAATTTAGCTGTCACTTAGTCTTATTATAGACTTGCTTAGGCTTGCATTATATTTTTGGGTCTTGCTGACAGGTAGTGTAGCAATAGTGTATTGTACAATCCCTGTTGCCACAATAATAAATTTCTTCTTCTTATCTTCATAACTTTAATGGTCAAAAGATGTTCATACTAAAATGGTCACATGCTGTTTTCGTGTTTTCACATCTTATCTAACAACTCTGAAAATTAAAGCATATTTTGAAGAAGCGACTTTCGAGCATCCTGCTACATCAGCGTATATGTCTCCGCTAATGCTACAGCCTATAGCATTAGCGGAGACATATACGCTGATGTAGCAGGATGACTTTCGAGTGGTGAAAAGTTGAACACATGGGCCCCAAAGAAAGTGTTTAAAAGAGGGATAAATTATCAAACAAAAAATATTGTTTATTAAACGTCTTTTTTACGAAGATGATAGATTGTCATCCCCTCCTTAAAGAGGTTGCAAATATTTTAACGTCGATTAACAGTCTTTAAAGTCTTATATGGTGTGCCAAATGCACGGAAATAATTCAGCGAAAATGTCAAACGGAAATATCTTCACTGCATTGTGTGAGTTTAAGAGAACAGCATTTCACAGATGTTTATGATTTGGTGTTTTGAAAGACAACAATTAAGGGGTGACATTTCTAAATAATTGTGTTATAAAAAAATAAATAATAAAAACATAATAATTACAATCAATTTGTTATTTAAAATATTCATGAATGAACGAGATGCTAAGATTTTGCTTTATTTGTGTTCGAATTTTATCGTAAACAGAAATAATAATACATCTAGGGTTTCTATGATTTATAGAATTATAACTCACAAGTAGAATTTTTTTTTGGATTTTTACAGAAATATTTTTTACAGGCTGTTTGTTGATATAGTGTTACAGAGTTACCTCTCTTTCTTTATAAGTTATTACGGGAGAATTCATTTTGTTGTATTAAATTGACACAATAATGATGTTTAATTATCTTCAACTTTGTTTAAATTCCGTAATTGTGTTTTTGAAAAATTATATAATCTAAGTTTAACATGCTGTGTATATCAATCAAATATTATTGAATATTTCTAGAAATATAATAAAATAAAGATTGCTTTCAATGACTGTCCCCTAATGACAAGCGCAGACGATTCAGTCGTACACTTGCAGATGATTATTTGTTTTGAGTGTTGACTTACCCTGTCATAAATTTTGTTATCTACCAGAAGATAGATATTTGATAATCATCGATGGATTGTCCATCAGGTTTGAGCAACACGGAGGAGCTTGATGAAGCAAAGAAACGCGCATCAACTGGTAAGTCACTTATTTGTCCAGTCGCTGTTTCAAGGCCGATTGCACTAAGTCGAGCGATGAAGTCAGTAAGTCTCGCGGAATATTACCAGGGCGCCGGTTCATGACATTGTAACCTTTCGCAGCTTTTCCTAAAAATAAAATCGACAATGACATACGTAGTATTAAGTACATAGAGTAAAAGAATTATGTTTGAACATATGTCATTACAGTCAGGAAACGAAGTGCCAATATTTGGGTCATTCGATCAGCTGATCGTTGAAAAAAGCAACAACGTAGACTTATTATTTTACACATAGCCTTTTCTGAAAAGTTAAATGTTTTTACTTTTGTTAATTTTAGCAATTTGGGTTTTTTACTGTTTGATAAGGATAAGTTTTAAACATAATTTAATAAAAAATTAAACTTATATTTAATTTAATTTTTAGAAGACATCAGCTTGTTATTCATCATGTGTAGGTCATACAAAGTATTCTCTTTAAGGGACAGTCCTATCCGGGTATTTATTGTGGATACGAAATTGAAGGGATGTTTGAGTTTATGAATTATAAAGCTATATAGATACATGATTTAAACATTGATTTTAATACAATCCAGTTGAAACATGTTACTTTTGATAGTGGTTTATTGATTTACATTCAAATCAAAAATTTGATAAAGAAGAGCAAAAAGTCAAATATCAAAAGACAATGTATGCTCTGAGTTTCCAGAAATCTTTTGATTTTATTGACAAATAAAACTCTGGGTTCATCTTTAACACTTCATCAACTGGATATATGGACAGTGATTTTTTGGACACAGCATAAAATTTTGGTGTAATCTGAATTGAATATATCATAAATACCCATGGTGACTATTTTCAAACTGTCACAACTGTAAGCATTAATATCAGAGGCAGGCATCTATTAACGGCATGTTTAATATCAGGGATACCAATGACATAACCTTCTACAAAAATCATGAACAATTAAGTTATTTAGGTGAGCAAAGGAGCTATACAAGATGGCAGCCTTATTAAAATCTGCCTAGTTCCAAAGAATAAAAGTTTAAAAATATTATCTCTATGGGTGAACATGTTATTCCGATTAGGCATCCTCTCCATTATTGTCTTAGTCAGACGGCAACACAGTAAGTCGCATGTTCTGGCATTAACTCAGCTAACCAATCACAAGCCTTCGGTATCAAGCTAGGGGCAAGTAACTCCTGTTAACTATGCTTTGAACATGATCGCCGCAAGATGATATGATTGGTCTGCTAACAACTGGGTTTCAGCTGCGCTTTACTGGTATTAAACATGTGAGGTACGGTGCACTGCAGCAGTGCCAGTTAATGCGTTATGTTAGAAGTATCCTACCTCTCAAAATAATGGACACCAAGCCAAAAGGGTGGTCAAATTTCTCCAGGATCCCCTCTGGAAACAACACTGCTTGAGTCACGCTTGGTTTAAATGCAGGAATCATTAAGTATTTACCATAATTGTTCTTTATTTTGTTGCTGCAGATCTACTGTTATAAATGTTTTCTCCAAGAAGAATCAAGTTTCAACATCACTAATTATTTATTCTTTTGGGCTAGCCTGAAAGGCGATTTGGCTAAAAGTTTTAGAAATCCATCAGTGCGAATGTGTAGCAGGTATTGGGAAAGACTTTTTTGACAATCGACCATTTTCAGGGTTATTGATATATTTTCTGAATTTCAAATGGACCATTGCCCATTAGATCAAAAATAAACTTCAAAATTATGATGAACCATTTTTTCATCCAATGTGCAAAATGACCAATGGCCCCTGCCTTTCCCAATCACTGGGCTAGCCTGAAAGGCAATTTGGCTATAAGTTTTAGAAATCTATTCGTGCGAATGTCTAGCTAGCAGAGATTGACAATGACAATTGACAATGAACCATTTTCAGGTTTTTCCCAATCACAAGTGTGATAAGACTTATATCGACCCCTGATTTTGTTACAGATCTACTATCGCCCGTGTTTTCTCCTACAAGAATCAAATTTCCGCGTCACATCCACAACTCTACGGACGACAAGTTGCAGGAACTTGCCGACACCATCATCAACAGAAGCAAAATAGGAAGTGAGAGTGCCGGCCATCACGTCACGTCGTCGTTCGAAGTGCCGGAATACCCTATCGAGGAGAAGGAAAACAGGAGTTACTTTGAAAGGCAGTTTAGTCATAGGTAAGGCAACGACTGAGATGAGTTTGGGGTGTGGTTTTGTTCAATCCCATATTTACTGGTTACTTTGAAAGGTAGTTTAGTCATAGGTTAGGCAACGGCTGAGATTGGTTTCGTTCAATCCCATATTTACTGGTTACTTTGAAAGGTAGTTTAGTCATAGGTAAGGCAACGACTTGAGATTGGTTTTGTTCAATCCCATATTTACTGGTTACTTTGAAAGGCAGTTTAGTCATAGGTAAGGCAACGACTGAGATGAGTTTGGGGTGTGGTTTTGTTCAATCCCATATTTACTGGTTACTTTGAAAGGCAGTTTAGTCATAGGTAAGGCAACGACTTAGCACAAGAGATTAGTTTGGGGAACAGGGATTCCAAACTCGGAGTGGACAATATAAGAAAAAATATTCAAAATCTGGACTTTTCCACTCATATATTGTTTGCATTTGTTGCGATAAACCTACATCTCAAATTTGAACGAAATCGGCTATTTAACGTGCGGTGCAATTAAAACTAAATTTTATCGCAAGATTATACATTGGAATCGTAGATACTTCTTTTAGCTTGCTGAACATCTCGCCCAAACTATCAAACTTCTTCCAACTTTTGACCACCAACATTTGTTCAGGGTACGAACGTTACGCTAACTCCACTAATCTGTACCCTGGGTTCAGAAGCTCGACCAATCAAATCATTTTCTCGCGACCTTGTCGATGAAATTTCAACAACAAAATGATTTGATTGGCTATATCCCAAGTCGGACCGCAGGAGCAAATCTACCTTCTGAGCCCAGGGTACACTACAGTTTAGTGGAGTTAGCGTAACGTTCGTACCCTGAACAGGATGGTTTCAACTGTGTTGTGTAATAATCATGTATTTACAAAATTTTATTCATAAACTGGACTGACCCCCTTGAAATTTTTTCTCCAAAAAATACTCTGATAGGACTGTCCCTTTTAATTTGCAAATGTCGTAGAATGTGGCTTCGAAGGATATGGATTCAGGAATTGATTTCAGTTTATGTTTACTGACAAGAACTGGTAATGTTGTTTGTACAACTTCAAACAAGTTGACTGTTTAACAAATATATATATTTTTTAAACATCTGTGTCTAAAATTAAGTTTATTGTTAGTCAGGACAATAGTGGTATACATTTGCTATTTAAACCAAAAATTTGATTAATCAAGCCAATAAAGATTTATTTGTAAATAGTACTAAATACAATAGTGGTAACTGTTTGATAATATTCGTATATTTATATTTACCATATTCCACGTAATAAGCGACCTGCTCCAATATGCCCTCAAATAGTTATGTAATTATTGATCTTATAACCACCGCCCATGTACCAGCAGTACTAAAATAATAAATCACTTTGTTTCATGAGAAATAAAAAGATAAATTAGCAGCAATATTTAATATTTTCTACTCAATAATGTTTAAATATGTTTTGAATGCCTGTATCAGTTATCAAAGACAACCTCAAAACAGTTCCATTTGAGTAGTCTTATTTTTCGATCGTCATGCACACCATTTAAATAAGCACCCATCCAAGTCAATTTTTTAAGCGCCCTGGTCCAGGGATTGGGAAAGACAGCTTTTACGGCCTAAGAGTAATTGAATGGTCCGGACGACGGGGTATCTAAAACATCAATAAAATGCCACATTTTCCTTGAAAATGATTGAAATGAAGATATTCTCACAGCTAAAATGATTTACTATAAATTAACCATTTCCTTGAAGCCTTGAGTTTGGTTGCAGAACGTACAATCACAATGAAATCGAGTGGTTTTCGAGTTTGGTTGCAGTCCCTATAGGCAACTGCAACCAAATTATTTTCTAGCAATTATCCATCATTTTTCGTGTCTTGACAAACACTTATTTGGTTGCAGAGATTTTAGTTGCTTGTTAATTAGCAAAGAGGCAAGTTTGGTTGCAGGAGTTTTATAATTTACCTTATTTTACGTGAAAACAAAAACAAATCAGGATTTTCATTTTGACGGATTCCCTCTCGCACTGTGAGTGACGTAATGCCATGCGGTATGTAACGTGTCCTACAATTGGTTGATTCAATCTCAAACATTTCCAACAATTTTTCAAATTTCCTAATTTTTGATTTATAATTGATTTTGTTCTGTTTTTGGATAGAAACCATTTGTTAAACTTACTCAATGATGTTTATTTTCTATCAAAATCATTTTACAATTAAAGGGATTCCTGACAGCCAATGAGAATTGTTTTGAGATATGACAACAATTCAAATTCGCTTTGGGAGCACGTTGAAACACAGAAATGAAATTTAGGGATCAATTTGGTCAAATAATGTCAAAAGTACCTACCATGACATGCTTTATGATAGAAACTGTTAAAATAATCAAGGTCAGTGAAATATTTCTATCCATAATGTCAGAAACGCTTTCAAAACATGATGTGACATGATCGAAAACCGGACTCGATAGCGATCGGTAAGTGGCTTATGTGTCATTGAAATATAAATAAAAAGCCAGGTAAGTGATCAACAGTTGTCAAATCATCATATATTCCATCTGCAACCAAATTTCTTAAAGCCCAGGCTCTTCTGTTTGATAAAAACATGTATTTTCTTGAAAAAATAATTTGGTTGCAGGTGCCTATAGGGGACTGCAACCAAACTCGAAAACTATGTGATTTCATTTTGAATAATCTTTCTGCAACCAAATTCAATGGTGTCATTCCATATATCATGGTATAGATAATTATCTCAGCTTTCAGAATATTCCAAATTGAGTCTTTTTCAAGAGCTAGGTTGCAGTTAACAGTCCTTTTTGACACCCCGTCACACGGACCCTTCAATTACTCTTAGGCCGCTTTTACAATGGGCCATTTTCAGGGTTTTTGGTAAAGTATTGAATTGCCCATTATATTAATAGTAAATTTCAAAATTTCAATGGGCCATTTTTTCATCCAATGTGCAAAATGGCCCATGGCCTTTGCCTTTCCCAATCCTGCTGGTCGCTTATTAGGTCAAATACGGTAAATATTGTGATCATTTGGGCAACTGAAAACATTTGGGCAAATAAACATGTCTGTCTGTCTGCAACTGAATTCACATCCATATGACATACATTTCAGTTATTGCTAGAAAGATGTTGATGTTGGTTAATTGGTATGTTAAACAAATACCTTGCTAATCTAAACATCCAATTGCTATAATTAAACTGTTTTCTCTAGGATTGGAATCCTGCCACAAAATCAGCAGAGGTATGTTAGTTTAAAGATATTTGTGGAATGTTACTAATAATATTTATATTTATAAATATTTATTAAATATTAGCTAGCTTTGGTGTAAGAAATAAGTTTGAAAATAACCAGTGTTTGTCATAAAATTAAAATGGACAAAAACTTGCCGACATGGTGCATACATGCAAATATATGAACTCAATTGAAACTTATTTCCTACACTGATAAATCTTTACTGACATGATTTTACATTCATATAACATCAAGACTTATTTATGTATTTTACTACAATGGCAGATTCAAATGTAGGAGGGGAGATTCACTGTTAGGTGGGGTGTTTGTTAACAATAGCTGTTCTAATTTCTAACAGACAAATTCAGGAATAGGGTTGAGTTTTAAAGAGGCAGTAGCACGTTTCTTGAAAATTTTAAATTATCAATTTTTCACTGTTAATGTATGTTAATGCTAAATGTATTATTTTGATAGTGTCAAAGATCTTATTACACAAACCAATTATCCATAGCCTGAGGAGAAATATAAAGATTCACATAAAGTCCATTGGAGGAACACCTTTAATTGATTCTTCGTTAGAAAAAAGGAATCGCATGGCTGAACTTTACATTATATATTTGATTTATCACTGCTTCATTAAATTTAAATAAATTGTCTTTCAATTGGAACCATTTATTTTTATTTTCCTGACATTCTCCCGTCAAAAAGTGCTACTGTCCCTTTAAATAATTATGAACTCTAGAGCTTGAAGTTCACTAACAGAATCATAATTTGTACATGCATTGATCATATATCAACTAGCGAGACCTTGAAATAGCCTACTTATGATAGCAATTGTACTGACTGTTTGGCTATGAGCTCCGTACACTCTTGTGATTTTATAGATTGTTGACTTACCCTTGTATAGCAAACAGTGGCTTGCTGACTCAGGCCTAGTGTACAAAATAGTTGCCTGCCCATATGCCAAATTCCTTTTAACTTTCCAATAGCAGGCCTACCAAAGAAACAATCGAAATGCTGCGAAAAAAAGTGCAACATACAGAAAAATGCACGACTTCACATTGAAAATGTGAAGTATTTTCAGGGTTAGAAATTAGCACTAGCCCGGTAGCCAATAGCTAGTTAAAAAGATGCTGGGCATATGAATGTATTATCCCTCTTTTCTACATTTCTTATATCAATTTCCCTAATTAGCTCTCCTCTCCAGGTCAGTGATTGGGAAAGGCAGGGGCCATGGGTCATTTCGCACATTGAATGAAAAAATGGCCCATTGAAATTTTGAAGTTTACTATTGATGGGCAATGGCCCATTTGAAATTCAGAAAATTACCAAAAACCCTGAAAATAGCCCATTGTCAAAGATGTCTTTCCCAATCCCTGCCAGATTATATTACGTAGATAAATTTTAGGTTCAAAGGTAAAATATTGATGTTTTCAATTTCATTATATCATAGCAGTTTTCCATTTCATCCAATAAATCTTTCACTGCTGCTCATTTCATTCAAAACATGCCACTGCCATTTGATAACCCATCGGTTCATTGCATATCAATTGCAATGCAGGTTGTTATTTTCAAAATCACTATTTCATAACAGTTTTACATGTCACGCACATTCACAAGCTGTTACATTTCATTCAATATATCTAGTTTATGGCTGCTATTTTCCTTCAATACATGCATAGTACTACCGGTACGATCAATTCATATACTACAATTAACTGATAACCAATCAATTCATTACATATCAATTTCATTGTCTTTCTGTCTGTCATTGTCTGCCAGCTGGAACAAAATACTCGAATTGAAGCCAGGATATAAATATTTTATCCCTTTCTTACCTTTTTTAGCTCACCTTTACATAGTAAATGTGAGCTTATGTCATGGCGCTTCGTCCGTCGTCCGTCTGTCTGTCCGTCCGTCCGTCTGTCCGTCTGTCCGTCCGTCCGTCTGTCCGTCCGTAAACTTTCAGGAAAAAGACTACTCCTCCTAAACGAATCCAGATATCATTTTGAAATTGTAGTATGTTATACCCATGGTGATTCCTCACAGAAAGGTAGACGTTTCAGTTTTGAGAATCCTAGATGGCCGCCATGGCAGCCATATTGAATTTTCAATTAGATTTCACGAAAAAGACTACTCCTCCTAAACGAATCCAGATATCATTTTGAAATTGTAGTATGTTATACCCATGGTGATTCCTCACAGAAAGGTAGACGTTTCAGTTTTGAAAATCCAAGATGGCCGCCATGGCAGTCATATTGAATTTTCAATTAGATTTCAGGAAAAAGACTACTCCTCCTAATCGAATCCAGATATCATTCTGAAATTGTAGTATGTTATACCCATGGTGATTCCTCACAGAAAGGTAGACGTTTCAGTTTTGAGAATCAAAGATGGTCGCCATGGCAGCCATATTGAATTTTCAATTAGATTTCACGAAAAAGACTACTCCTCCTAAACGAATGCAGATATCATTCTGAAATTGTAGTATGTTATACCCATGGTGATTCCTCACAGAAAGGTAGACGTTTCAGTTTTGAGAATCAAAGATGGTCGCCATGGCAGCCATATTGAATTTTCAATTAGATTTCACGAAAAAGACTACTCCTCCTAAACGAATGCAGATATCATTCTGAAATTGTAGTATGTTATACCCATGGTGATTCCTCACAGAAAGGTAGACGTTTCAGTTTTGAGAATCCAAGATGGCTGCTATGGCAGCCATATTGAATTTTCAATTAGATTTCATGAAAAGACTACTCTTTCTAAACCAATCTAGATATCATTCTGAAATTGTAGTATGTTATAACTATGGTGATTTGGCACAGAAAGGTAAACGTATTTTCAGAATAACATGTTTGTAACATGGAGACTCAAGTTTGTATAATTTGTCTTGACCCAGTTAGTGCCAGGGGCTCACCCCATCAGACCTTATCTGGACCTTTCCCAGAGTAACTAGTTTTTGTTGTTCAATCAACATCTTAACATCAGAAAACTGAACTACATGACCCATGACTTTATTTATTTTTTTAAATGACGCCCAATTGTGATCATTTAGCTTGATTTCAATGTTATATAGATCATCATTTGGTATTAATTATAGTCAAAACCTTATTTGTAACCAACAATCCTGATAATAAAGGTTTCAAGCTTATAAATGTTTTATTCGCCTCTTTTTATCCCCTACTGCAGATACAAAGTGCAAATAGGGGGTTTTTGAGTACAGCTTTTTAGTACAGGGAAATCATGTATGTTCAAAGTGATCAATTATTTTGACCTAATTTAATTTATATGTTCTGCTTTTAATAAGTTTCCAAAATTATGTTTGACTCTTTGGCGTGCATCATTATATTGACCTTTATATTGTTACGCTAGGGATAAGCGCTAAAATGGTAATTGTCAGCAAGTCAGTACTTCTAGATAAAACAACACCATTTGCAATAATTGACATGTGTAACTCCTAAAACATACTTCATGTCACTATATTGGGCATTTAATTAGTCCAGTGTCTGTGAAGTATTTTTACTGTCAGACTTTAAAGGGGCATTTAATAGGTCCATTGTCGTGAAGTTTTCTGTATTTGAAATTAGTAGAGGTGTAACAATACATTGTATCGCGATATTGACATCTTGACCTTTACAATATTGAGCATCGATAGAAAATAATTCTAGACAATATATAGAGAATCTCGCCAGTTTTGAGAATCCAAGATGGCTGCGATAGCATCCATATTGAATTTTCAATGAGATTTCATGAAAATGACTACTCCTCCTAAACCAATCTAGATATCATTTTCATATTGTAGTATGTTATACCTATAGTGATTCCTCCCACAAAGGTAGACGTTTCAGTTTTGAGAATCCAAGATGGCCGCGATAGCATCCATATTGACTTTTCAGCTGCAAATGACGCATCATTATTACTAAATTTTAAGCTTTCATCAAGTGATCACTCGCACTATATAAATTCTCTAATTTGAACTTACTAATCATAATATTATCTTGAATATGGAATATTTAAGATTGTCATGCAAGTTTTTCTATATTTTTAAGTGTTTCTTAAACATTAAGATGAAAGACAAACATAATTAATTTATTTGTTTAAAATATTTATGGCAACTAGCTGCAAAAACCCAATGACATTAAACATCATGTTAGATTTTGAACAATGGTATCTCCCTTATATTCCTTTAAATACCACACATAAGGGGTCAACCAGAGTTCAGATATTTCTGTTGAGTCAATTATGCTCATCCCAATACAGGCTGCTAGCATCATAGTGTCAGCTGCTAGTCTGTTGCATAATCAACCTGACCCAATTGATATGGTAGAGCATTATGCTATATTGCCATGTGTATGCAATAAGAGTTATGGAAATTAGACTTGTATTCTCATGACAGTGATATGTTCTTTCTAAGAATAACAACTTACACAAAACTTGTCAACAATAAGCTTTGTGTTTAGCAATCTACATAATAAGTTGATGTGGAAAGAGTTATTTTGCATCAGGTTCCAGTTCCTGTGTTTTACTCATATTTGTACCATTTCTATATCTAACAGAAGTTCTTCTTGACACAAAATCAATTTAGGACATAAGCTAACTATATTTTGTGAAATTATATATATTTTTCACAACAATTCATGTTCTCTCCCGTCAAGTCTTTTAATACCACACATAAGGGCTTAGCCAGAGTTCAGGTTTACATGCTCAGCACACTAGGATGCTTCTCCAAATATACGTACACAAAGCCAAATACACAAATTGCTACACTCTCCTTAAGGATCTGGGGCTAGCAGCTTGTATCATGCTGAAGGGGTTCTGGGAACAACATGTCATCATAGAAGTCATTATTTTTCAATTAGATTTCAGGCCAAGTACTACTCCTACTAAATCAATTAAGATATCATTCTGAAAAGTGAGTATTCTTTTATATAGTGATTCGTGACAAAGACGCATTTATTTTATTATCAAGAATCCAAGATGGTCAATATGTCAATTATATTGAATTTTCAATTAGATTTCATGAAATTCATTGAAAAGAATACATTTCCTGATCAATCAAATCAATGTCATTATATTTGTATTGATACGCTTGTTGTAATATTTATCAACACTATAAATACAGTTACAAAAAACTGTATGAATCATCTTTATCTGCGAACAGCCTGAAGCATGACTGTTTTAATAAATCCTTTCCGTTTTACATAATTCCTGACACTTCATATATGGCAAATAACATAGCCAGTGAGGGATAAATATACATTTTATAATCATCTATATCTGATTATGGTCTGAACAATGATTATCTAGATAATTATAATGATCATTCAATTCAAACAAATCCTTTTCAAAAGCATTTAAAATTATTAAATTTGTACACTCCAAACACTAACTGTTAGGTTTTTTAGTCCTTTGTTCCCATGCAATTAATTTATTCCAAATTGAAAATTTTGGTTAATGAATAACATATTATCTTTTATTTTGTTTGTCATGCTAATAAAAGATATCATTTAATATTCATCTTCAAAACTAATTGAACAGCTGTCTGAACAATTCTTTTTTTACAAAGTCTTTCTCACCAATTCTCTCTGTTAGTTAAGATACTTCAATAAACATATTACTGAGTTGACCTCCAGATTATTTCCATTGCAAACCTATCTTCTACCCCCACCCCTTCTATCCCCCCTTTCCCTCCTCCCCTTTTTTCTCCTGTCCTTCCATTGCAAACCTCTCTTCTATCCCACATTCCTTCTATCCCCACCCTATCCCCCCCCCCCCCCCCCTATCCCCCCCCCCCCTCCTTCCCCCTCTTATCCTTCCAGCCCCTCTCCTCTAAAGGGTATCTGTATTGCATATTGAAATGAGGGGAGGACACTCACTATATGGAATAACAGTAACTTACATAAGAGGATAAGTTACATAAGCTACATGCAGGTGCAAGAGGTCATCATAGGTCATCATATCTAGTAATTAGCATAAACCCCCATGTTGCTAGCCTATTCTGACCAATCAGATTGCACTATCATATGTCAAGATTTAAGATATTCAGAAATCTTCAGTTAGAATTACATGAGACATTGACCTGGACAGTTTACTTTGGCAATTGGACCTATCACTAGCTGAATTTGTGATTTGTGTCAGAGGGATATATTCCAAATGTTTATGTGCATCATCTTTTTAGTTCTTTGGAAGTTGAGAGTGTGACTAAATGAATACTCCTAAACCAATCAAGATATCATAATGAAATTAATACAGATGCCCACATAAAAGTAGCATTTTGAAGATTAAAAAGTCCAAGATGGTCACCAATTTAGCCATAGATATACAAAAAACTTATACAAAAACCTACTGCTTGTTAACAAATCATGATTACCCGGGTATATCATTCTTGTATTAATGTTTGTTCAAGCTCTAGTGGTTTCCAACAGAAGAATAGCATTTTAGAAGATAAAAAAATCATGATGGCAGCCATAATCAATTATCATATAAAAGATGGTTACACAATTAAACCATATTACCACATCATTCATTTTAAGGTGAGCTTCTGTACCCTCGGTACTTTTATTATATGTCCAAATATCATCTTATATTTGACTTAGCAGCTCCTGTTTTATTTATTTATTTATTTTTTTTTCAAAACTCCAAACAGAAAAAGGACATGTAAGAATAACAATTCCAGACATAACACGTATATACAAGTAATAATTTAACAACGTACACAAGATTTGATGAATAGACAATTTTTTATTCAAAGTTCGATCTGACATTAGGTGGAAAATAGTAGATATTAAAAACTGATCTAATAACTCAGACTAAATAATGACAAATTGACAAGAAATTCATAAAGCTGTCATATTTACAATTTGTGTAGGCGTTAAATCGGTCAACAAAATATGCAGTTTTAATTTCCTCTTGTACATGTTTAAAATTTGGGATTTTCTCCTGTTGTTTCATTTTAAATATATTGTATTTCACAATGGTTGTCAGCAAATTCAGGACATAGTTTAGTTTTTCAGTATATCCTAAGATGATATTCTTTGACATGACATCATGCTAGCATCACTCATCAGAGAAAGCTTGGCCACACAAATGTGTTTTTAGTCTGGACTTAAACAAGTTTAGAGTTTCACAAGTTTTTATGTCAGTTGGTAGTTGATTCCACTCTTCTGCAGCAAATGATCTATGACTATAGGTGACCGTTTTTGTAACTGTTTTATGTCATTATATACACCATAGAATGATTGTTTCCAATTTAATTATCATTCTTTCAATCTTGTAAAATATATCTATTTCATAACTTTCATTACAAGCTGGTACTTTATGACAGTGGTGTTCCAATGAATTGAATTTGATACCAAGAAGTTATTTCAGTATAAAGTGCATCCTCCTATGCAAAGGATAACTGTCAGACCCTTGAATTTTCTGTGCCTACAGGCGATTGTTAGCAACCTCCAGTTACTTTCTGATTGGACTATTCAGGGTCTACATAGTCAATAAAAACTGAGAGTCCTGGGGACTCAGAGCATATATTTTTAGCTCATCAGGACTGAAAGTCCAGATGGGCTTATGGCATGGCCCGTCGTCCGGCGTCCGTCCGTCCGTCGTCCGTCGTCCGTCGTCTGTCGTCCGTCGTCCGTCCGTAAACTTTTGACACTTTCGACTTCTCCTCATGAACCATACACATTAGAGAGCTGAAATTTTGTGTACAAGTACCTTAGCATATGGAGATTCTAATTTGTAACTTTGGTGACCCTGTGACCCCAAATAGGGTCACAGGGGTCACAACTTTAAAAACCTATTTTCATCTTCTTCTCCAGTTCCAGAAAGACTAGAGAGTTAAAAATGATATGTGCAGACTCCTTGGCCAATGGGGATTCTAATTTGTAACTTTGGTGGCCCTGTGACCCCAAATAGGGTCACAGGGGTCACAACCTTAAATACCTATTTTCATCTTCTTCTCCAGTTCCAAAAGGAGTAGAGAGTTAAAAATTATATGTGCAGACTCCTTGGACAATGGAGATTCTAATTTGTAACTTTGGTGACCCTGTGACCCCAAATCGGGTCACAGGGGTCACAACCTTAAAAACCTATTTTCATCTTCTTCTCCAGTTCCAAAAGGAGTAGAGAGTTAAAAATTATATGTGCAGACTCCTTGGCCAATGGGGATTCTAAATTGTAGATTTCGTGACCCCATGACCCCAAATAGGGTCACAGGGGTCACAACCCTAAAAACCTATTTTCATCTTCTTCTCCAGTTCTAAAAGGACAAGAGAGTTGAAAGTGATATGTGCAGACTCCTTGGACAATGGGGATTCTAATTTGTAACTTTGTTGACCTGTGACCCCAAATAGGGTCACAGGTGTCACAACCTTAAAAACCTATTTTCATCTTCTTCTCCAGTTCTAAAAGGACTAGAGAGTTGAAAGTGATATGTGCAGACTCCTTGGACAATGGGGATTCTAATTTGTAACTTTGGTGAACCTGTGACCCCAAATAGGGTCACAGGGGTCACAACCTTAAAAACCTATTTTCATCTTCTTCTCCAGTTCTAAAAGGTACTAGAGAGTTGAAAGTGATATGTGCAGACTCCTTGGACAATGGGGATTCTAATTTGTAACTTTGGTGAACCTGTGACCCCAAATAGGGTCACAGGGGTCACAACCTTAAAAAAACTATTTTCATCTTCTTCTCAAGTTCCAAAAGGTCTAGAGAGCTGAAATTATATGTGCAGACTCCTTCACCAATGGGGATTCTAAATTATAGATTTCGTGACCCCATGACCCCAAATAGGGTCACAGGGGTCACAACCTTAAAAACTTATTTTCATCATCATCTTTAGCTCCTAAAGGTCTATTGAGCTGAAAGACTGCATGTAGACTCCTTGGCCAATTGGGATTCTAAACTGTAGGTTTTGTGACCCCATGACCCCAAATAGGGTCACAGGGGTCACAATCTTAAAAACCTATTTTTCTCCATTAGATGACAGTCTTTGACAAATTTATTTCTCCTTGGATATTTTAGTGTGGACTTCTTTCACTGTCTGATATTGGCGATCTAGAAAGTGTTGAATAATAATACATTTGTTTTGTAATTTTTTTATAGGTTTTCTTGTAATAGGTAACATCAGTTTCATTTTTAGCTCATCTTGCCTGTATAAAGCAAACTTGATATGATGCCTGATGAGCTACAGAGCCAATGGCTCTATTTTTAGGAGTCCTTTTCCTATTTCAGGAGTCCTTAAAACATTATAGAAGTTTCATACTTCACGGAAAGGTTGATAAAGAATTGCCTATAATGGGATGGTTATTGGTTGATGTTTTAATATCATCTTGACATGAAAATCATACTGAAATGTGTTTTCATTGAAAGATTAGATATTTGTATTAGAATACTACTAAGTCACAGAGGACCCACATGATTAGTTTTTGGGGTTCCTCCTGACATTTTCTGCGTCAAATACTCAGGAAAGTTGCGTCCGGTAAAACCCTGACTATTGCTTTCTGTCACAGTAAGCTAAAGAGCAAGCACAGAAAATTCAAGGGTATGCAGCAAGCATGAAACTGACAGTTTGGAAACTGCCGTTTTAGGGTTTGCGTAGGAAGATGTATAATGTTTCATGACACATTTAGACTTACAACCATCAATTCATAACAAATAAAGTTCGTTGTCATTGTCTCAATATAGTTATTTACCTGCTGCTATTTCAACCTTTCCTACTGTCAAGTCAGTCCTTAGTGTTCGTTTCTTAGGAATCATATCATAGTGAATTCCCTGGGATTGATCAAAGCCTAGGAAACTTAAGGTAATGTAAACTCAGTTGCATAGCTGGCAAAATCCAGTGGATTCTCTGTGTTTGAACAATGATAGACTTCCATGTCTCAAAATTGCTTTTGAAAGAAACGTTATCTTAATGTCATTGCTGTTGAAATGATGATGAGTGAATTCCCTGGGTTTAAACAAACATTGGTAATTTACAATTTGAAAATTGCTTTAGAAAGTTATGTCATAATACTCATTATAATTGCCTTGTCAACGATCCAACATTAACCCCCTTTGTGCCATGTGTCCCCTTATGGCCAATGACTTGGCTCCAAGTGTGATATGTCAGAATTGCAATGTGCCCCCTTATGGCCAATGACTTGGCTCCAAGTGTGATATGTCAGAATGATCTTCCTCTGTTTGCTATTTCAGATTACCTGCTAATGCCCTCAATTTTAATATCACCGAGTGAGTTTGCCACGATCTTGCATGCTATTCTTCCACCTAGTCTAGTTAAATTGTCACTCTAATAATCTATTCACATGTGCCTATGATGTCTGTTGTATTTTTTCGTCTTCCCTGTCTTCCTGCCCGAAGGATTTGTTCTTTTGGTGTTTGCTGTCCTTCCTGTAGAGATTGATATCATTATTGACTTGTTCTCAACTATTTTAGACCTCTTCAGTGTATGAAATAATTTTTCAAGATCACTAGCAAACCGGGCTAGAAAGATTTCAAGTTACTAGCCCAAAAGAATAATTACTAGCCCAATTAAGTAAAGATAAAAAATGTTTTCCGACATTCATTGTTTTTAATCCAATACATATCTGCTCAAGAGGTCTTGGCATGTGATGGGGGTGATCAGAAACTGAGACAAAATAGTAACTAAATTAATTACAAAATTGAATGAAAAGAAGTCGAAATATTTTTGATATATCAATCCACACTAGCCAACCGGGCTATCATTACTTTTTTTCTACTAGCCCAGGCAAATTCCAACTAGCATCGGGCTACCGGGCTAGTGGTTATTTCGGACACTGTCATCCTGCCCGAAGGATTTGTTCTTTTGGTGTTTGCTGTCATCCCTGTAGAGATTTTCTCAACATTCTAAACCCTTCCCTTTATTTCTTTCAATTAGAATAGTAGGATTATGTTTCCTTTCTTTATGTGTAGCTCATAATGGGAGACTTTGCTTGAGATGCAAATTATATGAGGTTTAAGATATTTGTTCATTTATGTGAGATTGCCATGTAATGTTTTGCTGTGTAAAGAGTTTTGGTCACTGATGTGTTGACAAAACCACATCTTCTAAACCTTGTCTCACTTTGACAACTCTTGTAGAATTTACATTTCAATATTTACACTTTTATTATTGCTCCTCATATTGTTGAGTTATAAATTTTTTTTAAAGTCCCTTCTGTAATTTATGATTTTGTAATTTCCAATAGAATATCATTTTGTTTTACAACAGGATTTGTTCTAAATCATATTTGCATTTCTTCTACTGAAAGTTCAGTATTTAGGGTAAGCATCAGTGATATTATGTTTACCCCGAGTTTAAATACTCAAAAAATTAAGAAAGGACCCATAAAAGTTGAGAGTCCTGATGGTACATGGTACTATTTGCTTATTGATTGGAGGACTCCTTTAAATCTGCTGGGACTCATAAGATTTTTTGGTAGCGAGTCCCTTGACTCAGCCGTTAGATTGAGCACTGATCTGTAGATTGATCTCTGAAGCACTCATAATGGCCATCATTGTTGTTCCTAGACAGGGTCCTGGGGAAAGTTGCACACCCTTTTGAACTGGTGTCCCTTAAAATTTGAGGTGTAAGATACTTTTACTATTGAAAAGGGTCCTATCTGCTCAGGGTAGCCAAAATGACCCAATATGAATCTAGGAACATTGGCAAGTAGATGGAAGATTCAAGCAGATTTATGAGTAATATTAACAAAATATTTATGTTCAAATGAGCATTAAAGAATATGACCGTTCTTAACCTGATAAAAATCCCTTAAAATTTGAGTTGTAGGATACTTTAAAGGGTCTCAGAGAAGTCAAAGTGAGCCCCTAAGATTCTGGGAACAACACTGACCCTTGACAAGTAGGTGTACAAGGGGAAGATGTAAGCAGAGTTATAAGTACCGCATTCGACCTTTCCCTATAAGCGCCCCCTTACTGTGCTTTTAACAAAAAAAACATAAAGCACCCTTCTCCAGGCACATCTTCATGACAAACCTTTGAACTTTTTCATAAAACTTGGTTTGAAGACTTGATTTCTTTACTCTTTGTAATTGGATTTGTAACTTTTAGCTAAAAAACTATATGCAGATCGAGAATATACAAACAATTTTATCATTCGACTGAATGATTAAGACTTTAATAAGCGCCCCCTCTTTCCAATTTTTTAACCACCCAGGGCGCTAAATAGGTAGAATAGGGTAATATTGAAAGAAAATATTTATGTTCAAATGAGCATTTATGAATATGACCATACTTAACCTAATTAAAATTGAACACGTGTCTGTCGATCATGACTATTTGTTCAATATGTTTTCACAAATATATTTGATAAAAATACCTGACATTGTCCACCATGTGTTGTGTATAGATAAGCATGCTGAAATCGTAGTTTATATGTACTTATACACAGTTACTAATATACTCCTCAAGGAGTTGAGTCAAAGGAACCAAAGCACGCAGCACTCACTAATATTCATTTGTTGTGGCATGATTGAAAAACATTTTGTCCAATGTTTTTTTTTTTTTGTTTTTTTTTATTCCTGTAATCAGTTTATATACATACATGTATACAATAGAAATTTTGTCCAATGTTATCACTTGTGATTAATAAGAGTAATTTTTTATCTTTTGAATAATTTTTTCGGAAATTTGTGTCGCATTTTAATTGTTTTTATAACTGTCATTGCAATCACCGATTTACCACTTTGGTCACAGTATCACGAAAATGGGTATGTGTTGCCTTTTCAATTTCATGTTTATTGGATATTCTCATTTGTCAGGGTGCAGCAATGTATCAAACTATTGATGCATCATGAAATAGATACTTTACCCATTACACTCAATGAAACAAATAGTTTTTCGAAAAACTACATTACGGTTAAGTTATTAGCTCATTGAGTATTTGATACATACTGGTGTATTAATGACATTTCAAATTACTAAGGATGTACGTGCGCCAATAAATAAAACTTGATTGAGGGATAGTTCTTTACAAAGTGTGAAGTTGTGTTGTGAAAATAGTTCAAATATGTTTATAGTTTGAGTATTCAATAATACTGTAGAGTATCAAAGCTTCAGATTGACGGTGGGCTCGGATCATTGCCCCATGATTTTTATAAATGGCCCAACATTTTTGTTGTGCTGGGGTCCTACAGGCCCATGCCAAGATTTTAAGATATATGCTACAAACCATTTTAAAAGAAAAAAATATGTGTAAATATCTTTTGTAAAGAAATTTTAGGTAATCTTTTCTTAGATTATGCAAATGTGAATTATAAGTTCATCCAAAGAGCCAGGAATTTTTTTGTTATGAGTCCCTCGGAAAGGAAATTGACACCTCAAATGACTCAGAGTAGCCCACAAGAATTTCTAAAAGTCTGAAGTACTGGAGTATATATATATTGAATAAATCCAGCCCAATACATCCAAACCTTCTGAAAACCTCGCTCTATCAGGCCAGCCAGCTTTCACCTGCTCGTTATCCTAATTAGTTTTTCATTGATCCACTAATCAAACCTTGTACACATCTGGAGTAATTAGATGTCCCTACTTCTCTGTACACATCACTTATAGTGCGTTCCACTTTTCTCAGCCGTTAATTGTTGAAATATGGCCCACTAAGTAATATTTTAGATCTACTATGTCTATAGATATAGTATCAATTGGCAGTTATGCAGGTAGTCAGGTAAGGGGGCCATTTTGGCCGTTTTAGTGGATGGGACCGTCCAGTGATCAATCTACAATTATGACCTGCTGAGTTCAGGGACTCACTTGCACAATGTCCTGTGAGTCCTAACCGATCTTAATGAGTCCTTCAAAGTGTAAGCAATAGCACCAGGTAAACAAATCTTGCATCCTGGGACTCACATTTTATATTTTTTTGAGTCCTTTCAAGATTTTGTGAGTATTTGAAGCAGGACTCGTGGGTAAATTTATCACTGGGGACCCCTTGAAATGGTGAAAGTATCCTACTTCTCCAAATTTTAAGGGACACCAAGCAATGTCTTGGAATGTATATTGGGTGATAGGAAACTGTAATAAGTAGATTATTGACAATACAATCATGTCCCAATACGTATCAGGATATGAAAGAATGATAGTTTGCAGGTCACAATACACTATTTTCAGGATATTTTATATGGAATAACCGACAACTTTGACAAACATGATGTTGAGGTTGTATTTTGCAATTTAATGTCAACGGTACATAATTCTATACAGACATTGTATCACGGCAGGGATTGGGAAAGACATCTTTGACAATCGGCCATTTTCAGGGTTTTGGTAATTTTCTGAATTTCAAATGGGCCATTGCCTTAGATTATTTCAATAGTAAACTTCAAAATTTTAATGGGCCATTTTTTCATCCAATGTGCAAAACAGCCCATGGCCCCTGCCTTCCCAATCACTGCACGGCATGTATAATCGTCAGATCAAGTCAAGGTATCGATAATAAGATTCGATATATTGTCACAACTCTAGTAATGAGTGGAGACTATAAGTAAAAGATTAATGTAACCTCTCTAATCCAGGGATTGTTCAATAAAATCCAAGGACATCTCCCTAAGTAAATCACACAGCTGAGTGGAGAGAGATATTGTGTCATAATGCCTAGCCTGGAGCTCTTTGATTGGCTTGGCACCATCGGTCAATATTCACTGTATCAACCAGCCACCAGATATAGCCATTGGAAAAACTTCCATAAAGTACAATAAAGCTTTTATCTTGAACAGCACAGTCGATTAGAAGATGTTGCTCCTCTATAGGTGAGTTGCTGGTAAATTAGCTATCACATGCTGATGTATCTAGTTCTTAAGAGACTGACCTATTGACCTCTGGTCCACCATCTTGTTTTGGGGGGAATGACATGAGAAGAGCTTGTTTTGTGGCAAGCTTTACCATATGATGGAAATAGTTTTATGTTTGATTGAATATAGAAACCTTTTCAACAATACCTTGGAATTTTGAGTTTTTCAAACTTTGGATGGTTTCTTTTCTTGTTTTTTTGTGCTTTTCCTCATAAAGCTTTTTAGTTTAAATCTGTAAGTAACAGGGAATTACAGAAAAAAGTTTTCATGAAACAGCACATTATATTGTTAGAAGCAGTGTTAGAATTTTGCACTAGCCCCGTAGCCCATGGCTAGTGAAAAAAATGCTGGGCTAGTTAAATGCAATGACTTGTAGTCTCAAGAACTAGTTGAATTTAAAAAAAAATGAATATATCAAATTATTATCAATGTATATAGCTAGTCAGAATGTCTTTGGGCTAGTGCTCTCAGGAATGCGCTAGTCTGAATGGCTAGTACCCCGATAAGGACTGATTTCGACCCCTGCTAGAAGGTTGATAACATAGCAGTTAGCCTAAGGTAAAAACCTTCACCAGGGGTCGAAATTAGTCCTATTGGGGTACTAGCCATTCGGACTAGTGCATTTCTGTGAGCACTAGCCCAAAGATATTCTGACTAGCCAAATACACCTATATTATCGAATTTTCTTTAAATTCAACTAGTCCTTCGGACTACCAATGATTGCACTTTACCAGCCCAGAATCTTTTTCACTAGCCATTGGCTACCGGGCTAGTGCTAATTTCGAACCCTGTTCACTGAGCACACCTGTCAATTGTCCATTTTCAGGGTTTTTAGTAAGTTTCTGAATTTGAAATGGGCCGTAGCCCATTATAAATATGTCAATAGTAAACTTTTATTAGCACATGGTACAAGTGTTTCAGCCAATCGGATTGCTAGTTTCCCACAACACCAAATTGCTTGGTGCACGGCAAACCATTTTATTTGAATGAAATGTACATACCCTTAAGTTTGACGTTGGTATATTCTATGGTCCATGCGCTAAATTAGATGGTTTACGCTCAACCAAATCGCTTGGTGTCTCGAACCTGTGAACCACGGGACATTTTATCATCTTATGTACAGAATGGCCCATGACCCCCACCTTCCCAAATTGCAATCACTATGTGCATGTCGGATAAAATTCAGTAATGAAAACTGAATTTCAAAATCCAATGTATGACAACAAATTATTTTGCACTCACACTAAATGATAATTTTCTCAGTTTACCAAGACAAGAATAGACGTGAAGCTTGTTGATAACCTGCATGTGCATGAAGTTCTAGTTGTTGTAACAGTCTTCTGGACATTTACAAAGTATGTATCGTGATGCAGTCCGATTAAAGGGGGTCTGCAACCTGAATTTTTAACTTCCAGTGTTTTACTAGCAGGGCCCTGAAAGAGTCGTAAATACTCGGTAGGGACAAACTCGTTTGGTTGCGAACCTCTTACAGCTGACAGCCGGTACCAAGTTTTTGTCATGTGACCCCCCTTACCCGTCTGGATGCTCCTGTTAACGATGGTCAATGAGGTTTCACGAGCCAGGTTGTTGATCCCCTTTAAAGTCTGCCTAGTTCCCAGGAATTCAAGTTTAAAGATATTACCTCTATGGGAATCGAATATATTTTCGATGGGTATCCTCTCCACTGAGTCAGACTGCAACCTTAAGTAAGTCGCATGTTCTGGCGTTCACTCCGCTAACCAATCACAAGCCGCCGGCAAAAGCCTTCGGTATCAAGCTAGGAGCAAGTAACCCCTGTTAACCATGCTTTAAACATGATTACCGCCAGCGGTGTTATAAGCGAGATGATGTGATTGGTTTGCTAATGACTGGGTTTCAACTGAGCTTTACTGGTATTAAACATGCGAGGTACAGGTGCAGTAAGACCTAGGGTATATGATTCAATATCTCTGTGCAGTTAATATTTTGAATATTTTATTCCTCGGAACTAGGCCGATTTTAATCAGACTGTATCGTGATATAGATGTAGGCATGTATCTTGAAATCATTGAACTTATGAATGATGAATCCAGCATTACTTCCCCACTTATTTGATGTACTTTTTTGTGTGTTCCTAGCATCTTGGAGGCATGATCATTATTAACATTATGAATTTCATTATCACATGGTGCTATATCATAGCATGTAAGACATTGTTTGTATCATATGATTGTCAACTTTATAAATGTGTTTTTAAATATAATGTGTTTGTCAAGCAATGTTTCATGTATATACTCGATCTTATATCCTAGATTAATATCAAGAACTTACAATGATTTTTGAAAACATTGTCTTGAATATTGAATATTGAAACTTGCAGATGTTTTAAATTCAATCAATTGTTAAAGAGATTATTTCAGAGCTGTCCTCAACAGTTTCCATGACTACCGATAGCTCATATATGCTATCAGTGTAGTTTT
Organism: Steromphala cineraria; assembly: GCA_916613615.1. NCBI lineage: Eukaryota > Metazoa > Mollusca > Gastropoda > Trochida > Trochidae > Steromphala > Steromphala cineraria. The sequence goes on along the minus strand of OU744737.1, from coordinate 30,738,382 downwards.
TGTAGTTGATTAACTGAGTGTATCATTTTGACAAAAACTAATCAGCCCCTTGTAACAATAAGAGTAACCACCCAACGCCTAAAAATTGAAGCCTGATACAGGGATTGGGAAAGACATGTTTGACTAGGGGTGAAACGGTATGCTTGAGGTTCGGTTCGGTACGTATTGCGGTACAGAACCCTCGGTTGGTACATTTTCGGTTCGGTACAAAACCAAGAATGTCCGTCGCCATTTTGATTACCTTTGAACGAGATCTCGCGATATCAAGTCATTCAAACACTTTCGTTAATATTAGGCAATCACGAAGTCATTCACACACTATCGTTTGTAGAGAATAAAAAGTCCTATTTGATTGTTTGAATGAAGTATGCATTCTGTGTATGTACCGAAAATTCAAGTTAATGTACCGTGTACCGAACCGAAAGCAAAATACCGCGGTTCAACTACAGTAGTTATGAACTGTTTCACCCTTATGTTTGACAATGGGCCATTTTCAGGGTTTTTGGTTATTTTCTGAATTTCAAATGGGCCATTGCACAGTATATCAACAATAAACTTCAAAATTTCAATGGGCCATATTTTCATCCAATGTGCAAAATGGCCGATGGCCCCTGCATTTCCCAATCATTGCTGATAGAACTAAAAGGGTTAGCAGAGAGGGCCTTCATGGGCCATTCCCTCTGTTCTTTATCAATGGCCCATTATATTTAAAGTGCCCATGCCATGATTTAAAGACAGTATTGTTCCTAGGTGATCACCCAAGGGGGTCATTTTTTGCCAATTCGTAGCAAATGGGACCCTTTGCAATGTTAGTAGTATCCTACTTCTCCAAATTTTATGGGACAGAAATTCAAAAGGATGGGCAAATTTCCCCAGGACCCCCTCTAGGAACAACACTGAAAGATATTATATGCTACTTTTTAAAAGAATAAATTATGCGTAAACATTTTGCGTAAATGAATTATGTATGTTTATATAACATTTGTGAGATAATGCACCATGTATTTGTAATAATAATTTCAGCTAAGAAACCAGGAAAAGTAAGAAATTGACCCCTCAAATAACTGATTAACGGGCCCCTGTGACCCACGAGAGTTCAATAAAATCTGAAGTACTTGGGTGGGCTATTATATTTCTTAGATCAACAGTATACTTCTTAGGAAGCGGTAGGCAAAAATGTATCATTAGCAATTGAGCCAGGTAGTTACTCCGGTACCATCACGTCTCAGGGTACGAACGTTACGCTAACTCCACTAATCTGTACCCTGGGCTCAGAAGGTAGATTCGCTCGCGCGGCTCGACTTGGGATATAGCCAATCAAATCATTTTCTTGCCCCCTTCTCAATAAAATTTCAACGAGAAAATGATTTGATTGGCTATATCCCAAGTCGGGCCGCGCTAGGGAATCTAGTTTCTGAGCCCAGGGTACAGATTAGTGGAGTTAGCATAACATTCGTACCCTGAGACAGGATGCTCCGGTACATATTTCCAGCTCAATAGTTCATTAGATCAGAGGCCAGATGTTGAGATTGCAGCAACTTTGTAGTTAATCATCAGCACATATTTGATTTCTACCACATACTTGTAGTGTAAAATGTAGAAAATTTGAAATCTTAGAGTGTTATGTACTATGTCAGTGTTTTAAATATAGCCTGTCCGCCAGTCCTTAAACTGGTTACTTTTTGTTTCAGGACTGGTAGCTTTCAAAAGTTTTCTTTATTTTCCCCTAAGGAATTGACCAAATCATTTTCAGGACAGGCTAGGTTTCCAATCTATTTTATACACTGACTATATGAGATTCATTCTTAGATTATTACCCATTTTGATAAAGAAAGTAGTGTGATTTTTGTCAAGAGCACTTGTGCAGCTGTAACTTTACCTTAGCCACAATCCCGTAATCACACTAGTTAGAAAAGTCACCTGACTAATTTTGTGTTATATATACAATATTGGAATATTTTACTGCTTATTGGCCAACAGGATGCTAGTATCAAGAAATTATCACCAAAAGCAGTGTATAAGATAGATTGTAAACCTAGCCTGTCCTGAAAATTAGGCAATTGATCCTTTCCTTTGGGGAAAATAAAGAAAACTTTTGAAAAATTACCAATCCTGACAAAAAAGTAACCAGTCCTGGCAAAAAGTAGCCAGTCAAGGACTGGCGGACAGGCTATATTTTAAACACTGCCAAAAGGTGTTGAAAACAAATGATTTTCACTGTGTCTCTATCAACCAAAAGGTCTCAGTCAATCAGGTATCCGAAAGTAATGTAACCCATGTCCTTGGTTGACTTTCTTTCTTCAAAAGGCGTGTAGGAAATGATTCTCACTTTGTCTCTGTATCAACAATTTCCTGAGAGTCAGGTAAAACATGTCCTTGGTTGAATTTTCGTTATTTGTACAAATATTGCAGTTCGTCAGCACAAACGTTAACGTCGCCGACGGAGCGGGCGAGATCGTTTCCGAGCAGTGATGATGTTGTGCCAGAAGATGTTCAGGCCGAACTGGACGAGGAGATTGATCTCATCCCGAACTTCCAGAGAATCAACATCACCGGGGACGAGTTCAGTGGGGTAAGCTCACATGGTTTGCAAGGGCCTGGAAAAGTACTTGAATTTTCTTTTGATACTTAAGTACTTAAATTTACAATCAGTGTTGTTGTTAGGTGGTCAGGTAAGGGGGTAGTTTTGGCCTTTTTCAGCAGATGGGACCCCTTGCAATGTTGAAAGTATCCTTATTCTTCAAATTTCAAGGGACACTTAGCAAAAAGGGTGGGCAAATCTTCCCAGGACCCCCTCTTAAGAACAACACTGACAATGCTTACTAAATGTCCTGAAAAAGTACTTGATTTTGGCAGTAATGAACTTGAAATTTTCAAAAATGTACTCGAATTTAATGTGATATAAATCTAAAACACGGATATTTCTTCATTCTGCTTACTGCGCAAATTGAAAGAGGACGGAATGAGACGAAACCAGTCTGCAAGCTTCAAATCATTCCAACAAAATCAGTAATTTCTACTTCTTTCGATCAATTACATTTGGAAAATTCTGCTGTCAATGCGGCACTTTGGAAAATGGCGGCATCGAATCGGAAAGTTTTGTCACTTGACCTGCGAACATATATGCACTTGAAAAATGGTAAAATGTCCTTGAAAACTACTGGATATTTATTCTGTTTTGGCTGTATGAACCATGGCTCAGTGGTCAATTTAACGCCAAGTCCTGCATCAAATACTCAAAACAATTGGAAAGGAAAATACAAAATATAAGCTGTCTCCTTGATACATAGTGTTTTTGGTGATACTTTTGCTTACTTGTCTATATCCATTCAGACTCCAGAGACCTTGTCATAGTGAGTACTTGGATTCTGCAGGTTGTATTTGTTGATTATTGGGGTTGGGATACCGCAGTGGTTGGCGCTCGGCGCTCGGCTTTGGATCGAGAGGTCTGTGGTTCCAATCCTGAAAGGGGCTTGGCAATTTTTCTGCAGTAGAGAACTGTTCTACAGGCAGTCAGGTTTGGGTGCAATGCTACACTGAATTTCAGTGCAGTACCACCCATGGTTGCTAGTTCCAGCCGATGCTAACAGGTTTCACAGCAATGCATATCCTCAATAGTGTTTCGGGCTGTCTCCCTGCAATAATACAAGCAGCCGCAAAATAAGTTGAATATCACCTCATCTTGTTGATTATCACTGAGTTGTTGAGTTTATCAGGATTTGTGGTTTATCAGGGGCAGATATACAGGATTTTGTTGTTTTTCAGTGCCACTATGGTGTCACAAACTTTATCTAGATTAAGAGATTGTTTTCATATTAAATTTACCCCGGATAAACATCCCTGGGGATGAATTCAGAAAGGTTAGTTGTAGAGTAAAGTGCAACAACTGGTTACACAGTGATCAATCTACAGATATGACCCTCTGAGTCAGGTAAATTTATCCCTGCTGTTAATATCGGTGTATTTGGCTAGTCAGAATGTCTTGTGAGTCCAAGCTGATTTAAATGAGTCCTTCACACATAGTATTACAAAAAAATATATGCATCCAAGGACTCACAGCTTAAATTTCTACGAGTTCCTTTCTAAATTTTATGAGTATTTGAAGCAGGACTCGCAGGTAAATTTATCCCTGCTGGTAATATCTGTGTATTTGGCTAGTCAGAATGTCTTTGGGCTTGTGCTCTCAGGAATGCAGTAGTCCGAATGGCTAGTACCCAATTAGAACTTATGAATGAGTTCAATGGGGTGACACTGTGAGTTATATGGACCTCAACAGGATTTGATTTACTTGCTGAGATTTATTCCCAACCTTCCAACAGTCTAAGTAAACCTAGCCTCCATAATACTTGCTATACTCCCATATTGAGTCTACCGAGATACAGTAAGAGGTTGTGTCAGCCGACCTTTTTGCGACCTATGACCCTCCAAAATTAAATGTGTGAAAACAGACTATTGATACATGGTACGCCAAGCGCTGATTGGTCAATTCAAAAGATTGGCTGATGCCCTCCGAGTTGTGGGGTTTCTAGAAATTGATTTTCTTACCTTTTAGAGGTGTGACGATATATCATGGTATTCGTGAATCACGATTCTTAATCTGACGATACACGTATCTTGATACATTCTCTGTATCGTGATACGTATCGTTGGCTATTTAATGGCTTATTTTCCCTAATAATCAGATGATTCATAACAAATTAAAGGTCTATTTAAAAAAAAAAAAACTTGAAATAGCGTATCGTGATATCTATTGTATCGAATCGTATTGCCATGAGATATCGTGATACGTATCGTATCGTGAAAAATCTGTATCGTCACACCTCTATTAATATTTTGGTCAACAGGTACCCTTGAAGGATCTAGAACAAGCTTCAAAGAGCTTGGTGAAAGCGTTGATGATCAGAGATTGTAGAACTGATGTTTCATCTTTTGGTCAACAGGTCCCTCTGAAGGATCTTGAACAAGCTTCAAAGAGCTTGGTGAAAGCGTTGATGATCAGAGAGAAGTATATGGCGCTCTCACATCAGCACTTCCCACGAGTCACCGCCAGGTTCCTCCAGAGTCTTGAAGATCGTGAAGAATTTGGTGAAGTCAAAGATTCCATGTCTGTTGGAGGCAAGAAGAGCATTGAAGGTGAATAACACATTATTTTCCGTATGTTGAAGGTGTTATCATATTTATTATCCGTATGTTGAAGGTGTTATCATATTTATTATCCGTATGTTGAAGATGTTATCATATTTATTATCCGTATGTTGAAGGTGTTATCATATTTATTATCCATATGTTGAAGATGTTATCATATTTATTATCCGTATGTTGAAGGTGTTATCATATTTATTATCCATATGTTGAAGATGTTATCATATTTATTATCCGTATGTTGAAGGTGTTATCATATTTATTATCCATAGTTATGCCATGGTTTCATTATAAGAGACTGAGTCTAGATTTCAGAAGCTCTTTAGTGCTAAGATAGTCTTAAATATCATACATTCACATTTGCCTACCTTAGCACTAAGAGAGCTTCGAAAATCTAGACCTTGGTCTTGAATAAGCGCAGGGTAATATAGGGTTAGTTGGGAATACCAGCACAGGGCCCCTAATTACCTCCAAGGCCAGATAAGCCCAGGGCCTCTAATAGCTCCAAGGCCAGATAAGCACAGGGCCTTTAGTAAGTTCAGTTTCTAACAAGGTCAGGTCTAAAAAGTGCCAGATCTAAACCTATAACAATGCTCTTATAGCTGACAGTTCACATGTCGTGAAACTTAATTTTTCTATTCATGAAATAAAAACCAGCCTCCAAGACATGCCATGTCTCTAATAACTGTTGTAGCACTGGCTGAATAATTTCTCACTTTATCACAATGGATGTTGTACAATTCGCTCAATCTTTGTCACTCAGAGCTTATTTACCCATATTCTTGAATCTTCTGACAAGATTTCTCCTGCAAGGCAAAATTTGCAAAAATTTGCAGGGATTGGGAAAGACACCTTAGACAATGGCCATTTTCATGGTTTTTGGTACTTTTCTGAATGTAAAATGAGCCATTGCCCATTACACAATAGTAAACTTCAAAATTTTAATGGGCCATTTTTTCATCCAATGTGCAAAATGACCCATGGCCTCTGCCTTTCCCAATCACTGATTTGAATCACTTGCTGGTAAAAGCCTTGTTTCTAGAGCTCTTTGGAACTCTTTGAATGAATAAAGCAAATTTCAAGACTCCATAAAATTGGCCTATGGCCCCTGCAATTAGAAAGTGAACAAAAAGTTACAAGGTTAAAAGTTATGTCTACCAGGAGAAAATCTACTGTTTAAAGGCACCATTTGATCGGCTTTCATCCGCCATCTTGAAATGTTAGCATTGCAAGAAAACAAATGAGCTGTATTATGCTAATTCATTACCAAATCAAGAAATAACTACTTGATTGATAGAAGAGGAGCATATTTACAAATAATTCTTAATCAAAGTTATCAGTTACGACAACATTTTGTCGTAGTAAAGCATTCCATGATCGTAGCTTTTGATGATTGGCTTCATGTCACAATGTTTTTATTTTTGATTCACTTTATCCTTTGTCAAATTGTTAAATCTTGAACAACTGAAACATAACCTCACAAACATTTGAAATTAAGTGTGAAATTCTCATGTAAAAATCATATAATTTTAAACAGAAAAATCCTCCTGAATTTCATTTCCACAAAAAATACCCCGCTCGAATGATCCCTTTAAGTTTCAAGAGTATAGTAAATATAGCCCTGGGTGACTAAGGATATCTATGGCAAGGCACTTAGAACTATTTATCCATTTTGCATGCATAGTTATTGGAAATGAATAATTAGTGAAGCTTTAGCTGCGAGTTGAATTAATAATTATGCATGGGTATACAGCATTTAAACACAGATATTAGTGATGACCACAAACTAGGCGTTCTGTTTCTAGTTTCTTTTCACATCAAAAGTTAAAATATATTTTTACATTTGTTATGATTTCTAATTTTTGTCAATTTAATTTTGTCTTTTTAAGGGGGATGATTATGTTTATGTTTTTGTTTGTTGACAAATTTATTTTTCAATGAATTTCTCAAGAAAACTCTTCATCATGAAATAAAACAGTAGTCTGAAAATTCTGTTTTAATACTTATGATATTAAACTAACTTCAATCAGGTTAGAAAAATCTAAAATCTCAAAAACAATTACGCTTTTGGCTTGTTATTTGAAATCATCAGTTAATTGCAAACGTCTCATAATGTCTATATTTCAAAATTGAATTTTCCGAATTACAAATGGTATTGTTACAAAAACTTTACGTTTGGCAGCTCTAATCCCAAGAAACTTGGATGATCAAACTCAGAAATATATAATTTTTTCAAGGGATTGGGAAAGACATCTTTGACAATTGACCATTTTCAGGCTTCTACAGTTCTAGCGATTTTCTGAATTTCAAATGGGCTCTGCTCCTGGGGCATTTGGCCACCTTTTGGCTTGGTGTCCCTTAAAATTATCAGATGTAGGATACTTTTACCAATGCAAATGGGCCAATCTGCTAAAAAAATGCCAAAATGACTCCCTACAGCTGATCAACCAGGAACAACACTGCTCATTCAAATAGTTAACTTCAAAATTTTAATGCACCATTTTTTCAACCAGTGTGAAAATGGCCAATTGTCCATGCCATTCCCGAAGTACGGTACTTACATGAAAATGAATTCTGATGAAGAGTTTTCCACAACTTTGACTTCTAATTTGCTGTTTTGATTCTTCAGTTGAGGAAGAAATGGCAGGCATTATGTATTATGAGGAGAGAGGTATACTTAGTTGTGTGTGCTTGCAGAGATTTTCTTGATTTGGTTTACATTTTCCTTTTTTTGGTTTACAATTTTGGAACCCAACCATGTGTTTGGCACATGCTTGCCTAATTCAATGCACTTTCAGTACCATCTAAGCAGGAATAAAAAGAATTCAACTCTGCCATGCCTTGGGCATGACGTGTGGTCTACGGCAGGGTGATAGTTAATACACTCCCATCCATCAAAGTACAAACTTAGCCTTTCTAAACAGGGCAGGTGAATAAACATCTTCCTATGCAAAACCTAAAACGCCAGTTTCCGAACTGTCAGTTTTATGACTTGCTGCATACACTTGAGTTTTCAGTGCTTAATTTGCTCTCTAGCTTACTATGAGAGAAAGCAATAGTCCAATCAGAAAGTAACTTGAGGTTGCTAACAATCTCCTGTAGGGCAGCTGATATCAGCACAGAAACTTAAGGGTCGGCAGCAAGGCATAAAACTGACAGTTCGGTAACTGGCGTTTTAGACTTTGCGAGGAAGAAAGGTGATAGGTAATACACTCCCATCATCAAAGTACAAACTAAGCCTTTCATCCCTTAAGAAACAAAATTGTTTTTACCATGATTTCAAATGAATCTTTTCATCCTTAAAAACAGATTATTTAAAAAGGTTTTGAACAGATGAGACTCAAATACTTCAAATATTCAAATTCTATCAAACTTTTTGTCCTCTGTTGCTTCTTCTGATTAATCACCAGATTTAAAAATAAATATCAACAGAATTCTACTACTTCAGATCTGGAAAATATTTTTTGACAAATGTCAGTTTTCAGACTATTAAATATTTAAAAAAAAAATTTAATGCCCATTGACCTCATATGAATAGAAAATTCTAAATTTCAATTGGCCATTTTTCAACCAATTTTCAAGCCCCCTGCCTTCCCAAGTCTCTGAAAGTAAAAAAATTAAGACAGTATTTCTTAAAATAAAAGAAATTGCCTGTTCTTCTAAGACTAAAACATTCTTCAAGGAATAGTGACATAATGTATTGAACAAGAATCAATGATTTATGTTTGTTAATATCCAGAAGAATCTTAATGAGAAGAGAAAGATGTAAACGCGGGATAATTGGTTTGCTAATGAGCTACTTCAATTAGTGCCTCGTTATCCCCTCTTAGAGTATTGACTATTGGAAACTTTGTGGAATTTACAGGAATGTTTTGCAAGAAAGATGCAGTGAGAAATAAATGGCTTTAGATTTATCTAGCTTTTTTTTGTCAGATTTTAAAATATTAATAAGGAAATTACTTTTAATTTTGTTTTTGTTACCTAGATTTGTTTAATAGACACAATTTCACATGACAATTGAAAAACAATTTTCCCCTTTACTACAGTTCTCAGTAATTTATCATCATGAATTATTTCTTTATTGTAACAATATGTATTGCAAAATGTACTTTTCATTCTATATATTATTAAAGCCACCATAGCGATAGAATAATCTTGAAGAGTATTCAGCGTAAAAATGACATTTGTCATGAAAGATGTAAGGGTATTGTAGATTCTTTGTGGATACAAATATACTGATGTAGCAGGATCTGGATGGATGCTTCTATTTTGATTAAGATACCATTTTGAGTTCAAGTTTTAGCTTAAAATTTCCATCTCTTTGTTCACATGAACATGCTATACTCCTTTCATGAAATTAACATTTTCATGAATTTTTTTATTGTTTAAAGAAATAGAACATTTGACATTTTTCGTTGAACACAATGTAAGTCTCATCATTGAAGTTATTGATATTTACACCAGTGGTTAAAATATAATTTTCTTCACTCGATGAGATAGACATAGTTTTCGACAAGAAATGTAAAAAAATGTATACCACTTTGCATTTGTTTTAGTAAGATGCAGTGCTGTGTTTAGTTTAAGTTTTAGCTTTACAATGTTAACCCTCGACCTGCCACGGGCCAACCTAGTGCACTGAGCCCTATGCAATGTTGATGTAACCCAGCAGGCAGAGGTTAACCATTATGCTTTATTTGCCTTCAGAAAGAGGTCCTGTTTCAATCCAAGGTAAAGCAGCCTTCCATCCGGGCATGCACATTGACCTTTGCCCTTTGACCTGCAATATGATTGGCTGTTAGTTAGTCACATGGGTATATGACAGCCATTTTGTGTAGTTGTAGAGCTAGCGGCTTGCTATTTGCTCGAGAGCTGGAGGTTTAGTTTTGGGCATCACAAACACAGTTTGATTTTTATCCTGACAGTTTTACGTTTTATCAAGACAGTTTTGATATAAAGACAGTTTTGATTTTATCAAGACACTTGTTACATTATTATATATCAAGAATTTTCAACGTTATATCAAGACACTTGTAACATTATTATATATCAAGAATTTTCAATGTTATATCAAGACACTTGTAGTGTTATTAAATATCAAGACATTTTTAACGTTATATCAAGACACTTGTAATGTTAATATATATCAAGACATTTTTAACGTTATATCAAGACACTTTTATTGATTTCAACAATTAATTTGTTTATTTCTGTAGTTTTTGAGATACACATGGATTGTAAAAAATTTAATATTTTCATAAATGTATGCGAGTTCTAATTTCTCATTCTTTGTTTCCGTAAGATAGATATATCATATTTTTTTCAGTAAATCACAATTGTAACTCATCATAAATATGTTAAGGATTACGTATGTGTTTTAAGGCTCATGATATATGACCTCATTTTCTGATACTAAATAAAATCATTAGTTACACTCATTTTCTGATACCAAATAAAATCCTTAGTTACACACATGTTTATAGTTTCAAGATATAGATCTGTTAACTTGTTGATGAAAAAGGCCAGAAATTCGAATGTTATTATTATTTCACAGCTTGATCTTCACAGTTTGAAACTGAACTCACGTCTTCACATTTCACTAACTTCACGTTTTTAGCTCATCAGGTCTGAAAGACCCGATGGGCTTATGGCATGGCATGGCGTCCGGCGTCCGTCCGTCCGTCCGTCCATCCGTCCGTCCGTCCGTCCGTCCGTCCATCCGTAAACTTTTCACATTTTCATCTTCTTCTCCAAAACCAATGACTCTAGAGAGCTGAAATTTGATGTGCAGACTCCTTGGCCAATGGGGATTCTAAATTGTAGATTTCGTGACCCCATGACCCCAAATGGGGTCACAGGGGTCAAAACCTTAAAAACCTATTTTCATCTTCTTCTCCAGTTCCAAAAGGTCTAGAGAGCTGAAAAGTTGTGTGTAGACTCCTTGGCCAATGGGGATTCTAAATTGTAGATTTTGTGACCCCATGACCCCAAATGGGGTCACAGGGGTCAAAACCTTAAAAACCTATTTTCATCTTTTCCTCCAGTTCCAAAAGGTCTATTGAGCTGAAAAGTTGTGTGTAGACTCCTTGGCCAATGGGGATTCTAAATTGTAGATTTTGTCACCCCATGACCCCAAATGGGGTCACAGGGGTCAAAACCTTAAAAACCTATTTTCATCTTCTTCTCCAGTTCCAAAAGGTCTAGAGAGCTGAAAAGTTGTGTGTAGACTCCTTGGCCAATGGGGATTCTAAATTGTAGATTTTGTGACCCCATGACCCCAAATGGGGTCACAGGGGTCAAAACCTTAAAAACCTATTTTCATCTTCTTCTCCAGTTCCAAAAGGTCTATTGAGCTGAAAAGTTGTGTGTAGACTCCTTGGCCAATGGGGATTCTAAATTGTAGATTTCATGACCCCATGACCCTAAATGGGGTCACAGGGGTCAAAACCTTAAAAACCTATTTTCATCTTCTCCTCCAGTTCCAAAAGGTCTATTGAGCTGAAAAGTTGTGTGTAGACTCCTTGGCCAATGGGGATTCTAAATTGTAGATTTCGTGACCCCATGACCCCAAATGGGGTCACAGGGGTCAAAATCTTAAAAGCCTGTTTTCATCTTCTTCTCCAGTTCCAAAATGTCTAGAGAGCTGAAAAGTTGTGTGTAGACTCCTTGGCCAATGGGGATTCTGAATTGTAGATTTCGTGACCCCATGACCCCAAATGGGGTCATAGGGTTCAAAACATATTTTAATCAAAAGTCTGATGAGCTACAGAGCCCATGGCTCTATTTTTAACTATGTAGATTGAAGGAGTTTTAAGTACCACAGCACTAATAACAAGCATTGGGGCGTTTATGAAAATGAGAAAGTGCAAATTCCTACAGTACCAAATATGCGCATTTCTGTTAGTATGTGCAGGAGAAAGTATTATTCGATGTTTTAAGCTTCAATTTGTTTCATGAAGATATTTCTTAGATCAATATTTTCCATCTCATACTCCTTTATTTTGTAATGGAATTTAGTTTACAAAATCTCATAACAAAATGCAATGCTGTAATATAAAAATTCGGTTAAAAAAGAAACACTATAACAGAATATCTAATATTATTTTGTTTTATGAATAGGAAAAATGATTCACAGTTTTGAGTAATATACTGGTACCATTTTAACATTAATCACTTCCAAATCATCTGAATTTGAAATTTGCCAAAAATGCACTTAAATCATAAATAATTTTTTTTTTAAATGTTTCATATTTTTGGAAGTTTTCATCAGAATAACCAAGGAAGTGAACAATTAAGGTGGATTTGGGATAAGATAGTTTTTGAGATATATAGAGCAATGCCCGCGGGGAACAGCATTATTTACTCAATAACTTGATATACATTTCATGTTTGCTTTTGTAAAAGGGGGAAGTCTGTCAAATAAACACTCGACTTCTTCGTGGTTGAGCTTATATATCAATGTCAATATTTTTCATAAGGAGATAGCTCACCTTGAAGGCTGTGAGCAAATAAGATCTCAAAAAAAGAAAGAATATGGACTTAAATCACTTATAAATGTTTCGTAGCTTTCAATTGTACTAAATTATGGAGTAATAAAAATCAACTAGCAAAATGAAATATGACCATGACGAAACAGATTTGTGTAGATTTAGTGAAATGATTCCAACAATGAGAAAAAATTAAAGCACATTGTCCAGAAAAATGTTATGGATAACAACAAGCCCTGTTTGTGCCTGATGCACCATGTACCATAAATCCTTGATTTGACACCTTCCTTTAAAGTGACACAGAGTATCTTTCTTAAATTTTTTTTTGGATTTGATAAGCTACAAAATATCTAATATGCTGTTTGAAGTTCATATCTCATCACTGGACTTGCAAATATATCCATTAATGCATAATATCTCTAAAATGCTTGATTTTATGGAAAAATCAAGAAAACATCTCAAATACGTTTTATATTTGAAATTATGCATCCAATTAATCTACCTATTAGTTACAATACCTAATAAACACTATTGAATAGAATATATCGTCCTGTCAGCTTATGACAAGGTTTCAAAATTACGTTTTGCGAATTTGCGCGCGCCACTCGAGCCACATTGTCCGGTTTTCGATCAAAATCCCGACTTTGAATGGCCGTATTATCGCTCTAGTGTACTGATTGACCTTCAACTTGTTATTTTCAGTAACAGTTAGTGGTTCCCGATGTAATAACATCGATTTCAAAATTTGACATATGTGATCCTATCAACATACTCTGTGTCTCTTTAATTTATTAGTCTGCCTCAAATTGCCCTTGCTCAAAAGTTTCTGCAAAATAAAACCTGTCTGCCTTAATCAAAGCTTGATAAAGAGAATATTGATAGGAAGTTTTTGTTGTTGCAATGTCTCCATTTTCTTTAGAATAATTTTAATGATACTATAAAATAGATGGATATAAGACTGCTTTGAAAAAACGCTAACGACGGGGACAGTTTGCAAAAAATAGAAGCCTGCGACCCCTTTTGAAGGATTCCAGTAGTGTCTAATAATTGAAGCATGTTTATCCAGAAAATATTGTCATAGTTGGCGACCAACCCCACAAAACATACATGTGCAAGGTACATGATGCCACTTTTGTTACACATTGTAAATAAAGTAACTCAATCTTGATAGAGTAAACAGTATGATAGACTGCAGCGTAGTCATAAAATAAGGCAAAATAAAAAATGAACTGTTTCATGGGCATTGGCGCATTACTTGTATAAAGTGTATAAAAAATTTTTTTTTCACTCTAAAAATAATTTTTTAATCGTCTGCATCACTGGTTCCAACCAAACAAAACATGAGTGTAAACCAACTATGAATCTTTATGACATGGGAAAGTAAATATTTGAAACTGTTATAGTAGAATTATTTATTTCATTTTCATATTTGTATCACATTTTAGACTATTAATGTTGGTGAAGCATGTCTTTCAACACTTTCAAACTTCTGATGACAAAAATATAAAACTTTCCTCATGTATCAACATTTGTTCCAAAAGAGAGGAAAAATAAAGTCCTACTGTCCTCTTGCTTTTAAAAAAAAATATGCCCAAGAAACACTGAGTCATTTTTATGCAGCCTTACCTATTGTAAATAAAGTAAGAGGTTCTTGATAGAGTAAATAGCCTTGAGGTAGTCCAATATCTGGTTTAGTGTACAATGAACAAGGCAAACATAATAATAATATAATAACAAGTACATTTTTGGAAATTTGTTTCGTGCCTAGTCACCCGGCAGCCACGGTGCAGCGCCAGTTAAATCGTTGTTCTGTCTTCACAATGCTGAGTGTCAAGCAAGACAGCATGCCCGGGAATCGAACCCCGGTCTTCCGGGTGACGAGCGGACACTCTACCACTGAGCTACGTCCCCGGTAGCATTTAACGTGAAAATTTTTGGAGAATAGCAAGGATTTCAAATAGAAGTTTCAAATTAAATAACCACAATTGGTCTGATGAAGCCGCCCTAATGAGTGGCTAAACGTAACATTAAATCTTTGATTTCCACTGTAGTGTTACATTTTGTGTTTGACGGTTCTCCCTCCGAGTAACTCTCCATTCCTAAAAAATAATGGAGCCGAGAGCCCCAGGGCCCGAGGCACATTAGTTTTTAGCAATGGAGAGTTACGAGGATATTAACCGACTTAAATTACACCCAACTTAATGCTTTTTCAAAAACATAACTTAAAATATTTAAAAAAATGAAATTTGAAGTGAAAACCTTTCAACGCTCCATTACTGAAAAATAATGGAGCGAGAGAACAATAGGATGACGTCACAAGTGTAATTGTGGGATATTACTGAAATACTCCTTAAAGAGGCTTAAAACCTCAAATCACCTACCTGACCCCAGTTTATTTTTCTCTTTCTTTTTATACCCTTTTCTGAGTAGGAGGGTCGTCCAGTCTATTTTTCTCTTTCTTTATAGGAGGGTCGTCCAGTCTATTTTCCTCTTTCTTTCATACCCTTTTCTGTACAAGAGGGTCGTCCAGTCTATTTTTCTCTTTCTTTATAGGAGGGTCGTCCAGTCTATTTTCCTCTTTCTTTTTATGCCCTTTTCTGTACAGGAGGGTCGTCCAGTCTATTTTTCTCTTTCTTTATAGGAGGGTCGTCCAGTCTATTTTTCTCTTTCTTTTTATGCCCTTTTCTGTACAAGAGGGTCGTCCAGTCTATCTTTCTCTTTCTTTATAGGAGGGTCGTCCAGTATATTTTTCTCTTTCTCTACCCTTTTCTGTACAGGAGGGTCGTCCAGTCTATTTTTCTCTTTCTTTATAGGAGGGTCGTCCAGTATATTTTTCTCTTTCTTTCTATACCCTTTTCTGTACAGGAGGGTCGTCCAGTCTATTTTTCTCTTTTTTTTAATACCCTTTTCTGAGTAGGAGGGTCGTCCAGTCTATTTTTCTCTTTCTTTATAGGAGGGTCGTCCAGTATATTTTTCTCTTTCTCTACCCTTTTCTGTACAGGTGGGTCGTTAAAGCTTGGCTGCAGCTCTTGGTTGTTGAAGCACATATGTGCATACAGCCCCTACTATTACTTGATTAGCTTATACCAAGTGTTTCCACCAGACACCCCAGAAATAAACATTCATCGGCAGTCTATGATAAGACCAAATTCTCTTCTTCATGGTTTTTGTACCTGGCATTTCTCCACTTATTGACATTTTTGTTTTCTTGTTTTACCTATTTCAATATTGTCAAATATTTAAATGTACAATCATCCCTTCGCTATTTTTGTATTATCTCATGCTTCCTGTTTATGGGGGCGGGATAGCGCAGTGGTTAGCGCGTTGGGCTTCGGAGGTCTGTGGTTCGATTACTCAGGGGTCGAAATTAGTCCTATTGGTTTACTAGCCATTCGGACTAGTGCATTCCTGTGAGCACTAGCCCAAACATATTCTGACTAGCCAAATACACCGATATCATCGTATTTTCTTTAAATTCAACTAGTCCTTCCGACTACCAATGCTTGCACTTTACTAGCCCAGCATCTTTTTCACTAGCCAATGGCTACCAGGCTAGTGCTAATTTCGAACCCTGATTACTGCCAGGGGCTTGGCAACATTGTCTGCAGTAGAGAACTGTTCTACACGTCAGACAGGGTTGGGTGCAATGCTACACTGAATTTCAGCGCAGTACCACCCATGGTTTCTCTAGTTCCAGCCGATACTCGCAGGTTTCACCACAATACATAGCCACAACACTGCACGGGCTTTCTCCCTGCAATACTACTGGCAGCCGCGATATAAGTGAAATAATGTTAAAAGCGGCGTTAAACCTCATATCACCTCACCTCACCCTGCAGTAATACTAGCAGCTGCGATATAAGTGAAATAATGTTAAAAGCGGCGTTAAACCTCATTTCACCTCACCTCACCCTGCAGTAATACTAGCAGCTGCGATATAAGTGAAATAATCTTGAAATCGGCGTTAAACGCCATATCACTTCACCTTACCCTGCAGTAATACTAGCAGCCGTGATATAAGTGAAATAATCTTGAAAGCAGCGATAAACGCCATATCACCTCACCTCACCCCGCAGTAATACTAGCAGCCGCGATATAAGTGAAGGTAATCTTGAAAGCGGCGTTAAACCTCATATCACCTCACCTCACCCTGCAGTAATACTAGCAGCCGCGATATAAGTGAAATAATCTTGAAATCGGCGTTAAACCTTGTATCACCTCACCTCACCCTGCAGTAATACTAGCAGCCGCGATATAAGTGAAGGTAATCTTGAAAGCGGCGTTAAACCTCATTTCACCTCACCTCACCCTGCAGTAATACTAGCAGCTGCGATATAAGTGAAATAATCTTGAAATCGGCGTTCAACGCCATATCACTTCACCTTACCCTGCAGTAATACTAGCAGCCGTGATATAAGTGAAATAATCTTGAAAGCAGCGATAAACGCCATATCACCTCACCTCACCCCGCAGTAATACTAGCAGCCGCGATATAAGTGAAGGTAATCTTGAAAGCGGCGTTAAACCTCATATCACCTCACCTCACCCTGCAGTAATACTAGCAGCCGCGATATAAGTGAAATAATCTTGAAATCGGCGTTAAACCTTGTATCACCTCACCTCACCCTGCAGTAATACTAGCAGCCGCGATATAAGTGAAATAATCTTGAAAGCGGCGTTAAACCTCATATCACCTCACCTCACCCTGCAGTAATACTAGCAGCCGCGATATAAGTGAAATAATCTTGAAAGCGGCTTTAAACCTCATATCACCTCACCTTACCTGATACTAAATGAGAGAAAATGATTAGGAGACTGGTACACAGGCATCACCGATTCATTAGTTTGCTTAAGTAGGGAACAGGTTATGGCAGTGACAGTCCAGAGTCTTCAAATGCCAAATAAGTCTTTCATACTTTACCTTGAAAGAAAGATCAGAAGTGAGAAAATATCTTGCTAATTAGTAGGTTCTGTTTGAAGGGAGGGTAACAGTTGATGTTACAGACAGAATCTGGTAAAATGTTACAATATGTTACAAAACGAAGTAATATTCTCTATTAGCATATATACTTGATGTACATTTGTTTCCAGTTGCTCTAAGTTTCAGTATCAAATTAAATACGTTATTTTATGTATATAAAATATTTTCATTTTTCATATTATATAGCAATTCATAATCGGCCTTGAATATTAGTTAGATTAAATACTAACAATATTGAGATTTGATAATGATGTGTACAATGTGTTATAATGTGTTGCTATGTATAAGAATAATCTCCATCATCATATATATATAATATCAGGGATCGACACTCATGCTAGTCCGCTAGCCCGAGGCTAGTGTAAAATTGTAAGGGCTAGTAAAATTATTTACAATTAGCAAGGAACTTGTCGAAAGGACTAGTGATTTTCAGCTCAGGGCTAGTGAACATTTCCAGTGAGCGTCTATCCCTGAATATTTGATTCATACATACAATGGATATTCATATCTTATGTCCAGAACATAACAAATTAAGTAGTAAATAATGACCCGGTACCGAGGGGTTATGGAAAATAACCTCGCGAGGGCGTAGCCCGAGCAGAGGTTATTTCCATAACCCGAGGCAAACGGGTCATTATTTGACTTACACTCCCGCGGAAGACTCCTGCAATGGTTTCAACTTAATTTGTTTATAAACAATTACTTACAAACGTTTTTCTGATATCATTCGCGGGTTTATCATTTCTTGATAAGAAAAAATACTTAAATTATCCCCATATTAGGGTTTTAGAAATAAACGTTTGAATTCTTACAATAAAAACTATTTTATTACGGTATTTCAACTAAATTGGTTTACATACAAATAATTGAAAAACGTTTTAGTGATCCATTTTGCGGGTTTGATATGTCTTGATGAGAATACTATTTTAGACTACTTACAATACCCCCTGCTAAGGGTTTTAGAACTAAAATCTTGATTCCTTACATTAAAAGTTCTTAACTTACCTTACCTTAGAGTTGCATGTTCCTATGCTTACCGACCAAGATTGAGACTCGTGTTGACGGGGCTATCTCTATGTGAACCAAGTAGTGATACGGGAAGTGACACGTCAATACGGGGACAGGTATACCGGAAGGTAATACTCAATCACGTGATAACCAAAAACTCTCACTTTTTTCCTTTGGTCCGTACCCTACGGACCTCGTGTTGATCTAAGTGAAATTTTTGCTATTACCTTTCAGATATTTTAATTTTGGTATGTATTCACTTCGCTATCTTTACCAAGTAGTTTCATTATTCACACCTACCTTTTCGACGCGATGTTTTGCCTTCGTTTTTTCTAAAACTTGCATCGATATTTTCCTTGCGACGCTTTCTTCATGCTTCTTTTCGCATTCTCGGTCGCTTATACTTCATTATCTCGCATTCCATGTGCTTCTTTGCACTTGTGGCGTTCGTTTTCGTTTTTTTTCACGCCCACCTGTTGTTTTTTTCCCCTGCCTGTAATGGCGGCTTCCTTGTGGGCGTGGTGTCGTAAAACGGCATGTATGTCGTTATTTCAAATTTCCGTTTTTTACGCACCTTTTTGGTTTATTTCAACCCCATGCATCTTTCTGTCTTGTTTCTTGTCGTTTTTTCTGCTAGAATTAACCTTTTTAGCGTTATTTACGACTTTGCCCCGGGGGGGTTGAATTCGTTTGTCTTTTGCTTTGTTAACCATTGTTACTGCTGTCATAGCACATGTTTCATGTTTAACATTGACTTTACCCTACATTATTGTTTCCTTTTCTTTATTACTTTCAATTTTAAGTAATAAATCTGCCTAGGTATTATATATTATATATTATATATTATAATTATAATTCTTTAATACCCAATGCTTCTTAATACCTTTTGATATATATATATCTTATACTCTTTGCATAAATATATATCTTAACATCTTCATCCCTTATATTTCTAAATAAATATATACGCTATGGTAATTATTTATTTAACGGATGTTTTGTGGATGTTTTGCTACTCTCTTTTTGATGTTACAGACATCCCATGAGAGTCTATTGCACTCAGTGCAAGAGTCAGAAATCAGCAAAGGACCCGCATTCACGCTGCCCCGACTGCTTGGTCCTTCGACTGTGTACGGTGTCATCCAGGTGTCAGGAGTGTCTGTCTCTGTCCCCCTCCGCCTTCAAGTGCTATTCGGCGGTAGTGCGCAAGCGCTTCTCACAGCGGGCGCACAGGATGTCCTCAGAGGTTCAAGACCCGTCTCCTACCCCCCCCGAGGTCGACCCCCCTCGTGTCGAGCCTCCTACTCCTCAGGACCCTACTCCTTCTACGTCGGACCTCTCCAAGGTCCCTTCCAAGGATGTGGACCCTCCTCAGGATCCCTTGCCTAACCCGACACCAGCCTTGTCCGATCCTCGGCTACCTGCGCTCCTTGAAGCGTTCCTCCGTCACCAGGACCGTCGCCGAGACTCGAAGTCTGCCGACAGGAACTCCAGGCGTTCCTCCTCCTCTCCTACAGGGCGTCAGCGTGAGAAGAGCTCCTCTAGGCGCTCCTCGCCCTCTTCTCGTCGTTCCCCGACTCCCAAGAGAGGCTCCAAGTCGGCATCCAAGGCCTCTACCTCTAGACAGAGCTCCTCCAGGCGCTCCTCGTCCTCTCATCGGCGCTCTCCTTCGTCAGATCGAGCCTCCAAGTCGAGAGACAGGACTCCTAGGCGCTCCTCTTCGCCCTCTCCTAAGAAGAAGGGCTCCTCCAAGCGCTCTACGTCGTCCAAGCGGCGCTCCTCGCCTCCCCAGCGCTCTCCTCGACGATCTGCTTCACCCAAGCAGTCCCCTCGGCGCTCCTCGAAGACGCAGCGCTCTCCTCAGCGCTCTCCTCGGCGCTCCTCGAAGACGCAGCGCTCTCCTCAGCGCTCCCCTCGGCGCTCCTCGTCTTCTATTCGGCGCTCCTCGCCTTCCCGGCGCTCTCCTCGACGGTCTGCTTCCCCCAAGCAGTCTCCTCGGCGCCCATCCAAGACGCGACGCTCTCCTCGGCGCTCGCCTCCTCGGCGCTCGCCTCCTCGGCGCTCCTCTCGGCGCTCGGAGTCTCCTCATCCACCTAGGAAGGATCACTCTAGATCTCGGTCTCGCTCTCCTCTTCGCAAGCGAGATCCTGTCAAGACTCCTAGCAACCCTCGGGATCGACAACAGCCTCCCAAGCGTTCTCGACAAGAGGATCAGCGCACTGTGTCGCCGATCAGACCTCCTCCTTCGCCCCCACAGGGCACTCCCTCTCCTAGGGGTCGTACGGTGTCGTCGTCCAGGAAATTCCGCACCCCAGAGCGTTCTCCGGAATCTCCCAGGCCGAAGTTTAACTACATTCCGCGTCGGAGTTCGGTTAGAGGAGCACAGAAGGGCAACAGAGGCAGAGGCCGACAAACCGACAAGCAGCCTGTGTCTCAACCTCAGCAGTCCAGAACGGGCCCCCGAACCCCAGGGGTCAAGTTCAGGTCCTACAAGCGGCGTTGATGCCCTGGGAAACCACGACTGGGATCTCCCGCCCCCAGCCGTCCCGATCCACCAGACCCCCGTAGGCGGGAGACTCGGGATCTTCTGGCCCAACTGGACAATCCTAGAAGATCCCTTCGTTCTCGATATCCTCAAGACAGGTTTCAAGCTGCCAATGACCTCGTCTCCGCCTCTGACCAACCTGCCCCGGTCACGCGTGTATCCGAAGACCCTTCACGCTCAGCTTCTCTCCAATATAGAGATCCTGCTGGAGAAGAGGGCCATAGAAGAAGTGCTGGAACCCATAGACAACCCAGGGTTCTACTCTCCCATCTTCCTTGTCACGAAGAAGAACTCGGACAAGTTGAGGATGATCCACAATCTGGCGGTTTTCAACGAACGCTACATGGAAACCCCGCCTCACTTCAGGATGGTGTCTCTGGAGCAGCTGCGTTCCCAGCTCCAACCTCACGACTGGCTGGTCAGCCTCGATCTCCAGGACGCCTACCTCCATGTGCCAATCTACGAACCCCATCGGAAGTACCTTCGATTCGTCATGGATCATCGACACTATCAATGGAAGGTGCTCCCGTTTGGAATTTCTACGGCTCCGTGGTTATTCACGAGAATTACGGCTCCGATCGTCAAGTTCCTACATCTTCGGGGGATCCGGTTCGACCCCTACATAGACGATTGCCTCATGAGCCATGCCTCGTCAGCTCTGCTACACAGACAGACAGACTTCGCTCGCAGACTCCTACATCAGTTGGGATGGTTAATCAACGTCGAGAAGTCCTCACTGGTTCCGTCTCAACGTCTGACCTTCATAGGAGGTCACTTCCAGACCGATCTCGCTCGCCTGTCTGTTCCACTCGACAGGTGGAGCAAGATTGTAGCTTTCGCCCATCAAGCTCTCCGGGAACCCCTAAGACTCAGGGCGTGGCAGTCCCTTCTCGGTCTTCTAACGTCAGCACAGGATCTCACCATCAGAGGCAGACTCATGCTGAGACCTCTCCAGAATTTCCTCAAGCCTCGTATTCTTGCCGACGACCTCGACTCCGAGTTCGCTCTACCATTCCACCTCCACCAGTACCTGACGTGGTGGACGGTCCAGTCGAACGTTTGCGTCGGAGTCTCTTTGGTCGAGTTCGCTCCCACTCATCAGTTGTTTGTGGACGCATCTCTCCTGGGCTGGGGGGCTCACCTCAACGATCACACAGTCTCCGGTCTGTGGTCAGACGAGAGGAAATCCTGGCACATCAATCACCTAGAGTTGCAGGCAGCAGTCTTGGCGATTCAGCATTGGATACCGCTTCTGCGCGGGTCTCGACTTCTGGTGGTATCCGACAACTCCACTGTGGTGTATCTCATCAACAACCAGGGAACCACCGGGTCGAGGAGGTTACTAGACCTTACGTTCCAGTTGTTTCATCTCGCAGACTCAAACAACGTGGAGACGCGGGCTCGTCACATTCCGGGCTGCCGGAATGTCCTAGCGGACGCCTTGTCCAGACCGGACAAGCCCTCGCCAACCGAATGGATGTTGCATCCGGAGGCGTTCGATCTAATCTGCCAACTCCATCCCAGACCCTTGATCGACCTCTTTGCAACCAAGTTCAACAACCAGCTGCCGGTGTACGTCTCCCCTCTTCCAGATCCGGCAGCTTGGGCAGTGGACGCCCTGTCGCTCTCTTGGGAAGGACTGGACGCTTATGCGTTCCCTCCTCCAATCCTTCTTCCCAAGGTAGTAGACAAGCTCAAACAGACCCAGCAGATACGTCTGATTTTGGTCGCGCCTTGGTGGCCGGCCAGGACGTGGTTCCCAGATCTCAGAGATCTAGTCGGAAGGGATCCAGACCCTCTGCCTCCCTGGCCAAACCTCCTTCGCCATCCCCACAGTCGCCTGTCTCATCCGGACCCAGAGAGGTTTCATCTCTGCGTTTGGTCCATCTTAAGAAAGCTCTGAGATCGAAGGGGTACTCGACGCAGGTGGCCAACACTATTGCCAAGGCCCATAGAGTTTCCACCAGGTCTCTGTATGACGACAAGTGGCTTTCCTTTGAACGTTTCTGCTCTGAACATTCACAGAACCCTGTCAAGGCGTCGCCCCAATTCCTTGCGGAATTCCTACTGTACCTTCGGAATAAGCGTTCCTTAAAAGGCAGTACTATTGGCACGTACCTTTCTGCCATCAACTCCGTCCTGGCAGTTAAGAGGGATAATAAGATATCGACAGTCCCAGAACTTATCGCTATGCTTAAGGCCTTCAAGCAGGAGGATCAGAAGAAGAAGTTCCGTCCTCCTGCCTGGGATCTGAACGTGGTTCTACAGCATCTCCGTGGGCGTCCTTACGAACCTTTGGAATCGGCTTCTTTTGAGAACCTGTCTCGGAAGACTGCTTTCCTGGTCGCCATGGCCACGGCGGCACGGGTCAGTGAGGTCCACGCCCTGGATGTGACTCGTGTCCGTTTTGAGCAATCTCGTCATGGGTCTATTCATTTGGGGCTCTTATGGGATTTTATTGCCAAGAACCAGCTTCCTGGACAGCCAGACAGGATGTTCACCATCCCCCCGTTGTCCTCTATTGTTGCTACTTCAGAGGTTGAAGAATTGGCTCTTTGTCCTGTCCGGGCCTTGAAGGTCTACATCGACAAGTCAGCCAGCAGAAGGGGTACCAGGAAACGACTGTTCATCCCCTTTTCCCCCTCAGTTAAGGGCGAGGTTAACAAGAACTCCATCTCCTTGTGGATCCGCTCGACCATCTTAGCGGCCTATGACGCTGCTGGCTTACCCCATCCTGCAGCCAACAACCCGCATGAACTTCGGGCTTTGGCTTCCACGATGGCTCTACACAGGAACTGTTCAGTTCCTACGATCATGGAGGGCTGTTTTTGGAGATCCACCACCATCTTTGCTTCCCACTACCTCAGGGACCTAGCGGTGGAGGATGTGGATGGTTTACAGTCCTTTGGCCCTTTGGTGTTTGCTCAGCAACTCACCAAACCGCCGGCTCGTTAGGTAAAGATGTTTGTTTTTTATTCTTCTTTACCTTAGCTTTGCTTTAGGCCTTGGTTGATTGTTGGTTTTTCGTGTCTTTTTAGATTCGTCGCCCTCAGTCTCCTCTGCCTGCACGGTCACAGTTTGGCATGGTCCTCTTGGAGTCCTACCCACCTGCCTTGCTGTCGAATCGTATGCAACTCTAAGGTAAGGTAAGTTAAGAACTTATTAAAATCTAAATATTTTAGATGTTTAAAAGACTTACCTTACCTTAGAGGATTTATCCCGCCCATCGTTGGACTCTTCCTCCCCTCTTCTCCGGACTCCTTCAGACTTTTTCTGGCGGAAAAAAGTGAGAGTTTTTGGTTATCACGTGATTGAGTATTACCTTCCGGTATACCTGTCCCCGTATTGACGTGTCACTTCCCGTATCACTACTTGGTTCACATAGAGATAGCCCCGTCAACACGAGTCTCAATCTTGGTCGGTAAGCATAGGAACATGCAACTCTAAGGTAAGGTAAGTCTTTTAAACATCTAAAATATTTAGATTTTAATAAACTATTTTATTGCAATATTAATATATATTTATAGGGGAAAATAAAAAACCAAACATGACACACACAAATTTACATCAACTGGCATCGATCCACAGTAGCTCAACAGGTAAGAGTGCTGCTTGACAACATAGAGGTCCCTGGTTCGAATCCCACTTTCGTTGTTCATAAATCTTAACTTTCTTGTTTGATTAAAATTCCAAATTTTACAAGTCCAATTGTTTGCAATTGTTTACAATCTTATAACCTACCAAGGTGGTTATGAGATAACCAACCTACGTGGATGAAGCTCACGGCATATAACATTCAACTAAAATAAAGGCAATAACTTTCCAAGGGGTGTAAGGGGTAAACACCTATAAGAAGGTAGTTATGAGTTAAAACCAATTGAAAAAAGAAGGGATATAACCGCCCAAGGGGTGTAAGATCTGATAACCCGTAACACTGTTCCAATATTCAAGTGAGTTACAATGTCTTCAAAGGAATTACACACATTAAGATCTGATAACCCGTAACACAGTTCCAATATTCAAGTGAGTTACAATGTCTTCAAAGGAATTACACACATTAAGATCTGATAACCCGTAACACTGTTCCAATATTCAAGTGAGTTACAATGTCTTCAAAGGAATTTAACACAAATTAAGATCTGATAACCCGTAACACTGTTCCAATATTCAAGTGAGTTACAATGTCTTCAAAGGAATTACACACATTAAGATCTGATAACCTGTAACACTGTTCCAATATTCAAGTGAGTTACAATGTCTTCAAAGGAATTACACAAATTAAGATCTGATAACCCGTAACACTGTTCCAATGTTCAAGTGAGTTACAATGTCTTCAAAGGAATTACACAAATTAAGATCTGATAACCCGTAACACTGTTCCAATATTCAAGTGAGTTACAATGTCTTCAAAGGAATTACACAAATTAAGATCTGATAACCTGTAACACTGTTCCAATATTCAAGTGAGTTACAATGTCTTCAAAGGAATTACACAAATGAAGATCTGTAAACAAGGAGTTAATATGAATTGCTGTGTGTAACAATAAGTTTCTAAAGCTTCATATGTGTTAAATTTGTTACCATGTGTTATTATGAGATACAATGATTTCTGATAGGTTTCAATGAGTTTGAATAGCTTCAAATGTGTTAAATCTGTTCCAATGTGTTTTTATGAGATTCAATGAGTTTCAATAAGTTACAATGAGTTTCAATAAGTTACAATGAGTTACAATGAGTTACAATGAGTTACAATGAGTTACAATGAGTTTCAATAAGTTACAATGAGTTTCAATGAGATTCATTGAGTTTCAATAAGTTACAATGAGTTTCAATGAGATTCAATGAGTTTCAATAAGTTACAATGAGTTTGAATAGGTTACAATGAGTTTGAATAGGTTACAATGAGTTTCAATAAGTTACAATGAGTTTCAATAAGTTTCAATAAGTTACAATAAGTTACATTGAGTTTGAATAGGTTACAATGTGTTACAGTGTGTTACAATGTGATGCCCATCCCTCCAGAAGACCTGCTTGCTATGCCGTTATAAAACCCATGTGGCTGACTATCCTTCCTTATCCATTCAAACTGAGAGATTGTGTATCTACATACTTACCTTTAAAGGGGCAGTAGCACGTTTTTAGGGGAAATGTAAGGTGATGTCAGGAAAAAGGAAATTAATGGTTCCAATTGAAAGACAACGTATTGAAACTAAATGAAGCAGTTATAAGTCAAATTTATAATGTAAAGTTCAGCCATGCAATTCCTTTTCTTACACAAAATGAATTAAAGGTGTTCACACAAAAATGGCTGCCAATGAATTTTATGTGAATCCTCATACTTTGTTCTCTGACTGCAGATGATTGCATGGTTTGTGTTATGAGATTTATGATACTATCAAAGTAATACATTTAGCATTAACTTATAGTTATCAGTGACAATTTTAAAATATAAAATTATCAAAAATCGTGCTACTGCCCCTTTAAAGAATACAATAGAGATGAAACAGTATGTCTTAGCTCTTGTCAAGTATGCATATGTTAAAAAAGGCAGAGCTACGGAACTCAAAATATATCAATCATTTAAAAAATAAATGGGAAAAAATATGTCCAAATATATATATTTATTTGTTGTTGAAAATGGTGAATGGACAATAAAATAATATTTTATTTCTTATATACTTAGTATGCTACAGAACCAGGATACACCAATACTCACGTAACAAAAAACATCTATTAAATATCTTATGCTGCAACATTTTAAAAAAAAAATGAAATTAAGTACATGTATATGAAATGTGGCAGGAGTATCAAAATATATACAGATAATCCACTATTTCATTTAAGTGTTGATTTAAGTTTGTAGATAAAAGTATGCAAATTTATGCTAATAAACAGGCAGTGTTTGCCAGGGTTTAAAATTCTAGTCAACCTGAATTCCTGCTTTGAAAAGAGAGATTCATGAACATACTTACGGAGTCAATGTAAGCCATTTCATAATATTTATTTCCTTTACAAAATGACAACTGCATTTGTGTGTCTATCTCTCTTTTTGATTTTGGCATAGATAAAACACATGATCTTTGTAAGATATTTTAGGCTAATCAGCACAAAAAATAATATCATCTTAGTTCAAATTTAGAAGATGCCAGAACAAATATTGATATCATTTGTGACTCAAACTATTGTAGTAATTGAGTATTTGAAATATAATGTACATTATTTACTTATGTTTTCTGTGTTAGGCCAAATACTGCTGCCTAAAATTTCAATTTCATGACATAAAGTTACATATACATTGTTTACTTATGTTTCATGGCAAGCACTGCACAATACTGCTGCCCGAAATTTCATGACATAAAGTTTAACGAAGTAAACCTTTATTGTTTCTTGGATTCCAGCTAAACTAAACATGTTTTGACATAAGTTCAATTCAATTAGGAGTTGCACCACAATATATTGCATCTAACCGATTGGTTTATTGGCTGAAAAAATGCACCAAGCACGTGTCAGCACTGCTAATAATTAACTACTGCTAATTATGATGAACAATGTTAATTAAGCTCATCTGACTTAATGAAATAATGAGTCTAAAAGATTTACGGTACTTTCGATTTATATTTTTATTATTAGCTGATATGATTTTCAGATGAAATTTAAATGTAGACTTGCTGTTTATTAATTATTAAAAGTTATTAATTATTTTCCCTTAGCACATCTCAGTCTTGAAAGACGCATATAATATGTATGTACAGTATTATTCCTAGGTATTCAGCTGAGGGGATGTTTTTAGCTCATCAGGTCTGAAAGACCCGATGGGCTTATGGCATGGCAAGGCTCCCGGCGTCCGTCCGTCCATCCGTGAACTTTTCACATTTTCGACTTCTTCTCCAGAACCAATGACTCTAGAGAGCTGAAATTTGATGTGCAGACTCCTTGGCCAATGGGGATTCTAAATTGTAAATTACGTGACCCCATGACCCCAAATAGGGTCACAGGGGTCAAAACTTTAAAAACCTATTTTCATCTTCTTCTCCAGTTCCAAAAGGTCTAGAGAGCTGAAAAGTTGTGAGTTGACTCTTTGGCCAATAAAGATTATAAATTTTACATTTGGTTACCCCTTGACCCCAATTGGGGTTACAGGGGTCAAAACCGTAAAAACCTTTTTCGTTCAAAAGTCTGATGAGCTACAGAGCCCATGGCTCTATTTTTGGCCTATTCGGAGCATCAGGACCCCTTGCAATTGCAAAAGTATCCTACTTATCAAAATTCAAGGGGACACCAATCCAAAAGAGTGTGCCAGTGTGCCTCCAGGAACAACACTGTGTATTTTTACAGTTGGCTTGTTCCGTTTATCCAAAGATTGCTCTTCTATGATTGTTGCAGATTCTCAAAATTATAGGCATGACCTGCTTGCTTGTCAAGTCTGAAAGATACTGTAATCAATCTTTTAAAATTTGACAATTTGATCAACGAAGATAGAGTCAAAGACTGGTTGATCTTTGTGCAGGTTCTGCGGTTTTGGATTTTATGTTAGAAAAAGGAATCGCATGGCTAAACTTTACATTATATATTTGAATAATTACTGCTCCATTAAGTTTAAATATATTGTCTTTCAATTGGAACAATAAATTTTCATTTTCCTGACATCACCTTATATTCCCCCTAAAAACGTGCTACTGCCCCTTTAAGACCAACATAGAAATGTCAGGTGAGTCTGTGACAGAAAGTTGAAGAAAGTGTGATTTAATATACACAATGTTACGAACATTCTCTCAGTTTGAATGGAAGGTCGAGACAGCCAAAATCATGCAAATTTGAACCACTCTTTGTTCATATTAACCTGTGTGATACAAACTAATAGATTTGATACAATGTTTTCCACGTAACTGCCTTCGTAATGATGATCACTTTAGTGCTAACCATTGTCTTCTCTCAGGTAAATAATAAGAAAACTGATTGTACTAATTGTTTATTAATGCTGTTAAGCATAATTTTAGTTATGAAGACAAAAAAAAATTTTATGCTTAATCGCATAATTGAAGACCAATTAAATTGAATCAGTTCTTTATGAATACTGTTTAGAATAATTTTGAAAAAGATGAAAAAAATGTGTTTTTAAATATAATCTTTATTTCTATCATTTATTTCTATTGAACTAACTTTTTACAATGAATTATTTGCTATAACAGCTCAATGAATTATTTGCTCAATTGAATTATCAAGTTAATTTTTTTGTATGCTTATTCGCATAACTGAAGACGAATTAAATTGAATCAGTTCTTTATGAATACTGTTTAGAATAATTTTGAAAAAGATGAAAAAAATGTGTTTTTAAATATAAGCTTTATTTCTATCATTTATTTCTATTGGTTTTTTAGTCTGTTTGATAAATATGTCCACAGTAAATTGAAACTTGTTACAATTAATTATTTGCTCAATTGTGTTTGGAGTTCTTGAATTCTCATAAAGGCAGAATTGATTAGTTTTCATATATGATTTGTAGAATGATAACTGTGTATAAACAAATCACAAACATGATAATTCATTAAAAAAATTATGAATTCGTTTTACTTCACATGTCTTTTCATTATCATAATTTTTTTCATTTTTATGTATCATTCGTTCAATTTTGCCCTCTGTGCATTTACAGTATATCAGTGTATCAAATTAGAAACAAGCAAATACAATTATAAATACAAAAATGTAATTTATGTGGTAGCATTAACTTGATATTATTTTTCCCATCAAATTTTATGGCATTTTAACATTTGATTCAGCTCTATTAAGTATAGAATTAGCATTTTTTTTCCAATTAAAGGAAAAAATACTTAATATTTATTATTAAAAAGTTCATGTAGTCTAATGTAGCTTAGAAACTTTATATTTTTACAGAAAAAAATATTAAATCGTCATCTCTGTACTTTGTAACAATAACAACATAATCTATGGTTAATTTTTGTTTACATTCATACACTATTAGAATAAACATACCATGTATCTTTGACAAACAAAACAACATTTTGTCATTTCATTATTCAAGGCCTACAATTGTTAACAATTTCATAATTTTCATAAAAGTAATTGTATTTACTAGTAAGATGATTTCAGACATTTTAAGAAATGTTTAACTTTTGTGACCTTTTTTTTTATAAAAAGTAAAAACTTAGAACATTTAACTTGGATATGTAGGATGGTAATTCCATGATATCATATCATATTCCCATCCTCTGTCGACCTCTTGAAAGCGGCGTTAAACCCCATTTCACTTCAATTCAATTCTGTCCACCTTATCAAATGGGCTGAAAAGGTCCGGGCCTCAAAACATTTCAATCTGGGTGATGAGCATTAAACAAATTCCACTTACTTCAGACCAGAATTGAATGATGAGCCTGGGAAAATATAGATCTCAGTTATGTAGGCTTGTTATTCAAAGATGTCCTATCATTCCTATCCTTGGTTTTCAAGATCTAAGTGCATGATAATACATCAAGCCTCAACTTTTAGATCTTGATGATCTAACATTTATTAAAATCCACCCCTGAAACACCTCAGATCACCCATGTCCCATTCTTGGTCATCAGACGATAAAGCATTGCACCTTGAAATATTTAGATCTGAGTTATGTAGGATGGTAAATTATTTCCACAATTTATAATTTCTCATCCACACTCACCTTGATCTGATTAGGTGAAAAACCTCCCAGCCTTGGAACTTTTTTTATCTTGGTTATGTAGGATGTTAATTCCACGATATATCATTTCTCATCTTTGGTCACCTTTATCTAATAAGGTGAAAAACCTCCCCGCTACGGACATCTAGACTTTGGTTATGTAGGATGTTTATTCCACGATATCAGTCATATTCCATCCTCGTTCACCTTGGGTGAAAAACCTCCCAGCCTCAGAATTTCCCATCCTCGGTAGCCCTGATCTCAATGAGATAATAAGGCTCCGAGACCGGGTGACCAATCATTTTATCACCATCTAACCTCTCATCCCGCCCCACCTCAGACCACCTAATCCACCCGCCCCCGATGGATATGTCATTTCCAATCCTTGGTCACCCTGATCTCAATGAGATAATAAGGCTCCGAGACCGGGTGACCAATCATTTTATCACCATCTAACCTCTCATCCCGCCCCACCTCAGACCACCTAATCCACCCGCCCCCGATGGATATGTCATTTCCAATCCTTGGTCACCCTGATCTCATGGGGATGATAAAGCTCCAAGTCGGGGTGACCAAACATTTTTTCACGATCTAACCTCTCACCCCGACCCACCTCAGACCACCCGATCCACCCGCCCCGGATGTACGGAGACCCGTTCCACACGAAACAGGAAGAGAGCGTTGGGTGCAGCTTCGAGATGAGGGACGGCGTGTACCACGTGTTCCGAAGCCAAGAGATGCTGGAGAAGGGCGAAGCCATCGAGTGGCCGTACCCCGACAGATCGACCTACATCGATGATCAGAATCTCATGTATGCCTTCATCAGCGATGGGCCTCTGTAAGTTATTAAGTTCAAGTAGAAATGGGAGAATTCCTCAGTGATTGGGAAAGGCAGGGACCATGGGCCATTTTGCACATTGGATGAAAAAATGGCCCATTAAAATTTTAAAGTTCACTATTGATATAATGGGCAATGGCCCATTTGAAATGCAGAAAATTGCTCAAACCCCTGAAAACTGTCCATTGTCAAAGATGTCTTTCCCAACCCCTGCATATGATTGATCTCCGTTAGAATTTATGTATTAGATCTCATGTATGCTTTCATCAGCGATGAACCTCTGTAAGTTATCAATGTTTATTGTCTTCAATTAGAGAATTGAAAAATAATTGACAAAAAATGTGTTGATACGTGATGATTGATCTCTGTTACATATCGCAATACGCTTTTCTGTATCATGAGGAAACGATACCCATCCTTAGTATCCAGGGCCCCAGATAAGATGCGTATCTGCGTAAAATACGCATGGACAATTTAGATTTATGCATGAATTATGAAATCAATGAGTGACAGATACGCATGACTTTCTGAAAATACGAGTCGAATTGTATTTACGTGCATAAACTTAATTGTCAAATATTGTTTTGGTTCAGCATATACGATTTGTTACATCTCAAATAGAATGTTTAGTTTTCACGAAGAGTTTTTTCAAATTTTTCGAATGAGCCTGCTGCCATCGATCTTATCATCAATGTTCTGGGAACACTTTTGATTAAAGCAAGCCCTGAATAAACGTTACTATCATCCTGTCATCAGCAGGTTCAGGGCGCAAGTTATGATCCTGAATCGGCGGTAATTCTAAGCACATTTTTAAAATTGTAATTTTAATTTCATGAGTGAAATACTCCTCACCGTTTTTCATGTGCTATTTTACTCCTCAATCTAAAATTTGATAAGTGAAATCCGCATGTGTCAAAATAATTATCTGGAGCCCTGGTTACTATTAGCATATTTCGAGGGGTTTCGTCAGATTATCAATTATGAATAATCCAAATTCTTCCAATTCCAGAAAGTCCTTCTGCTACCGACGCCTGTCCAAGTTCCAGCTCCACTTGTATGATATCTATATCAAAGATCAATAATCCAAATTCCTCCAATTCCAGAAAGTCGTTCTGCTACCGGCGCCTGTCCTATCTCTCGTCCAAGTTCCAACTGCACGGTCTACTGAACGAACTGAAGGAGTCGGTCGCACAGAAGGAAGTTCCTCACAGAGACTTCTACAATATTAGAAAGGTAAGGAGTTATTTGATGCATTATCAGTAATTGGGAAATTGCTTTCTTCCTGCAATAATACAAGTAGCTGCAGGGTTTTACATAGTCAATCAAAACCGAGAGTCCTGGGGACTCAGAGCATATATTTTTAGGAGTCCTTTTCCTATTTCAGGAGTCCTTAAAAACATTATAGAAGTTACATACTTGATGGAAAGGTTGATAAAGAATTGCCTATAATGGGATCGTTATTTGTTGATGTTTTAATACCATCTTGACATGAAAATCATACTGAAATGTGTTTTCATTGAAAGATTAGATATTTGTATCAGAATAATACTGAGTCACAGAGGACCCACATGATTAGTTTTTGGGGGTCCTCCTGACATTTTCTGGAAATACTCAGGAAAGTTGCGTCCCGTAAAACCCTGTAGCTGTAATACAAGTGAAATTCTCTTGAAAGTGGTGTTAAACAAATCACCTCACCTCACCTCACCTCACCTCACCTCACCTCACCTCACCTCACCTCACCTCACCTCATCTCACCTCACCTCATCTCATCTCACTTTCTATGCTGAGGTTTTTGTTTTGTCTTTGTTTTGAAGAGGCACTTGTAAGCAGTAGGACACAAGTTAAAATGTCAGATAATTTACATCATTGTAATTATTGCGAAAAACCTTACCTCTAAACCAACATTGACTTATTTCTCTCTTTTCGGAGAGATCGTACAGAGTGTGAAAATAATTTTTTTTTAGTGGTCTGTGTGTTCTTCTTCCTGAATTACCTCCCTTGGGAATTATCTCCCTTGGATTTTCAAACTCAGCTGTCATTCTTTTCTCTGTACGGTCGTGCTCAGTGTGAATTGATCAAACAGTAAAAATAGACAACTATGCCACTGTCAGCACATTTTGGAATTTGTTAAAAAATGTATTGTTGATAATGATATAAATTTGAAGATATCATTTTCCAATTTCAATAAATGCACATGCATTACAGGTGGACACTCACGTGCACGCGTCATCGTGCATGAACCAGAAGCACCTGCTGCGTTTCATCAAGAAGAAGGTCAAGACCCAGTCGGAGGAGGTCGTGTGTAAAGACAAGACTGGAAAACAGATGACCCTCTCCGAGGTAAAAATATCAGATATTGTTAGAAAGCGCTAGTAACCAATCCCTAAGCCCATGACAAGCTTGGCAAACAGATAACTCTCTCAGAGGTAAAAATACTAGATATGATTAGAAACCGCTAGTCACCAATCCCTAAGCCCAAGACAAGACTGGCAAAAAGACGACTCTCTCCCAGATAAAAATACTAGATATCATTAGAAAAAGCGCTAGTAACCAATCCCTAAGCCCAAAACAAAACTGGCAAACAGATGACTCTCTCCCAGATAAAAATACTAGATATCATTAGAAAAAGCGCTAGTAACCAATCCCTAAGCCCAAAACAAAACTGGCAAACAGATGACTCTCTCCGAGGTAAAAATATTACCGTAATTTCTCTATTAATTTCACTTTTGGTTGATCATTTGGCTCTTTTGTCTAAATATTAGATAAATATCAAGTACATGTGTGATATTGATGCTTAGATTTTAAAGATGATCACATAATACAGGGTTCGAAATTAGCACTAACCCGTACCGGGTAGCCAATGGCTAGTGAAAAAGATGCTGGGGTAGTTACTAGTAAAGTGCAATCATTGGTAGTCCGAAGGACTAGTTGAATTTAAAGACAAGACTAGCAAAATGATGACTCTCTCAGAGGTAGAAATACTAGATATGATTAGAAAATGCGCAAGTCACCAATCCCTAAGCCCAAGACAACATTGCAAATAGGAGCCTCTCCGAAGGTACATTTTTATACCCCCGCCTTACAGCGTAAGCGGGGGTATATAGCGTTCATTCTTTCCGTCCGTCCGTCTGTCCGTCTGTCCGTCCGTCCCAAAACTTTGTGCGGAGCAGATCTCCAAAACTATGCATGCTAGCCTCATCAAACTTCATACACATGTCAACCATGATCCCTAGTTGTGCCTTTTGAGGGTTAGAACTATTTCTGAATTTTCATTTTTGCGGTTTCCATGGAAACGTGACTAAAAATTGACTCTTTGAGGAAGTGGTTTTGTGCGGAGCAGATCTCCAAAACAATGCATGCTAGCTTCATCAAACTTCATACACATGTCAACCATGATCCCTAGTTGTGCCTTTCGAGGGTTAGAACTATTTCTGAATTTTCTTTTTTGCGGTTTCCATGGAAACGTGACTAAAATGTGACTCTTTGAGGAAGTGGTTTTGTGCAGAGCAGATCTCCAAAACTATGCATGCTAGCTTCATCAAACTTCATACACATGTCAACCATGATCCCTAGTTGTGCCTTTTGAGGGTTAGACCATCACATTTTTTTAATTTTTGGCGGTTTCCATGGAAACATGACTAAAACAGTGACTCTATGACCAAGTTCTTTGTCCGGAGCATATCTCCCAAACTATTCATGCTAGCTTCACCAAACTTCATACACTTATTAACCATGATCCCTAGATGTGCCTTGTGAGGGTTAGACCAACCAATTATTTTCATTTTTTGCGGTTTCCATGGAAACATGACTAAAACAGTGACTCTGAGACAAAGTCTTTTGTCCGGATCATATCTCCCAAACTATTCATGGTAGCTTCACCAAACTTCATACACTTATCAAGCATGATCCCTAGATGAGGATTAGACCATCACATTTTTAAAAATGTTGGCGGTTTCCATGGAAACATGACTAAAACAGTGATTCTATGATAAATTACTTTGTCCTGAACATATTTCCTGAAATATACATCTCAGCTTCACCAAATTTGCTACAAATGTCAATCGTGATTGCTGGATATGCCTCGTGAGAGTTAAATGATATATATGGATTTTCTTCTCTGTGTTTTTTTTGGAAAACATAACTTACAAAATGACTCAACAAAAAAAGTTTTGTCCTCAGTGCATCTCGTAGAATATTCATGATAACTACCTTAAATTTGAAACAAGGATCAACCATTATCTCTAGATGTACCCTTTTAATTGTAAAACCTATTAATGAATTCGGTATTTGGGTTTCAGTTGAAAGAAGACTTACACAATGACTTACTGTATACTCAACGATCATACTTTAACCAATATTAATCAGTTTTACTATTTGAAATTCTTTGAACAAAGTGGGGAGCGGGGGTATGTGAGCTTTGCTCGCTTCTTCACTTGTTTTAATGATTATAAATAGTACTAGTCACCAACTCTAAGCCCAAGATAAGATTGGCAAAAAATGCTTAAAAAAAGAGGCAAAAATATTACTGTAATTTCTCTATTAATTCAACTCTACAATTTTCAAAAGATTTTCAGAAAAGTTCTATGTTGGAACTATATTTCACTTTTGGTGGATCATTTGGCTCTTTTGTCTACATATTGGATAAATATCAAGTACGTGTATGATATTGATGCTTAGATTTTAAAGATGATCACATAATACAGGGTTCGAAATTGGCTTTTATCAAATATCTGTCATAGTGAAGCATAACAAACTATGAAATAAAATTAAGTAATTTTATTGATAACAGGTAGCCTTATCTTGCATAGTTAACATAAACAGGCAATATAGGCATCAGACTATCATATGGGTTTATATCAAGTATTAAACACATCAACATTGAACAGCGCAAGAATACATTATGACGTCAAAGCTCTCTGAGGTCTATGATAGTCGTATAGCAATGTTAGTGTACAGTACTAAGACTAAGATCTTAGCACTACGAGAGCTTAAAAAATCTAGATCCTGATGCTGATCCAGCGACTGTTGATGTGTTGTTGTCATGTGCGACTCAAAAGAAGTTATGGGTCAAAACTATATTTCTACCTGACAGGTTACAACTTCCAGGGTATTATGTCTCCCCCCGAAGGGTCGGGAGACATATTGGTTTTAGCCGAGTTCCCGTTGGCGTCGGCGTTCCCATTTCGTTTCCGGAGCATATCTCTAAAACTATGTGACTGATCATCACCAAACTTGGTATACTGTCTCTCCATATCATGTAGATGTGCCTTTTGGAGGTTATAGATTTCTTTAAATTTAATTTTTTTATATTTCCATGGCAACAATTTGGACTTAGTCTTTTTCAAGGGTAGTGTTCGTTTCCGGAGCAGATCTCAAAAACTATGTGACCGATCATCACCAAACTTGGTATATTGTCTCTCCATATCATGTAGATGTGCCTTTTGGAGGTTTGGGATTTAAAACAAATTTTGAATATTTTGTTTGCTACAATTGTGGAGTTGATTTTTTTAATTTATTCAATTTGAATTATACAGAGAATATTAATGGTGCTTTATGATAGTATTGTTTAGAGGTTTGGAGCATTTGAAGAAGGGGGAGACATCTGTTTTTACGGGTAAAAACACTTTCTAGTTGGACAGTGTTTCGGGTGGTTTCACATAGAGGTTCCTTGCACAAGGTTACCACCAATTCTCGATGCCAAATTTCCACTTTTGGGAACCACTCTCGATCTGTTGTAAGGCATTAGTTTTCCTTCAATCAAGATTGCTTTCCTGCTTTTGGTTATTTATTTAGTGATTTTTGTGGTAAAGTTTCACGGAAAACTCAAAAACCCATACCACACTTTTTAGGTTCCGCCAGCTTTGCGTTTTATCGGTGCAGAAAGTATTGTTGATTTGTTTTTAGCTTGAATTGTCTTTCACAGAAGACTTGTACTCTCTGTGTTAGAGAATTTTAATAAACAGTTTTTGTCAACAGGATATGCTTAACTCATTTTAACAAGATTTCTGCTTAAGAATTTGAATTTATATCTTTTATATGCATAGAAAAATATCAGGAAGAAAATCAGTTTGACCCTTATTTTCTTTTGAGTATAAAGAAGCAAATATCCTTCATATGCTACAAAAGCTTTAAAAATTTCTTTTCTTTTGCAGGTGTTCAAATCTCTCAACTTAACAACGTATGATCTGAGCGTGGATATGTTGGATGTACATGCGGTAAGTTTTATTTTATTATTTTTTATTATATTTCAACATCGCCAAGGCCACTTGTATGTGGTTTACACGGGCCTGGAAAAGTATTTGAATTTTCTTTAGATACTGGAAAAGTACTTGAATATGAGTTCTGCTTACTGTGCAAATTGATAGAGAACGAGATGAAACGAAACCAGT
The DNA here is from genome assembly GCA_916613615.1 of Steromphala cineraria. Classification (NCBI taxonomy): domain Eukaryota; kingdom Metazoa; phylum Mollusca; class Gastropoda; order Trochida; family Trochidae; genus Steromphala; species Steromphala cineraria. The sequence continues at coordinate 30,700,325 of OU744737.1, read as the reverse complement.
CTGCGAACTTTCAACCATTCCAACAAAATCGGTAATTTCCGCTTCTCCTATTGGATATTTGTATCAGAAAATTACTGAATCCCAGAGGACCAATATGCCTATGATTTTGGGGTCCTCCAGACATTTTCTGCATCAAACACTCAGGAAAGTCCAATAAAACCCTGGTATTTCTAGAGTTATCTCCCTCTAGCTGTTGTAAACTTTTGCTGCAGTCTTTGCTTGTTATGCAAGGATACAGCATTCAGGCGACAAAAATTCCGGTCTACCCAGTGCATTTTAGATTTGGCTTGTTTGAGAAGAAGTCAGCAAGCCTTGCTGGCTTTTAGATACATAACATACATTTAAGGGGCAGTAGCACGTTTTTAGGGGGAATATAAGGTGATGTCAGGAAAATGAAAGTTAATGGTTTCAAATGAAAGACAATGTATTGAAACTAAATGGAGCAGTAATAATTCAAATATATAACGTTATGTTCGGCCATGCGATTTGTTTTTCTTACAAAAATGAATTAAAGGTGTTCACAAAAAAATGGCCGCCAATTGATTTTTTGTGAATCTTCATACTTTGTCCTCTGACTATGGGAGATTGGCTTGTGTAATGTGATTATTGACACTGTCAATATAATACATTAGACATTTACTAACAATTAGAAGCGCAATTTTTAAAATATAAAATTGTCAAAAAACGTGCTACTGCCCCTTTAAGATACAAAAATGCTTGGCTTGCCAAATGTTTATGAGGGCTGGTAAATTTTCAAATCACAAGCCCTGCTTGTTTGTAGGTAGTAAGACATATTTGGCACACTAGCAGTAAGTATTAGTCCCTTGCAATAACAGCAAGGCTGAAATATTGCCCAAGCGGTGTTGAAAAACAAGTCATATCTCACATTCTGATTAAAAATAACTAATCGGGGTAATAAAATTGTTTGAATATTGATGCTACAAGGAATGGAACATGTTTTATCAGGGAGCTGCCCCTCCATGTCAGAGTTCTGTGAAAAGATAAGCACTCAAAAACAAGTTTTATTCCTTCAGGGAAATATTTGACAACCATGCATCTCGCCAACCACATGTCAAGTGAAGAGAAGTTATATGTCACATTTAAGCAAAGCCACACTTCTAGTTAGATATGTATATATGTTAGTTTTGTATCCAATACTGAATGCAGCTAACATACCTGCCACTTGCTGAAACCAGTTTTGTTCTGAAGATATTTATCATTTGTAAAATTCACCAAACGTGGGCCAGTCGCCCACATACACCATCACCAACAAGGTTTAGCTTGCAGAGCTCGTGCAAGACGAGCACGCACGAACGTGTGCCTTTCAACCACGTGGTTTGGATCATCAGTTAGCCGCCAGATACACACACGCTAAGACGTGTGTCGGGCTGACTTGGACATTATTGTCATTTGTCAAACAAAGTTTGGCGCAAAGTTCATTGTATATAATTACACAATTTCAAATGTGACTTTCACATATTTTTGTCAATTTATTTTACACATATTTCTAGTGATATTTATCACTATATTTCTACAGTGGTTTACACCACATTTTGTTACATTTTGAGGGACATTTTGGGGACTTTGTTGCTGCAAAGTCACTAGGCATTTTTGGGGAACTCTTTACACATTTTTGAGAACATTTACATCACATTTGCACTTCATTGATGTCAATTTAACAGGATCATTATTTAGTTTGGAGGTCGGAGTGGAATATTCATTTTCTTTTGTAGACACACTTATAACATAATATAAAATCATAAAATCACGCACATCATTCCATTGCACTAACTCTTCTAAACAAGTTTAGTGCAGACTAAACCCAGTCATCAGCAATCCAATCACATCGTCGTGTGAAAATATCGTCTAGCGGCAATCTTATATAACAAGGTTATACAAGTCAATCAAAACTGAGATTCCTGGGGATAATGGGATGGTTATTGGTTGATGTTTTGACATGAAAGTGAAATATTGGATATTTGTATCGGAATATACTGAATCACAGAGGACTATAATATTTATATAATTATTATTTTGGGTCCTCCAGTCATTTTTCTGCATGAGATACAGTATTTCCTCTAATAAGCGCCCGGGCGCTTAATTTTTCAGCACCCCTTTACCCCCCGGTGCTTATTAGAGGCCGGGCGCTTATTGGAGATCCGGCGCTTATTTCTTCAAACAAAATTTAAGTTTGTTTTTAGCCGTCTTTTACCTTGAATACCAATAAACATCTTATTCATGTCAGACGAATCTTAATTTTAACACTTTTTCGAAATGTCAAGAAAACATGAACTTTCGTTAAATGCACTGTATTTAATAAGTCATTTTTGTTTTTTTATTCATAATAATAATTTTGATACGTTATAATCAAAAGTATTCATGTCACAAAAATTAGTTGTGGAATGTCACAAGGAAGATAATTTTCCGCTATGATACACCGGGTTCGCACGTCTTTCAAACCGGTGTATTGTGCACACGCCTAGTACGCACATATGGTACCAATCAAGTGCTTTGCACGTTTTGTCACTTCCTGCGGCGTACGCCTGATATCACTCCGCGTTACCAATCAAGCAGGGCGGCTGGCCCAATACTAAGGAAAGATGAGTCCAATAGAACCCTGGTATTTCCAATGTCATTCTAGAGTTACATCCCTTTAGCTGTTGAAAACTTTTGACGGAGTCTTTTCTTGCTGTGCTAGGATACAGCATTCAGGCGACAGAAATTTCGGTCTACCTATTGGACAGCTTTCTAGTCATCTTCAGGATGAATTATTGTAGTATAAATTTGAAATTTATTTTATTTGTAAAATATTTATGTATACGGGTACATTTTTGTTGACTTGGATCTGTAGATTAAACATGAAAATGTTCTTAAGTGAACTTGAATATTTTTGTCTCCCCCCGAAGGGTCGGGAGACATATTGGTTTTAGCTGAGTTTCCGTCGGCGTCAGCGTCGGCGTTCCCATTTCGTTTCCGGAGCAGATCTCTAAAACTATGTGACCGATCATCACCAAACTTGGTATATTGTCTCTCCATATCATGTAGATGTGCCTTTTGGAGGTTTGAGATTTAAAACAAATTATTTTGCTTATTTCCATGCAATTTTGAATATTATGTTGCTACAATTGTGGAGTTGATAGGTTATTTATTCAAGTTGAATTATACAGAGAACATTAATGGTGGTTTATGATAGTATTGTTTAGAGGGTTTGGAGCATTTGAGGAAGGGGGAGACATCTGTTTTTACGAGTAAAAACACTTTCTAGTTTATATTGCTTTACTCCTCCAAAGTTATTTTATTCACTTTCCATCCATCTACTGGAATTATAAGATTCACGTTTCAAATTCATGTTATTATTCCAGGATAGAAACACATTCCACAGATTCGACAAGTTCAACGCCAAATACAACCCAATCGGAGAAAGCAGGTTACGAGAAATCTTTATCAAGACTGACAACTTCATTGGCGGAAAATATTTTGCACATGTGCTAAAGGTTTGTCTTCATTATTGTATACTTTTTAGGGCCTTGTAAAATTTACTTACTTGTTGACTGTGCTCGCCATTCTTGACGTAGTCGAGGTTATTGCTTTGTAAATGAAAACCTCAAAAGTGAATAGCTTGATAAGGACATGTTATAAAATCTTTACTGAAAATTACAATATTACAAATTTTACAGGAGCAAATGAGTGTATTGAGAATCAGCCTTTAGTTCATAAATATTGACTTTATGCCACATGGTCCTGTCTATTGACTCGCCGCTAATGGCTGCAATATTGCCCAAGCAGCGCTAAACAATAACTCACTCCTCTCTATTGGTCATGCAATGATTATCATTATGATATTATTCATCAAGCTATGTTTTCTATGACATGAGGTAATGACCATGTCATCTTGTTATTACTATTTTATTCATCAAGCGATGTTTTCTATGCCAGGAGACAATGAGTGACCTTGAAGAAAGCAAGTACCAGAACGCTGAGTACCGACTCTCCATCTACGGACGCAGTCGAGACGAGTGGGACAAACTCGCCAAGTGGGCCGTCAAGTACAGAGTTCACTCACCTAATGTCGTCTGGCTTGTACAGATCCCCAGGCTCTAGTATGTATAATAACAAAGATGATAAAATCAGTGTATATGTCTCCTCGTTAAGCTCAAACCTATCCCCTGATATCCTTCAAGCAAATAGTCTTGTATTACTAACTGCTGGTCAGTCAATGTTATTTATAGCCTGTCTGTTTTCAGTGAAATTATTTCGAGCTACCTGGCTCTAGTATCTAGTAGAACAAAGATGATATAGATGTTTTCATCCTGCTTAATCAGTGTAAATGTCTCTGCATTAAGCTCCAACCTATCCCCTGATATCCTTCAAGCAAAAAGTCTTGTATTACTAACTGCTGGTTACTGGGCCGTCAAGTTCAGAGTTCATTCCCCCAATGTCGTCTGGCTTGTACAGATCCCCAGGCTCTAGTATGTAAAAGAACAAAGATGATAATATCAGCGTATATGTCTCCTTGTTAAGCTCAAACCTATCCCCTGATATACTTCAAGCAAAAAGTCTTGTATTACTAACTGCTGGTTACTGGGCCGTCAAGTTCAGAGTTCATTCCCCCAATGTCATCTGGCTTGTACAGATCCCCAGGCTCTAGTATGTATAAGAACAAAGATGATAATATCAGCGTATATGTCTCCTTGTTAAGCTCCAACCTATCCCCTGATATACTTCAAGCAAAAAGTCTTGTATTACTAACTGCTGGTTACTGGGCCGTCAAGTTCAGAGTTCATTCCCCCAATGTCGTCTGGCTTGTACAGATCCCCAGGCTCTAGTATGTATAAGAACAAAGATGATAAAATTAGCGTATATGTCTCCTTGTTAAGCTCCAACCTATCCCCTGATATCCTTCAAGCAAAAAGTCTTGTATTACTAACTGCTGGTTACTGGGCCGTCAAGTTCAGAGTTCATTCCCCCAATGTCATCTGGCTCGTACAGATGCCCAGGCTCTAGTATGTATAAGAACAAAGATGATAAAATTAGCGTATATGTCTCCTTGTTAAGCTCCAACCTATCCCCTGATATCCTTCAAGCAAAAAGTCTTGTATTACTAACTGCTGGTTACTGGGCCGTCAAGTTCAGAGTTCATTCCCCCAATGTCATCTGGCTCGTACAGATGCCCAGGCTCTAGTATGTATAATGATATAGATATATCAGGAATCACGAATCTTTATTTCATTATCATGATATGATGTCTGTTCATCATACAAGTCGCAACGATAAATTAACCCCCTGGGTCCAAATACTCGCAAAGAGCTCATAAAAATTCCCATATATATATATATATGTCTCCGTTTATGCTACAACCTATCCCCTGATATCCTCCTATGGTCTTCTGTCATATCGCTATATATAGCAAGCCAATCAAATGATGCCCTTTCAGCGATAGCGGCAAACTAGTTTCTTGGCTTCGTTCCGCGTGCTCACCTCGTGATTCAAATTAACCAATAGGTGTGCTATGAGATAATAAATCTGATTCTCATTGCCGTCTCCCGCTAAACTCCAAATTGCGTGTTCTTAGATTTCCACGTGCGACATCACTAGACAACAGTGTATGGAGTTCGAAGTAGTTTGACGGAAAACAGACAGGCTATAAATAGCGCTAAGCAACCACCCGTCAGCGATATGACAGAAGACCATAGGAGGATATCAGGGGATAGGTTGTAGCTTTAGCGGAGACATATACGCTGATGTAGCAGGATGATCTACCCCCCTGAGTCCTGAGTATTTGGAGACCCTACTTCAGATACTCGCAAAGTTTTGAAAGGGCTCATAAAAGTTTAAGCTAAGAATCCTGAGATGCAAGGTTTTTTACTTGGTGCTATGTAACTCATTGAAGGACTCATTAAGATCGGTTAGGACTCACAGGACATTGTGCAAGCGAGTCCCTGAACTCAGTAGTTCATATTTGTAGATTGATGACCGATATCATTGACTTCTTTAACCTAAAATCTGATTTATTTTGTCAAAGTAGTGTTTTTTCCCCAATAAGAACCCCTAAAATAGTGTATCTGTATGCTAAAGTAGTGAAGCAATATAGATTTTAATTTATTGAGATCACTGCGGACCAAATTAAGCTCTTGATTAGAATAATATTATGAAATGTAGTAAAGTGAGACAATCTAAATTCCAAAGTTTAACAATACAAAACAAATGAACAAATCGAGGAAATTTCAAATTAAATTTCTCATTATGTTCTATTTCTTTTCAGTGACGTCTACCATAGCAACAAGCTTGTGAAAAACTTTTCAGAAATTCTCCAGAATGTCTTCCTTCCTTTGTTTGAAGTGACAAACGATCCAAAAACTCATCCAGAACTCCATGCCTTCCTTCAATATGTGAGTGTCTTTAAAAATTTTGTGTACAGGTACCTTAGCATATAGAGAGTTAAAAATGATATGTGCAGACTCCTTGGCCAATGGGGATTCTAATTTGTAACTTTGGTGACTCTGTGACCCCAAATAGGGTCACAGTGGTCACAACCTTAAAAACCTATTTTCATCTTCTTCTCCAGTTCTAAAAGGACTAGAGAGTTGAAAGTAATATGTGCAGACTCCTTGGCCAATGGGGATTCTTAATTGTAGATTTTGTGACCCCATGACCCCAAATAGGGTCACAGGGGTCACAACCTTAAAAACCAATTCTCATCTTCTTCTCCAGTTCCAAGAGGAGTAGAGAGTTGAAAGTGATATGTGCAGACTCCTTGGCCAATGGGGATTCTTAATTGTAGATTTCGTGACCCCATGACCCCAAATAGGGTCACAGGGGTCACAAACTTAAAAACCAATTCTCATCTTCTTCTCCAGTTCCAAGAGGAGTAGAGAGTTGAAAGTGATATGTGCAGACTCCTTGGCCAATGGGGATTCTTAATTGTAGATTTCGTGACCCCATGACCCCAAATAGGGTCACAGGGGTCACAACCTTAAAAACCAATTCTCATCTTCTTCTCCAGTTCCAAAAGGAGTAGATAGTTGTCCCCCGCCGCAACGTGGAACGGGGGACATTGTATTCAGCGGCGTCCGTACGTACGTCCGGATCCTTGTTAACGCGATATCTAAAGAACCATTGCACCCAAAGTCTTCAAATTTGATCACAGCCTCACTTGGGGGATTACGCAGACACCAGTAACTTTTGGTGACCTTGATCTTATTTTCAAGGTCACAATGGCACTTTGACCACTTTTGAAACTCTTGTTAACGCGATAGCTCATGAACTGTTACACCCAAGGTTTTCAAATTTGGTCACAGCCTCACTTGAGGGATTACGCAGACATCTGTCACTTTTGTTGACCTTGACCTTATTTTCAAGGTCACATCGGCACTTTGACCACTATTGAAACACTTGTTAACGCGATAGCTCATGAACCCTTTCACCCAAGGTCTTCAAATTTGGTCACACCCTACCTTAGGAAATTACGCAGACACAAGTCACTTTCGGTGACCTTGATCTTATTTTCAAGGTCACAACGGCACGTTAACGCAATAGCTCATGAACTGCTGCACCTAATGTCTTCAAATTTAGTCACAGCCTACATTGGAGGATTACAAAGACACCAGTCACTTTAGGTGACCTTGACAATATTTTGCCCACTTTTGAAAAGTGCCAAATAGGGTCACAGGGGTCACAACCTTAAAAAATAATTTCATCTTCTTCTCAAGTTCCAAAAGGTCTAGAGAGCTGAAATTATATGTGCAGACTCCTTGGCCAATGGGGATTCTAAATTGTAGATTTCGTGACCCCATGACCCCAAATAGGGTCACAGGGGTCACAACCTTAACAATTTATTTTCATCATCATCTTTAGCTCCTAAAGGTCTATTGAGCTGAAAGACTGCATGTAGACTCCTTGGCCAATTGGGATTCTAAACTGTAGGTTTCGTGACCCCATGACCCCAAATAGGGTCACAGGGGTCACAATCTTAAAAACCTATTATTCTCCATTAGATGACAGTCTATGGCAAATTTATTTCTCCTTGGATATTTTAGTGTGGACTTCTTTCACTGTCTGATATTGGCGATCTAGAAAGTGTTGAATAATAATAAAGCATTTGGGTAAGGAAATTTATTCCGAAATCGTTACATTTGTTTTGTAATTTTTTTATAGATTTTCTTGCAATATAGGTAACATCAGTTTCATTTTTAGCTCATCTGGCCTGTATAAAGCAAACTTGATATGATGCCTGATGAGCTACAGAGCCAATGGCTCTATTTTTTTCAGACTAGAGCAGGTTAGGGTCATAGTCGTTTGAAAACCCTCCCCCTTATTTTGGTCAAATCTGACAATATATCCAAGACAAAATTTCTTTTTTGCACTTCTGGCCTGAAACTTAAAGGTCCGATGGGCTTATAGCATGGCATGGTGTTCGGCATCAGTCTGTAAACTTTGTGTATTTTCAACTTCTTCTCCAGAACCAAAAGTCCTAGAAAGCTGAAACTTTGTGTCCAGACTCCATGACTAGTGAGGATTATAAATTTTCACTTTGGTGACCCTGTGACCCCTTAAATTTAGGCCACAGGGGCCACGCCCTAAAAACTTTCCTCTTCTTCTCCAGAACCAAAAGGTGTAGAGAGCTGAAACATTGTGTACAGATTCCTTGACTAGTGAGGATTATAAATTGTAGCTTTGTTGTGGCCCTGTGACCCCAGATAAGAGTTACACCCTTGAAACCTATTTTCATTTTTTTCTCAATAAGCATCAGACCTTAGCTAGAAAGCTGAAACTTTGTGTGCAGACTCCTACGTTAGATAGGAGGAATCCAAATTTTACATTTGGTAACCCTGTGGTCCAAAGTAATGGAGGAACCACATTTGCCACACCCTAAAGCAAATTGATAAGAAGCCTGATGAGCTACACAGACAATGGATCTTTTTTTTGGCATTTCGCTCCCGCCCAAAAAATAATAATAATCGGGGAAATGTCACCCACTTTATCTGTCATTCACACATGTATGTCCCAAAAGTTTATGAATTCCATGATTCAATACTGTTTTTATGCCCCAGCCATATATGGCACGGGCAAATTGGATTACCCTCGGTTGTCCGTACGTACGACTACGTAACCACTCTATACAGGGTATTGTTTATCAACTTCTCCTCAAAAACCATTCAACAGATTTAGTTGAAATCGCACACATGGCTTTAAGGCATCCTAAGCCGTAAGGGTGTGCATCTCATATTTTTTTCTTTCAAATTTCTGACATGTTGAACTTAGGTGAATTTTTGTGCAAGTGAAAGCTCATAGTAGTGTGATAGGGGGTGTTGTTTATCCACTTCTCCTCAAACAGTACAGGATAGACTGCGCTATTCTTCAAAACATGCTTTATAACCTAGAGGTGTGCACCTTATATTATGTTTTGGGAATTTTTAATATTCTACATTTTAATGGATGGTTTAACTTAAATTAAGCTAAAGATGTGCATCTCTTTTTAAATTCTATGGTTGAAAACATTGAGAGCTTTTTTATTAGCTGGGGCATCTGTTTCCCATTGACACAAATTTTTCTAGTTTATTCCTCTCCCTCGGGAAATACTAGCCACTCATGTCGTGTACATGGTATGTCATGGACACTCATAAGATATCCTCTATATATTGTTTTTTTTGTGACCTTTATACTGAAAATAACAATTATGCAACAGGTGACCGGTTTTGACTCAGTTGACGATGAGTCAAAGTCCGAACACATTGTCTTCGACAAGGACACGCCGGACCCCCAGCACTGGACCGCAGACGAGAACCCCCCGTACAGCTACTACATCTTCTACATGTACGCCAACATCACCGTACTCAACATGTTCAGGAGGTCGGTAGCAATCTTTTATATGCCCTTGCAAGAAATATATTTTATGCGCTTACATAGACTGCATCGAGTTAATTGGATAGAATAACCGTTTGGAAAGGGGATACACATTTATGACGCCAACATCACCGTACTCAACATGTTCAGAATGTGAAAATCTTTCATTTATCATCCAAAACTGTGTTCAAGAGACATCCAAAAATATTAAAATGTCTCAAGTTATGTGTCCACCCTTTTGACTTGGTGTCCATTAGAATTTGGAGAAGTAGAATACTGTTACCATCGTATTAATGTCACAAGTTATGTGTCCACATTTTGGCTTGGTGTCCATTAGAATTTGGAGAAGTAAAATACTGTTACCATCGCATTAAATGTCACAAGTAATGTGTCCACCTTTTGGCTTGGTGTCCATTAGAATTTGGAGAAGTAGGATTCTTTTACCATTGCAAAAAATGTCAAAATTCATTTTGACGCCAACATCACCATTCTCAAGATGCTCGGAAGGTGAGAAGCAAATCTTTCATTTCCAGTCAGACCTCCTTAATCCGAAAGCTTCCATTTTTCATCGAATGGTGAAATGTTCAGACTACCGAAATACAAATCAAATTTCCAATGTACATGTACTGATAAAAAATAAGTGTTTTATTATTTATTATTATTATTAAGTGTTTATTTTCCTAAACTACAATAATTACTTACAAACTGTTCACTAATCTCACCAAATCTTTGAATGCTTAACACCCAACTCATGCCCAACTACTGAAATTGTAGCATCTGATAAGCTTGATGTGTTTTTGTTTTGATGGTAAGTTACAAGATTGATTTGAACTTTGATACTTAGTTATTCCAAATTCAAGACTAACAATTGCTTGTTATCTCAAGCACTGCTTGGGATTTATTAATTGTATAACCTGTTACAATGGAGATGCAAATGATCAGACAGTGATCAAACATAACATGATATATTACCTACGAGGGCAGTCATATCGAGGTTCATATTTTTCATATGTTGCCCTAGGGCAAAATATCACTTTTTCATTGTGACGTCACGTTATTAACAATGATTTGATGTCACGGTTCACCTATGACGTCACAATTTATATGGGCGGGCGGCGGCTATTCCGCCTGTGTTTAGAAGTAGGTTTCGATTATTTTCTTTAATTTGGAGGCTACTTGTGTCGTAAATTTAGTATGTCAAGGACACTCATTTAATATCCTCTATTTTCGGGATTACACTTTCTACAATAGTACAAATTCTTGCACTTTTCTGGTCCAGTCTCATGAAGGATTTATAACCACGCCATCAGAGATGGGCAACACCGCCAGCAATGAAAACTGAACTGATAATTAAGTCAAATCAAGATTAGGGTAACGATACAAAAATGTGTACTATTGCAGAAAGTCTGATCCCAAATATAACAAGAAACAAATTATCATGGTTGTTTTGATTGTAAGTTACAAGTTTGATTTGAACTTTGATTCTTAGTTATACCCAATTCAAAACTGACAAACACCAGCAGATAATTGAGTCAAAGCGAGATTGGGGTAACGGTACAAGAATGTGGGCTATTGCAGAAAGTCTGATCCCAAATATAACAAGAAACAAATTGTCATGGTTTCTAGCCTAATTTATTTCCCTTTCAGTGGGCGAGGTGTGCTATTGCAGAAAGTGTGATCTCAAATATAACAAGAAACAAATCACCTATTAATTTATTTCTATTTCAGAGAGCGAGGTTTCAATTCCTTTGTTCTACGTCCCCACTGCGGCGAGGCTGGAAACGTGACGCATCTTCTGGCTGGATTCATGTTTGCCGAGAGCATAGCCCATGGTCTTGTTCTCAGAAAGGTAATATGAAATCTCCTGCAATTTATCTGGAACATGCATTTGAGAGTCCCTTTGTCTGCGCTGAATAGGTGCGAGCTACGACAAACAAAAATACATTCATAGATAACTTGCTAAATGCAACATTCTACAAATATTTGTTTATTTATGAGTGATAACAGGTTGTGAAATAAACATTACTGGTACTTTTAAACAAAACATGCTTTACATATTCAACTTTTATAGGGATAAATTTACCTGCGAGTCCTGCTTCAAATACTCATAAAATTTAGAAAGGACTCATAGAAATTTAAGCTGTGAGTCCTGGGATGCATAGTTTTTTTGGTGATACTATATATGCTTACTTATTAAAGGACTCATTTAAATCAGCTTGGACTCAAAAGACTTTTTGGCAGTGTATAAAATAGATTTGAAACCTAGCCTGTCCTGAAAATTAAAAGGTCAATTCATAAGGAAAAAATAAAGAAAAAAAGTGAAAAGTTACCAGTCCTGACCAAAAAGTAACCAGTCCTGGCCAAAAGTAGGAAGTCAAGGACTGGCGGACGGGCTATATTTTAAACACTTTTTGGTAGTGAGTCCCTTGACTCAGAGGGTCATATCTGTAGATTGATCATTGCTTTTAAGACCTCAGAGTCTTGTTGCCTCCAACACATAAGTCTATCTCATTAAAATGTATTTACTTTGATTTCAACAGGTGCCGGTGCTGCAGTACTTGTATTACCTGGCCCAGATCGGGATAGCGATGTCCCCCCTCAGCAACAACTCCCTCTTCCTCAACTACCATCGCAACCCCCTCCCTGAATACTTCGCTCGAGGTCTCAACGTCTCTCTCTCTACAGACGATCCTCTACAGTTCCACTTCACAAAGGTAGACAGTTTAAATAAATCTAGCCTCAATATTATCCGTTTCACTCCTATACTGAGTCTAACAAGGCCTAGTTGAGGGTCGCGTCAGCCAACCTTTCTGCGACTTATGACCCTCCACAGGGTTTGACGTTAGCACTTTGAGGTAGCAAATTTGCTACCATAAAATGCATTTTGCTACCTAACTAAAGAACTGGCAATAACTTGCTACCTTGAATTCAATGAAATGTTTTTGTTGCCATTGTCATTTATAAACATCAGATCTCCTAATTGCATTTTCAATAGTAACTAAACTTACTGAATAATGCTGATTGCTATTTTAATGTTGCTATCACAAAAGGGATATTCGATACCTACTTTTAAACCAGGTAGCAAGTACTTGCTATAGACTAAAATAGTTAATGTCTAACACTGCTCCAACATTATTCGTGCAAAGGCAGACTATTGCTGCTTGGTAAGATGAGTTCTGATTGGTCAATTCGATACGTGGGCTGACACAACTCTCTACTAGGCCTTTCTAGACTCAGTATAGGAGTAAAACGGATAATATTGAGGCTAGGTAAACATAGACTGCAAAGGTTAACAAATAATCATTGTCATTTATCATTAACAGCCTACATGAGGCTATTACTCAAACTTTCATCTTTGGTTACCTTGATGTTTTTGGTAAATTTCCGAAGACTTCTGAATATTTCAAATTAGTTGGTCATTGGTGAGGTGAATATTTCAAATGCGAGGTGGTCAATTCTGAGGTGAAGGCGAATCTTTCATAGCAACTCCTGATTTACAAATGATCTCACTCACAAATGTGACTATATACTGTTTAGGCAGGGGCCCTGTTTATTTTTGGTGTCGGCAGGTGTCAGGTTTGATAAAGCCAAAAGTGGCAAAGTGGCAGCTATCATTAAAACCAATTTGGCAGGGTTATTACAGGGACGTAGCTCAGTGGTAGAGTGTCCGCTCATCACCCGGAAGACCGGGATTTTATATCCGGTTGCATTACACCAAAAAACGTTAAAAGGTGGGAGTTGTTGCTGACTAATTGCTTGACACTCAGCATTGTAAAGGCAGAACAACGCATAAACTGGGGCTGCACCGTGGCTGTCGGGTGCCTAGGCACACAACAAATTTCCAACATGTATACTTGTACTGAGGACAATAAAGTGTTATTATTATTATTATTATTATTTTTTATATTCTAATTTCTGTCTGCAGGAGCCTCTCATGGAGGAGTTTAGTATAGCGGCCCAGGTCTGGAAGCTGAGTACGTGTGACATGTGCGAGATAGCGCGCAACAGTGTCCTGCAGAGCGGCTTTGGTCACAAGGTGAGAGAGAAAGGTCTTCCAAAGCATCTCAATCTAGTTAAAACTAGCTGTCAGGGTTTTACATAGTCAATCAAAACCGAGAGTCCTGGGGACTCAGAGCATATATTTTTAGGAGTCCTTTTCCGATTTCAGGAGTCCTTAAAAACATTATAGAAGTTTCATACTTAATGGAAAGGTTGATAAAGATGTCCTTTAATGGGATGGTTATTGGTTGATGTTTTAATACCATTTTGACATGAAAATCATACTGAAATGTGTTTTCATTGAAAGATTAGATATTTGTATCAGCATAATACTGAGTCACAGAGGACCCACATGATTAGTTTTGGGGGTCCTCCTGACATTTTCTGCGTCAAATACTCAGGAAAGTTGCATCCCGTAAAACCCAGGATGTAATGTTATCGTCCCCTAAGTTCTTACGTTACATCTAGCTTCTAACCCACCTGGTCCGTGTCACGCATGCGCGGAAACCAGCCAATGAAAAAAGAACTGGCTGATCTCTTTTAACAAGTTGACTAACATGTGTTGTCAAAAATTAGTTTGCCATGTGAAGGCTGCTTTAAACAGTATTTTATTTTATTATATTATGATTGAAGGTGAGATACTTTGTTCTATCAGTGAAATAAACCCTCTATCTGGCTACAGTGGACCTTTATCACCATTCGAGTGACGAGTGACGAGTTTGACGGTATGTAGCAATGGTCTGACGTCATGAGTTCTCATATGACGTCACACTGTTACCATAGTGAAGGGCTCTCCCAAGCGGCCGCTCCACATGAAATTGACCTTTTTTGACGTTATTAGAAGCATATCATCATATAATAAAAAGAATATCTGTCAATTCTTGACAAATACCATGTTTATCTTTCTGGTGTGGTAAAAAAGTTAAATATTTTCACTTGTGGCTGCGCCATTCGTAAAGATGTGAACTTCCTACCTCACTCAATGAGATAAACATGGTATTGGACAAGAAAAGACAGATATCCTCTATGTATGAATGGTAGGGAGTAAATAAATTTTAATCTTTTCCACTCCAGGTAAAGCAACACTGGCTCGGACCAAACTACACACGAGAGGGCGTCTCGGGAAACGACGTCAGCCGAACCAACGTACCCGACATCCGGGTGGCGTATCGATATGACACCCTGGTAGAAGAACTCAAGTCCATCTGTCGAGGATCTTTGTCTTATGATCTCCATTCCAGCAAGAAAAGCTCTGTCAGCAGCTAGGCTTCTAAAACTCTCTAGGACGCATTCTCTTACTCTTCTCAAACTCTCTGTATGTTGAATTGAGATATAAATGTTTTGGGGGATTTCTAGCCAGAAAAGCTCTGTTAGCAGCTAAAAGGTGTTTATAGAAGGCTGAGATGGCTTCCTGGAAAACGCTCTGTATGTTGAGTTTAAAGCCGCGAGTGAATTGAAAAATAAATGTTTGGGGGGCATTCCAGCGAGAAAAGCTCTGTTAGCGTTAAATAGCCGCTTAAAAATGTTTTAGAAGGCTGAGATAGCTCCCTGTAGAAATATCTGTATTATTAATAGTCTCAAAAAATATGAGAAATAAATGTTCTGGGGGGAACTCTAGCCAGAAAAGCTCTTTTAGCAGCTAGGACGTCTTCGCAGGTGGCTTCCTGTATAACCCTCTGTATGTTGAATTAACAGTTTCAAGTGAAATGAGAAATAAATGTTCTGGGGGGAACTCTAGCCAGAAAAGCTCTGTTAGCAGCTAGGACATCTTCGCAGGTGGCTTCCTGTATAACCCTCTGTATGTTGAATTAATAACCTCAAGTGAAATGAGATATAAATGTTTGGGGGAATTCTAGCCAGAAGACATCTTTTAGCAGCTTGGACATCTTCTTAAAATTCAATAGTCTCAAGTGAAATGAGAAATAAATGTTTGGGTGAATTCCCGCAGCTAGGACTCTTCCAAAACTCTCTGTATGTTGAATTTATAGCCTCAAGGAGATGTATTTAATGTTTGGTTGGCCAGAATAGCTCTGTTAGCAGCTTAAGAGTTTTCATAGAAAGCTCAGATTGCTTCCTGTAAAACTCTCTGTATGTTGAATCAAAAGCCTCAAGTGAAATGAGAAATAAATGTTCTGGGGGGAACTCTAGCCAGAAGAGCTGTGTTAGCAGCCAGGACGTCTTGCAGGTGGCTCCCTGTAAAACTCTCTGTATGTTGAATTTATAGCCGCAAGTGAAATGAGAAATACCGGTAAATGCTTTGGGGGGAATACAAGCAAGAATATCTCTGTAAACAGCTAGGGTGTCTTTGTAAATTGCTTCCTGTAAAACTCTCTGTATGTTGAATTCATAGCCTCAAGTGAAATGAGAAATAAAATGTTGGTGGGCATTGTAGCCGTAAAAACTCTGTTAGAACTTAGCAGCTAAAAAGTGTTCATAGAAGGCTGGTAAATTCTCTGTACGTTGAATGGCCTTAACAAGTAAGATTTGTAAATGATAGGGAGGCCGAGGGCATTGAAGCTAAAATAGCTCTTCAACATTAGCTGTTTAAGGCAGAGATTGACGAAGCTAAACTGGTGATGGTGCCCACGAATCTCTCCTGTAATTAATAACTAACAGATAATATTTATAATATATATTTGGGGTTGAGAGGGTTAAGTAAAAGTAGATATGTTAAGGGCCCTCCTGTAAGAAGGTTCCTATGGCTCAAGTTTTTAATGATTTGTCCATGTTTGCGTTAGATTGTTGAGTTCGATATATATACAGTGTTTGAAATAAGCTAAAAATGTTGCCAGCCCAAAATTGGTATTTTGTAAATTATAATGGTAAAATTTAAGGAAAAGCTCAAAAAGTTACCAGTCCCGACCAAAAGTAACCAGTACCGGGCTGTCGGACGGGCCTTATTTCATACACTGATATATATCATGGAAAAATGTCTGAAGGACATTTATGTTATATCAAATGTTTTAGTTTTGATAATTGTAAAGGAGCTATATTTATTTGACTCCATGAAAATATAAAGTTAAAGGTTCGTATGTTAATGCTCAATAGAGTTGTGACGATATATCAACCAATGAGAATCAGGATACTTGATCGGACGATATACGTATTGTGATACAATGTCCGTATTACGATAGGTATCGTTGACTTGAGCATTTATATACCTAAGAATTAAAATTAAGTTCTGTTAAATACCTAGTTTGTCATGATATGCATTGTATCAAATTGTATCAAAGTGACTGGTATCATTTCTAGACATGACTGTATCGTCACAACTCTTATTCTGTTTATGATGTTTAGTAGATCAAAAATATAGAATTGATTTGACTCTCAGAAATAGTGTATACGATAATAATTTGATTTGTAGGGAGGGAAGGGATTTTGACTCATGTCATATTGTATGACTCTATCGTCACAACATATTTTAAGGGGAATATTAGGTGATGTCAGGAAAAGGAAAATTAATGGTTCCAATTGACACGGTATTTTAAACTAAATGAAGCAGTAATAAATCATATGTAATGTAAAGTTCAGCCATGCTATTCCGTTTTCTTACACAAATTGAATTAAAGGTGTTCACACAAAAATGGCCACAATGATCTTCATGTGAATGGATGGGACTCACAATGTATATGTAAGGTGTATCAAAGATATCAAGTTGTTCGAAGTAAGGGGTCGCCTTATGCACGAGGCCGCCTTATAGATTAAAATATACGGTATAACAGGGATTGGGAAAGGCACCTTAGACAATTTGCTGTTTTCATGGTGTTTGGTAATTTCCTATTTTCAAATGGGCCATTGCCCATCATTATCAAAAACTGCAAAATGGCCCATGGACCCTGCCTTTCCCAATCACTGGGTACACGTGACACTTAAAATGTATAACATTTTTGAAAAATACCCTGCTACTTCCCCTTTAATTCTCAAGATGTATCGTAGTATGAATTGCTACATCAAACTGTAGAATTAAGGTGCATCAAAGATATAGAGTAGGGGATTGCCTTATGCACAAGGCCGCCTTATAGCTTAAATTATACGGTATAACAGGGATTGGGAAAGTCATCTTAGACAAGTGGCTATTTTCATGCTGTTTTCATGGTGTTTGGTAATTTTCTGATTTTCATCATTGCCCATCATTATCAAAACTGCAAAATAGCCCATGGCCCCTGCCTTTCCCAATCACTGGGTACACGTGACACTCAGAATGTATATAAAGGTACACAAGATAGAGAAAGTGTACAGGTGTATTTAGGAGAGTTTACAAGCTACATATCATCTATCTTGACATGGACTGTGATCTGATATATGCCAAAGTAGATCCTGAAATTCAGTGTTGGTTCTGGGGGGATGTATCAAAATTAGTCATAAATAGAATCAATTAATCAATAACATTATTTCATTATCCTTTCTTCTGATATATAATTGAATTATGTTTTATCTAAGTTAAGAATATTTTTATCCCCCGCAACAACGAAGTTGCGGGGGGTATTAAAATGGGTACCGTCCGTCCGTCCGTCCGTCCGTCCGTCCGTCCGTCCGTCCGTCCGTCCGTCCGTTACACTTTGTGTCCGGCTCATAACTTTTTAACTAATCAACCATTTCAATTCAAATTCGTCATGGACATGGAGAAACATGTAATAATGTGTCATGAGCAACAATTTTCTGAAAATCTAAATAAAATATTAGGATTTTGGAGAAAAAGTGGTAAATTTTGTAAGAAATCTGTTACAAGTCCCGTCCGGCTCACAACTTCTAAACTAATCATCACATATTGATAAAATTTGATATGGAGATACATAATCATCGGAAGGTGTGTCATGAAGAACAATTTTGAAAATATTTTAATAAAATTTTGCCTTTTTTTGCCAAAAATGAGGACTCTGTTGGAAATCTGTTACAAGTCCTGTCCGGCTCATAACTTCTGAACTAATCATCAGATATTGATCAAATTTGATATGAGATACATAATCATATGAAGGTGTGTCATGAAGAACAATTTTGGAAATATTTTTATAAAATTTTGCCTTTTTTGGCAAAAAATGGGGACTCTGTTGGAATCTGTTACAACTAAACTAATCATCACTTTTTTGATCAAATTTGTTATTGAGATACAAAATCATATGTTGGTGTGTCATGGGGAACAATTTTGAAAATATGTTTGTTTAAATATGACAAATTGATCTTGAAGATCCAAATACATAATACATAAATTCATTCTTTCGATTTTAATTTTGTCAGTTAAGTCCAATTATGCCCAACAGTGAACATAAAGTTGGTATGATTTAGTTTTTTTATTAGAACAGTTTCTTTCATATCCTGGAAAATTTGTGTTAATTTGTGCGACAAAAATTAATCGGCAATATGATAAGGAAAACCTATTCATATAGTGCAATTTGCGGGGGATATAGCTCGACCATGTCAGCTGCTTGTTTAAAACTATTATATCTCTCCAAATTATTTCATTTTTACTTTTCTTCTTATATAAAATTGAATCATGTTTATCAGGAATAATTAAATGATAATGATAATGTTAACTTCCCCTGTTTGTAATCGTCAAGACAATCGGCTTATTTATTGTTAACTTGCTCTTGTACCACCGTTGGTGGTTTCGAGTGAATAAAGATTGATTGATTTAATCAGGAATATTGAATTAAATGATAATGATAATGTAAACTTCCCCTAAAGCCAACACAGTTTTTAAAAAGTTTTGTTGTTGAGTGTTAAGATGTTTGTTTGTCCATTAGATTTGATTGTTGTGGATTGTTAATTATATCTATTGTTCAATATATATATCGAGAGATGTGATATTTGTTGTATAGATTGTGATTGATTTTAACAAATTGATGATGTTATGATATTTCTTGTCCTAGGTTCTTGTGATGATGAGAATTTTCACATTTTAGTAAAAATTCCCCTAAATCCAACACAGTTTTTAAAAGTTTTGTTGTTGAGTGTATAATTGTTGATGTTAAGAAATGTCGTACTAGGTTCTTGTTATGAAAAGAAATCTCACATTTTAGCAAATTAAAAAAAATATAACAGTCTTGCTTTACCTTCAAGGGCAAGCAATATGAAACGTGCTAGACTTTTTATACATAAGCATTCATACCTATCTATATCACATATTGATACGGTTAGACATGGTTATTTTTCCCCCTGCCTGGAAATGTTTTTTGGCTCATTTGGCATCTTTACAAGTTTTTTGTACCCAGGGATTGCAGAAATCTGTCTTCAAGGGGCAGTAGCACGTTTTTAGAGGGAATATAAGGTGATGTCAGGAAAATGAAAATAAATGGTTCCAATTGAAAGACAATGTATTTAAACTAAATGAATCCGTAATAATTCAAATACATGATGTAAAGTTTAGCCATGTGATTCCTTTTTCTTACACAATTGAATTAAAGGTGTTCACACAAATGGCCGCCAATGGATTTTAGGTGAATCTTTACACTTTGTCCTCTGACTATGGATGATTGTTTTGTGTATTGAGATTTTGGACACTGTCAAAATAATACATTTAGCATTAATGTACAATTATCAGTGAAAATTTTGAAATATAAAATTTTGAAAAAACGTGCTACTGCCCCTTTAAGCCAGACATGTCCGATTTGGAATCCAGATGGACTGATTGACCGATTGGACATAATATGAAATAGAAAATTGACCGATTTGAAAATAAACATTAACATGTCGGACATTTGAAGAGAAAATTGACTGTTTAGAGGCAAAATGACTCTGAGGGGGTGGGTTTGAACCCCCATGCAACTCATCACCCGACTCTGAGGGGGTGGGTTTGAACCCCGATGCAACTCGGCCCGAAAAAGTACAAGAATCTGTATTATTCAAGATAGTGTGATCCCAAAATAACATTGTTGCATTTGTTCACTATCTATTAAAATGGAATTTATCTTAAATAGGAAATAGGTTTTGAGCCTGGTTTTTGTTTTGAGAAAGCTAATTCAATGACCGGATGAGGTTCAAAATAATGATATTCATGGTGTTATGGTTAACATTTCAGCATTTACTCTGATTGATTGTTAAGATTGCATTTTGCCTTAGTCATCATTTTTCAATTTGACCTGATTTTCAATCAAATAATCTCCTTGTTTTGTCAATTTTGTTTTGTCTTATAATCAGTTTCAGTGAACACTTGATCTTAAAAGAATAAACATTTTATATATCTTAAAACTGATATTTTGTGTTACTTATACCCTGTAGCTTTACAGCTGAAACTTGCACAAGATGTATATGGAGAATCCTATTAAAATGCCTGCTGATCTCAAATATATCAACATGAGTTTATACAAGAAGAAAACAACAGAGGCTAGTCTGTCATTCAGACCCTAAAGCAAAAATATTAAATTGATGACCAACCAAGTCTAGAAAAGTGTAGCAAGTCTAATTTGCTCAGCTCTGAAGTTACAGCATCTTTGGGGCTCCATTTTGTTATAATGCATGATTTGTTTAAAAATATTGTCAATATTGAAAAAAGTACTTCTGAGACTAAATGTTAGTCTAATCAGAGGCTTGCTCAGGCCATATTTCATTTTATCAAACTGTCGGTGAATAACATGTCCTAGGTGGACAAATCATTGGTTCAACCTCGCTTTAAGTCAACAACTGCTTTAAATACCATTAAACTTGACAAATGAGCCCCTAATGTACATCCACATGAAGGTATCTTATTAGTTTAACCTTCTGAGTGGCATTTAGAATTAGAAGTTGGAAGGACGAATATAAATCAACCCTAATTATTGCTATTTATCCACCCACCATCTTCCTACGCAAACCCTAAAACGCCAGTTTCCGAATTGTCAGTTTTATGCCTTGCTGCAGACCCTCAGCGCCCCTACAGGCGAATGTTAGCAAGCTCAAGTTACTTTCTGATATTAGGTCTCGTTATACAGTTTTTTTAAAGAGTTCCCAGTTCAGATAGCAAATAGAGGTCTGACAGTGTTTTACCCCTAAAAGAAAAGTTATTTGAGGTATTAGAGTAAGTCTTTCTTTTAGAAATAGCCTATATACTTGACTGTCAGCCTGCAACACTCATATATTTCTACGCCAATTGCGGAAGGTCAAGTGACCCACTCAAGGGAAGCTGTTCGGTCGCTTCCGGGTCCAAAATCACATGGATTACCTTGCATGGTTTTCTGTAGGTGTATATTTAATTGGCTGTAGCTCATTACCTGCAAGGCAAAGGTATACTTTTTCATTGATTTTTTTATCAGAAATTTGCTCATCTTACTGCCGGTATTGGTCGATAGTGGTCTTATTCAGTCGTATGGGACTGACATGCCAATGACGGGTGGCAATTTAACATTGGAGTCTATGGGGAAAAAAACTGTATAACGAGACCTTACCATTGCTTTCTCTCATAGTAAAGTAACCAGGTCAATGAATTTACCAACGCCGATTTTGAAATTTGGCAAAGTTGTCTTAACCCTATTGTGTATGCTCGAGTTTTGGTTTGAGGTATTTTATGGTCGCTCCGCAGCCTATTTCATTCTTGTGTTTGAAACAACATTTATAGAGTTTGGCATATGTGACACCCAAAAACGCACAGAGTGGCCTTTTAAAGGGGCAGTAGCACGTTTTCGGGGAATATAAGGTGATGTCAGGAAAATGAAAATGAATCTATTTAAACCCAATGGAACAGTTCAACACTAATAATTCAAACATATAACGTTAAGTTTGGCCATGGGATTCCTTCTTCTTGCACAAAATGAATTAAAGGTGTTCACACAAAAATGGCCACAATGATCTTCATGTGAATGGATGGGACTCTGTATATGTAAGATGTATCAAAGATATCAAGTTGTTCTAAGTAGGGGGTCGCCTTTTGCACGAAGCCGCCTTATAGATTAAAATATACGGTATAACAGGGATTGGGAAAGGCATCTCAGACAAGTGGCTATTTTCATGCTGTTTTCATGGTGTTCGGTAATTTTCTGATACATTATTGCCCATCATTATCAAAACTGCAAAATAGCCCATGGCCCCTGCCTTTCCCAATCACTGGGTACATGTGACACTCAGAATGTATATAAAGGTACACAAGATAGAGAAAGTGTGCAGATGTATTTAGGAGAGTTTACAAGCTACATATCATCTATCTTGACATGGACTGTGATCTGATATATGCCAAAGTAGATCCTGAAATTCAGTGTTGGTTCTGGGGGGGTGTATCAAAATTAGTCATAAATAGAATCAATTAATCAATAACATTATTTCATTATCCTTTCTTCTGATATATAATTGAATCATGTTTTATCTAAGTTAAGAATATTTTTTAAAACTATTATATCTCTCCAAATTATTTCATTTTTACTTTTCTTCTTATATATAATTGAATCATGTTTATCAGGAATAATTAAATGATAATGATAATGTTAACTTTCCTGTTTGTTATCGTCAAGACAATCGGCTTATTTATTGTTAACTTGCTCTTGTACCACCGTTGGTGGTTTCGAGTGAATAAAGATTGATTGATTTAATCAGGAATATTGAATTAAATGATAATGATAATGTAAACTTCCCCTAAAGCCAACACAGTTTTTAAAAAGTTTTGTTGTTGAGTGTTAAGATGTTTGTTTGTCCATTAGATTTGATTGTTGTGGATTGTTAATTATATCTATTGTTCAATATATATATCGAGAGATGTGATATTTGTTGTATAGATTGTGATTGATTTTAACAAATTGATGATGTTATGATATTTCTTGTCCTAGGTTCTTGTGATGATGAGAATTTTCACATTTTAGTAAAAATTCCCCTAAATCCAACACAGTTTTTAAAAGTTTTGTTGTTGAGTGTATAATTGTTGATGTTAAGATTCGTACTAGGTTCTTGTTATGAAAAGAAATCTCACATTTTAGCAAATTTTAAAAAATATAACAGTCTTGCTTTACCTTCAAGGGCAAGCAATATCAAACGTGCTAGACTTTTTATACATAAGCATTCATACCTATCTATATCACATATTAATACGGTTAGACATGGTTATTTTTCCCCCTGCCTGGAAATGTTTTTTGGCTCATTTGGCATCTTTACAAGTTTTCTGTACCCAAGGATTGCAGAAATTGGTCTTAAAGGGGCAGTAGCACGTTTTTAGGGGGAATATAAGGTGATGTCAGGAAAATGAAAATAAATGGTTCCAATTGAAGGACAATGTATTTAAACTAAATGAATCCGTAATAATTCAAATACATGATGAAAAGTTTAGCCATGTGATTCCTTTTTCTTACACAATTGAATTAAAGGTGTTCACACAAAATGGCCGTCAATGGATTTTAGGTGATTCTTTACACTTTGTCCTCTGACTATTGATGATTGTTTTGTGTATTGAGATTTTGGACACTGTCAAAATAATACATTTAGCATTAACGTACAATTATCAGTGAACATTTTGAAATATTAAATTTAAAAAAAACGTGCTACTGCCCCTTTAAAGCCAGACATGTCCGATTTGGAATCCAGATTGACTGATTGACCGATTGGACATAATATGAAATAGAAAATTGACCGATTTGAAAATAAACATAAACATGTCGGACATTTGAAGAGAAAATTGACTGTTTAGAGGCAAAATGACTCTGAGGGGATGGGTTTGAACCCCGATGCAACTCATCACCCGACTCTGAGGGGGTGGGTTTGAACCCTGATGCAACTCGGCCCGAAAAAGTACAAGAATCTGTATTATTCAAGATAGTGTGATCCCAAAATGACATTGTTACATTTGTTCACTATCTATTAAAATGGAATTTATCTTAAATAGGAAATAGGTTTTGAGCCTGGTTTTTGTTTTGAGAAAGCTAACAAGTTCAATGACCGGATGAGGTTCAAAATAATTTTATTCATGGTGTTATAGTTATCATTTCAGCATTTACTCTCTGATTGATTGTTAAGATTGCATTTTGCCTTAGTCATCATTTTTCAATTTGACCTGATTTTCTCTAAAATAATCTCCTTGTTTTGTCAATTTTGTTTTGTCTTATAATCAGTTTCAGTGAACACTTGATCTTAAAAGAATAAACATTATATATATCTTAAAACTGATATTTTGTGTTACTTATACCCTGTAGCTTTACAGCTGAAACTTGCACAAGATGTATATGGAGAATCCTATTAAAATGTCTGCTGATCTCAAATATATCAACATGAGTTTATACAAGAAGCAAACAGAGGCTAGTCTGTCATTCAGACCCTAAAGCAAAAATATTTAATTGATGACCAACCAAGTCTAGAAAAGTGTAGCAAGTCTAATTTGCTCAGCTCTGAAGTTACAGCATCTTTGGGGCTCCATTTTGTTATAATGCATGATTTGTTTTAAAATATTGTCAATATTGAAAAAAGTACTTCTGAGACTAAATGTTAGTCTAATCAGAGGCTTGCTCAGGACGTGTCTCATTTTATCAAACTGTCGGTGAATATCATGTCCTAGGTGGACAAATCATTGGTTCAACCTCGCTTTAAGTCAACAACTGCTTTAAATACCATTAAACTTGACAAATGAGCCCCTAATGTACATCCACATGAAGGTATCTTATTAGTTTAACCTTCTGAGTGGCATTTAGAATTAGAAGTTGGAAGGACGAATATAAATCAACCCTAATCATTGCTATTTATCCACCCACCATCTTCCTACGCAAACCCTAAAACGCCAGTTTCCGAATTGTCAGTTTTATGCCTTGCTGCAGACCCTTGAATTACCTGCGCTAATATCAGCGCCCCTACAGGCGAATGTTAGCAACCTCAAGTTACTTTCTGATATTAGGTCTGGTTATACAGTTTTTTCATTGTGAACGGGGGCCAAAGAGTTCCCAGTTCAGATAGCAAATAGAGGTCTGACAGTGTTTTACCCCTAAAAGAAAAGTTATTTGAGGTATTAGAGTAAGTCTTTCTTTTAGAAATAGCCTATATACTTGACTGTCAGCCTGCAACACTCATATATTTCTACGCCAATTGCGGAAGGTCAAGTGACCCACTCAAGGGAAGCTGTTCGGCCGCTTCCGGGTCCAAAATCACATGTATTACCTTGCATGGTTTTCTGTAGGTGTATATTTAATTGGCTGTAGATCATTACCTGCAAGGCGAAGGTATACTTTTTCATTGATTTTTATGCCCCCGAATCGGAGATTCCGGGGGTATATTGTTTTTCACCTGTCCGTCTGTCTGTCCGTCTGTCCGTTTGTCCACAAAAACTTTAACCTTGGTCATAACTTTTGATTGGTCAGAGCTAGGTCTTTGATACTTGACATATGCATCCGGGGGCATTCGTGTTTCACAAACACATCTTGTTTTATCAGAAATTTGCTCATCTTACTGCCGGTATTGGTCGATAGTGGTCTTATTCAGTCGTATGGGACTGACATGCCAATGACGGGTGGCAATTTAACATTGGAGTCTATGGGGGAAAAACTGTATAACGAGACCTTACCATTGCTTTCTCTCATAGTAAAGTAACCAGGTCAATGAATTTACCAACGCCGATTTTGAAATTTGGCAAAGTTGTCTTAACCCTATTGTGTATGCTCGAGTTTTGGTTTGAGGTATTTTATGGTCGCTCCGCAGCCTATTTCATTCTTGTGTTTGAAACAACATTTACAGAGTTTGGCATACGTGACACCCAAAAACGCACAGAGTGGCCTTTTAAAGGGGCAGTAGCACGTTTTCGGGGAATATAAGGTGATGTCAGGAAAATGAAAATGAATCTATTTAAACCCAATGGAACAGTTCAACACTAATAATTCAAACATATAACGTTAAGTTTAGCCATGGGATTCCTTCTTCTTGCACAAAATGAATTAAAGGTGTTCACACAAAAATGGCCACAATGATCTTCATGTGAATGGTTGGGACTCACAATGTATATGTAAGATGTATCAAAGATATCAAGTTGTTCTAAGTAGGGGGTCGCCTTTTGCACGAAGCCGCCTTATAGATTAAAATATACAGTATAACAGGGATTGGGAAAGGCATCTCAGACAAGTGGCTTTTTTCATCCTGTTTTCATGGTGTTCGGTAATTTTCTGATTTTCATCATTGCCCATCATTATCAAAACTGCAAAATAGCCCATGGCCCCTGCCTTTCTTAATCACTGGGTACACGTGACACTCAGAATGTATATAAAGGTACACAAGATAGAGAAAGTGTACAGATGTATTTAGGAGAGTTTGAAAGCTACATATCATCTATCTTGACATGGACTGTGATCTGATATATGCCAAAGTAGATCCTGAAATTCAGTGTTGGTTCTGGGGGGATGTATCAAAATTAGTCATAAATAGAATCAATTAATCAATAACATTATTTCATTATCCTTTCTTCTGATATATAATTGAATCATGTTTTATCTAAGTTAAGAATATTTTTTTAAACTATTATATCTCTCCAAATTATTTCATTTTTACTTTTCTTCTTATATATAATTGAATCATGTTTTTCAGGAATAATTAAATGATAATGATAATGTTAACTTCCCCTGTTTGTTATCGTCAAGACAATCGGCTTATTTATTGTTAACTTGCTCTTGTACCACCGTTGGTGGTTTCGAGTGAATAAAGATTGATTGATTTAATCAGGAATATTGAATTAAATGATAATGATAAAGTAAACTTCCCCTAAAGCCAACACAGTTTTTACAAAGTTTTGTTGTTGAGTGTTAAGATGTTTGTTTGTCCATTAGATTTGATTGTTGTGGATTGTTAATTATATCTATTGTTCAATATATATATCGAGAGATGTGATATTTGTTGTATAGATTGTGATTGATTTTAACAAATTGATGATGTTATGATATTTCTTGTCCTAGGTTCTTGTGATGATGAGAATTTTCACATTTTAGTAAAAATTCCCCTAAATCCAACACAGTTTTTAAAAGTTTTGTTGTTGAGTGTATAATTGTTGATGTTAAGAAATGTCGTACTAGGTTCTTGTTATGAAAAGAAATCTCACATTTTAGCAAATTTAAAAAAATATAAAAGTCTTGCTTTATCTTCAAGGGCAAGCAATATCAAACGAGCTAGACTTTTTATACATAAGCATTCATACCTATCTATATCACATATTAATAAGGTTTGACATGGTTATACACTGCCTGGAAATGTTTTTGGCTCATTTGGCATCTTTACAAGTTTTCTGTACCCAGGGATTGCAGAAATCTGTCTTCAAGGGGCAGTAGCACGTTTTTAGAGGGAATATAAGGTGATGTCAGGAAAATGAAAATGTATTTAATCTAAATGAATCCGTAATAATTCAAATACATGATGTAAAGTTTAGCCATGTGATTCCTTTTTCTTACACAATTAAATTAAAGGTGTTCACACAAAATGGCCGCCAATGGATTTTAGGTGAATCTTTACACTTTGTCCTCGGACTATGGATGATTGTTTTGTGTATTGAGATTTTGGACACTGTCAAAATAATACATTTAGCATTAACGTACAATTATCAGTGAAAATTTTGAAATATGAAATTTGAAAAAAACGTGCTACTGCCCCTTTAAAGCCAGACATGTCCGATTTGGAATCCAGATTGACTGATTGACCGATTGGACATAATATGAAATAGAAAATTGACCGATTTGAAAATAAACATAAACATGTCGGACATTTGAAGAGAAAATTGACTGTTTAGAGGCAAAATGACTCTGAGGGGGTGGGTTTGAACCCCCATGCAACTCGGCCCGAAAAAGTACAAGAATCTATATTATTCAAGATAGTGTGATCCCAAAATAACATTGTTACATTTGTTCACTATCTATTAAAATGGAATTTATCTTACCGGTAAATAGGAAATAGGTTTTGAGCCTGGTTTTTGTTTTGAGAAAGCTAACAAGTTCAACGACCGGATGAGGTTCAAAATAATGATATTCATGGTGTTATGGTTATCATTTCAGCATTTACTCTGATTGATTGTTAAGATTGCATTTTGCCTTAGTCATCATTTTTCAATTTGACCTGATTTTCACTCAAATAATCTCCTTGTTTTGTCAATTTTGTTTTGTCTTATAATCAGTTTCATTGAACACTTGACCTTAAAAGAATAAACATTTTATATATCTTAAAACTGATATTTTGTGTTACTTACACCCTGTAGCTTTACAGCTGAAACTTGCACAAGATGTACATGGAGAATCCTATTAAAATGTCTGCTGATCTCAAATATATCAACATGAGTTTATACAAGAAGCAAACAGAGGCTAGTCTGTCATTCAGACCCTAAAGCAAAAATATTTAATTGATGACCAACCAAGTCTAGAAAAGTGTAGCAAGTCTAATTTGCTCAGCTCTGAAGTTACAGCATCTTTGGGGCTCCATTTTGTTATAATGCATGATTTGTTTAAAAATATTGTCAATATTGAAAAAAGTACTTCTGAGACTAAATGTTAGTCTAATCAGAGGCTTGCTCAGGACGTGTCTCATTTTATCAAACTGTCGGTGAATATCATGTCCTAGGTGGACAAATCATTGGTTCAACCTCGCTTTAAGTCAACAACTGCTTTAAATACCATTAAACTTGACAAATGAGCCCCTAATGTACATCCACATGAAGGTATCTTATTAGTTTAACCTTCTGAGTGGCATTTAGAATTAGAAGTTGGAAGGACGAATATAAATCAACCCTAATCATTGCTATTTATCCACCCACCATCTTCCTACGCAAACCCTAAAACGCCAGTTTCCGAATTGTCAGTTTTATGCCTTGCTGCAGACCCTTGAATTACCTGCGCTAATATCAGCGCCCCTACAGGCGAATGTTAGCAACCTCAAGTTACTTTCTGATATTAGGTCTGGTTATACAGTTTTTTCATTGTGAACGGGGGCCAAAGAGTTCCCAGTTCAGATAGCAAATAGAGGTCTGACAGTGTTTTACCCCTAAAAGAAAAGTTATTTGAGGTATTAGAGTAAGTCTTTCTTTTAGAAATAGCCTATATACTTGACTGTCAGCCTGCAACACTCATATATTTCTACGCCAATTGCGGAAGGTCAAGTGACCCACTCAAGGGAAGCTGTTCGGTCGCTTCCGGGTCCAAAATCACATGGATTACCTTGCATGGTTTTCTGTAGGTGTATATTTAATTGGCTGTAGCTCATTACCTGCAAGGCGAAGGTATACTTTTTCATTGATTTTGTTATCAGAAATTTGCTCATCTTACTGCCGGTATTGGTCGATAGTGGTCTTATTCAGTCGTATGGGACTGACATGCCAATGACGGGTGGCAATTTAACATTGGAGTCTATGGGGGAAAAACTGTATAACGAGACCTTACCATTGCTTTCTCTCATAGTAAAGTAACCAGGTCAATGAATTTACCAACGCCGATTTTGAAATTTGGCAAAGTTGTCTTAACCCTATTGTGTATGCTCGAGTTTTGGTTTGAGGTATTTTATGGTCGCTCCGCAGCCTATTTCATTCTTGTGTTTGAAACAACATTTACAGAGTTTGGCATACGTGACACCCAAAAACGCACAGAGTGGCCTTTTAAAGGGGCAGTAGCACGTTTTCGGGGAATATAAGGTGATGTCAGGAAAATGAAAATGAATCTATTTAAACCCAATGGAACAGTTCAACACTAATAATTCAAACATATAACGTTAAGTTTAGCCATGGGATTCCTTCTTCTTGCACAAAATGAATTAAAGGTGTTCACACAAAAATGGCCACAATGATCTTCATGTGAATGGTTGGGACTCACAATGTATATGTAAGATGTATCAAAGATATCAAGTTGTTCTAAGTAGGGGGTCGCCTTTTGCACGAAGCCGCCTTATAGATTAAAATATACAGTATAACAGGGATTGGGAAAGGCATCTCAGACAAGTGGCTTTTTTCATCCTGTTTTCATGGTGTTCGGTAATTTTCTGATTTTCATCATTGCCCATCATTATCAAAACTGCAAAATAGCCCATGGCCCCTGCCTTTCTTAATCACTGGGTACACGTGACACTCAGAATGTATATAAAGGTACACAAGATAGAGAAAGTGTACAGATGTATTTAGGAGAGTTTGAAAGCTACATATCATCTATCTTGACATGGACTGTGATCTGATATATGCCAAAGTAGATCCTGAAATTCAGTGTTGGTTCTGGGGGGATGTATCAAAATTAGTCATAAATAGAATCAATTAATCAATAACATTATTTCATTATCCTTTCTTCTGATATATAATTGAATCATGTTTTATCTAAGTTAAGAATATTTTTTTAAACTATTATATCTCTCCAAATTATTTCATTTTTACTTTTCTTCTTATATATAATTGAATCATGTTTTTCAGGAATAATTAAATGATAATGATAATGTTAACTTCCCCTGTTTGTTATCGTCAAGACAATCGGCTTATTTATTGTTAACTTGCTCTTGTACCACCGTTGGTGGTTTCGAGTGAATAAAGATTGATTGATTTAATCAGGAATATTGAATTAAATGATAATGATAAAGTAAACTTCCCCTAAAGCCAACACAGTTTTTAAAAAGTTTTGTTGTTGAGTGTTAAGATGTTTGTTTGTCCATTAGATTTGATTGTTGTGGATTGTTAATTATATCTATTGTTCAATATATATATCGAGAGATGTGATATTTGTTGTATAGATTGTGATTGATTTTAACAAATTGATGATGTTATGATATTTCTTGTCCTAGGTTCTTGTGATGATGAGAATTTTCACATTTTAGTAAAAATTCCCCTAAATCCAACACAGTTTTTAAAAGTTTTGTTGTTGAGTGTATAATTGTTGATGTTAAGAAATGTCGTACTAGGTTCTTGTTATGAAAAGAAATCTCACATTTTAGCAAATTTAAAAAAATATAAAAGTCTTGCTTTATCTTCAAGGGCAAGCAATATCAAACGAGCTAGACTTTTTATACATAAGCATTCATACCTATCTATATCACATATTAATAAGGTTTGACATGGTTATACACTGCCTGGAAATGTTTTTGGCTCATTTGGCATCTTTACAAGTTTTCTGTACCCAGGGATTGCAGAAATCTGTCTTCAAGGGGCAGTAGCACGTTTTTAGAGGGAATATAAGGTGATGTCAGGAAAATGAAAATGTATTTAATCTAAATGAATCCGTAATAATTCAAATACATGATGTAAAGTTTAGCCATGTGATTCCTTTTTCTTACACAATTAAATTAAAGGTGTTCACACAAAATGGCCGCCAATGGATTTTAGGTGAATCTTTACACTTTGTCCTCGGACTATGGATGATTGTTTTGTGTATTGAGATTTTGGACACTGTCAAAATAATACATTTAGCATTAACGTACAATTATCAGTGAAAATTTTGAAATATGAAATTTGAAAAAAACGTGCTACTGCCCCTTTAAAGCCAGACATGTCCGATTTGGAATCCAGATTGACTGATTGACCGATTGGACATAATATGAAATAGAAAATTGACCGATTTGAAAATAAACATAAACATGTCGGACATTTGAAGAGAAAATTGACTGTTTAGAGGCAAAATGACTCTGAGGGGGTGGGTTTGAACCCCCATGCAACTCGGCCCGAAAAAGTACAAGAATCTATATTATTCAAGATAGTGTGATCCCAAAATAACATTGTTACATTTGTTCACTATCTATTAAAATGGAATTTATCTTACCGGTAAATAGGAAATAGGTTTTGAGCCTGGTTTTTGTTTTGAGAAAGCTAACAAGTTCAACGACCGGATGAGGTTCAAAATAATGATATTCATGGTGTTATGGTTATCATTTCAGCATTTACTCTGATTGATTGTTAAGATTGCATTTTGCCTTAGTCATCATTTTTCAATTTGACCTGATTTTCACTCAAATAATCTCCTTGTTTTGTCAATTTTGTTTTGTCTTATAATCAGTTTCATTGAACACTTGACCTTAAAAGAATAAACATTTTATATATCTTAAAACTGATATTTTGTGTTACTTACACCCTGTAGCTTTACAGCTGAAACTTGCACAAGATGTACATGGAGAATCCTATTAAAATGTCTGCTGATCTCAAATATATCAACATGAGTTTATACAAGAAGCAAACAGAGGCTAGTCTGTCATTCAGACCCTAAAGCAAAAATATTTAATTGATGACCAACCAAGTCTAGAAAAGTGTAGCAAGTCTAATTTGCTCAGCTCTGAAGTTACAGCATCTTTGGGGCTCCATTTTGTTATAATGCATGATTTGTTTAAAAATATTGTCAATATTGAAAAAAGTACTTCTGAGACTAAATGTTAGTCTAATCAGAGGCTTGCTCAGGACGTGTCTCATTTTATCAAACTGTCGGTGAATATCATGTCCTAGGTGGACAAATCATTGGTTCAACCTCGCTTTAAGTCAACAACTGCTTTAAATACCATTAAACTTGACAAATGAGCCCCTAATGTACATCCACATGAAGGTATCTTATTAGTTTAACCTTCTGAGTGGCATTTAGAATTAGAAGTTGGAAGGACGAATATAAATCAACCCTAATCATTGCTATTTATCCACCCACCATCTTCCTACGCAAACCCTAAAACGCCAGTTTCCGAATTGTCAGTTTTATGCCTTGCTGCAGACCCTTGAATTACCTGCGCTAATATCAGCGCCCCTACAGGCGAATGTTAGCAACCTCAAGTTACTTTCTGATATTAGGTCTGGTTATACAGTTTTTTCATTGTGAACGGGGGCCAAAGAGTTCCCAGTTCAGATAGCAAATAGAGGTCTGACAGTGTTTTACCCCTAAAAGAAAAGTTATTTGAGGTATTAGAGTAAGTCTTTCTTTTAGAAATAGCCTATATACTTGACTGTCAGCCTGCAACACTCATATATTTCTACGCCAATTGCGGAAGGTCAAGTGACCCACTCAAGGGAAGCTGTTCGGTCGCTTCCGGGTCCAAAATCACATGGATTACCTTGCATGGTTTTCTGTAGGTGTATATTTAATTGGCTGTAGCTCATTACCTGCAAGGCGAAGGTATACTTTTTCATTGATTTTGTTATCAGAAATTTGCTCATCTTACTGCCGGTATTGGTCGATAGTGGTCTTATTCAGTCGTATGGGACTGACATGCCAATGACGGGTGGCAATTTAACATTGGAGTCTATGGGGGAAAAACTGTATAACGAGACCTTACCATTGCTTTCTCTCATAGTAAAGTAACCAGGTCAATGAATTTACCAACGCCGATTTTGAAATTTGGCAAAGTTGTCTTAACCCTATTGTGTATGCTCGAGTTTTGGTTTGAGGTATTTTATGGTCGCTCCGCAGCCTATTTCATTCTTGTGTTTGAAACAACATTTACAGAGTTTGGCATACGTGACACCCAAAAACGCACAGAGTGGCCTTTTAAAGGGGCAGTAGCACGTTTTCGGGGAATATAAGGTGATGTCAGGAAAATGAAAATGAATCTATTTAAACCCAATGGAACAGTTCAACACTAATAATTCAAACATATAACGTTAAGTTTAGCCATGGGATTCCTTCTTCTTGCACAAAATGAATTAAAGGTGTTCACACAAAAATGGCCACAATGATCTTCATGTGAATGGTTGGGACTCACAATGTATATGTAAGATGTATCAAAGATATCAAGTTGTTCTAAGTAGGGGGTCGCCTTTTGCACGAAGCCGCCTTATAGATTAAAATATACAGTATAACAGGGATTGGGAAAGGCATCTCAGACAAGTGGCTTTTTTCATCCTGTTTTCATGGTGTTCGGTAATTTTCTGATTTTCATCATTGCCATCATTATCAAAACTGCAAAATAGCCCATGGCCCCTGCCTTTCTTAATCACTGGGTACACGTGACACTCAGAATGTATATAAAGGTACACAAGATAGAGAAAGTGTACAGATGTATTTAGGAGAGTTTGAAAGCTACATATCATCTATCTTGACATGGACTGTGATCTGATATATGCCAAAGTAGATCCTGAAATTCAGTGTTGGTTCTGGGGGGATGTATCAAAATTAGTCATAAATAGAATCAATTAATCAATAACATTATTTCATTATCCTTTCTTCTGATATATAATTGAATCATGTTTTATCTAAGTTAAGAATATTTTTTTAAACTATTATATCTCTCCAAATTATTTCATTTTTACTTTTCTTCTTATATATAATTGAATCATGTTTTTCAGGAATAATTAAATGATAATGATAATGTTAACTTCCCCTGTTTGTTATCGTCAAGACAATCGGCTTATTTATTGTTAACTTGCTCTTGTACCACCGTTGGTGGTTTCGAGTGAATAAAGATTGATTGATTTAATCAGGAATATTGAATTAAATGATAATGATAAAGTAAACTTCCCCTAAAGCCAACACAGTTTTTAAAAAGTTTTGTTGTTGAGTGTTAAGATGTTTGTTTGTCCATTAGATTTGATTGTTGTGGATTGTTAATTATATCTATTGTTCAATATATATATCGAGAGATGTGATATTTGTTGTATAGATTGTGATTGATTTTAACAAATTGATGATGTTATGATATTTCTTGTCCTAGGTTCTTGTGATGATGAGAATTTTCACATTTTAGTAAAAATTCCCCTAAATCCAACACAGTTTTTAAAAGTTTTGTTGTTGAGTGTATAATTGTTGATGTTAAGAAATGTCGTACTAGGTTCTTGTTATGAAAAGAAATCTCACATTTTAGCAAATTTAAAAAAATATAAAAGTCTTGCTTTATCTTCAAGGGCAAGCAATATCAAACGAGCTAGACTTTTTATACATAAGCATTCATACCTATCTATATCACATATTAATAAGGTTTGACATGGTTATACACTGCCTGGAAATGTTTTTGGCTCATTTGGCATCTTTACAAGTTTTCTGTACCCAGGGATTGCAGAAATCTGTCTTCAAGGGGCAGTAGCACGTTTTTAGAGGGAATATAAGGTGATGTCAGGAAAATGAAAATGTATTTAATCTAAATGAATCCGTAATAATTCAAATACATGATGTAAAGTTTAGCCATGTGATTCCTTTTTCTTACACAATTAAATTAAAGGTGTTCACACAAAATGGCCGCCAATGGATTTTAGGTGAATCTTTACACTTTGTCCTCGGACTATGGATGATTGTTTTGTGTATTGAGATTTTGGACACTGTCAAAATAATACATTTAGCATTAACGTACAATTATCAGTGAACATTTTGAAATATTAAATTTAAAAAAAAACGTGCTACAGCCCCTTTAAAGCCAGACATGTCCGATTTGGAATCCAGATTGACTGATTGACCGATTGGACATAATATGAAATAGAAAATTGACCGATTTGAAAATAAACATAAACATGTCGGACATATGAAGAGAAAATTGACTGTTTAGAGGCAAAATGACTCTGAGGGGGTGGGTTTGAACCCCCATGCAACTCATCACCCGACTCTGAGGGGTTGGGTTTGAACCCCAATTCAACTCGGCCGAAAAAGTACAAGAATCTGTATTATTCAAGATAGTGTGATCCCAAAAATAACATTGTAACATTTGTTCACTATCTTAATTGAATTTATCTTAAATATGAAATAGGTTTTGAGCCTGGTTATTGTTTTGGAGGATGAAAGGGCTAAGAAGTTCAATGACCGGATGAGGTTCAAAATAATGATATTCATGGTGTTATGGTTATCATTTCAGCATTTACTCTGATTGATTGTTAAGATTGCATTTTGCCTTAGTCATCATTTTTCAATTTGACCTGATTTTCACTCAAATAATCTCCTTGTTTTGTCAATTTTGTTTTGTCTTATAATCAGTTTCAGTGAACACTTGATCTTAAAAGAATAAACATTTTATATATCTTAAAACTGATATTTTGTGTTACTTATACCCTTTAGCTTTACAGCTGAAACGTGCACAAGAAGTATATGGAGAATCCTATTAAAATGTCTGCTGATCTCAAATATATCAACATCAACATGAGTTTATAAAAGGAGAAAACATCAGAGGCTAGTCTGTCATTCAAACCTTAAAGCAAAATTATTTAATTGATGACCAACCAAGTCTAGAAAAGTGTAGCAAGTCTAGATTGCTCAGCTCTGAAGTTACAGCATCTTTGGGGCTCCATTTTGTTATAATGCATGATTTGTTTAAAAATATTGTCAATATTGAAAAAAGTACTTCTGAGACTAAATTTAGTTAGTCTAATCAGAGGCTTGCTCAGGACGTGTCTCATTTTATCAAAGTGTCTCATTTTATCAAACTGTCGGTGAATATCATGTCCTAGGTGGACAAATCATTGGTTCAACCTCGCTTTAAGTCCACAACTGCTTTAAATACCATTAAACTTGACAAATGAGCCCCTAATGTACATCCACATGAAGAAGTTGGAAGGACGAATATAAATCAACCCTAATTATTGCTATTTATCCACCCACCATCTTCCTACGCAAACCCTAAAACGCCAGTTTCCGAATTGTCAGTTTTATGCCTTGCTGCAGACCCTTGAATTAACTGCGCTAATATCAGCGCCCCTACAGGCGAATGTTAGCAACCTCAAGTTACTTTCTGATATTAGGTCTGGTTATACAGTTTTTTCATTGTGAACGGGTGGCCAAAGAGTTCCCAGTTCAGATAGCAAATAGAGGTCTGACAGTGTTTTACCCCTAAAAGAAAAGTTATTTGAGGTATTAGAGTAAGTCTTTCTTTTAGAAATAGCCTGCTTATACTTGACTGTCAGCCTGCAACACTCATATATTTCTACGCCAATTGCGGAAGGTCAAGTGACCCACTCAAGGGAAGCTGTTCGGTCGCTTCCGGGTCCAAAATCACATGGATTACCTTGCATGGTTTTCTGTAGGTGTATATTTAATTAGCTGTAGCTCATTACCTGCAAGGCGAAGGTATACTTTTTCATTGATTTTTTTATCAGAAATTTGCTCATCTTACTGCCGGTATTGGTCGATAGTGGTCTTATTCAGTCGTATGGGACTGACATGCCAATGACGGGTGGCAATTTAACATTGGAGTCTATGGGGGAAAAAACTGTATAACGAGACCTTACCATTGCTTTCTCTCATAGTAAAGTAACCAGGTCAATGAATTTACCAACGCCGATTTTGAAATTTGGCAAAGTTGTCTTAACCCTATTGTGTATGCTCGAGTTTTGGTTTGAGGTATTTTATGGTCGCTCCGCAGCCTATTTCATTCTTGTGTTTGAAACAACATTTATAGAGTTTGGCATATGTGACGCCCAAAAACTCACAGAGTGGCTCTATTTGTATTTCGTTATAGGCCAACCGGGGATACGGACGAAACGGCGACACGGCAAAACGACGACAAAAATTTAGTTAAAACGGCGACAAATTGGACTGAACGGCGACACAAATATTTTTTTGTAATAGTTTGTAACAAGTTTGTTATATTCGATTGTAGGTTTTAGACAAGGTTACACAACCATTTATAATGTGTTTATTCTACAAAGTGTTGTCAAGAAATGTCTTAATGTTAAAGGTGGGAATTTTTATGCTCTATTTGTTGACTTTGCGAAAGCTTTCGATTCAGTGGAAAGAAATAAACTATGGAATATCCTGAACATGCATGGCCTTAGTCCAAAAATGAGTAACCTTTTAGAGCAAATATATGAAAATGTAAAAGCGTGTGTCAGAATATAAGGATACTCTATCATAAACATGTGAGATACAAATAGGTGTCAGACAAGGTTGTGTATTAGGTGCTTTCAGGTGCTCGTCTCATGAACTATTTATCGAGAGAGGGAGATATCATACAAATTTATTCAACCTATACTTGACAGTTAACTTAGCCAAGTGATTCCAATCAATTCCAAAATTAATCATTGGCTTATGCTATGTTTTTTAAGTGATGGAATTTAGATTTTCATAACTATTGGTAAGTAAGTTAATTATCGGAACTCACTGTGATGATAACAGAAATGAATGAAAACCAAAATAGTTCAACTAACAGAAAAAGCAAGTGTAAGAGGAAACAAAATTGGTGGAATGAAACTTTATGTATGCTTTGGAGTGATCTGTGCATAGCAGACTAACTGTCTTTCAACATGAATATTTGTATAAACGGAAATTATTTGATACATAAAAGCAGTCAAA
This sequence comes from Steromphala cineraria, assembly GCA_916613615.1. Classification (NCBI taxonomy): domain Eukaryota; kingdom Metazoa; phylum Mollusca; class Gastropoda; order Trochida; family Trochidae; genus Steromphala; species Steromphala cineraria. The sequence goes on along the minus strand of OU744737.1, from coordinate 30,661,449 downwards.
ACAAGTACATTTACATTTCCCAATGAAAGGTAAACGAATCAAAGTTAAACAATGTTTTCTTTGAAAAAAGGTGTCGCCGTTTAATCCAAATGCGTCGCCGTTTTGTCAAGCAATTTTTGTGTAAAATTTCATTGAAAATGTGTTTCGCCGTTCTGTCCAACAATTTTTTGGGGTGTGTCGCCGTTCCGTCCAAAATGTCGCTGTTTTGGCTTGTCGCCGTTTTGCCGTTTTGCCGTTTTGTCTATAACCCGCCAACCGTACAGACTTTTTTTTGTACAAATCATTTCTATCAACTAACAAACATAATTCTAAAGTAAAATATAAGAGCCCGTTCCGAAAGAATATAAAGAAGTTGTCCATCTATTAAATAACCTTGTTTTCCTCATTCTTGCTTAGTTTAATGAGTATTTTAATAATATGATATTTTGTGTAAATTTTACTTCGCAAAATTGTCTGTTCATTCCTAATTTTCTGAGCATGCAAAGTTTGTGTTTTCATTTCACATAAATTGAACCAAGAATTCTCATAGCTCAAAGTCCTACCCGACCAAACGGTTTTACCGGTGTGTTAATTTTTGACACAGTTGGGACTTATCACTTTGCAAAAAAAAAAAGTATTCTTTTTACTGTGGGCGGCAGTCGTGTTCTGGTATCAAAAATCAAATCTAAATAGCTAAGGTTTTTAAATGTTTGGTCATGCGCAGCACCGATATAATATAGAGCTGATCTAATCTATTCAGATTGTGGCAATACCAGTCCTATAATACGGGACCATTGAATGAGGAAGTCAATTACATATGTCTATAAGTTTGTGTACACATACCGAAAGCTGAAAGTCTAAACACTATATGATTGATTTTATTGATCTAATGCAATAGACATATTGAAGTTACTAGACGGTTAAGACTCGTCTAGACTACACGCATAAATATTTCATCGGTGAATGCTTTAATTTTCCAAGGTTGAGCCTTAAAGTAGCACGTTTTTAGGGGTAATATCAGGTGATGTCAGGAAAAGGAAAATAAATGGTTTCAATTGAAAGACAATCTTTTAAAATAAATAAAGCCGTAATAAATTAAATATTTTATGTAAAGTTTAGCCATGCGATTCCTTTTTCTTACACAAAGTCAATTAAAGATGTTCACATAAAAACTTCCGCCAATGAACTTTATGTGAACCTTTATAATTTGTTCTGTGACAATGGATGATTGGTTTGTGTAATGGGATTTTTGAAACTATCAAAATAATACATTTAGCGTTACCATACAGTTATTTATGAAATATTTAACATATAAAATTTTCAAAAACCGTGCTACTGCCCCGAAAGACCCGACTAGACTGCAAACATAAATAATCAAATACTTATTCATATATAGGTATACCGTATTTCCTTAATTACACGCCTGCCTTGAATATACGCCTGCCTCGAATAGACGCCCTTGCATAAGACTTTCTGAAAATAATAAACGCCTGCCTTAATTAAACGCCGCGTAAACCAAGTTTAATATATAAAAACGCTTCTTTTTTTTCAAATTATCTGATTTTGTTACAAAATAGTCTCAACGGTTTCGCTTTTTACGAAATAGACGCCTGCCTTGAATAGAAGCCTGCCTCAAATAGACGCCTATGATGTAGACCTTTTGAAAATAATAGACGCCCGGCGTGTAATTAAGGAAATACGGTATGCTTTAATTTGGCCCCGGGTAAGCTATAATCTGCGGATATATGAACTCGTACAACTTATTTACGTACGTAATGCCTAATCATCCGTTAGGAGCTATTGTCCGAGCTCTTGACACTTAGAAAGTAAATACTTCCCTGAATAGAGCTCATTATTCGTATCACGCAAGGTTAACTTCTCCGCCCGTTTGTTTTACGCAAGGTTAGGGCCACTGTAAAACAAAGGCTTGTGGAAACATGTATAACAAAAAAAATCCTTTACTTTCAATTATAGTATTATTATCATATTCATTATCAGGGCCCTGTGTAAATATACGGAGTAGAAATGCTGGACAATTGGGGATTTGGAAAGAACTCCCTTTCAATTCAAGGGGCATTTGACCTGGCAGGTTGTAAGATGTTTCAATACAATGAAGGAGAAATCAGAGGCCGTGTTATGGTCACTATATCGAAGTGTTATTGAGTTAACTTGACACGCTTGATGAAGACTGTGATCGATATATGGTAAGTGTAATTTCTAACTCGTTGACGTTGTATTGTCTTGTTGCAACTTAATGTCAGTAAGCTTTCACGTGATAGTGCTGTCACGGGTATTTGTGAAATGTATGAAGGGTCATTTAACCCATTTTATTGGCGTTTTCAAACTAGAAGCATTGTTTAAAGGTCTGTGGTGTTGGGACGAAATTTTAAAGAGAATGCCGATTTTGCAATTTTAATTTCCTGTGGAAAATCATTGGGTAAATGTTTTTGAAAAATTGTCTCCACTTTCATTGTCCTTGACAATGATTTAATGTCGAGATTTTTCTTTGTGGAACAGCCAGTGAATCATATTTTAATTATGTTTTTTAACATTTAACCATAATTGCTTTTGATGCCATCTACATTTAACTGTCCCACATAAAATACTGGAATTTAAAAAAAAATGAAAAAGAAACTTTAATCTGTAAAATATTGCTTTTGGCATGTTGTTTGTAAAAGTGTTTTTTTTACATCGTTTGATGAGTAAAAGACCAACATACCCAGTTCCAAAATCTTTCTGTTATTGAAGATCGTTTCGAAATACCCTACAACAAAAACAAGGTTAAAGGGACAGTCCTGTCGGGGTATTTCTTTGGAAACGGAATTCGCTTATGTGCTCCTTGTTATGAAGTTGTCGAAATTTAACTTTAAAGAGTTTACCCCAAGTTATATATTTCAACTTCGTTATGCTATAATCATGTACTTATTGCACTTAATACATTAACTGTAATGTCTCCATGAATTTCGTTTCCATATTGAAAATTCATTTTATTGAAACTACACCACTTTCAATTTTGATATTTTCAGGATGATTTCGAGAAAACTGCGGTAGGAACCAACTGACATTCAAATAGACCACGGATTTTCTGGGAATGAGAACAGAACCGGAGGAGTATCACTCCCATAATGCAAATGGGTTCCAAGATCCGGCGGAAGTTCTACATTGCCGCTCTCCTGACAGTTTTGACCGTTGTCTTCTGTTTAACTTTTTTGTCACAAGAGAGTGGCGGGAAAGTGCACGTGAAAATTGAAGTTGTGACGTCACCAAATGGACTAGTGACGTCACTACTGAACAAATCCTCCGAATTTGTTGTACCGAACATTGTCCACTATGTGTGGTTTGGGGCTGATTTAAAATTCCGTTTTCATCACTTTCTGAGTTTCAAATCTGCTTTTAAAATGATCAAACCCAAAACAATCATGTTTCACCATGACAACCAGCCAATCGGAAAATGGTGGAAAACTGCCAAGAAAGAAATACCAATAATATCATTGATAAAACGCCAACCTCCTCTTCAAATATTCGGAAATAAAATCGTCAAATCGGAGCACAAATCCGACGTAGCACGCATGGCCATTCTTAGAGAATATGGAGGGATATATCTGGATACTGACGTCATCGCCTTGAAAAGCTTTGATCCTCTCAGGCGATACCAATACACAATGGGCATCGAATACCATGGCAACCCTGGTCGCCTTAACAACGGGATCATAATATCAGCCCCAAATGCAACGTTTCTAACGCTATGGAACAGCACGTACAGAAACTTCACCAAACGGGAATGGGACTACCACGATTCAGTTATACCATATAACCTTCAGTTTGAGCACCCTAAGTTGATTCATGTTGAGGAGAAGACCTTGAATTATCCCAGTGGGAAGAAAATTGATTTGATCTACAAGAAGAGCTTTGATTGGTCGAGAAATTATGCAATGCATCTATGGTACAGGCTTTATGATACAGAACATGGTCCCACAGGCATCAAGTCAATGAACAATACCTTTGGACAAATTGCCCGATATATTTATTATGGTTCGAAAAATCTGAGATAACATTTCCTTTTTGGCACCACTCTTAAAATTAACAGGAAAGTTGGATTACGTATTTAAGGGTATCAATCTGATATGTTTAATATGACTTGAAAGATCTGAGATAACATTCTTTATTTTGGCGATATATAAATCAGATAATACACGGCTTCTCGATGATCAAGCCAATTTTTATCTTTCTTGAGGTAAAAACAGACTATCTTTTATGTCTTGTTTGGCATACTTCAGAAAAATCGAAATGTTTGTCTACGGGTAGAATATCGGTGACACGGTACATAAGTCAGATAAAACAAGACACAAACTGAAATGAATGAACAGGCTTGCATAGGTAGAAATGAAATGATGAGGAAAACTGTGTGATGTCTTGTGCCAGTAACACTTCACAGAAACGGTACATAAGTCAGATAAGACACTGGTTAGCGTGAAAATAATGGTTTGCAAATCATTCATGTAAAGGTATAAATAATGATATTCATAAGGTAATAAAATCTTACAATGTATCTTACAACGGTATTGAGAAATTGTACAATCTGTTTATTTCGACGCCTTTCCCGAAATTTAAATGAATGACGTAAAATAACCTCATCAACGACATGAAGTGATTCGGTATATAAGTCAGATAAGACATGACTTAATGGTAATTGACTTCTTGTGTTGTGTTTCCTCGGTTACTCCTAACGGGGCATAGCACGTTTTAAGGAGGCGTATACTGTGATGTAAGAAAAAGTAAGAGAAATGGTTCCATTTGAAAGACAATGTATTTAAATAAAATCAAGCGGTAATAAATTAGATATATAAAGTTTAGTCATGTGACACTGATTCCTTTTTCTTCCACAAATTGAATAAAATGTGTTCAAACAAAAATGGCCGCCAATGGACTTTATGTGAATCTGTATAATTTTTTCTCTGACTATAGATGATAGGTTTGTGTAATGAGATTTTTTACTAACACATCTAGCATTATTGTACTATAAGTAGATAATTTAAAATATCAAATAAAAAAAACCCCTTGCTACTACCCCTTTGCCCCTAAAACGGATGATGCACTGGAAAGTTTATGACTTGCCCTGGTGCTTTAGATGAAGGTGACAAAGTGCATATATTAGAGAAGTCGCGGTTTTACCATCTTCCTACGCAGAGCCTAAAAGGCCAGTTTCCAAACTGTCATTTTATGCCTTGCTGCATAGCCTTGAGTTTTCTGTGCTTGCTCTGTACTCTGTAGGGGCACTGTAGCAGCACAGAAAAGTAAAGTCTCTGCAGCAAGGCATAAAATGACAGTTTGGAAACTGGCCTTTTAGGCTCTGCGTAGGAAGATGCGGTTTTACGGGTATTCAACTTTATTCCAACACTAAATGTACGTCCGAATCGTTCGTGGGAGGTTCTGTGTGAATTAGAGGAATAGAAACATAAAAAGGTATAAATGTTTATGTAAATATATCAGTGAATGTTTACATGTACCAATGATAGAAATCATAACAATAACAACGAAATCAGTCTTGGTAGTTGACCATGTTTTGGTAGAAAGTTAATAAATAACGTTTGGCGTGTGTTCACACGGGTATAACCTGTCTGAACTTACCGTATTTCCTCGATTAGACGCCCCCGGCCTGTCTTTTTCCAGACCCCTTTACACCCGGCGTGTATTCGAGATCCGGCGTCTATTTGAGGCCGGCGTCTATTTATTTTTTAGTAGGCAATTTCGTTCACGTCACACGTAGAGGAGAATACATCATTTGCGTTTAACGACGGGAGCATTAATTAATCAACTTTTCATCCGGCTTCTATTCGAGACCCGGCGTCTATTCGAGGAAATACGGTATCTTGTATAACTGGCGCCGATTAGGATGCAGCATTTTGTGTTATACTTTGTAACTCAAGTTGTGGATTCGCAGAATGGACACCGGTCATATGAATATTAATGAAGGGAGAGTTTATCGCGGTCAGCTGAAATTGAATTTGCTTTAAATTTGAATTTAATATGGATAAAGATACCTTACCACAAAGTATGTTCATATACCCTTACCCCTATCTTGTATTTTGTACTGCCATATTTCATTTACATCAAAAATTCAATCAAAGCAAGACGAATGCCACGCTTTATAAGAAGCTACTGTGATTTTATGTGCGCTTTGTATTTTTTTTCTTAAGTTTTCTCTGTTATAATTTTTTTTTCAAATTACTTTTGTATTGATTAAATATTCTGTACAGCCGACGTTTTCGCTTTATTTTTCACAACATATATATAACACTATGAAGATAATATTTTTTATTGGCGAACTTCGTTTTTACTTTTGGTAACAAAGAATATCTATATTGTTTCTTGTTTTAATTCTTTTTTGTTTGAAGCCCTTTTGTCATACAATGGCAATCCGTGATTAACTTAAGCTATTGAGGAACGAATAGATCACTCGGTAGAAACATATTTCGTCAAAAGTTTGATATCAAATTTACATGTTTTAATCATCATGACAGTTACTTATTTCGACGTCCAAAGAACAGTACCCTCTGCAAAAGTGCCGGAGATTTAAACGAACCCGCTTTCGATGAAGTCATCATTATGTGTTTAGTTACTGTAATTCAACTTGGGTCGGCAACGGGTACCTGACTCGGAAAAAAAGAAAAGAAAATCGAGTCGTGCACGACAAGGACGCCTTTCAAGCGCATATTTAAGAAACGCAATTGCAAGATGGCAAGACTTGATTCGCCTTCATGCCAACATTCTGGGGCTGCCATTTCGGTCATTATGGTAAATTTTCTCCTATTTAACGAATTTTGGTCCGATTTTCACCAGGTTAGTCGCAAAATTATACAAAAAAAACCAAAGAATTCAGTAAAAATACTTATTCATTTAAAAAAAATATCTTAAAATTTTTTTTTTGAGTACCGAAATAACTTTTCATATTTATTTCAAGGTTGACGTTGCCGACGAGGATCGGCCAATAAGCTTCAATATCTAAATGCCTCTCATTAAACCTGTAATTAAAAATGAAATTAAACATGTTTGATCACACTTGATAATTAATGCTAGATAAATTTAAAGCAACTGAAGGAGTGGACTGACTAGACAAAACTGAAATTAATTTCTTTCGATGTGTGTAGCACTTAATGAAAAAAATATATGAATTATGAACAATTTATTTCTTTTTAGCCAATTCGGCTTTCGGTTTTCACTGAACCAAAACCTGCTAGACAGATGAGATATATGAATTGGATCCCTTTATTCACTTAAATCCCATTCGCATAATGCATGCAGCTCAAGCATCAACTAAACTTGCTGATCGGGCATTCTCGAAAAGAGCCCCCATCTTGTGGAACAGTCTACCATTTGAACTTAAAACAGCAAGCTCTCAGACAACCTTCAATAGCTCTGTAAACACGTTCCTGTTTAAAGACGCATTTAATATGTAATATTTCTCTTGTTCAGCGCCATTGAGCAGCTTAAAGTTCACATAACCACAAACATATTTCACTATTTTCTTTGGAATATAGAAAGTCAGATTACAATATTGTATATTGCGTTAAAGTTCGCTACTCAAATATGTTTAGTTTGGTAATGAAAGTCGTTTTTGAAAGCCACTTTTGATGGGCCGCTAAGACCTATCTGACAACAAACAAGTGAATGCACGACTGGTCACGCCCCCATTTTGTGACGTTATAAACAGAATCAGACTCGTTATCTATACATCTATCGTAACAATACCACAAGAAAAAAACCCTAATAATTAACGATTTTCAGAAAATGTTTTCCACTCAGTTAGATAAATCATTTGACGTCGTAACGCTAATTAAACAATGGTAATTAAACAATTATTTAGGCGGTATTTCAGTTGAAATAATGATGCGTTACTCTGTATAGTCTGTTTATTACGTCACACCCGCGCGAGTTTTATGGCCCCTAACCCAGGTGGGGTTTTCACAGCTGATAATTACGCTGTCTAAATGAAAGGCTAATTAAAGGTGTTTATTGGACAAATTAACAAAAATTACGTCCAGCTTTTATTTTTTTGAAAAATCTTTGAACGAAAATCGAGAAGTGGTAAGGTCGTGACCAGTCATGCATTCACTTGTTTGTTGTCAGATAGGTCTTAGCGGCCCATCAAAAGTGGCTTTCAAAAACGGCTTTCATTACCAAACTAAACATATTTGAGTAGCGACCTTTAACGCACTATACAACATTGTAATCAGACTTTCCATATTCCAAAGAAAATAGTGAAATATGTTTGTGGTTATGTGAACTTTAAAGCGTTTAAAAAGACATCTATTTGCAGACATGGACAGCCTCTAACAAATAAGAGTCACAAATGATTAAATCTGAAATAATCATGGTGGAGTATTTTACAAAAAATAAACTCATGTCCAAAAGAAACGATACCATACAAATCCCAAAATAAGTCAATCCACTGCAGATAAATAAGACTAAAACATAGTAATATCATTTCTTCAGTAGTCAACTTACGTCTATGCACAATTTGGAAACATTATCTTTTCATTTTTGCGAGAAACATGCATTTGAAAAAAATCATCGATCTGGAATCTCCTTAACTAGGCGAGATAGCAGAGAGAAATTGGACACTTTCGCTTGTTTCAAACGTTCTAGTGCAGTGACGCGTCAACGCATTTATGTCAAATAAAGTGAATTATATCAACAACATTTTTTTCTGACATAAATTCAATACTTTATCAATTTTAAAGTGAAATGACAAAAGTTCTGTTCATAAAACAATTTGAAATTTTGATTTATGCACTCCATGTATATTTGAAAAGACACAAAATCAAAAGTATCTTTTCCTGAAGAATGAAAATGTGCATACTTTTTTTTACAAGATATATGCCTGTTAGACACACTTAAATTCGACTCTGTCAGGTTATAGAATTTTGTTTCGGACGACTTTGAAAACTTGGTATCGTTTCTTTTGGACATGAGTTTACTTTATAAAAAAATTCCGAATGGGCCTTTCATGTTTCCGAAAGAATATGGTATCTTTGTCGCTTGAATTTGATTGAAGACGAATAGCAGTTTTACTTATGTGCCCTGTTTATTCACATCTTAGGGAACATACTTGAAAACATAAACTCACGGGCAAAAGAAAGGTTTCACCTCACTTGGTTTCGATTTTACAACGATTTGAAATATATATGACGCATTTGATTATGGAATCATCAACATTAATCATATCTACAATATTTCATATGAATTGATCGTTGATTGATTCATTTTTTGTTAAGATATCTTTGTTTAAAGAAGACCGGGATAAAAAATGAAATTTACACCAACATGACCCCTACCATGTTAAAAAGGGTGTAAATGAGTGGAAAACAAGGTTTGTTTTGTGATTTTTTAGTAAAATATAGCTTATATATCGATGGCCATTTGTTGTTTATTAAAATTAATTTTCAAAAAAAAAAAAAAAAAAAAATCAAACACGTCTAGAAGTATTCTTTGATTGATAACTAAAGGCTTGCACTGTTCTGTTTTAGCGTACGACGCCTAAAAATGAAAATATTTGTAATTGAAAATTATGTATATGATGAAATCAACTAAGGTGAAACCTTTCTTTTGCCCGTGAGTTTATTATTTCAGATATACTGTGGCGACCTATTACCCCCAACGTTATATGTGCGTTATATGTCGATAAGTCGGCGAACGCGAGCCTGTACTGCACCAAGCTAGACTCAATATGGGAGTATAACGAGTGTTATAGAGGCTAGGTTTACTTAGTCTGCATGTTGATGGAAATTTAAAAATCGAAACCGTGTCAAGAACCCAAATTTTCAATTATTCTGTGTCCCGTTGTTTGCTCTGCTTCTTATCAGTGGGAAACAGTATCAACTCTACATGTTAATTGAAATTTAAAAAAACAACCCATGTCACGAAGTCCAATTTGAATTTAGATTGACATTAACCACAACCGTTTTTAAATAGAAATAGTTTTATCGACTCTTCGTGTTGGTTGAAATTTTAAACATAAAACCTGTTTCACGAAGTTCAATTTTCATTTAGATAGACTCCATTTATCACGACTGTTAGTTAGTAGAAATAGTTTTAATCAAGTCAACATGTTGGTTGAAATTAAAAATCAAACCCATGTCACGAAGTCCAATTTTCAATTAGACCGACTCCATTTACCACGACCGTTATTCATTATTAATAGTTTTTATCAAGTCTATAATTATGTTGATTGAAATTTTTAAAATTCCAACCCGTGTCACGAAGTCCAAATTTCACGACCCCATTTAAACTACCGTTTTCAGGAGGAAACGTTTTTTCTAACAAGGCTATATGTTGGTTGAAATTTAAAAAATCCAACCCGTGTCACGAAGTCCAAATTTCATGACCCCATTTACAACTACCGTTTTTCAGGAGATTTTTTTTTTATCAAGTCAACATGTTGGTTGAAATGTTAAAAATCCAACCCGTGGCACGAAGTCCAAATTTTATTTGAACCATTTTTGCTCAATTATACCGTTTCCTCTTAACAAAAGTCTCAAAGTTCCGCTTTTTATAAGTGCGAGACTGTATGAAGTCTTAAAGGATTGTGCTATCGGGGTATTTTCTGTTGCAACGAAATTCGCTTAAACGCTCTTCTTAATCAAATTGTCAATATAAATAAACATTATTATTACTCCAAGTAACATGTTTCAACTTGCTGGTTTTAAAGGGGCAGTAGCACGTTTTAGGGGGAATAAAAGGTAATTAATGTCAGGAAAATGAAAATGAATGGTTCCAATTGAAAGACAATGTATTTAAACTAAATGAAGCAGTAATAATTCAAATATATAACGTAAAGTTTGGCCATGCGATTCCTTTTTCTTACACAAAGTGAATTAAAGGTGTTCACACAAAATCTTCGCAAATGGATTTTATGTGAATCTTCATACTTTGTTCTCTGACTATGGATGATTGGTGTGTGTAATGAGATTATTGACACTGTCAAAATAATGTATTTAGCATTTACTTACAATTATAGTGAAAATTTTAACATATAAAAAACGTGCTACTACCCCTTTAAAATTACGTTCTAAAAGCAATTTATGCAAAAACTGAAATGTGCCCTTGAATTTCGTTTCCAACATCAATATCTCGAAAGGACTGTCCCTTTTAAATTCGAACCCATATAAAGCCAAAATTTTAAAATTATACCAGATCCTGTTATCTCCCGTGGTATTTAATAGTAAGAAACTTTATCACGTCTACATCTAGATGAAGAATCTTAAAATCGAAACCAGGTCACCCACACCAATTTTCAATTATGTTCCCTTTTATTAAAGCGCTATTCAGTTGTGGAACACTCAAGCAAGTCTAAGATACTAAGATCCCCCGTATATGAGATTATTTGTCACATTAACCAATGTTCAATCATACCCGAATCCCGTGGTATTCAGTAGAGAAAAAGACGGTTTTTATCAAGTCTACGTGTTCTAATAGCCCCGTTTATGAAATTATTTTGCATGCAAACTTAATCAAAAGCTATAAATATCTTAAGCCTACATGTAGATCAAACATCTTAAAATCGAATTCGTGTAATGAGCCTTTTTTTTCAAACATACCTCAGAAATACGAGACTTAATCAAGTCTACATGTAAAATCCAACCCGTGTCGCGAACCTCAATTTTCAGTATGCCGAATCCCGTTAAATCCCATGCTATTCAGTGGTGAAATAACTTGTCAAGTCAACATGTAAATCAAAAATCGAACCGTGTGATGAAGCCAAGTTTTCATTCATATCCCTTACCTAACCCTTGAGTCCGTTTTCAGCTTTGAAATACTTTATAAAGTCTATATGTAAATCAAAAATCTTAAAATCGTGCCACGATGCTTAGTTTTCAATCATATTCCTAACCCCCTTTGAGTCCGTTTTTCAGTAGTTTGAGTCTACATATAGATTACCAATCTTCATTAACTAAATACTCATTGAATGAAAATACAACGCTTATCAAATCTATAGGTTGCCCATTTATCTCAATAAATGAGAGACTTTATCAAGTCTAAATGTAGATCAAAAATCTTAAAATCGTGCCACGAAGCCCAGTTTTCAATCATATTCCTAACCCCCTTTGAGCCAGTTTTTCTGTAGTGTCAGACTTTACCAAGTCTACATATAGATTACCAATCTTCATTAACTAAATACTCATTGAATAAAAAGACAACGATTATCAAATCTATAGGTTGCCCATTTATCTCAATAAATGAGAGACTTTATCAAGTCTAAATGTAGATCAAAAATCTTAAAATCAAACCCTTGTCACGAAGCCCAGTTTCATATGATATACCTATACATGTAGATCAAAAATCTTGTCACGAAGGCTAATTTTCAATCATAATTACTTAATACCCCTTTAAGTCTCATATTTCAGTATTGAAATCAAATCTATATCAAATCTACAGTTTGCTGTGTTACCTCAATACATATTTAGTAAATGAGAGACTTTATCAAGTCTACATGTAGATCAAAAATCTTAACACGAAGTCCAATTTTCAATCATATCCCCTTTAAGTCTCATCTTTCAGTATTGAAATCAAATCTATATCAAATCAAATATCAAATCTACAGTTTGCTGTGTTACCTGAAAACATTGCTAGCGATTAAGAGACTTTATTAAGTCTACATGTAGATAAAAAATCTTACAATCGTGCCACTCACGATCATATTTCAATCATATTCTTACCTAGCCCATTTGAGTCCGTTTTTTCTCTCAGTATTTTGAGACTTAACCAAGTCTATATATAGATGAACAATCTTCATCAACTCAATACTCATTGAATAAAAAAAAAACGCTTTTCAAATCTACCTCAATAAATGACAGACCATATCTACATGTAGATCAAAAATCTTAAAATCGTGTCACTCACGATCATATTTCAATCATATTCTTACCTAGCCCATTTGAGTCCGTTTTTTCAGTATTTTGAGACTTAACCAAGTCTACATATAGATGAACAATCTTCATCAACTCAATACTCAATGAATGAAAAGACAACGCTTTTCCAATCTACCTTAATGAATGAGAGATTTTATCAAGTCTACACGTAGATCAAACTCTCAAAATCGTGTCACTCACGAAGTCCAATTTCCAATCAAGTTCTTCCCAAAGGCCCCGAGTACGGCTATTCATTATTAAACCCCGTTACCTCAAGCGCTATTCAACTGTGCGTGTACTTATTAAGTCGAGACGCATTCTTATCAGATGAATCGAACCCCATGTTAATCCTTTCACTTTCACCGGCTTGTTGTCTACCCGGGGTACTGTATATTTACTTACGGGTGGGTCACGCTATGTAAACACGTGCAGTTATCATAATAAATCTGTGGAGCACAACTGGTTGTTTGTGTCCATGTGTTTACGTGGAAACTCGGTTTATCGAAAGTGATATTTGAGATCGTAAAGTGACAGTGTGGAAAGTGATTTGTGAATGAATACGCTGTTCGTATATGTACTGAGAGTGTTGAAAGTGATTTGTGATTGACTTCGATGTTCGTAAACTGAGACTGTGGAAAGTGATTTGTGATTGAATACGCTGTTCGTATACTGAGAGTACATGTGGAAAGTGATTTGTGAATGTATACGCTGTTCGTATATATACTGAGAGTGTGGAAAGTGATGTGTGAGTTACTTCGCTGTTCGTATATATACTGAGAGTGTGGAAAGTGATTTGTGAATGAATACGCTGTTCGTATACTGAGAGCACATGTGGAAAGTGATTTGTGAGTTACTTTGCTGTTAGTATACTGAGAGTTTGGAAAGTGATTTGTGAGTTACTTTGCTGTTCGTATATATACTGAGAGTGTGGAAAGTGATTTGTGAGTTACTTTGCTGTTCGTATATATACTGAGAGTGTGGAAAGTGATTTGTGAATGAATACGCTGTTCGTATACTGAGAGCACATGTGGAAAGTGATTTGTGAGTTACTTCGCTGTTAGTATACTGAGAGTGTGGAAAGTGATTTGAGGTGATTTTCACTGTTCATCTGAAAAGAAATTAAACATGTATGGGAAGTGATATTTCAAGGGATTTTCGCTGTCACCTAACTAGAGAATTGAGGTGTATGGAAAGTGATTTGAGGTGATTTTCACTGTTCACATGGAAAGAAATGCAACATGTATGGAAAGTGATATTTCGAGTGATTTTCGATTACAATTAACAGTGAAACTATAGGTGTATGGAAATAAAAGATTTTTCCAGAAGACATGAACAGATTAAACGTGAGAGTGAATATGATACCATTTTGGCCGTATAAAAATGTTTGTGATTATTTCTTGTGAATCATTGGAATACTTATCTTGTATTCTAAAAAATTAAATAAACGACAGAAAGAGATTGTTTGATTATCTATTAAGGACAACCATAAGGTCTCATTAATTGGATGTGAGTTAATTAACATGACTCTAATTGCTTCCTATACGCCATTTTGTTCTGAACAACAAAACAAGGGGCGTAAATTAATAACTCACTGAACTCTGAACAAAAATATACTTTTACATGTGATTATGTGTAACGTAATACGATACGTTTACGTTGTACAATAATAGCCCAATATCATCATCATCACGTGCCGCTAATTAGCTGAATTTTTACCTGGAGTTTTTACCTGAAACGAAAGGAGATTGAAATCACGTGCCGATAATTAGCGGAATATTTACCTGAAACGAAAGGAGATTGAAGCGAGATATTCTCACAGCAACTATCCAATCAGTATACAGTTCATCTGGAACAGAAATCTGTTCTACCTCTCTTGAAGCTTTGTGTGTTGACATAACTACTATCGACAATCTACAAGTTGAACACAAGTCATTCTAATTGAAGAAGAAACGTCACTTTGTACTAAAGGCAAAGATTGTTTCTGTTCTACTGTGGAGTTGCTGCGAGTCACATCTGTTCATTTCTAAGGGAGAAACTTCAAGTTGATAAACTGTAAATGTGTTTGACAACTTAACCACTATCGACAATCTACAAGTTATAACACAAGTCATAGTTCTTATTGAAGAAGAAATATCACTATGCACTGGAAGTAAGATTGTTTTTATTCTGCTGTGAAGTTGGTGAAAGTCACATCTGTACTTGGAAACAAATTCAATTTGTCCTAAAGGGAATTTAAATGTTCTTTGAAATAAGTCATAGTTCTTATTGAAGAAGAAACATCACTATGCACTGGAAGTAAGATTGTTTTTGTTCTGCTGTGAAGTTGGTGAAAGTCACATCCGTACTTGGAAAACAAATTAAGTTGTCCTTAAAGGGAATTTAAATGTTCTTTGAAGATTGAAAATAAGTCATAGTTCTTCTTGAGGAAGAAACTTCATATTTGCTCTACTGAAGAAAGTCTTTGTCGATTCATTGTGCCCACTGGAGGGGAAATATTAGTTTGTGTAACAAAGTAATTATTCTATTGTGGACCGCGCAATGAATTGAACAACAAGAGTAATCTTCTCTTTGAATTGTAGACAAAGGAATAATTCCACGAGGAATTATCGACAAACCTGATCAACAGTTCATGAATTATTTGTACTGACTGCTTGAGGAGTGACGAATTAATTCAGTGAACAGAAGAAACGACTCAAGAGGATTGTTTATCAACTATCCATTGATATTCATCGCTTCTGCAATCAATTTTAATTGAGGACATTAAGTTCCACACCGCTGCAAGATTCGTCATCATATCCAAACCAGGGGAAAGTTTCGCAAAAACTTTTCAATATTAATAAATTCACTTGGATATCTACCATCAGATTCAGCGAAGCAAATGAAATATACAACGGGGAACTTTCATTTTATAAAATAAACATATACACATAGTTCAAGGGAACTTTCATTTTATAAAATAAACATATAAACATAGTTCAAGGAGCACCGTACACTGAAAATAAGTTCAAGGAATTGTCAACAATAAACAATAGATTAACAATAAACATATAAACAAAGTTCAAGGAGCACCATACACTTGAAATACGTTCACGAGGAATTGTCAATAGATAAAGAATACAATTAATAAACATTGCTTGGTGACTTACTTTGCACTGCGGTGAAGCTAGGTTAAATTCAAAACGGAATTAGAAATTTGTGCTTTATAAACATTCAGGAGGAAATACCACAGTGAATCAAAGTCACATTTTAAGAGGAATTGTACCTATACTTGAAACATAAGGAAGAATTTCCGACGGTGAAGAAAAGTTACATTTTAAGAGGAATTGTAACTATACTTGAAACATAAGGAATTACCGACAGTGCATTAAAGTTACTTTCAAGAGGACACATTACTACACTTTAAACATATCGATCAAGGAGGAATTACCGAAAGTGCATTAAAGTTACATTCAAGAGGACTTATTTCTACACTTTAAACATATAAGATCTAGGAAGAATTCCCAACGTTTGAGAAGGTTACAAGGAATTTCAAACGCATCTAGTGAGGCGGAGATAAAAGTGCCCAGGAAACTACTTTCAATAGAAGACAAAGCCTGAAGTCCTTGTGTAGTGTTGAAGGATAAAAGGAAACCAATATGAAGATAAACGTCATTTTGGCAACCCTGTTTTTCATTTTTGAAGGTAGGTTGTCATTACTTTTATTCACGACTACGACTACGACTACGACTACGACTACCACTACCACTACCACTACCACTACTACTGCTACTACTACTACTACTCCTACTACTACTACTACTCTACTACTACTACCACTACTACTACTACTCTTACAACTACCACTACCACTACCACTACCACTACCACTACTACTACTACTACTACTACTCCTACTCCTACTACTACTACTACTACTACTACTACTACTACCACTACCACTACCACTACCACTACCACTACCACTACCACTACCACTACCACTACCACTACCACTACCACTACCACTACCACTACCACTACCACTACCACTACCACTACTACTCCTACTACTACTCCTACTACTACTCCTACTACTACTACTACTACTACTACTACTACTGTTGTAAATTTCTGGAAATCGAAATTATTATAGCTGTAAATTAAATTCAAAATCGATCCATTTTTGAGGGGTTGGTCCATACCAACTTTTTTGTTTGTTTGAATATTTGAGCAATTTCCATAAATGGTAACTGATATCACATCGATTACATACTTGGTTTTAGAATAAGTGACCCTGTAGCCCCTACTAAGTGGAGAACCTAACTAGCCACACTCTAAAGCAAAATTAAATATGAAGCAATGGCTCTATTTATTATGGCATATAACGGAATTTTGATATATAATAGCTCTACATTTAATTCAAAGTCGAACGCAATGGCTTTATTTTTTATAGCCTCACGAGTGATCATGTTGTTAATAGATTTAAAGGGGCACTAGCACGTTGTTGGGGAATATATGGTGATGTCAGGAGAATGAAAATAAATGCTTCCAATTGAAAGACAATGTATTTAGAATAAATGAGCAGTAATAATTCAAATATATACTTTAAAGTTCAGCCTTGCGATTCCTTTTTCTTACACAAAATGAAGCAAATGTGTTTAATGACCGCCAATGTGAATCTTTATAATTTGTTCTCTGATTATGGATGATTAGTTTGGTTTGCTTTTTCACATTATAAAAAAGAAACATTTAGCATTACAATTTGAAATTAAAATTAAAAAAACCAAAAAAAACGTGCTAGTGCCCCTTTAAATGGATGGGTGGATCGCGATAAGTTAAGCGTGGGATGTTCTTGATAGACACGTGCTCGTGATAACCTAGTCAAACACACGTGTCATCACAGTCTGTGTAAACAAAGACTGTTTTTATGATCGTTAAAGGTAGGTAACTACTGTAAAACAAACCTGTAAAAGTTACTGCAGTAGCTATAATGAACGCGCTGTAAAAAAGATCAACAACAAGAAGATTTTTTTAAAAATAAAGTGTCACATGATACAAAATAAATTCAAATATCACATAGTGAATGCCTTTTGGCCTACGAGACACTCAATACAATTAAAAGTATAAATTGATATTAATAAGTATATATTAAAGGGGCAGTAGCACGTTTTTAAGGGAATATAAGGTGATGTCAGGAAAATGAAAATTATTGTTTCCAATTGAAAGACAATGTATTTAAACTAAATGGAGCAGTAATAATTCAAATATATAACGTAAAGTTTAGCCATGCAATTCCCTTTTCTTACACAAAGAGAATTAAAGGTGTTCACACAAAATGGCCGCCAATGGATTTTTGTGTGAATCTTCATACTTTGTCCTCTGACTATGGATGATTGGCTTGTTTTGACACTGTCAAAATAATACATTAAGCAAAACCTTGCAATTATCATTGAAAAATTTCAGATATAAAATTATCAAAAAACGTGCTACTACCTCTTTAATAACTTTATTCTTCACCTAGACTTCATTTCATTGATCATGATAATGGTTCTCAGTTTCTTTTCCTGGGTTCAAGTATCCATGACGTCATACCAATTGTAAGAAAAAAATCCTAATTCATGTAACAAAGAACAAAAGCAAACAAACTATCAGCGTAGACAAGGTGGTAAATCTCTCTGAAGCCTCATCATTGTTTATGTTACTTTGTTCTTAACATAGATAATCTTTTGGTTATCTCGGCTTCTGGATTTGACGTCAGACCAAATGAAAGAAAAGTTGATAAGGTGGTAAATCTCCCTGAAGCCTAATCATTGTTTATATTACTTTGTTCTTAACATAGATAATCTTTTGGTTATCTCGGCTTCTGGATTTGACGTCAGACCAAATGTAAGAGAAATTGATGAGGTGGTAAATCTCCCTGAAGCCTAATCATTGTTTATATTACTTTGTTCTTAACATAGATAATCTTTTGGTTATCTCGGCTTCTGGATTTGACGTCAGACCAAATGAAAGAAAAGTTGATAAGGTGGTAAATCTCTCTGAAGCCTTATCATTGTTTATATTAATTTGTTCTTAACATAGATAATCTTTTGGTTATCTCGGCTTCTGGATTTGACGTCAGACCAAATGAAAGAAAAGTTGATAAGGTGGTAAATCTCTCTGAAGCCTTATCATTGTTTATATTAATTTGTTCTTAACATAGATAATCTGCTTCTGGATTTGACGTCAGACCAAATGAAAGAAAAGTTGATAAGGTGGTAAATCTCTCTGAAGCCTAATCATTGTTTATATTAATTTGTTCTTAACATAGATAATCTTTTGGTTATCTCGGCTTCTGGATTTGACGTCAGATCAAATGAAAGAAAAATTGATAAGGTGGTAAATCTCTCTGAAGCCTCATCATTGTTTATATTACTTTGTTCTTAACATAGATAATATTTTGGTTATCTCGGCTTCTGGATTTGACGTCAGATCAAATGAAAGAAAAATTGATAAGGTGGTAAATCTCTCTGAAGCCTTATCATTGTTTTTATTACTTTGTTCTTAACATAGATAATATTTTGGTTATCTCGGCTTCTGGATTTGACGTCAGACCAAATGAAAGAAAAGTTGATAAACTATTTTACAACGATCAAAACTCCAAAAACTGTCAGAATCGATTACGTTGGTAAATCTCTCTGAAGCCTAATCATTGTTTTTATTACTTTGTTCTTAACATAGATAATCTTTTGGTTATCTCGGCTTCTGGATTTGACGTCAGATCAAATGAAAGAAAAATTGATAAGGTGGTAAATCTCTCTGAAGCCTAATCATTGTTTATATTACTTTGTTCTTAACATAGATAATCTTTTGGTTATCTCGGCTTCTGGATTTGACGTCAGACCAAATGAAAGAAATGTTGATAAGATGGTAAATCTCTCTGAAGCCTAATCATTGTTTTATTACTTTGTTCTTAACATAGATAATCTTTTGGTTATCTCGGCTTCTGGATTTGACGTCAGACCAAATGAAAGAAATGTTGATAACATATTTTACAACGATCAAAACTCCAAAAACTGTCAGAATCGACTACGTTGGTAAAGCTCTCTGATATTTCTACAATTCCTAATCATTGTTTTTATCACTTCTTTACGTAGATATTCAGATGGTTATTTTGGTTTCTGAGTATGACGTCAAACCAATTGAAAGAAAAAAACACAATTTATTTACAAAGATCAAAAAGTCCAAAAACTGTCAGCATCGAATACGTTTGTAAATCTATCTGAAAATTCGATGATTGATTCATCACTTTACTCTTTACGTACATTTCATGATAATCAGCTTCTTATCTATTGTTCTAAACTAGTGTCCAAAATAAACGCTACCTAGTTTTCAACGTCGTCCAAAACAAAATTGTATTACCTTACAAGGTGGAATTTAAGTTTATAACACACGTAGGTAACGTACAAGTGATGGCATACTAATCTCGTACGACACACGTGTGTCGTATTGCGTTGACCTGTGTCGTATCAACATGACCTCGCATTCCACAGACTTGATTGGTTAACCAATGACCTCTCATTTAGGGTCAACTAAAACAAGACTTTTTTCGAATTAACAACAAACATGTCATTTCTTCAAGTTTACAGTAACTGTTTTATATACTTTTAAAATCGTGATTACATACTAAGTAAAATTACGATTTGATCAATGTGCAAAATCGATATTATAACAAATTAGTAGATCAGCGAATGCATTAATACAATTAATTATTTATTATCATTTCTCCAGAGGACAACTTACTTATGTTAACATTTTTCAATGAATTATCATGTTTGCGAGATAGCCGCTTTTCTGAAAAAAACCACATCGATTTGAAATCTCCCAACTAGGCGAGACAGCACAGAGAAATTGAACACTGTTGCTTGTTTTGAAACGTTCTAGAGCATTGACGTGTCAACGGAATTTATGTCAAATAAAGTGCATTATATCGACAACATTTTTTTTCACCCGAATTCCATACTTTATCAATCTTAAACTGAAATGTCGATCATTCTGTGCAAAAAACAATTCGAAATTGTTTTTATCACTTTGTTTTTAACGTAGACCATCAGTTGGTTATTGCCCCTTCTAGGTATGACGTCAGAGCAATTGAAAGAAAAATTCATAATTTATACTAGATTAGCGTTTGCAGGACACCGCTAAAGCAGAGTAGCCCCGAAACTTGGAGTTTTCGCCTTTTCGGCCTTCTACATGTCACAGCAAATTTTGCATTTTCTCGTGACCTTGACCTTTGACTTTAAAGTTCACACAATCAGTGAACACTTTTCTATATAACTACTGCAGATAGATGTTATAACCGTCCGTTAGATTAAATGCATCACATTCCTTTTATATATTGATTAAATCTGTGACACTGCGATTTTGTTCTTTGTATATCTTTTGTATTTTTTTGTATTTCAGTTTACATATACCAACAATCTAGTTAAAACTATCTGTAATGTTGTCGTCCCCTAAGTCCTTACGTTACATCTAGCTACTAATCCACCTGGTCCGTGTCGCACATGCGCGGAAATCAACCAATGGAAAAAGAACTGGCTGATCTCTTTGAACTAGATTGCATATACCAACTGTGTCTTTTTACTTTTTTTACGAGATTTTACGAGATCTCTTTGATTGCTGAGCCGTTACTCTAACTAACTCAATAACAGTCAGTGACCAAAAGTGTGTTAGCAATGTAATTTCTCATTTACGTACACATTAGCAATTACACGAATGGTTCTCATAAATTAAGTCTATTTGTTCTGATATTTGCCTATGGCCTGTAAATCATCTCAGCTACAAGCACAAAATTACACTCATCTCTGGGTGATTTAGTTATGGAATGACATTTATTTAAACATCATATGTACAACTTATGATTTTAATGTTCCATTGACGGCAATCGGCATGTTTCATATGGGTTATTAAATAAAGTGTATTTGTAATGATATTGATAGGTTAATTTTATTAAAATTATGTGTCTATAGCCCTGGTAATTTCTGACATGCTAGTAGAGATTTCAAAATGAATCAACAAACAACTTATTCGCAAAAATATTTCTCTTCATTGCAAACGAATATGTGTATATTGGAATAACGCCAATGAGAGCAGTCTTTTGGCCACTGACTGTATGAATTCCACAACAGCACTGTTAATTATTTGACAGCAGGCACCGTATATTCTTCTCGGTAAAGAATGAAGCGCCCGTGCTCGCCATACTAGACGAATGTAAAGCACGTGATAAGTGAGGGTGGTCTCTTCGTGCATAAGAAATGAATTCTCAGAGGTTATGCCATCGAAAATGCGTAGCTATCAAGTAATTTTCTTCATGCTTTTGCCAAGTTATTGTTGTGTGAGTTTATAAGACAAATAACAAACTCAATTTGTTAGAAAATAGAAAGGCTCCACCACCTCACCTCACCTCACCTCACCTCACCCTTCCCACCTCACCTCCCCAAATTCACCTCCCCCACGTCACAACCCCCAACTCCCCGACCCCCACCTCACCGTCTTTTATCCTTTACTTAAATCTCCATTTCTTACTCACAGGGGCAACTGGTCTCGATTGTTTCTCGTGTATTTCCCTCAACACAAACAGACAATGCATGCAGAGAGACCCGGTTACTTGTGGATGGGGAGAGATCTGTTACAACACTGTGGAGAGGGGAGGATTCTCGGGGATACAGTACACCAAGGTGGGTAATACATATAGAGGGTGTATGTAGAGAGACCAGGAGACTTGTGGATGGGGAGAGATCTGTCACAACACTGTGGAGAGGGGAGGATTCTCGGGGATACAGTACACCAAGGTGGGTAATACATATAGAGGGTGTATGTAGAGAGACCTGGAGACTTGTGGATGGAGACAGATCTGTCACAACACTGTGGAGAGGGGAGGATTCTCGGGGATACAGTACACCAAGGTGGGTAATACATATAGAGGGTGTATGCAGAGAGACCCGGTTACTTGTGGATGGGGAGAGATCTGTCACAACACTGTGGAGAGGGGAGGATTCTCGGGGATACAGTACACCAAGGTCGGTAATACATATAGAGGGTGTATGCAGAGAGACCCGGTTACTTGTGGATGGGGAGAGATCTGTCACAACACTGTGAAGAGGGGAGGATTCTCGGGGATACAGTACACCAAGGTGGGTAATACACATAGAGGGTGTATGTAGAGAGACCAGGAGACTTGTGGATGGGGAGAGATCTGTCACAACACTGTGGAGAGGGGAGGATTCTCGGGGATACAGTACACCAAGGTGGGTAATACATATAGAGGGTGTATGTAGAGAGACCTGGAGACTTGTGGATGGAGACAGATCTGTCACAACACTGTGGAGAGGGGAGGATTCTCGGGGATACAGTACACCAAGGTGGGTAATACATATAGAGGGTGTATGCAGAGAGACCCGGTTACTTGTGGATGGGGAGAGATCTGTTACAACACTGTGGAGAGGGGAGGATTCTCGGGGATACAGTACACCAAGGTGGGTAATACATATAGAGGGTGTATGCAGAGAGACCTGGAGACTTGTGGATGGGGAAGATCTGTCACAACACTGTGGAGAGGGGAGGATTCTCGGGGATACTGTACACCAAGGTGGGTAATACATATAAATGGTGTATGAAGAGAGACCAGGAGACTTGTGGATGGGGAAGATCTGTCACAACACTGTGGAGAGGGGAGGATTCTCGGGGATACAGTACACCAAGGTGGGTAATACATATACAGGGTGTATGCAGAGAGACACAGAGACTTGTGGATGGGGAGAGATCTGTCACAATACTGTGGAGAGGGGAGGATTCTCGGGGATACAGTACACCAAGGTGGGTAATACATATACAGGGTGTATGCAGAGGGACCAAATTACTTGTGGCTGGGGAGAGAACTGTCACAACACTGTGGAGAGGGGAGGATTCTCGGGGATACAGTACACCAAGGTGGGTAATACATATAGAGGGTCTATGCAGAGGGACCCAATTACTTGTGGATGGAGACAGATCTGTTACAACACTGTGGAGAGGGCAGGATTCTCGGGGATACAGTACACCAAGGTGGGTAATACATATAGATTGTGTATGCAGAGAGACACGGAGACTTGTGGATGGGGGGGGGGGGGGGGGAGATCTGTTACAACACTGTGGAGGGGGGGGATTCTCGGGGATACAGTACACCAAGGTGGGTAATACATATAGAGGGTGTATGCAGAGAGACCTGGAGACTTGTGGATGGGGAGAGATATGTTACAACACTGTGGAGAGGGGAGGATTCTCGGGGATACAGTACACCAAGGTGGGTAATACATATAGAGGGTGTATGCAGAGAGACCTGGAGACTTGTGGATGGGGAAGATCTGTCACAACACTGTGGAGAGGGGAGGATTCTCGGGGATACTGTACACCAAGGTGGGTAATACATATAAATGGTGTATGAAGAGAGACCAGGAGACTTGTGGATGGGGAAGATCTGTCACAACACTGTGGAGAGGGGAGGATTCTCGGGGATACAGTACACCAAGGTGGGTAATACATATACAGGGTGTATGCAAGGGGACCCAATTACTTGTGGATGGGGAGAGATCTGTCACAACACTGTGGAGAGGGGAGGATTCTCGGGGATACAGTACACCAAGGTGGGTAATACATATAGAGGGTCTATGCAGAGGGACCTAATTACTTGTGGATGGAGACAGATCTGTTACAACACTGTGGAGAGGGCAGGATTCTCGGAGATACAGTACACCAAGGTGGGTAATACATATAGATTGTGTATGCAGAGAGACACGGAGACTTGTGGATGGGGGGGGGGGGGAGATCTGTTACAACACTGTGGAGGGGGGGGGGGATTCTCGGGGATACAGTACACCAAGGTGGGTAATACATATAGAGGGTGTATGCAGAGAGACACGGAGACTTGTGGATGGGGAGAGATATGTTACAACACTGAGGAGAGGGGAGGATTCTCGGGGATACAGTACACCAAGGTGGGTAATACATATACAGGGTGTATGCAGAGGGACCCAATTACTTGTGGATGGAGACAGATCTGTTACAACACTGTGGAGAGGGCAGGATTCTCGGAGATATAGTACACCAAGGTGGGTAATACATATAGATTGTATATGCAGAGAGACACGGAGACTTGTGGATGGGGGGGAGATATGTTACAACACTGTGGAGGGGGGGGGGGGAGTCTCGGGGATACAGTACACCAAGGTGGGTAATACATAGAGAGGGTGTATGCAGAGAGACCCGGTTACTTGTGGATGGGGGGAGATCTGTCACAATACTGTGGAGAGGGGAGGATTCTCGGGGATACAGTACACCAAGGTGGGTAATACATATAGAGGGTCTATGCAG
Organism: Steromphala cineraria; assembly: GCA_916613615.1. NCBI lineage: Eukaryota > Metazoa > Mollusca > Gastropoda > Trochida > Trochidae > Steromphala > Steromphala cineraria. The sequence goes on along the minus strand of OU744737.1, from coordinate 30,636,196 downwards.
AGGGACCCAATTACTTGTGGATGGAGACAGATCTGTTACAACACTGTGGAGAGGGGAGGATTCTCGGGGATACAGTACACCAAGGTGGGTAATACATATAGAGGGTGTATGCAGAGAGACCTGGAGACTTGTGGATGGGGACAGATCTGTTACAACACTGTGGAGAGGGGAGGATTCTCGGGGATACAGTACACCAAGGTGGGTAATACATATAGAGGGTGTATGTAGAGAGACCTGGAGACTTGTGGATGGGGAAGATCTGTCACAACACTGTGGAGAGGGGAGGATTCTCGGGGATACTGTACACCAAGGTGGGTAATACATATAAATGGTGTATGAAGAGAGACCAGGAGACTTGTGGATGGGGAAATCTGTCACAACACTGTGGAGAGGGGAGGATTCTCGGGGATACAGTACACCAAGGTGGGTAATACATATACAGGGTGTATGCAGAGGGACCCAATTACTTGTGGATGGGGAGAGATCTGTCACAACACTGTGGAGAGGGGAGGATTCTCGGGGATACAGTACACCAAGGTGGGTAATACATATAGAGGGTCTATGCAGAGGGACCTAATTACTTGTGGATGGAGACAGATCTGTTACAACACTGTGGAGAGGGCAGGATTCTCGGAGATACAGTACACCAAGGTGGGTAATACATATAGATTGTGTATGCAGAGAGACACGGAGACTTGTGGATGGGGGGGGGGGGGGGAGATCTGTTACAACACTGTGGAGGGGGGGGGGGGGGGATTCTCGGGGATACAGTACACCAAGGTGGGTAATACATATAGAGGGTGTATGCAGAGAGACACGGAGACTTGTGGATGGGGAGAGATATGTTACAACACTGAGGAGAGGGGAGGATTCTCGGGGATACAGTACACCAAGGTGGGTAATACATATACAGGGTGTATGCAGAGGGACCCAATTACTTGTGGATGGAGACAGATCTGTTACAACACTGTGGAGAGGGCAGGATTCTCGGAGATATAGTACACCAAGGTGGGTAATACATATAGATTGTATATGCAGAGAGACACGGAGACTTGTGGATGGGGGGGAGATATGTTACAACACTGTGGAGGGGGGGGGGGGAGTCTCGGGGATACAGTACACCAAGGTGGGTAATACATAGAGAGGGTGTATGCAGAGAGACCCGGTTACTTGTGGATTGGGGGAGATCTGTCACAATACTGTGGAGAGGGGAGGATTCTCGGGGATACAGTACACCAAGGTGGGTAATACATATAGAGGGTCTATGCAGAGGGACCCAATTACTTGTGGATGGAGACAGATCTGTTACAACACTGTGGAGAGGGGAGGATTCTCGGGGATACAGTACACCAAGGTGGGTAATACATATAGAGGGTGTATGCAGAGAGACCTGGAGACTTGTGGATGGGGACAGATCTGTTACAACACTGTGGAGAGGGGAGGATTCTCGGGGATACAGTACACCAAGGTGGGTAATACATATAGAGGGTGTATGTAGAGAGACCAGGAGACTTGTGGATAGGGAGAGATCTGTTACAACACTGTGGAGAGGGGAGGATTCTCGGGGATACTGTACACCAAGGTGGGTAATACATATAGATTGTGTATGTAGAGAGACACGGAGACTTGTGGATGGAGACAGATCTGTTACAACGATGTGGAGAGGGGAGGATTCTTAGGGATACAGTACACCAAGGTGGGTTTTATCGTTATGAGATTTTCAGGGTTTTATGAGACACAGATGTTGTATTTACAGCGTTGTATGAGACGTATTACAGGGTTGTTTGAGATATATGTTGTATTTACAGGATTTATTGAAACATACGTTGTATTCACAGGATTTATTGAGACATACGTTGTATTCACAGGGTTACATTAGAAATACGTTGTTTGTAAGGGTTTGTTGTAGATATAGGTTACATTTAAAGGGATACGTTGTATTTACAGGGTCGTATGAGTTATACGTTGTATTTACAGGGTTGTATGAGATATATGTTGTATTTATAGGGTTGTATAAGATATATATTGCATTCACAGGGCTGTATGAGCGCCAGCCACTGTTACGGTCTACATAATCTCAACTCCGGAAAGTCATGTGACCTTGACCCTTCCATCTGCGTCTTCTGCTGTGAGGGGGAACTTTGCAATATGGCGACTTCATTACTTCCGGTTCCAGGGTTCGCTGTTGTGACGTCACTATTAACACTTATGACGCAATTCTGAGTCCGTCAGATAATAAAATAAATGTTATTTTCAGGCATATGTCATTGTTTTATTCGATATAACGGTACGAGGGGTTCACTTAGTTTTGCAATCTGGGCATTATGTATACATCAGTATTGTCAGCGGGTGTTTCTATAACCCAATATGTTACATAAACATATGTCAAAACAGTTTAGAGACAACCGTTATTAACATATATATAATAGCTGCACTTACCTATACTTGTGATCCCCTTAAAGGGGCAGTAGCACGTTTTTAGGGGGGATATCAGGTGATGTCAGGAAAATGAAAATAAATGGTTCCAATTGAAAGACATTGTATTTAAACTTAATGGAGCAGTAATAATTAAAATATATAATGTAAAGTTCAGCCATGCAATTGCTTTTTCTTGCACAAAATGAATTAAAGGTGTTCACACAAAATGGCCGCCAATAGATTTTAGGTAAATTTTTATACTTTGTCCTCTGACTATGAATGATTGGCTTGTGTAGACAGCTTTTCGACACTGTCAAAATAATACATTTAGCATTCACTAACAACTATCAGTGAAAAAAGACGTGCTACTACCCCTTTAGAGGTCGTTTTTTTGTGTGTGGAACAAATAAAAAAGTACCTCCCGGTTAATACTTATGATTATGACATGATAACTTCATATGTGTAAGTGAGGGTTACATTTTCGTTGTTCTAGATTCAACAGTTTGTCAAAGAATGGAATGGATTGTTTCCAAAAAATACATCGGTAGGACTGTTCCCTTTAACATGGAATCTCTCAAACATGAATAATGCGCTGTGATCAAGTTTCTAAGACGGAAACATATATGTATTTAATCCCATGAAATGTGATGAAAAGGGGTAATGGGTAACTATTCGACAGTTTGTTGCGGGTCTTTTCAGTTAAAAAGGGAGAGGAAGTCCATAGAAGATGATTCGAAGTTACCCAACCGGAAGTTATTGCTGCTAGAGAACTGTTCTAATAATAATGATAATAATAATAATAATTCCGCTTCTAATGAGCACATATCCAACTGCTAGGCTAGTTGCTCAAAGCGCTACATATTATTACCCTGACATAAGTGTACTATCCCTGATGCCGAAGTGCACACGAATCCAGACAGACAGACAGATTTTATTGTATATTTACGTGGCCAATAGTACATGTGAAAACATCGGTATAAAACATTCGTACAACCTGTAATTAATAAACATCCATTAGCAAGTAACATGTTTTCTTAACTTGAATATAAGGTATAGCACAAGAGCTACGTTAAACAATAAATCTATATTTTCAGTACGTAATAACATATGCAATTTCATCCGAGAGGGATGATCACAGAAGAAGTATGGCAGATTTTTCCCCCTGATTTTTGAATATTTCGGACAAATAAGCAATACATGGTACTCATCTTCTTGAGCAAGAAAGCAAAATGGACATTTCGTATTTATAAGATTTGGAGTTTTGGCAAAACGTGACTCTTGGATCTTAAACTTATGGGCGTTACATCTAAAGTTAGTAAGTGCACGCCTTAGTTGTGCTAATTTGATTTCAAAAAGATATATTTCCGTACTGATACAGTACTTAAAATCTGAGTAAAAATTAATACAAGTTGATGATGATATTTCCATGACTCAAAAGAATATTCCTTACAAAGGAGACCCAATTGGTATCACCAGTATCATCTAGTGCTTTAAGCATTTCATAACTGGCTCTGGAATCAATCTAAGCCAATATGAAATAACCCGACAACGGGCATTGATAAATAGTGGAAAACGTCCACATTCAGATAAAATGACTTTGTTTGCAGTTCTGTAACTGACTCTTGATAAAAAAGTTACAAAACTTAGAATGTACTTGCTCAATACTTATCTATCTTTATGCCCCATACCTCGGCGCCGTACAACAAAATCGGTTGAATTTTCCCGTCAAAAATCTTGAATGATGCATCGATTGGCAATTCTTTGTATTTACTTATAAATCTCTTTACGACATGAAGGGCTCTCATAGCTTGCATAGATAATGTTTCACAGGCTTTGGAAAACATATTTCTACAAGAAAAAAGTATTCCTAGATATTTATAATATGATACCACTTCCAGTTTCTGACCATTTAGATACCATTTTTCGCAATTAGATATCTTGCTCCCATTCTTAAAAACCATAACTTTAGTTTTACTGATATTTATTTGAAGGACCCATTTCAAACAGTATTCATAAAGAGTATCAATCTTACGTTGAAGCTGGATAACTGAGTTAGCAAAGAGGACCACGTCATCTGCAAATAGCAGTTAATGAAAACTCCTCTAGAATCACTTTCTAGCATGTCTTTGACAAGTTCTTCAACGTATAATAAGAAAAGAACTGGTGATAATATACATCCCTTCCTTACGCCAGAATATGTATTAAAGATATCACTCATTTGTGATCTACTGGTTTTTACAGATGCTCTAACATCTGCATACATGTTACGTAACAGACGCTGCAGTTTGCCGTGGATCCCTGATTGAAGTACCGTATATATTAGAGGCCCGGCGCTTATTGGATACCCGGCGCTTAGTAGAGGAAACACAGTACTGTGAAATCTTTAGTAGGAGGTTAACGAAACACGTCGAAGATAAAGATCTAATACAGGATTCCCAAAATGGTTTCAGGAAAGGACGATCAGCCCAGGAGCATATATCCATATATATTGACTTCACTAATCGAAATCCGTAAATTACAACATAAATCTACATATACTACATTTGTGGACTTTCGTAAAGCCTATTACAGCATTGACAGATGTCGATTACGGGAAGAAGTGAACGAGGCAGACATCAACCATAAAATGAATCAAGCTCTTGTCTCCCTGTAAAAAACGTTCAGTGCTGTGTGAAAATAAAGAGAATCCACACACCCTGGTTTAATGTTCACTGTGGGCTTAAAGAAGGCTGTCTTCTGTCACCGTTACTTTTAACATGTATATTAATGAATAACTAGTTTTAATACACACGTAGGTAACGTACAAGTGATGGCATACTAATCTCGTACGACACACGTGTGTCGTATTGCGTTGACCTGTGTCGTATCAACATGACCTCGCATTCCACAGATTTGATTGGTTAACCAATGACCACTCATTTAGGGTCAACTAAAACGGAACTTTTTTAGCATTAATAACAAACATGTCATTTCGTCAAGTTTACGGTTTTATATACTTAAAAAGAGTTGATACATAGACAGATACTTAGAAAACATATGATTTCATCAGTGTGCAAAATCGATTTCATGAAAAATGAATAGATCAGCGAATGCATCAATATTTTTACTTACATTTATACAACGTCAACCGTAAATTCAACACCCGGACATCGCGTCATGCACGGTTTGTCAGTGATAACATGTGGGTAGATCAAGCCAAATGCTATCAAATGTGACAAGCACTGAGAATAAACAACTTTAAAATGCAGTCACTGAGTCAGGAACACATCACAGCCTGTCAGGGAAATTGGGAATCCCCAAACACGATTTAGCTACACAAGGCGATGACCTTGCCCTTCCCGTTGACATGTCGAGTCCCCGTCACTCTCCGAGCACGTTGTTGTTTTCATTATCATCCATATCGATTCTATCGTTTCATTTGAAGCACCTAGAAAAGTTCGAAATGGTGTTTGTTTCAAATTAAAGATCTTCCATTACATATACCCATTGGTAAGTAATCCGTTTTCAACAGAGCCAATGTATCCGCTAGCCCAGCCACAACGACACACGTCAGCGGCTCAGCCTTGACGCTTGAACATGGCGAGCCGACCGAGAGAAGAGCGTTGACAGATTCGACTCTGACTCTGAATGTTTACATATTACGCTTTCTGTATCAATCATTAATTAATCGTTAATCAAAACTCATCATCGATGAATTAGCCTTTTTTTGACATTCTAATTTTGGTTGATTTAATCGAAACTCGAAACTATTTTCTTGCTTCGCAGGTTTAAATGAGCGACTGCGAAAATAGACTGGTCACATCACGTACGTCGATTATTACGCATTCGGTTATTGAAACCGGTTTCGGCGTTTCAGAATTGTTTCCTTGATGCCATACACGAAAATGAGGATTATTAACAAATGTGTCTATTCTAAACGTGTGTAATAAACAAAATAACACACTCGGTCTCATTAGATACGAATTATACGAAACTCGCTCAGATACCGCCGGAAGGACACTTGTTTCGTATAATTCGTATCTAATGAGACCTCGTGTAGTATTCTCTATATAATAAATAATAATAGATAATTATTATTATTACCTACGAGGGCAGTAATATCGAGGTTCTTAATTTTCATATGTTGCCCTAGAGCAAAATATCACCTTTGCATTGTGACGTCACGTTATAAACAATGTTTTGACGTCACACTTCACCTATGACGATCACAGAAAAAGTATGGCAGATTTTTTTTCCTGAATACTGAATATTTCGGACAAATAAGCAATACATGGTACTCATCTTCTTGAGCAAGAAAGCAAAATGGACATTTCGTATTTATAAGATTTGGAGTTTGGCAAAACGTGACTCTTGGATCTTAAACTTATGGGCGTTACATCTAAAGTTAGTAAGTGCACGTCTTAGTTGTGCTAATTTGATTTCAAAAAGATATATTTCCGTACTGATACAGTACTTAAAATCTGAGTAAAAATTAATACAAGTTGATGATGATATTTCCATGACTCAAAAGAATATTCCTTACAAAGGAGACCCAATTGGTATCACCAGTATCATCTAGTGCTTTAAGCATTTCATAACTGGCTCTGGAATCAATCTAAGCCAATATGAAATAACCCGACAACGGGCATTGATAAATAGTGGAAAACGTCCACATTCAGATAAAATGACTTTGTTTGCAGTTCTGTAACTGACTCTTGATAAAAAAGTTACAAAACTTAGAATGTACTTGCTCAATACTTATCTATCTTTATGCCCCATACCTCGGCGCCGTACAACAAAATCGGTTGAATTTTCCCGTCAAAAATCTTGAATGATGCATCGATTGGCAATTCTTTGTATTTACTTATAAATCTCTTTACGACATGAAGGGCTCTCATAGCTTGCATAGATAATGTTTCACAGGCTTTGGAAAACATATTTCTACAAGAAAAAAGTATTCCTAGATATTTATAATATGATACCACTTCCAGTTTCTGACCATTTAGATACCATTTTTCGCAATTAGATATCTTGCTCCCATTCTTAAAAACCATAACTTTAGTTTTACTGATATTTATTTGAAGGACCCATTTCAAACAGTATTCATAAAGAGTATCAATCTTACGTTGAAGCTGGATAACTGAGTTAGCAAAGAGGACCACGTCATCTGCAAATAGCAGTTAATGAAAACTCCTCTAGAATCACTTTCTAGCATGTCTTTGACAAGTTCTTCAACGTATAATAAGAAAAGAACTGGTGATAATATACATCCCTTCCTTACGCCAGAATATGTATTAAAGATATCACTCATTTGTGATCTACTGGTTTTTACAGATGCTCTAACATCTGCATACATGTTACGTAACAGACGCTGCAGTTTGCCGTGGATCCCTGATTGAAGTACCGTATATATTAGAGGCCCGGCGCTTATTGGATACCCGGCGCTTAGTAGAGGAAACACAGTACTGTGAAATCTTTAGTAGGAGGTTAACGAAACACGTCGAAGATAAAGATCTAATACAGGATTCCCAAAATGGTTTCAGGAAAGGACGATCAGCCCAGGAGCATATATCCATATATATTGACTTCACTAATCGAAATCCGTAAATTACAACATAAATCTACATATACTACATTTGTGGACTTTCGTAAAGCCTATTACAGCATTGACAGATGTCGATTACGGGAAGAAGTGAACGAGGCAGACATCAACCATAAAATGAATCAAGCTCTTGTCTCCCTGTAAAAAACGTTCAGTGCTGTGTGAAAATAAAGAGAATCCACACACCCTGGTTTAATGTTCACTGTGGGCTTAAAGAAGGCTGTCTTCTGTCACCGTTACTTTTAACATGTATATTAATGAATAACTAGTTTTAATACACACGTAGGTAACGTACAAGTGATGGCATACTAATCTCGTACGACACACGTGTGTCGTATTGCGTTGACCTGTGTCGTATCAACATGACCTCGCATTCCACAGATTTGATTGGTTAACCAATGACCACTCATTTAGGGTCAACTAAAACGGAACTTTTTTAGCATTAATAACAAACATGTCATTTCGTCAAGTTTACGGTTTTATATACTTAAAAAGAGTTGATACATAGACAGATACTTAGAAAACATACGATTTCATCAGTGTGCAAAATCGATTTCATGAAAAATGAATAGATCAGCGAATGCATCAATATTTTTACTTACATTTATACAACGTCAACCGTAAATTCAACACCCGGACATCGCGTCATGCACGGTTTGTCAGTGATAACATGTGGGTAGATCAAGCCAAATGCTATCAAATGTGACAAGCACTGAGAATAAACAACTTTAAAATGCAGTCACTGAGTCAGGAACACATCACAGCCTGTCAGGGAAATTGGGAATCCCCAAACACGATTTAGCTACACAAGGCGATGACCTTGCCCTTCCCGTTGACATGTCGAGTCCCCGTCACTCTCCGAGCACGTTGTTGTTTTCATTATCATCCATATCGATTCTATCGTTTCATTTGAAGCACCTAGAAAAGTTCGAAATGGTGTTTGTTTCAAATTAAAGATCTTCCATTACATATACCCATTGGTAAGTAATCCGTTTTCAACAGAGCCAATGTATCCGCTAGCCCAGCCACAACGACACACGTCAGCGGCTCAGCCTTGACGCTTGAACATGGCGAGCCGACCGAGAGAAGAGCGTTGACAGATTCGACTCTGACTCTGAATGTTTACATATTACGCTTTCTGTATCAATCATTAATTAATCGTTAATCAAAACTCATCATCGATGAATTAGCCTTTTTTTGACATTCTAATTTTGGTTGATTTAATCGAAACTCGAAACTATTTTCTTGCTTCGCAGGTTTAAATGAGCGACTGCGAAAATAGACTGGTCACATCACGTACGTCGATTATTACGCATTCGGTTATTGAAACCGGTTTCGGGGTTTCAGAATTGTTTCCTTGATGCCATACACGAAAATGAGGATTATTAACAAATGTGTCTATTCTAAACGTGTGTAATAAACAAAATAACACACTCGGTCTCATTAGATACGAATTATACGAAACTCGCTCAGATACCGCCGGAAGGACACTTGTTTCGTATAATTCGTATCTAATGAGACCTCGTGTAGTATTCTCTATATAATAAATAATAATAGATAATTATTATTATTACCTACGAGGGCAGTAATATCGAGGTTCTTAATTTTCATATGTTGCCCTAGAGCAAAATATCACCTTTGCATTGTGACGTCACGTTATAAACAATGTTTTGACGTCACACTTCACCTATGACGATCACAGAAAAAGTATGGCAGATTTTTTTTCCTGAATACTGAATATTTCGGACAAATAAGCAATACATGGTACTCATCTTCTTGAGCAAGAAAGCAAAATGGACATTTCGTATTTATAAGATTTGGAGTTTGGCAAAACGTGACTCTTGGATCTTAAACTTATGGGCGTTACATCTAAAGTTAGTAAGTGCACGTCTTAGTTGTGCTAATTTGATTTCAAAAAGATATATTTCCGTACTGATACAGTACTTAAAATCTGAGTAAAAATTAATGCAAGTTGATGATGATATTTCCATGACTCAAAAGAATATTCCTTACAAAGGAGACCCAATTGGTATCACCAGTATCATCTAGTGCTTTAAGCATTTCATAACTGGCTCTGGAATCAATCTAAGCCAATATGAAATTACCCGACAACGGGCATTGATAAATAGTGGAAAACGTCAACATTCAGATAAAATGACTTTGTTTGCAGTTCTGTAACTTACTCTTGATAAAAATATACAAAACTTAGAATGTACTTGCTCAATAGTCTTATCTATCTTTGTGCCCCATACCTCGGCGCCGTACAACAAAATCGGTTGAATTTTCCCGTCAACTCTTGAATGATGCATCGATTGGCAATTCTTTGTATTTACTTATAAATCTCTTTACGACATGAAGGGCTCTCATAGCTTGCATAGATAATGTTTCACAGGCTTTGGAAAACATATTTCTACAAGAAAAAAGTATTCCTAGATATTTATAATATGATACCACTTCCAGTTTCTGACCATTTAGATACCATTTTTCGCAATTAGATATCTTGCCCCCATTCTTAAAAACCATAACTTTAGTTTTACTGATATTTATTTGAAGGCCCCATTTCAAACAGTATTCATAAAGAGTATCAATCTTACGTTGAAGCTGGATAACTAAGTCAGCAATGGGGACCACGTCATCTGCAAATAGCAGTAATGAAAGGTCTCTAATATTTGCGTTAATGAAAACTCCTCTAGAATCACTTTCTAGCATGTCTTTGACAAGTTCTTCAACGTATAATAAGAAAAGAACTGGTGATAATATACATCCCTGCCTTACGCCAGAATATGTATTAAAGATATCACTCATTTGTGATTTACTGGTTTTTACAGATGCTCTAACATCTGCATACATGTTACGTAACAGACGCTGCAGTTTGCCGTGGATCCCTGATTGAAGTACCGTATATATTGGAGGCCCGGCGCTTATTGGATACCCGGCGCTTAGTAGAGGAAACACGGTACTGTGAAACCTTGAGTAGGAGGTTAACGAAACACGTCGAAGATAAAGATCTAATACAGGATTCCCAAAATGGTTTCAGGAAAGGACGATCAGCCCAGGAGCATATATCCATATATATTGACTTCACTAATCGAAATCCGTAAATTACAACATAAATCTACATATACTACATTTGTGGACTTTCGTAAAGCCTATTACAGCATTGACAGATGTCGATTACGGGAAGAAGTGAACGAGGCAGACATCAACCATAAAATGAATCAAGCTCTTGTCTCCCTGTAAAAAACGTTCAGTGCTGTGTGAAAATAAAGAGAATCCACACACCCTGGTTTAATGTTCACTGTGGGCTTAAAGAAGGCTGTCTTCTGTCACCGTTACTTTTAACATGTATATTAATGAATAACTAGTTTTAATACACACGTAGGTAACGTACAAGTGATGGCATACTAATCTCGTACGACACACGTGTGTCGTATTGCGTTGACCTGTGTCGTATCAACATGACCTCGCATTCCATAGATTTGATTGGTTAACCAATGACCTCTCATTTAGGGTCAACTAAAACGGAACTTTTTTAGCATTAATAACAAACATGTCATTTCGTCAAGTTCACGGTTTTATATACTTAAAAAGAGTTGATACATAGACAGATACTTAGAAAACATACGATTTCATCAGTGTGCAAAATCGATTTCATGAAAAATGAATAGATCAGCGAATGCATCAATATTTTTACTTACATTTATACAACGTCAACCGTAAATTCAACACCCGGACATCGCGTCATGCACGGTTTGTCAGTGATAACATGTGGGTAGATCAAGCCAAATGCTTTCAAATGTGACAAGCACTGAGAATAAACAACTTTAAAATGCAGTCACTGAGTCAGGCACACATCACAGCCTGTCAGGGAAATTGGGAATCCCCAAACACGATTTAGCTACACAAGGCGATGACCTTGCCCTTCCCGTTGACATGTCGAGTCCCCGTCACTCTCCGAGCACGTTGTTGTTTTCATTATCATCCATATCGATTCTATCGTTTCATTTGAAGCACCTAGAAAAGTTCGAAATGGTGTTTGTTTCAAATTAAAGATCTTCCATTACATACACCCGTTGGTAAGTAATCCGTTTTCAACAGAGCCAATGTATCCGCTAGTCCAGCCACAACGACACACGTCAGCGGCTCAGCCTTGACGCTTGAACATGGCGAGCCGACCGAGAGAAGAGCGTTGACAGATTCGACTCTGACTCTGAATGTTTACATATTACGCTTTCTGTATCAATCATTAATTAATCGTTAATCAAAACTCATCATCGATGAATTAGCCTTTTTTTGTCATTCTAATTTTGGTTGATTTAATCGAAACTCGAAACTATTTTCTTTCTTCGCAGGTTTAAATGAGCGACTGCGCAAATAGACTGGTCACATCACGTACGTCGATTATTACGCATTCGGTTATTGAAACCGGTTTCGGGGTTTCAGAATTGTTTCCTTGATGCCATACACGAAAATGAGGATTATTAACAAATGTGTCTATTCTAAACGTGTGTAATAAACAAAATAACACACTCGGTCTCATTAGATACGAATTATACGAAACTCGCTCAGATACCGCCGGAAGGACACTCGTTTCGTATAATTCGTATCTAATGAGACCTCGTGTAGTATTCTCTATATAATAAATAATACTAGATAATTATTATTATTACCTACGAGGGCAGTAATATCGAGGTTCTTAATTTTCATATGTTGCCCTAGAGCAAAATATCACCTTTGCATTGTGACGTCACGTTATAAACAATGTTTTGACGTCACGCTTCACCTATGACGTCACAATCTATACGGGCCGGCTGCTAGTTCGCCTATGCTGAGAAGTAATTTTGGGACTACGGTAATAAACAGAATATTACATGATTGTCCATGACATACTATGTTTACGACACTCGTGCCGAAATATCTGTATATCCCTCGCTCTCGCTCGGGAAATACTAATATTTAGCCACTCGTGTCATAAACATAGTATGTCATGGACACTCATATAATATCCTCTATTTACTACTAGTTAGTATTAGTGACCTATCACTTGGTGTGAATGTTGATGATAATAACATTTGAATTTTATGTTAGATTTTCTTCATGTTTGGTGTGAAAGAAATAAGAATAATATTAATATATCTGAATCGAAAGTCATACACTTTCGACACCCCTTGATTACTTGACTACTTGACTTATTATGGTTCTTGTATATGGCGAATTATCATGTGTGAATGCTCTGCAGAATAAAGCTATGCGATTCTTTTTTGGCTTACGTAAATACCCACCAAAAATACGGTAATTGGTGACATGGGTTGGAGACATTTTTCTATTATGCAATGGTGTAGTGTTGTTAGATTCTATAGACTCTGATCGATAGACATTAAAAATATTTGTTTGGAGTTTTAATAAGGCACAGGCTAACAGATGAAATTTGACATTTAGAGTAAAAAAGAAGTTATCCGATCTTGGTCTCAATCATCTTAATAATATTACAAATATGTACTGTTTTAAATATGTTGTGTCTTCTGTAAAGAATGTTTTTTACAAGATGGAGTGAGAACGTGTGCCGGTCGTCAAGCATTAACGGCACAGGAGGTTATAAACTTAGATTGTATTATAATTTTAAAGGTGCATTAGCACGTTTTTAGGGGGATATAAGGTGATGTCAGGAAAATGAAAATTAATGGTTTCAATTAAAAGACAATATTTTAAAACAATATGGAGTAGTAATAATTCAAATATATAACGTATAGTTTAGCCATGTGATTCCATTTTCTTACACAAAATGAAATAAAGGTGTTCACATAAAATGGCCGCCAATGGATTTTAGGTGAATCGTCCTACTTTGTTCTCTGACTATGGAAGATTGGCTTGCGTAATGAGATTTTTGACACCAGCAAAATATAATACATTTAACATTAACGTACACATATCAGTGATGCATCTGAAAAATAGAATTTTCAAAAACTTGTATTGTATTCTAATTTAAAGTACTTTCCAAATAGTGAATTTGAAGTGACAAGTTTTATGCCTCGTTCTTACAGACGAGCCCTTTCCAATTTGAGATGTGGTACTGCCCCTTTACGAGTTGACGATATGATAGTGACTGGAAGATTCTGTTTACATTGTTCTGATGTTATAGCCGATGAATGAAGATGAAAGATGTCATCTTTAAAATGTGTGTCTTAAAGGGGCAGTAGCACGTTTTTAGGGGAATATAAGGTGATTTCAGGAAAATGGATATAAATGGTTCCAATTGAAAGAAAATGTATTTAAACTAAATGTATCAGTAATAAATGAATTATATAATTTAAAGTTCAGCCATGCGATTTCTTTTACTTACACAAAATGAATTAAAGGTGTTCACACAAAAATGGCGGCCAATGAACTTTATGTGAATGTTTATAATTTGTTCTCTGACTATGGATGATTGGTTTGTGTAATGAGAGTTTTGACACTATCAAAATAATACATTTAGTATTAACATACACTTATCAGTGAGAAATTGAAAATATAAAATTGTCAAAAAACGTGCTACTGCCCCTTTAACACGTGTCTTAATTTGGATGTTTTATCTGATGCGACAAAGGTGTGTTTTATATTATTCAGTCATGGAATGTGTTTCTATCTGCCAAAACCTGCCACTTAATTTTACAAAGTTTTATGGTCTTTAAAGGGGCAGTAGCACGTTTTTTGATAATTTTATATTTTAAAATTTTCACTGATAATAGTACGTTAACGCTAAATGTATTATTTTGATAGTGTCAAAAATCTCATTACACAAGCCAATCTTCCATAGTCCGAGGACAAAATATGAAGATTCACCTAAAATCCATTGGCGGCCATTTTTGTGTGAACACCTTTAATTCATTTTGTGTAAGAAAAAGGAATCGCATGGCTAAACTTTACATTATATATTTGTATTATTACTGCTGCATTGAGTTTAAATGCATTGTCTTTCAATTGGAACCATTAATTTTCATTTTCCTAACATCACCTTATATTCCTCCTAAAAACGTGCTACTGCCCCTTTAAGAGTTATTGTATCCAACGCATTTTACAGTGTTTTATATCTATGTAAATATTATTACAGTCTCAAGTCTCATCGCAACGCTGCTTTTTATTTTGTAATTATGAGGTGAGACTTAAATAGAATATCTGTCTGTCTGTCTGTCTGTCTGTCTTCATACTAGGCAATATTGTTCACAAATGTAGGGCCACGGTTTGATAGAAAGATAATAGAAAGTGAAAGATGTCAATTATATGGGATCACGATCAAGCAAATGCATTTGCTTGATCGTGATCCCTTATAATTGACCATCAACACCAATCGTGGATGTCAATTATATGGGTCCACGATTTGTGTTGATGGTATTCGCAGATTAGAACATAATAGTAGCATGGTCTGCGAAAAACATTATTTCGAAAATGTAAAGACGTCAAATTGCTGAAAGTTTTTATCTTTTTAATTAAACTTTAAAATAGTTCGGAATCTTTTACTTATTTTAATACATAACCTCGGTAGGAGGAGGTTCCATCCCATTTCTCCTACATCCCAGTTCTAGAGTCCTACAGGTTGTAAAACAAAAGCCCCAACAAGTAATTAAGTGTGGAGTAGATGTAGAGTGGTTCAGGAGAGTGGTTAAAGGCGCAGTTGCACGTTGTTAGGGGGAATATAAGGTGATGTCAGGAACATCAAAATAAATGGTTCCAAGTGAAAGACAATGTATTTTAACCAAATGAAACAGTAATAAATCAAACATATAATGCAAAGTTCTGGTCAGTCATGCTATTCTTCTTTCTTACACAAAATGAATTAAAGGCGTTCACACAAAAATGGCCGCCAATGAACTTTATGTGAATCTTTATAATTTGTTCTATGACTATGGATGATTGGTTTATGAAATGAGATTTTTGACACTATCAAAACAATAAGTTTTGGATTAACGAACAATTATCAGTGAAAATTTTAAAATATAAAAATTGTCAAAAAATGTGCTACTGCCCCTTAAAGTTAAAGGGTGATTTTGAGTTAATGAGAGGAAACTTCTCTGGTGAGAAAGAATGATTTTTCAAACACTTTCAAATCGGAATTTAGAAATAAACTGAGATAAGATAATTTAAATTTGAGATAGTTAACTTAGTATATGGGTACTTGTTTCAAGCAACACATGTCTTGCACTCAGAATATTCTCTTTTGCCATCTGGAAAACTTTTTAATGTTCTTTACCATAGGTCAAATCGAACCAGGAAATCATTCATACCCTCGAGTATTTCAATTCAGTTCTGAACATTTTTAATGATATCTCAAAACTGCTTTGTGCGGCTTGTGTAATTATATAAATATGTATGTGTGTTGTTTTGTGTATTCTATATTGTATTGTATAGTATTATCCTTCCATAGTATTGAATTCTTATTGTTAAGTTTTACATGTATCATGTCATGCTCTGTCGGATGTAAGAATAATTCCCTTCTGGGTAATAAAGTGTTATCTTATCTTATCTTATCTTGAAAGACTATAACATACCAAGCTCATAGATAAGCTCATCAAAATAATAGATAAGAAATAAAAAATAATAAAAATAAAAAACTCACCGAAGACTATAGTGAAGCATTTGACATTGTCTGGAAAACAGCTTTAATACAAAGGTTAAAAAAAGACTATTGATATCAAATTATTAATTTTATCATATGTGGTTAAAAAAAGGAATATTAGTCTCCAATTATTATTATTATATAATGTTAAATTGAAAAAAAATATAAACCATTATGCATCAACATATTGATGAATAAGAACAAAGATGAACAAAATCTTAATATATTGGATGATTTTCTATTACTAGTTGGGGCTGCAACAAGGACATGTTTCTGGTCCTATATGAATCTCTGATTTTATCGAAACAGCACTATTGGGGATAACATTGGTGGGACACCAGCCAAACCAACGTACAAAGGATGAAATGTGAAAGAATGAAGATGTCTAATATATATCTTTTACATGTCATTTAAAGGGGCAGTAGCACGTTTTTAGGGGGAATATATGGTGATGTCAGGAAAATGAAAATTAATGGTTCCAATATTTGGACAATGTATAAAAACTAAATGAAGCAGTAATAAATCAAATATATCATGTAAAGTTAAGCAATGCGATTCCTTTTCTTAAACAAAATGAATTAAAGGTGTTCACACAAAAATGGCTGCCAATGGATTTTATGTGAATCTTTATAATTTGTTCTCTGACTATGGATGATTGGTTTGTGTTATGAGATTTATGATACTATCAAAGTAATACATTTAGCATTAACTTATAATTATCAGTGAGACATTGAAAATATAAAATTCTAAAAAAACGTGCTACTGCCCCTTTAAACATCAAACTAACACTGACAATCAGGCTGGAGATTAGCATTGCAATGGACTATAACTTTGTTTTGACAAGCTGATGGGGATATAGTGGTTTTTGGAAATTACCTGGGAGGGCGATGACTATATAAGTTGCTTTTGAAAAACATTTCTTCAGAGTATGTTGATAGGATCACATGTGTCAAATTTTGAATTCGATGTTATTACATCGTGAACCACTAAATATTACTGGAAATTACAAGTTAAAGGTCAGTCAGTACACTAGATGTTATAATGACTGAATTACATTTATTTTGAAAATATTATTTTACATGTATATTCTCTCATAACTCCACATGGAGTGTCTCAAATTTTATCAAGACGCTGTATTTTTTTTTGTAATTACGAAGTGAGACTGAAATAAAATATCTATTATCTGTCTGTCTGTCTGTCTGTCTGTCTGTCTGTCTGTCTGTCTGTCTGTCTGCATAACATGAGGTATTGTTCACAAATGTAGGGCCACGGTTTGATGGTGAAAATAGAAAGTGAAAGACGTCAATTATTGGGGATCACATATACCGTATTTCCTCTAATAAGGGCCCGGGCGCTTATTTTCAGCACCCCTTAACCCCCCGGGGCTTATTAGAGACCCGGCGCTTATTTCTTTCACAGACACTGAAGATTGTTTTAAGCCGTCTTTTACCATGAATACCTGTAAAATGTTTACTGAGGGAGCAATTATCTAATAGTTAGGACCCGGCGCTTATTAGAGACCCAGCGCTTATAAGAGGCCTGGCGCTTATTTTCTCAACTACCAATGACCCCCCGGCGCTTATTAGAGGCCCGGCGCTTATTGGAGACCCGGCGCTTAATGGAGGGAATACGGTATGCATAGACTCTCTGAAGAAGATAGGAGTAAACACCTTTAAAAAGTTTAGATATTTAAATTTAGGCAGGTTATCGATTTGGCTGAAACTTCAAAATCAGTCACTTTATCGATGATAGCAGAGGACACAATACATTAATCCACAACCATTTTTCCATTTGTGCCTATAGTTGACCACATGGGAAGCGACCATTTGTGAAATGATTTTTTACATATTTGTTAGGGGATGTGTTAACAAATAGAAACATCATTTAGAGTAAGAACTATCGGAAAACACTGTTTGTAGAACGTTTATGCTAAGCGGTTAGTATGATATATATTTTTATTTAAAGAAATGATAAATATGGAATCTTCCATCAAAAACTAAAAATTTCAAATTGAATATTTTCATGGACAGACAGACAATAGTTTATTATGTCCCATATGTGTACATAGCAAAAACACAAATACATTTATGCACAAAATTCGTTTATAAAACATATACATAACCATTCGAAACAGAATTATGACAAACGGAACATCATTTCACCATATAACAGTTCTTTCCTAAGCTAAAAAGCATTTTTGGCTGTATTAAAACAACTTTATGGATTGGTAAAAATAAAATATGTACTTTCAAGAACTGATTAATCTAAAAGTCTAGGGATTTATACAATTAAAGGGGCAGTGGCACGTTTTTTGAAATTTTCATATCTTAAAATTTTCACTGATAATTGTAAGTTAAAGATGCTGTATCATACTTGCAATATTATTAAAACTATTTTTAATGTATTCGTTGTATTTTTAGAAATATTTAGCGACCAACCTAGGGAAAATCGGACCAAAATTCATTAAATATGAGATAATTTACCAAAAATACTGAAACGGCAGCCAACATAATGGCGAATCAAGTGTGGCCATCTCACAACTTCCGGTCTCTAAATATAGGCTTTAAACCCATCTTTGTCGCGCGCTACTAGATATTCTTTTCTTTTTCTCCGAATAAGATATTCGTTGCTGCCAAAGTTGATACCCATCGAACGTAAATACGCTAGTTGTGACACGGTGTCCAAGACAGGACCGAGACAGGCTATCAGAATCTTTATTTCGTAATTGAAAGGCCTGTGAGGTCTATAGTACATTTGCATGAATACAGATTGATCATTAGTTTGTACGAGAGTGCGAGATGTTCACATCGCATATTTTTTATATATTAAGGAGACACAGAGTATGTTGATAGGATCACATGTGTCAAATTTTGAAATAGATGTTATTACATCGGGAACCACTAACTGTTACTGAAAATAACAAGTTAAAGGTCAATCAGTACATTAGAGCGAAAATACGGCCATTCAAAGTCGGGATTAGGATCGAAAACTGGACAATGTGGCTCGAGTGGCGCTCGCAAATTCGCCAACATAATTTTGAAACCTTGACATAAGCTGACAGGAAGATATATTCGATTCGATGGTGTTTATTAGGTATTGTACATCATTTTCAGTAACAGTTAGTGGTTCCCGATATAATTACATCGATTTCAAAATTTGACATATGTGACCCTATCAACATACTCTGTGTCTCTTTAAGGTGTGTACTCCTGTCTGCAACGCACGTGATCATCCATGTGAGTGAGGTGGCATGTCAATTTCAGATTAACGCGAGAAGCCTGCCACTAAAGATTATAAAAGAAAGGTCTCATTTTATGGTCGTTAAGATTTATTATATCTGAATTATATTTATTTTGAAAATAATATTTTACATGTATATTCTCTCATAACTCCACATGGAGTGTCTCAAATTTTATTAAGTTAAGCTGTGTACTCCTGTCCGCAACGCACGTGAAAGGCCATGTGAGTGAGATGGCATGTCAATTTCAGATTAACGCGAGAAACCTGCCACTTAATGTTACAAAAGAAAGGTCTCATTTTATGGTCGTTAAGATTTATTGTATGTAACGCATTTATAATGAATGAATTACATTTATTTTGAAAATATTATTTTACATGTATATTCTCTCATAACTCCACATGGAGTGTCTCAAATTTTATCAAGACGCTGTATTTTAGTTTGTAATTATGAAGTGAGACTGAAATAAAATATCTATTTATCTGTCTGTCTGTCTGCATAACATGAGGTATTGTTCACAAAATTTAATGTAGGGCCATGGTTTGATAGTGAAAATAGAAAGTGAAAGACATCAATTATATGGGATCACATATATGCATAGACTCTCACACGGAAGGACACGTGGGTAGAAGATAAGAGTAAACACCTTTAGGCAGGTTATCGATTTTGGCTGAAACTTCAAAATCAATCACTTTATCGAAGATAGCAGAGGACACCTTTTCCATTTGTGCCTACAGTTGATCACATGGGAAGGGACCATTTGTGAAATGATTTTTTACATATTTGTTAGGGGATGTGTTAACAAATAGAAACATCATTTAGAGTAAGAACTATCGGAAAACACTGTTTGTAGAACGTTTTTGCTAAGCGGTTAGTATGATATATATTTTTATTTAAAGAAATGATAAATATGGAATCTTCCATCAAAAACTAAAAATTTCAAATTGAATAATATATATTTTCAAGATCTGATTATTCTAAAAAGTCTGGGGATAAAATATCACACTGATTAATATGCGAAATCTCTAGGGTCCTCATCTGATACACAGTGAAAGAACACGTGATCTATCTTCTACATCATTAATACAATTATAGGGGCAGTAGCACGGTTTTTGAAAATTTTATATCTTAAAATTTTCACTGATAATTGTAAGTTAATGCTAAATGTATTATCTTGACAGTGTCAAAAATTGTTTTACAAAAGCCAATCATCCATAATGAAGATTCACTTTAAATCCATTGACGGCCATTTTATGTGCACACCTTTAATTCATTTTGTGTAAGAAAAAAGAGTCGCATGGCTAAACTTTACGTTATATATTTGAAGTATGACTGCTTCATTAAGTTCAAATACATTATCTTTCAATTGGAACCATCAATTTAATTTTTTTTGACATCACCTTATATTCCCCCTAAAAATGTGCTACTGCCCCTTGAATATCATTTTTCATTTTCAAATAAAATTTCATATTTTTCACCAGTTTCTCCCCACAGAGGCAGCTGAAAGCGAACAAGTTGAGCTGCCTCTGTGGGGAGAGAATGATTTTCCACAAGACGAATATGAATGTTGTCTATTTGCATAGTCAAGTTCACGTTCATGAAGACAATGACGTCATCCTCAGCTTATAAAACAATATTGAAACGCATTTGAACATTTATTTGATGAAGTTCAACACCTGATGATTTCTTGTTTACGTGATTAAAGGAAAATGTGTCATAAACACTGTCTTGAAAGCGTTATGACATCGCAATTTTCAAAGGCAGTGTGACAAATATTTTTTAACCCTTTTCCCTAAACGACACCGTGAGAACGCTCAGTCTCAGTAAACCTAGCCTCAATATTACCCGTTTCTGTTATATGGCGAATCATTCAGAAATGTTATAGTGCGAATTATTCAGAAATGGTATGGGACGAATTATTCAGGGATGCTGTATTGCGTGTTACGGGATAGCTCAAAGACAGTATACATGATTCAAGAAGATGTCTCTTGTAGCCTTTTTGGCGGCTTATACATTTTTTATGCATGTATAATGAATATATTTATGAATGTATAAGATGAGACAGAAATAAACAAATTCTCTCTCTCTCTCTGTAATAGGGGGTTGTTTTGAATATATTTAGTAAAAGTAATGAAAAATGACAAACAAGAGTTTGGTTATGGTAATATAATAAGAGGGGCAATCATAATGTCTGGAAAAACAAGAAACCAGAAGCATCCGATATTGAGTCTAGAAAAGTCTAGTAGAGGGTCGCGTCAGTCGACCTTTCTGCAACTTATTACGCTCCAACGTTATAGGGCCCTGTCACACTTAAGCGTATAGCAAGTGCGTTTGAGTTGCGTGTGGATTTTCTTTCATACCAACCAGTACGCTAAAAAATTTACCGCAATTTGCCTTACTTGTACCGCACATGGAGCGATTGATTTACGAACTTTGCGTTTTCTTTGCGTTCCGGATGCGTTGGAGATGCATATGATTTGCGTATTCCGACTTTATTGTTGCAGACGCTTGCATATGCAGAGCGCATACATACCATACTCTAGAGGCACACAACCTATGTCTACCGCATGCCTTGCGCAAACAAAGCGAACATATTCCTAGCCCCGTTGCGTCTTCACATAATTTTCAACCCTTTCTGTTTTTGTAGTAAGTATTCGTAGGTAATATATATATACAAAGGGAACTCGCGAAAACGAAACGCTTGTTACCAATTGCAAGACAATCTATCTAGATAAAAGTGTACTGAATAAAGTTGAGTTTACTGAATACGTTTTTCTATCACATGTGATTAAAAAGAGTTCCCACTTCAATGGCAGTCCGCAGTTTTCGCCCACCCTCTCCGATTAGTTTAAAATGTCAATGACATTCTTAAACAATAGCATCGGTTTCATCCTGTCACTTTTGGTCCGGACCTGCCTTATTCAAGGACAACGTACATTTGTAAAACACTTATTTAAATTTTTCCATTACCAAGACGCAAGAAGACTATCCTGGATAACTTCTATATAAATAATAGAATAGTGTACAGGTTTAGTCTTATGGTATATTTGGTAGTCTGAAATCGATTTGCAGCCGAGAAGTTTACAATGAAAACATTAAGAAAAATAGCTTCTTTATGATTTTGTTGAAATGGAAATTCAATGCTACTTATTATTTATTCATCTATTCTTATCTTTGATTTACTAGAATTAGTAGTACACATATGTCATTCATTATATGTCTATATTTAACGTTTTGTTACTTTAATAATGGATTGATGGCAATTATTAAACAAATTGGTTAATTAATTTTAATGTGTATTTCCATGCGATTGTTATCATAGTTGGATAGTTTCGACTCTTGATTCTTTTAAACTACAATATTATAGTGCTATATGAAAGAAGGAGACACAATGAGGTGTTATGCTCACCAACCCTTTCGTTATGCTATATATATCAAATTCACGATGTACCCTATGTACGCTAAGAGTACGTTGTTATACGTTACTCATAAGGAAAAACTGGACAATGCATTTTTCCATTGATATTATTCGGTTTACGATCGTTCTTCATACGTGCTACATTTGCTTTGTGTACATCTTCTATCCGTATTAAATGCGTTGCGGGACATCAACTCACACTGCGTATGAAGTGCATACTCATCACGATTACTTAGCGTAAATGTACCGCCCTCGACCGATGTAAAACCGATGCGTTGCGTGTTAACCATACGCAGCATAGTTTTGAGCATGCCCAAACTATCTAAGTAAACCTAGCCTCAATATTACCCGTTATACTCCGATGTTGAGTCTAGAAAGGTCTAGTAGAGGGTCGCGTCAACTCACGTATCACATTGACCAATCAGAACTCATCTTACCAAGCCACAATAGTCTGCCTTCGCACGTGTCATAGGTCGCACTAGGGTCGGCTGACGCGACCCTCTACTAGACCTTGCTAGACTCAACATCGGAGTATAACGGGTAATATTGAGGCTAGGTTTACTTAGATAGTTTGGGCATGCTCAAAACTATGCTGCGTATGGTTAACACGCAACGCATCGGTTTTACATCGGTCGAGGGCGGTACATTTACGCTAAGTAATCGTGATGAGTATGCACTTCATACGCAGTGTGAGTTGATGTCCCGCAACGCATCACGTATCACATTGACCAATCAGAACTCATCTTACCAAGCCACAATAGTCTGCCTTCGCACGTGTCATAGGTCGCAGAAGGGTCGGCTGACGCGACCCTCTACTAGACCTTGCTAGACTCAATATCGGAGTGAAACGGAGTTAGTATCGAGGTTAGTTTTACTTGGACTGACCGTAAGGTAGGGTGGGGTGTTGGGTTATTTAGCGGCACATTACAAAGGTGACTCGTGTAAGGGCGTGAGTTGGGGGTGAGGGTAGACTGGGTTGTGGCGACAAGAATATCTTACTTCAACAAATAGCCGGATAATTGCCATTTTTAGCTGAATTGTGCACATCGTGATGCAAGCATGAAATTTGGCATGATTGTCGTTTATACCCGTCTTATATTAACAGATCGAGAGGCCGCACACATTTTTGATATTTTTAATATTTTCCAATTTGTTGTTCCACTTATTCTGCTAAAAAAGTTTCTGAATTCTAAATTACGTTCAAATGTTTTGGAGATTAAAAGCTGATTATTGTTCATTATATAAATGATGCAGGGCTCAAGATAACTTTTTGAGTGAGGTTGTACATCCACCTTGAATTTTAGTTGGAGGTGTACTCAAGAGTTTGATGGTGTACTGACATAGTGCTAACAAGTTGTTGCATTTAAAAGGGGCAGTAGCACTTCACGATGGACCGTGACAGAAGAGCCGATTCCTGTAACTGATCACACCATGAATCTTGGCATCAATGTTTTTCGTTCAATGAAACCAGGAACATCTATTGAGGTGAACTGCAGAAAGGCAAAGTCCCGATTCCATGCCCTGGGAGATATTGGACTGCTTCAAGTGAATCAGCTCATCTCTGCCAATACTGTCAAGACATCAGTACTACCGTCCATATTGTATGGTTGTGAGATATGGACTGAGCTCTCGAGATCTGATGTCTCAAAACTCTCATCAACATGGCACTACATGGCTAAAGTGCTGCAGAGCTTTCCACCAAGAACCAGAAGTGACATGTGCTTAAGTATGCTGGACTGGTTACCTATAACAGCCTAGATAACGAAAAGACAACTCATGTTCCTACATCGACTCTGCTCCTTACCTCCAGACAATATATCAAAGCAGCTCCTACACAGACGCATATTCCAATATCTCCAATCCCCGAACGGACGACAAAGAGGATTCGTTCCTCATATCATCAGCCTTCTTGAGCAGTACGGTATTCTTGATGAACTCTACACCTATCTTCAACAGAACATTCTGCCATCTAAACACCGCTGGAAACAACTTATATCAGAGAGGGTGAAGACACACTACATCAGCTCCTGGTCATCTCATCTGAACTCTGACCCTGACTTCTCACGCTTCAAAGAGTTGCAACAGAATTATGGACCGGCTCCTGTGTACATATCTTCAAGACATAGTATCTTACGAAGACAGTACACCCATTGTGCTAAGCTCTGGGTATGTGTTCCACAGAACTCCATGCAGAACTGTGACCTGTGTGACTATATCTACACTGACCTCCTCGCCCATCTCAGTGAATGTTAGGATCAGTTCTGGAAATTAATCACTGATTTCTTTACACCAGAACTTTACACGCTACTGGACAGCTCAGACAATGAAACCTGTGTTCAGTACCTGCTCGGTAGACCAATTGCCGATACCATTGCAGACCATACAGACATAAGGCACTTCCGGGACATATGTGCTGTGTTTGTCATGTCCATCATGGCAATCTACCAGAGAGAGCTACCTAAACAAGAATGATAACTGTGGTAACCGAACATTATGATCAACTTTTCCAGTCAAACCTTCAGTTTAAACACTATATATTTTCCAATTCTCCTTTCATTCTTTTGTAAATATTAACTCCATGTATCCATGATGTGATCATTAATCTCCATATGGAGGAAATAAATATGATGATGATGATGATGCATGGCTCACCATTTGAATTCTTACTGCTCCATTTAGTTTAAATACATTGTCTTTCAATTTGAACCATTAATTTTCATTTTCCTGACATCACCTTATATTCTCCCTTATAACGTGCTACTGCCCCTTTAATAAATAAAAATAGTTTACTTTATACGTTGTTTATTTTTACCATCGCCGGTATTATTCCAGATCTCACTATCCATCCAAATTAATATAAACAAGATTTCTGTCAAAAAAGTTTTTCTTAATACTCAATGCTCTTTTCAATTTAACTAATTTCTTAGAAAAATATTGTTTTGACATTTATGCAATGTGTTTTATCTTAAGCGTCCCTATTATGAGTGTAAGTGAACTGTAACTGAATTTAATTGATGAAGCAGCTCTGTGAATAAAATCCCAAAAGCAAAATCTCTTCTACAAATGAAATCGTATTTCAGTCCATATAGTAGTAAAATTGAGGCGATCCCTTGATACCCTTATATATGGTGGCATCGCATCGTTATAATTGGATATTTTATAGTTAATTAAATGTTATATTCGACATATGTAAAACAATCAATGCTTTTCAATTTTACTTGTTTCTGTTATCTAACGAACTGCTCACAAACAAAAGGAAAGAAAAGCCAAACTGGCAATATTTTATTAAGACTGAATCGATCAATAATATTTAGACATGTAAAAAGTTCAAATATTGGATAAGATTTGAGATCTAATATCACTAAACTGTGAAACTGAAATAAGTATTAGAAAAACCTTTTATTTACGGATTTTACACATATTGATATACTTGGTCAGCATGTGAAACTAAAATGATTCTGCCACGATAAGGTACGATGTTACCTCTTCATAATGTTAAACGCTACACGGGCATTACTCTTAGACCATACAAATGTTGGGAATTTGTAATGCACCTGAAATAAGTCATGACAGTCAACAACTACACATTTTATCATCCAAAACTGTATTCCACAGGATCTTCTAGATTGACAGTAGATTTTGAACAATGCCCTGTCATCAGAAAATACATGACATCACAATCGTTTTGCATAGTCAGTAAACACAACGAGGTCACAATACTATGACGTCATTAACATGATTACGTCACAATGCTAATGACATCACTGGTTTAGGAGTTTTAGAGTTATGCAGTATTCAAAGATGTACATTTTTCATGTAAATGTGATGAAAAATAATTTTGGATGATAAATAGAATCTCACCCTCGTGTCTTCTGATATCAAATATATCAACACTCTTTGATAAAAGTAAAATATCCTCGGCAAGCCTCGGATATTTGTTACTTTTATCAACTTGTGTTGATATATATTTGATGTCAGAATACACTTGGGTGAGATTCTCTATGTACCCGTTTATATCGAGTTAAAGAAGGAGATGTAATGATTGATATTTAAATTAAAAGAAACGTAGGCCAGTCGAAAAATAAAGGTGTACCTCGTTGCATAGCAACGCATGTATGTCTATGTTTAAAGCATGATGCGGTTCAACTTGTGATTCTTCAATGTATCAAGTTATATATATATCACTCTAATGAATTTCCAAATCAGGGTGCCTATCTAATGAAAGTGCATGAGCATAATACGCACCGACATAAAGTAGCAGACGTACACAGGTATTTATGTGCGTACATAATACGCATGACATTTTATTAACGGTCGTACTTGGTCGATTTTTAGGCGTACATTATGTGTGTTCGCCCCTTATCCCAGTCCTGTACATGTACATAACGGAAAGGGCTACAAAGGTCATAACACTACAACTAGGACTGCCGCAACAATATTTAGGTCTTCAAGGCTCTGCTTTACCTACTGACTAAAGGTTTATCATCAATTTCCTTCCAGTCACCAATATATCTTTTTAAAACAAGCATATAATTATTTTCATGTTTGAGAAACAAACTAGGGCAGTTGAATTAATGTTTGAATAGAATATTTAATAAGATGCTAAAATCAAGATACACCATTATTTACAGCCAAAATCCTTGGACTAGAAAAGTGCAGCTGCCAGCAGTCAAAAAGATACAATTTAATAACGGTGAAAACAATTTATTAATTAAATTCAATTGAAAACTAGAAAGTGTTTTTACCAATAAAAACTGATGTCTCCCCCTTCCTCAAATGCTCCAAACCTCTAAACAATACTATCATAAAGCACCATTAATGTTCTCTGTATAATTCAACTTGAATAAATAACCTATCAACTCCACAATTGTAGAAAACAAAATATTCAAAATTCTAAATGATTTGATGCTGAAACCCTTGAAAAAGACTAAGTCCAAAATGTTGCCATGGAAATAAAATTTTTAAAAAGAAATCTATAACCCCCAAAAGGCACATCTACATGATATGGAAAGACAGTATACTAAGTTTGGTGATGTTCGGTCACATAGTTTAAGAGATCTGCTCCGGAAACGAAATGGGAACGCCAACGCCGACGTCGACGGGAACTCAGCTAAAATCAATATGTCTCCCGACCCTTCGGGGGGAGACATAATGAAGTTATATAGTGTGTCAGATGATTGGGTATTACTTTTGATAGTCTATCTGAGAATAATTTGGAAATATTTTTGCTTTCTAGTTGAAGTTACTGTGGCCTTCTTTACACTTTTTGATTCAACATTTGAACCGGCTTTGTCAAAATGGGAGGAACATAGGGAGCGAGATAAATTTCATAAATTATATCTAATAAAGTTGAACTTAAAACTAAAACAGAAGAGTGCATCTATACAATCTGTAAGGTAAATATTTCTTTACATTTATGTGCGTCTGAAATAGTTGCAGCCTGATTAAAATCTACCGTGTTTCGAGAGAAACAACGTAAAAATAGGTATCAGAGCTTTCCTCTCAACAACGGTCTGAAAGCATCCAAGCTAGGCCCTTGTTCAGTCAACTCGCAGACAAAACCTAGTCACAAGCGGACCAATCACATCGTCTCTTTCAAAAACAAACATGGCGGGGATCATGTAAAAAATGAATTTCACAGGAGTTACGTGCCCCTAGCTGATATCGAAAGCTTTTGCCGCAGTCCTAGCGATTGGCTAGATGAGTCATAACGGTGAAGGAGAGGAAAGCTAGAGAAAACTAGAGAATTTTTTAAAAACCTTTTTCCTCGAAGCACAGTCGATTTTAATCAGACTGCAATAGTTGTGTTCTACGATTTAAACCATAGGGGATTTAGGCAATGAAAGTCTGTTATTTTGAAAAAAAACACCCATCGACTTTGTAGCTGATCGTCTTTAGATGCATCCTGTCTCAGCGTACAACGTATATAGTGACACCCCACTTCATACCCTGGATAAAAGCTACACTCAGGGGCAAAAGAAACGATACCATATAAAATGCATGATAGGTTAATCTACGATTGATAGTTACTGCTGAAACAGGGTTAATTCATGTATTCAAGAGCTAACTGAACTAAGTTTTTAATTTCAGAGCTATATCTGTTAACGCTTTTGAAATACAAGCCTTTCAAAAAACGCTGTTAAAAATCTCCTTAACTAGACGAGATAGGATAGTGAAAATGGCCCCTTTTCTTGTTTTTAAACCAAAATACAGGCAAGGGTGAGGTCCAAAGCATTCCAATTTCAGTGACACCCCACTTCATACCCTGAGATATATTATCATCTCCGTTGCATCAGTCAAATACGTCATCTTATAACCAGAGATGCCACCAAAATACTTGTGCAAATGCTTGTTCATTCAAGACTTGACTATAGTAATAGCTTACTGATAGGAATCAGTAAACGTCAGTTGTACAAGCTCCAGAAAGTTCAGAACGTAGCGGCAAGAATTGTGACCAGAACACCAAAAGCATATCACATACCACCCGTGCTTAAGTGTCTACATTGGCTTCCCATCGAAGCGAGAATCAAATTTAAAGTTCTATGTATTACTTACAAATGTCAACATAATATGGCTCCAGCATATCTTTTAAATTCCTTGGAGGACTATACCCCTGCAAAAGATCTTCGATCCCAGAATTTGAAGCTTCTCCAGATGCCAAAGTATAAAAACACCAGTTATGGACTTAAATCTTTCAGCTGTACTGCTCCAAGACTTTGGAACCAACTTCCTCATGTCATCAATTGTCATCCTCACTGACTGTTTTTAAATCACAGCTCAAAACTCATCTATGTTCTAGCTATTATTCATAGATTCTACCCATAGACTCTAATTATAAATATCCTTAATCAATGCTACCAGTATTACTTTTAGGCTTTATTTCATAGCATTTCATCTCATCACCTTAAATTTTCTTATTTTCAATGCGCTTTGAGCATGCACCTTGTGTATGGATATAGCGCTTTATAAATGCCCATTATTATTATTAAGGATTCAGCTTTTCAAGCTGAATCCTTATTGTTATTGGCGTGTTTTATTATTATTATTTTTCTTAATCCAGCGATATTGTGATCTCGATTCAGCCAAAACGGCTGATGCTAGGTCAAGGTCGAATCCAAGTTCGAAATTAACATGGGAAATTTCAAAATGCACTTAGAGACTTGAATTTTTGTTTAAAAGATGCGCAATCAAAAATAATGCAAAAAAAGCATATCATGACAAATTTGTAGGTCACGTGATTTGGCCGGCATCTTGATTTTAAACACTTTTTACAACAGTCCGACCCCATGCACCTTTGCCGATTCGGTTCTTTTTTAATATTTGTACTAGAGAGCTGACATTTGCACATGACATAGTCATGACCCTGGTCTATAACAAGTTTGTTTAAAAATTGGAAAATTCAAAATACTTTTTGCGAAAAAACCTTTCAAAGTTTGAATTTTTTTCAAAAATATCAATTTTAAAGGGCAGATAACTCGAAAACCTGACCGACGAATTATATGATTTTTGCATGAGAGCTAGCCCTAAGTATGGTCTTGAAATTAAAAAAATAAAATCGCTCGCGAACAATCATTTCCGGCCGCCATGACACATTTTCCTAACATGGGGTCAGCTCCGACAGAATAATGTAAATGATACTTTCCAATGCTGCTATAGCTTATTGCTTCACAGGAATTTCATGAAACTTTCAGGAATGATTACTAACATTACTATCTATATGATGAATATGTTAGATTTACGGCTGAATCCTGTTTTCGTCGCTTGCGACTATATTTATTATTATCATTCCTACTTGCTTCTTCTCTTTAATCTAGTACAACCTTGAGGTCACGTGCGTCAGAACTAATCTTTTTTTGTGTGTTATTTTATGCATTTTCAACAGTTTACAGTATTTACAATATCGCCCAGCACTGACCACGTCAGACATGTTTAACTTTATCGCAATACAGAGCTGATAGTTTCCAAACTTTCTAATTGCTTTGGTCACGTGACAAAGTATGACGGCCGTGAACACACATGTAACGCAATCAAAAGTTCTGTATGCGTAGATGTTTTGCAAATTCTGACCACGCCCAGTTAACCGTCTTGCCCTATAAAAGCACGTAGTGAACAAGAATTTGTCATATCGAATTTCTTTCTTCGCAAGGATCTGCACAGACTCCTAAAGGTGCGCAAAATCACTTCCGGTCATGTCTGTCGTTTTTCCAGCTGTCGCCATGGTTACCAACTTCGCCATCCACGAAGAAGACGTGTGTTTGACAATTGACAGAGGTATCGCGTCTGAGAGATTCCTGGGCAATACACGTGCACCGTTTTGCGGAATGGTGGATTTTGAAGTTGGACCTACAAAGATGTGTAATTATTCACCAAAGAACTGATTTATCGGCAACAACTGCAGTTTTGATTGACTCTGTTCCACACTTGACATCATCACTAGTTGTATATTTCAAATTCATCCCACAAAGAAAACGCGTAGCACGTGCAGCACGTGCCGACAACTGAGAGGTGACGTCTCATCAAAAACACTTGAAATGCAAACCCTGGGAAAAACAGCGCTTCACCATTGAAGATTTAAAATGTGAAGTAACAAGTATAACAGTTGCAACCCATTTCTTTGAAAAGGGTTGTAGATTTCGAGATCCGCCTACGTGCAGCACGTGCTAACATCATGCGAAAGACATTGTAAGGTGATTATCTTAAACATCGAGATTAAATTTTGCAATAGACAGAACTGTGCAATCACTATTTCTTTCATCAAAGTAAATTCATATTTGCATGTCTTTAGACTTCTTTCAGTTATTGTATTGAAAATGTCAAATAAACTTACATGTAATATCATATTCCTTTCTTGTTTTTCTGAATTTTGTTGTCAAGGGTCTTTTAAGAGAGGATTTTGTCCAATCTCATTGAAATCAAATGTTAGATTCTCTCTCTTGTTTCATATTATGTTGTTATTTGTCACCAATCTAAGATCTAACGGAGTCCCGTAGAGAACCATGTCCAGGTGAACTTTGAACAGGAAGTGACCCCGAATTTGACAGTCAATCAGTTTGTAGGGTCGATCCTGATGCGACCAATCAGATTCCATCTTCCTCCGTCATTTCGGCGTATCGATAAAATAATTAACCCCGCTATAGATGCTTTGTAATAATTCATATAACAAAACAGGTGCACAGGCTTTGGTGTGTCTGGCTATCCATTGTAAATCAGTGTCTACACATGGAAATCAGCTACCGAGGGCTGCATGAGCGCGTCGGCATTGCAAGGGGCTTACTTGATTTGCAACACGACTAGAACCGTTGTTTGGGAAAAAATCCGTTTGATAACTTATGACCGAGTTTTGTAAAAACCATAAAAGTTTCATTACATATGTTATGTTTAAAAGCGGATATGACACTGACACTGACAAAACGCTTCTGAATTCTTTACAAAGCTATAAAAATCCGGAAATGTGTTGATAATCAAGTATATAAGGTACGTGAAAAGATATAATAAAATTCACGATCCATAGTGATCAGCATTTCATGGAGAATTTTGTATAATAGCTGTATGCATTTTACGGGCCTGAATTTGAGAAGTATTTTCAAGAACTCAATTTAAACTCTTCTTTTAAACTAATCTTCATATCCTGCAAATCTCACCGCAAAACGTGTGACTAAGATGTTTTGAGAAAACAATATAATTATCAGTTAATTAAAGATTAAGGTTGTACTTCAAAGAAATAAATATTGGTATTTCATGAATTGTTCTCAATCTTGTATCCTTTGATTTCGATCATAGTCTAGATTGTAATTAATGTATCATAGGATTATTGATTTTACAACACGTATAATATGCATATAAGATTTACAGAAATATCGTATCTAGTTTCTAGATCATATTTTAATAATTCTGACGACAAGGATGTTAACAAACATACTGCTTTCATGTTGATGTAGCATATCAAGCGTACCCAAACATTCAGAAAACCTCGGCATTTTCCGCGTTACATAGAAAAGCGATGATGTTTGAACCTTTAATCTACTTTCACAACTTTGAAAGCTATACCGTGATGGGTTGAAATCTTACTTTCGGTGGACACGGACCTCTACGGGATTCCGTCAGATCGTAGATGAGTGACCAGTAACAACATAATATAAATAAGGGAGCGAATCAATGATTTGATTTTAATCAGATAGGGATTTTGTCCGTCTGTCTGTTGGTCCATAATTCTGAATTAGTCTGAATTAAGTCTTTGATTTTGTCATATGGACACATAGTTGGTACATGGCTTACAAAGTGTGCTTAGATATTTACATTAATGTAATCTATCATCATATAAATATGGTGGGAAGTTTTAGCCCACATAATGTAGGCCGGAAGTTGGACCGCTTTGGTCTCATGGGCGCCGGCAGTTGAGGTACCGGAAGAACCTGACTTACCAAAAGAGTATATACGGAGAGACAGAATCATTGCTTCTACAGTCTGACGAGTCCAGATCAATGGACGAAACTAGTAACTCTAAGCAATAACCACTTGCCCCTTTGCCGTAGAAAGGCCAATCCTGTCTTACTAATATTAATCTAACATCATTAACCACATAACGAATCAGGCTTATTTCACGCAAAGGCCAAGTTTAGTGTTTACCCACTGATATGAAATTAACCAGTATTCCCTCATCTTCCTACGCAAAGCCTAAAACGCCAGTTTCCGAACTGTCAGTTTTATGCCTTGCTGCAGACCCTGGATTTTCTATACTGATATCAGCGCACCTACATGTACAGGCGATTTTTAGCAACCTCCAGTTACTTTCTGATTGGACTATTGCTTTCTCTCATAGTAAGCTAGAGAGCAAGCACTCACAATTTCAGGGTCTGCAGCAAGGCATAAAACTGACAGTTCTGGAACTCGCCTTTAAGGATTTACGTAGGAAGATTGTGTTCCCTATGTGGAAACGGCTTGAGACGGACAGGACATTAAGATGTTTAATTCAATATGAACGTGTACGCCTAGAATTTGTTGCTCAACGGAAGTGAACGAGTTGCTCTGCGAGAGATAAGTTTGACCGTTATCAAAATCGTTCCTTGATGAACGATTTGATGGTGTTGTTCTTATAACTCTTACGGAATTTTGTCCTGAGCTTTTCAAAACATTGTACGACTGTTTATTAAGCCCGAGATAGCAGTCCCATAGGTATGCGTTTCAATCAAAAGATAAGTAATTTACGGGAATTGACACCTGTAAATTAGTTCGAAACCGATAGTATTAGTAGAAGGTTTTTAAACGCTTAAATTAACGTGTTTTTATGGGAAACCCGGACAAAGCACGCCCCCAACACGATATCGTGTTTCCTGGAAAAGCGCATTGCAATATATTGGTACTTCTTTAATTAAAAGATCCTAAAATGTTCAGAAAAAAACCAGCAGCATTTCTTTATTTCTGATCAGATAAATTATTTATGGCATGGCCCATTTTTGTTTACCTCCCATAAGTGCATAACGATTTATTAACGAAAATGTGTGTTGATTAAGGCGGGGCACTTTCAGCTCCCTTGCGGTTGCAGAAAGGTAAAGACTTACCAAATACTTGTTATGGGCCTTAAAGGGACAGTAGCACGTTTTCTGAAAATTTTATATTTTAAAATTTCCACTGATAATTGTATAATCCTGCTAAATGTATTACTTTGATAGTGTCAAAAATCTCACAACACAAATCAATCATCTATAATCAGGGGACAAAGTATATGATTCACTTAAAATCCGTTGGCGGACATTTTATGTGAGCATCTTTTATTCAGTATTTGTTAGAAAAAGGAATCGCATGGCTAAACTTCACATTATGTATTTGATTTATTATTGCTTCATTTAGTTTAAACATATTGTCTTTCAATTGGAACCATCAATTTTCATTTTCCTGACATCACCTTATATTCCCCCTAAAACGTGCTACTGCCCCTTTAAGGGTGTGCAATATTATTGTTGTATATTTGGATACGGCAACACAACAATACGTATCGCAATACAATTTCAAATAACCAATATATTGATAAAAAACTAAAAAGGCACTTTCAGTATAAAAAAAAGTCAGAATTAGACCTAAAACCATTAAGGATACCAACGGTCTAAGTAAACCTAGCCTCACTATTATCCGTTACACTGCTATACTGAGTCTAGAAAGGCTTGGTTGAGAGTCGCGTCAGCCGACCTTTCTGCGACCTATGACCCTCCAACGTTATACGTGCGAAGGCACACTATTGTGGCTTGGTAAGATCAGTTCTGATTGGTCAACTTGGTCACGTGGGCTGACGCGACTCTCAACCAAGCCTTTCTAGACTCAGTATAGCAGTGTAACGGATAATAGTGAGGCTAGGTTTACTAAGACTGGGATACCAATATAATAACATATAATCAGATAAATATATGTTCCAATTTTTAAAAACAAATCAAACCAAGCAAGTATTTGAACAGGGTTGTTATCAGCATCAAGCACAGACTGTAGTGCTTATCAAACAAGATATCATTTCGATACTACCCTTAACATAATCGACAAATAATATATCATTCAGGTATAGATAATGATAAATGACATGTTTTATGATCTTCTTTTTTTTCAAATTAAATGTGTGGTTTTTTTTGCTTTAAAAAATATTGCAATACGTATCCCAATACATTGCTTATCTATCGCAATATAAAAATCAAGGCAATACACAGCCCTATAAATAATATATCATTCAGGTATAGATAATGATAAATGACATGTTTTATTATCTTTTTTTCTTCTGTTTTTCAAATTAAATGTGTTTATTTTTGCTTTAAAAATATTGCAATACATATCCAAATACATTCTATCGCAATATATCGCAATATAAAAATCAGGGCAATACACAGCCCTAATGGGCCTACATTTTCGAAGTTCTAAACCAATGTCATACTTGTTTGGTACAAATGAATTTCTCAGAGCTATGGTAGTTTTGAAAACAGAAAACAGTGAATATACAATTAATCATCTTCCCACGGCAAGGTGAAAACGTATCGAGCAATTCCTCGTTTAGACCTTGTCATCACAAGATAGACAACCTGTGATCCGGAGCAGCGACACCTATCGTGATCACGAGTTACGCCCCTTATCAGCCCTTTCAACAATAGCCAATTAAATTGCTGTTTACACTCGGAACAAGTTCAAAATACTAACAGACTATCATTTTGAAAACTATCAGAGTCAAATTTAATTTTAAGCTTCAGTCCGTATGGTTGTTTTCATGTTTTTGATGAGCACCGAGAATGCAGAGAAGACAAACATTAATTAATCACTCAAATAAAGTGTTTCTCTCTCTTGTAAAACGCATACAAAAGTATTTTTTCAAATCTGTTCATTTAACATGTTGTCTTCTGATTGGACTATTCTACTTCCGTGCAGTGGGTTGAAATGCTAGCACAGAAATTACGGCCAATGATGTCAAGGGAGGAATAGGCAAGTTTAGAAACTTTTTCGTTTCACCCGTGACGTTGTGAAGATGACAATTAATATAAGAAATGTTTTTAGAGATCTAATCTATGCTCGCACGGCCTACCTGTACATGCATGCTGTTACTCATGTAGAGATGTAATAAAATATGTATTGAATGTCAGTCTGATTAAAATCGACCGTACGCCGAGGAACAAAATGTTAAAAATATTGTCTCTATCGGGGCTCGAACCATTCGGGATATCCTCTCCGTCTCGGTCTGAATGCACCCACCTATATCGCGTGCTATAACCAGTTTAGCGTTTAGTCGTAACTTAACCAACCACATCCTCGTAATATAGCGTTCAGCGGCGATTATAGTACACTTGAGTTACCTCCCCCTAGTATGATATCAAAGCTTTTACTGCGCTCCTTTCGATTGGCTAGATGAGCTTGAGTCAGAACATGCGGGTAATAGGGGTGCCTTCAAACTGTGAAAGAGAGGAAAGCCAGTCTGGGTTAGGTTTGAACCCCGCAAGAGATAAAATTTTTACACTTTTTTTCCTCGAATCACAGTCGATTTTAATCAGACTGTAATGAATGTAAAAATCATGCTTAAAACAAAAAGAAAGTTTATATTAAATATGTTTATTATCTACGAGGGCAGTCATATCGAGGTTCATATTTTTCTTTTATTATATGATCAAAGATTTGTTTCAATTTGGATTGGACCAAAGACGGTCACATGACCATAGTCCATAGAAAGCGATATTGACAATCGCAAAAGTCAATCAACTTTGATATTGACCTACTGTTGACATAATGTCTATGTGACGTCACGTCAACAATTACTTAGCAACGTTACGTCATCTTTGATATCGGCGTCTCTTACCGTGAAGATAAATCCCTTCTGTTTACGAT
The DNA here is from genome assembly GCA_916613615.1 of Steromphala cineraria. NCBI lineage: Eukaryota > Metazoa > Mollusca > Gastropoda > Trochida > Trochidae > Steromphala > Steromphala cineraria. The sequence goes on along the minus strand of OU744737.1, from coordinate 30,598,605 downwards.
TTCCTTTAAAACATATGATGAAACAATTATGGACTTTTCGCAAGCTCGGTCAATATTGTTTTACTCAGGTCAATAAAAAAAGATATTGACCTCTACAGAATTCTATAATTGTATAATGTTGCCCTAGGGCAAAATATTTTTCATTGTGACGTCACGTTATAAACAATGCTCTGACGTCACAATATATACGGGCTAGCGGCGGCTAGTCCGCATATGAAGAGAAGTATTATTTTAGCATTTCCTTTTTACTTTTGGAACACGGTAATAAACAGAATATTACATTAGTGGCCATGACATGCGATGTTTTCGACACTCGTGCCTAAATATCAGTATATCCCTCGCTCTCGCTCTTGAAATACTTAGAGAATAACCAACGAGGTACGAGTGGTTACGGGATATTTGCCCGAGTCGAAATAATGTTCACAGTCGCGAGCCTTGACAATGGCATATACTATAGATCACTCTGGACAAATATCACTTTTTCATTGTAAAGAAGAACCCAAATATTTCTGCTCACTGTGTTCAATTGATAGTGCACGAGAGATGGGAAGTTGATCCCGGGGAAAAGGGGGGGAAGGGGGTATGTTAGGGAGTCCGGACCCCCCCTGTTGAAAATTCAAGTCAATGAAAAACAATACAAGCCTCCCCCACCCCGTTGACAATTTCTGGATCTGAACCCGACATCCCCCTCAAAAATCCTGGATCCGCCACTGTGGGTCCTTGAACCTAAGCTTCCTGTGTGGTATATCTTTCCAGTTGAAAATAGAATTCACCTTTAATAGTGTTAATATATTTGTCATAGCTGTTTCGACCTCACACACTCTTCCAGATGCTAAACAAAGAACAACGGATAAATAAATGAACATTTTCTCACTGGAATTCTATTTCATTCACACATTTTCAAACTTAAATTCTATTTTATTCACAAGATCTCCATTTCAGTTACAGGTGTTCTATATCCACAGTGTTCTCATCACATTCTTTTTCTTATATTTGCATTATTGTATTTTTCTTGACCACCCATTCTGTGTTTTTGTCTTTGGTGCTGTGTCGTGAGGTGAGGTGAGGTGAGGTGAGGTGGGGTGAAGTGAGGTAAGGTTAGGTGAGGGAGACGATGTGAGTGAGTGAGTGAGGTGATGGGTGGTGGTACTGTATGAAATTCATCGTAGCATTGAACCCAAACCTGACTGTGTGTAGAACAATCTCTACTGCACACATTAGAACCCAGGAGTTTCATGGGCGCAGACGGCTGACTTGTATAAAATTAGAAGAATTTCATTTTGACAGAGGGTCCCTTAGAGTCACAGGGATTGTCAGTTTTCAGTTTCCTATGTATTAATCTCAGTCTCACTCTACCTCCCCGAGATGTTACAAATAATCAATATACGACATCTGCTCTTTTCTTATCAGTTTTTGTCTCTATGGGGTTCAACGCGAGAGAGAAGTTGATACTTGTTTGTCGGAATTTTCTCAGTTTGAGTTTGTAGAGTCATAATGATTGTCAGTTTTCCGTTTCAAACATAATAATCATAGTTTCCCTCTCTCTCCCAGTAATATAGAGGATATTATTATGTCCATGACATATGTTTACAACATCAGTGTCCTAATATTAGTATTTCCTGAGCAAGAGTGGATAGCATGTCATGGGCACGAACGTAATGTTTATTACCCTAACCGCAAAAGTAGATAAATACTCTAAAATCTATACTATGCGACAATAGTTTAGACTCACCATCAACTGATGCTATGAATTTGTGTTATTGGTGGGTATGGGTAAATTGATTTATGCTTTCTCAAACCTCAACTTATTACCATGTCATGCATTTGTCATTAATAAAGTCCATCAGAATGAGAGTGAAAGGTGATCACACAAAATGGAAGCCAATGGATTTTATGTGAATCTTCATACTTGCCCTCGGACTATGAATGTGTAACGAGATTTTTGACACTTTCAAAATAATGCATTAAGCATTTACGTACAATTATCAGTGAAACATTTAAGAAATAAAATCATAAAAAACGAGCCCTTTAATCCGGCTCTATTTGTCTCAGTTTGTAGAGTCCCACTGATTATATTTTGTCCCGTGTCTTCGTTGTAATCCTAATCTAAACTCTACCTCTCACTGAGTTAACATATTTAGAGGATATTTGTCTTTTCTTGACAGCCACGAGTGAACATATAAACTTTTCTCACTAGAGGAGACAAACAAGGTATTTGTCAAGAAAAGACAAATTTTCTATATTTTATGATTTATCCCAGTATATCTATCAAAATTGAAGCGCATGTTCGTTGAGTCGGCTTCAAAGAGAGTCCGTCGCCTAAGCAACAACATGACGTCATGAGCGTGTCATTGCGTCAGAGCATTGTCTGATGACGTCAGATCATTGTTGTTATTTCAGTCACTAGTGACTGATAACACGTTCCATTGTTATTATCACTAGTGACTGATAACATTGTTTATTTTCATTGAAAGATCCCGGTATTTCACCACCAATCATATAATAAAAAGAGATTATTACCCACGGAGGTGTGTCATATGACTTTCAGGAAGCGAGTGTTATTTTGTTTATCAACCGAGTAAAAGTATTAATATGTTTATTACCACCACTATTCCAGTTTAGTCTATTGGAAATATTCAGGAAAAGGCCCGCTTCCCTTGCAACGGCTGGTGACAGTGACGTCATTAGAATAGTACTTTTAATTATGTTATACAATCTAAGCCTATTTCCTTTTTGTACAATTTTTTTCTTGATATCATCACAGTGAAGCTACAAATACTCATTATACACTGTCTGCTATAATCATGGCTCTGTGGGAGGCCTAGATAGTGTTACAAATACATAAGCATATCATTCTTTATAAAATGCTTAGGGCTTAATACTGAAATAAGTGTTTGTCAGTTTTCCTTCACTTTTGCAGCTATTCTTACCTCAGTCTACTCCCTACGGTTGTTTCTTTGACGTCATCTGGTTGTTTCATATCTGTTTTATCACAGTGTAAGTAAACCGAGCCTCAAAATTATCCGTTTCACTCCTATACTGAGTCTAAAAAGGTCTAGTAGACGGTCGCGTCAGCCGATCTTTCTGCGATCTATGACCCTCCAACGTTATATGTGCGAAGGCAGACTATTGTGGCTTGGTAAGCTGAGTTCCGATTGGTCAATTCGATAAGTGGTCTGACGCGACCCTCTACTTGGCCTTTTTAGACTCAGTATAGAGGTGAAACGGATAAATTGAGTCTAGGTTTAGTTAGACTGGTTTTATCAAGGAGATCAAGTGAGAAGTTCTTTACAAGGTTCAGACCAACCTCCAAGTCAGGGCGCCTTCCCTCTGATTGTCTCTACGGTTGTTATCCTGCCTTCAGTCACGGGGCATTGTTGTCCTGATTCAGTTGTTTTCGGAGTTGCAATGTGAATCCTACGCATTTGGAGTTTGCACTTTTGAGCGCGAACACGTTTGCTGGTTACACGGTCAGTATAAGAGCTTTTCCATCCGGAAAGCTTCTGATGGCAGCGATTATATTACTGACGTCACGGAGAGGATAATTGCTGTCTGGAGCTAGGGTTCATACCTCCAGTATTGTCACTGTAAATGATGTATGTGCACAAAAGTAAACTGTTCCTGAGATAGATAATCCTTATATCAATCCACCTCCTGATGACGTCATCTGTTTGAGCGTGAGAACTGTTGGATACTAATTTATTTTAGTTTGTATAGTCACAGTGATTGTCAGTTTTACTATTGTTGTTCGAAGTAATCCTTATTTCAGTCTACCTCTGAGTAATGTTAAAGACGAATCATCCAACGTCATCTGTTTTGAAGGGTCGAGAGAGCGTGTTGATCCATAGGTTTGTAAAGTCATTGTGATTGTCAGCATTCAGTTACCCTTTGCAGATCCTTATCTCTATGCCTCCTAATGAAGTTAGAAACATATTATCATCATTTGTATAGTCACAGTGATTGTCAGTTTTACCAATGCTGTTTGAAGAAATCTTTATACATAATCTGTTATGTCTGGGAGGGGTCGAGAGAGTATGAGACGTGTTGGATACTGATTTGTTTTAATTCGTATGTTAATAGCTATACTCAGTTTTACCATTGCTGAATAATTACACAATGGTAACGTTGAAGATTAATCACCCAACAGCATCTGCTTTGTCTGGGAGGGATCGAGAGAACATGAGAGGTGTTGGTGATTCTCAGTTTTACCATTGCTTTTTGAAGTAATCCTTATTTCAGTCTACCTCTGAGTAATCTTAAAGACGAATCATCCAACGTCATCTGTTTTGAAGGGTCGAGAGAGCGTGGTGATCCATGGGTTTGTATAGTCATGGTGATTGTCAGCTTTCAGTTACCTTTTGCAGATCCTTATCTCTATACCTCCTATTGATGTTACAAACATATTATCATCCTACATCAGGGCTCTCTATTTTCTATCTATCGGGTTCAGCGATCGTGTGATCCTTATCTCACTATACAAGTGATGTTAGAAACATATTATCATCCTACGTCAGAGCTCTCTATTTTCTCTCTATCGGCTTCAGTGACCTTGACAGTTGCTTAAGGGTGACTTATTTTAGGTCTAGGTCCAGATGGTGTTAGATATACATATCATTCTTAAATTGAGTCCTGTTATGCAATCAAAGTCTCGGTTGTTCACCTAGTGTTTTTATGAACTGATAAGCATCCATTGCTCTCTTCTAGTTTGTTTCACTTACTTCTATCCAGAGAGCCTGACAGTTACTAAAGCTTTACATGTTTTAGCTGCTGCAAATTGTGTAGTCAGCAAAATGATTTTAATGAAGAAATTTTCCAGGGCACACCTCCATTAAACTGACAGTCGACGTTTACATAAATGACTATAAAGTGTGTTGGGAGACAAATAATCCCTATGTTAGTCTACCTCCTGGGAATCTACAAATAAATCGTCCCTTCAGCTCCATTCTCGTAGAGTCATATCAACTGTTAGTTTTCCGATTCCTTTGCAAAAATCCCTATTTCAGTCTTCCTCCTGGTGATAGTACAAACAACTTAATAAACCTAGGACATCTCTTCTTTTCTTGTAGAGTCAAAGTGAGAATCACTTTCCTTTTTCATTTGCAGCAAGCCTAATGTGGTTACCATTGTGCGATCATCAGAGAAAGTTTAGACAAAAACTCACAAAGTAAAGAACAAATAGATGGAAGTGAGTCAAGTTTTGAGGAGGGTTACATATTTTCTTTTTTTTTAAAATAGAGGTACTATATACAGTAAACCCTGGTTATAATGCCAAACTGGATATAATACCAATTTTTTGCCAGAACGGATTCCTGTCCTTATAATTCACTGGTTATAATGTCAAACTGGAGATAATGCCATCTGCTTTTTTTGATCAAAAGTCAGTTTTTCCTTTAATGACAATGAAAACACACCGTTTACGACATCATTTTCATCAATAAAGGTTAATTGGCATGACTCAACTCAATTGACATTTGTGCATATTGTATTTGTACTTTCATCGTGGTTTATAGGCATTAGTTACTTGAGAGACATCCTACTTGATCCAAATTAATTGACAAAATTCATCACTTCCTTATGTAGTTTTTTTACTGTACTGAAAATTCCACCAAATTATGTATATCGTCTGCACATACTGGCAACCAAAGATATTCCTATTCATACTATAATTAATATTTTCAGTCCATCAGTTAAGTCAATTCAACCAACTTGTTAGCTTTTGTCCATGGCCACCTGACCAGACTTTAACATGCTTCATACACACCATGCCAAGTTTGGCTTTAATGGTATCTGCAGTTTGGTTTAATCGTGTACATGATGTCGATGGAGTATCAATAATAAAACAATCCAATAACAATAAGTGCAGAATCCTTAGAAAAATATTTTTCATTCTTCATTGACATGTAATCGACCAATATCTAACTTTTTTTCTGCTATCATAAATTTCTTTTGGAATTTTCTACCTAAATAATTCATATGTTAAAACTTTGTAACCTGTTATTGAAAGTATCTATTTAAAGAAGCATTGTCTTCACTGTAAGTTTCTCACACCTGAAAACGTGACAATCCTTGACGTATGTGACCAACATATTTTAACCAATCAATGGACAGGAAAAACCTTGTGCATCATCGACGTGGATATATTGTAGGTGTTAGCCACGCCCCCACCGGCTCAAATGGCCTATAAATGCGCATGATGAGCTGCAACTTGTCATATCGAACTGCTGTCTTAGAGTGGACAACACAAACATCAACAGATTCTTCACTTCCCACAGATCACAGCTTTCTAAAGCCATGTCTATCGTCTTCCCAGCTGTCAACATGGCCACTCACTTAGCCATCGATGAAGAAGACATGAGTTTATCACTTAAAAGAGAAAACTTATCAGAGAGGTTCCTGAACAACGCAGACACAATTAGCAGACTGGTGCCACATGAAGTAAGATCTTCAAAGATGCGCTGTCTTCTTTTGTCAACGAAGTGATTTGACGGCTTCAAATGCAACGTTTGAGTTTATCCACTGACAACACTGGTTGTTGATTTCAAGTTCAACTCGCCGGGAGCACGCTCTGTACGTGCAACACGCACATCTTGGGTCTGAAGAAAGAATAAGGAATTCAAGACACAACTGAGATGGACAGAGCGTGAAGCACATGCAACATGCACAAAACAAGATTGAAGCAACATCGAACACATCATGCATGGACTCAGCTGAATGTGATTGGTGATCACCCACAGCTTTAAGCAACCTTTGCTTGTCATGTTTCTATTTCATTGACACTCGTTGTTTATTTGAGGAGAAGTCCACAGGGTGCACGCAAAGCACGTGCAGTACGCTCAGAAACCTGTGGACATCGTATAAAAAACATTGTGATTGTTAAAGACGCAGATGTCAAAATGTGCAATAGACTTGTAGGTTCCAGTCCTTAAAAAGGGTGTTTTGTGCACTTAATTTCTAATCAATTTACACTTATGATGTTTTAACGTCATTTTTAAGTTATCATTTTCAAAGAAGAAATAAAATATATATTTCAAATGCCTGTCTCATTCTTTCTTATAATTTTATTTTGTATTCATACATCATAGTTTGTATATTCTTATAAGTCCATTTATCAGAAAAAAACTAGATTGTCACAAGTGAAGGTATTACTTGGTCTAGTCGAAATCACTGACTTATTAAGGTGTCAACATTTCTGTGACATTTTTTATCCTACGGCGGCATTCATGAAGGTTCTTTAAGTAATCCTCTGAAGTTGGTTTGTCACACTTCCGAATCACCAACTTATTGAAGCCTTACAACACTTCTAAAACTCTTCGGCTGAAATGATGTAATGTAATCCTCTGAATATTGCATCTTATTGCTGAAGATGGTGTGGCCATTATACCATGAATTTCGGTGGTTTAGGGCAAGGCTTGAATTTGCAAGCGATCAAGACTAAAATAATGATACCTTAATTGGGAAGTAAACGGTATATGATATCAAAAGACGTTCTATTACATCGTTATTGTCCGGCAGCCACGGTGCAGCGCCAGTTAATGTGAAGTTCTGCCTTTACAATGCCTTTACCCTCGGAAGTGTGTCATATGACTCTTACGAAACGAGTGTGAGCGAGAGCGAGGGTAATAGACAAATTTGCACGAATTTCGTAAAAGTCATATGACACAAATTACCGGGGTAATAATTTCTTTATAACCTATTCGAGTCCATTGTACCATCTTAGAATTATGCAAAAAACGAGCCGCTTTCCTTGCGACCGCCGGCTACAGTGACGTCACGAACAATGGTGTTATGACGCCAAACGCGAAATAATACAGGAACTCGCGCTACTACAATCGTTGCTAGGCAAAAGTGATATGTGCACTTGTGCTTATATTGAAAATATGTCACTACTTATTTTCAACCATATAGGTAATAAAACCGTATATGTCTCCTCGTTTAGCTCTAACACGTACCCTGATATCCAGTATCCTGCTACATCAGCGTATAGTTCTCATCGTTTAGCTCAAACCAATACCCTGATATCCATTATCCTGCTAAATAACCTTATATCTCTCAGCGTGTACCTCTCACACATACCCTGGTATCAACCATCTTGCTACATCAGTGTATTTGTCTCGGCTTTAAGCTGAAACCCTTGTCAAAAGACATACGAATTTGATACATTAAACACTTATATTAAGTCAATCCCATACAAACGTTCATCTCAATAGTGCCATGTAGTTTAGACAAAGCAAGCAAAGACTTACAAATACTCGTCATTGCCCTACATTTTCGAAATTCTCAACCAAAATCATAATTGTTTGGTACAAACGAGTTTCTCAGAGCTTATTTAGAAGTTTTCAAAACACAAAACAGTTACTTTACGATTGATGTAAGAAATGGGTAGGTTTTTATATAATTCTTAACTCTGTCTGCCTTGCCCGCATGGCCTATATTGTCTATTCTTTAGGGATGTTATAAATTATAAAATGAATATTAAACTCAAGTTTAAAACACAGATAATTTTAATGTTAAATGTTTAATAATTAAATCCCCATTATATCATTAAACAAACCCCTATGGTTGTAAGGGGGTCCGGACCCCCCTCCCCCTTTTTTTGAAAATTCAAATGAATAACAGCCCTTGCCCACCCCATTGACTATTTCTGGATCCGTACCCCCTCTCAAAAATCGGGGGTGAGGTGAGGTGAGGTGAGGTGAGGTGAGGTGAGGTGAAGTGAAGTGAGGTTAGGTTAGGTGAGGGAGACGATGTGAGTGAGTGTGTCAGGTGATGGGTGGTGGTACTGTATGAAATTCATCGTAGAATTGAACCCAAACCTGACTGTGTGTAGAACAATCTCTACTGCACACATTAGAACCCAGGAGTTTCATGGCCGCAGACGGCTGACTTGTATAAAATTAGAAGGATTTCATTTTGACAGAGGGTCCCTTAGAGTCACAGAGATTGTCAGTTTTCAGTTTCCTATGTATTAATCTCAGTCTCACTCTACCTACCCGAGATGTTACAAATAATCAATATACGACATCTGCTCTTTTCTTATCAGTTTTTGTCTCTATGGGGTTCAACGCGAGAGAGAAGTTGATACTTGTTTGCTGGAATTTTCTCAGTTTGAGTTTGTAGAGTCATTATGATTGTCAGTTTTCTGTTTCAAACATAATAATCATAGTTTCCCTCTATCTCCCAGTAATATAGAGGATATTATTATGTCCATGACATATGATATTTACAACATGAGTGTCCTAATATTAGTATTTCCTGAGCAAGAGTGGATAGCATGTCATGGGCACGAACGTAATGTTTATTACCCTAACCGCAAAAGTAGATAAATACTCTAAAATCTATACTACGCGACAATAGTTTAGACACACCATCAACTGATGCTATGAATTTGTGTTATTGGTGGGTATGGGTAAATTGATTTATGCTTTCTCAAACCTCAACTTATTACCATGTCATGCATTTGTCATTAATGGATCTTGATGAACAAGTCCATCATGAAAGTTAACTAAAAAATGCTCAGGTAAAGTCAATTGACTTTCTTGAAAACTAAATTTGTTTACGACTTTAGGACCCCATTGCAACGAGGACAGTTTTTTATTATTTGGGTCGAATAAAAATGTTCAAGCTTTCTTTATTTAAATCATTGTTACGGCATTAAGTCCGAGACATGAAGACACTCGTTGTTTATTTGAGTAGAAGCCCACAGGGTGCACGCAAAGCATGTGTAGTACGCTTAACTTTGAGGTGAGGAAAACTCAAGAAAAGCATGGTGTGTGGACATTATATCGAAGGTTCTTATCCTTTAAAACAATGTTTTTACACACTTTTTTCCGATCAATTCACAATTCTGATGTTTTGAAGTTCTCACTTTTATATCAAGAAATAAATATATAGTCACTATACCTGTCTTATTCTTTGTTATCATTATATTTTGTATACGTGTATCATGAGTTTATCCATTCATCAGCTAAAAACTAGTTTGGCCACCATTCTGGTACATCGGCATGTTTATCTCTGTGTTAAGTTCTAACACATACCCTGATATCAATCATCCTGCTACATCACCAAATATGCCACGGCGTTAAGCTCCAACACATACCCTGATATAAATCATCCTGCTACATCACCAAATATGTCTCGGCGTTGAGCCCCAACACATACCCTGATATCCATCATCTTTCTACATCAATGTAGATTTCTCCGTGATGAGCAATACATACCTTGATATCCATTATTCTGCTACATCAGCGTGTAAGTCTCGGCGTTAAGCGGCAACCCTTGTGAAAAGACATACGGATTTGATACATTTTTTGATACATTTTTTATCCTACGGCGGCATTCATGAAGGTTCTCTAAGTAATCCTCTGAAGTTAGTTTGTCACACTTCCGAATCACCAACTTATTGAAGCCTTACAACACTTGTAAAACTCTTCGGCTGAAATGATGTAATGTAATCCTCTGAATATTGCATCTTATTGCTGAAGATGGTGCGGCCATTATACCATGAATTTCGGGGGTTTGTAGCAAGGCTTGAATTTGCAAGCGATCAAGACTAAAATAATGATACCTTAATTGGGAAGTAAACGGTATTAAATATTAAAAGACGTTCTATTACATCGTTATTGTCCGGCAGCCATGGTGCAGCGCCAGTTAATGTGAAGTTCTGCCTTTACAATGCCTTTACCCTCGGAAGTGTGTCATATGACTCTTACGAAACGAGTGTGAGCGAGAGCGAGGGTAATAGACAAATTTGCACGAATTTTGTAAAAGTCATATGACACAAATTACCGGGGTAATAATTTCTTTATAACCTATTCGAGTCCATTGTACCATCTTAGAGTTATGCAAAAAACGAGCCGCTTTCCTTGCGACCGCCGGCGAAATAATACAGGAACTCACGCTACTACAATCGTTGCTAGGCAAAAGTGATATGTGCACTTGTGCTTATATTGAAAATATGTCACTACTTATTTTCAACCATATAGGTAATAAAACCGTATATGTCTCATCGGTTAGCTCTAACACGTACCCTGATATCCATTATTCTGCTACATCAGCGTATAGTTCTCATCGTTTAGCTCAAACCAATACCCTGATATCCATTATCCTGCTAAATAACCTTATATCTCTCAGCGTGTACCTCTCACACATACCCTGGTATCAACCATCTTGCTACATCAGTGTATTTGTCTCGGCTTTAAGCTGAAACCCTTGTCAAAAGACATACGAATTTGATACATTAAACACTTATATTAAGTCAATCCCATACAAACGTTCACCTCAATAGTGCCATGTAGTTTAGACAAAGCAAGCAAAGACTTACAAATACTCGTCATTGCCCTACATTTTCGAAATTTTTAACCAAAATCATAATTGTTTCGTACAAACGAGTTTCTCAGAGCTTATTTAGAAGTTTTCAAAACACAAAACAGTTACTTTACGATTGATGTAAGAAATGGGTAGGTTTTTATATAATTCTTAACTCTGTCGGCCTTGCCCGCATGGCCTATATTGTCTATCCTTTAGGGATGTAATAAATTATAAAATGAATATTAAACTAAACTTTAAAACACAGATAATTTTAATGTAAAATGTTTTATTAAATCCCCATTATATCATTAAACAAACCCCTATGGTTGTAAGGGGGTCCGGACCCCCCTCCCCCTTTTTTTGAAAATTAAAATCAATGAATAACAGCCCTTGCCCACCCCATTGACTATTTCTGGATCCGTACCCCCTCTAAAAATCCTGGATTCCTGTGTGGTATCTCTTTCCAGTTTGAAATAGGATTCACCTTTGCCATGTCTGATGCGACTTCACACAGTCTTCCAGATGCTAAACAAAGAACAACGGATAAATAAATGAACATTTTCTCACTGGAATTCTATTTTACTCACACATTTTCAAACTTAAATTCTATTTGATTCACAAGATCTCCATTTCAGTTACAGTAGTTCTATATCCATAGTCGTGAGGTGAGGTGAGGTAAGGTGAGGTGAGGTGAGGTGGGGTGGGGTGGTGTGAGGTGAGGTGAGATGAGGTGAGGTTAGGTGGGGTGAGGTGAGGTGAGGTGAGGCGAGGTGAGGTGAGGTTGGGTGGGGTGGGGTGAGGTGAGGTGGGGTGAAGTGAGGTTAGGTTAGGTGGGGGAGACGATGTGAGTGAGTGAGTGAGGTGATGGGTGGTGGTACTGTATGAAATATTTGCATTATTGTATTTTTCTTGACCACCCATTCTGTGTTTTTGTCTTTGGTGCTGTGTCGTGAGGTGAGGTGAGGTGAGGTGAGGTGGGGTGAAGTGAGGTAAGTTAGGTTAGGTGAGGGAGACGATGTGAGTGAGTGAGTGGGGTGGCAGGTGGTGGTACTGTATGAAATTCATCGTAGCATTGAACCCAAACCTGACTGTGTGTAGAACAATCTCTACTGCACACATTAGAACCCAGGAGTTTCATGGGCGCAGACGGCTGACTTGTATAAAATTAGAAGGATTTCATTTTGACAGAGGGTCCTTTAGAGTCACAGGGATTGTCAGTTTTCAGTTTCCTGTGTATTAATTTCAGTCTCACTCTACCTCCCCGAGATGTTACAAATAATCAATATACTCCATCTGCTCTTTTCCTATCAGTTTTTGTCTCTATGGGGTTCAACGTGAGAGAGAAGCGGATACTTGTTTGCTGGAATTTTCTCAGTTTGAGTTTGTAGAGTCATTATGATTGTCAGTTTTCTGTTTCAAACATAATAATCATAGTTTCCCTCTATCTCCCAGTACTATAGAGGATATTATTATGTCCATGACATATGATATTTACAACATGAGTGTCCTAATATTAGTATTTCCTGAGCAAGAGTGGATAGCATGTCATGGGCACGAACGTAATGTTTATTACCCTAACCGCAAAAGTAGATAAATACTCTAAAATCTATACTACGCGACAATAGTTTAGACACACCATCAACTGATGCTATGAATTTGTGTTATTGGTGGGTATGGGTAAATTGATTTATGCTTTCTCAAACCTCAACTTATTACCATGTCATGCATTTGTCATTAATGGATCTTGATGAACAAGTCCATCATGAAAGTTAATTGACAAATGCTCAGGTAAAGTCAATTGACTTTCTTGAAAACTAAATTTGTTTACGACTTTAGGACCCCATTGTAACGAGGACAGTTTTTTATTATTTGGGTCGAATAAAAATGTTCAAGCTTTCTTTAAATCATTGTTACGGCATTAAGTCCGAGACATGAAGACACTCGTTGTTTATTTGAGGAGAAGTCCACAGGGTGCACGCAAAGCATGTGTAGTACGCTCAACTTGGAGCTGAGGAAAACCAAAGAAAAGCATGGTGTGTGGACATTATATCGAAGGTTCTTATCCTTTAAGACAATGTTTTTACACACTTTTTTTCGATCAATTCACACTTCCGATGTTTTGAAATTGTCATTTTTATATCAAGAAATAAAACATATATTCATTATACCTGTCTTATTCTTTGTTATCATCATATTTTGTATTCATGTATCATGAGTTTATCCATTCATCAGATAAAAACTAGGTTGGCCACCATTCTGGTACATCAGCATGTTTATCTCTGTGTTAAGTTCCAACACATACCCTGATATTAATCATTCTGCTACATCAGCATATATGTCTCGGCGTTAAGCTCCAACACATATCCTGATATACATCATCTTTCTTCATCAATGTAGATATCTCCGTGATGAGCAATACATACCTTGATATCCATTATTCTGCTACATCAGCGTGTAAGTCTCGGCGTTAAGCGGCAACCCTTGTGAAAAGACATACGGATTTGATATTTTGAACATTTATCATTGGAAGTTGAAGGGTCCTTGAACCAAAGATTTCTGTGTGGTACATCTTTCCAGTTGGAAATAATTTTTTTCTTGAGTGTGAATATATTTATCATAGCTGATTCGACCTCACACAGTCTTCCAGATGCTAAACAAAGAATTACGCATAAATAAATGGACATTTTCAAACTGGAATTCTATTTCATTCAAACATTTCACACTTAAATTCTATTTGATTCACGAGATTTCAATTTCAGTTACAGTAATTCTATATCCATAGTAGCCGCAGCACAAAGTTATTTTTTCTCACTTATTACATCATTGAAGTTTGCAAAATTGACCACCCGATCTCTGTTTTTGTCTTTGGTGCTGTGTCATGACCGAGGTGAGGTCAGTTTGGAAGAGCATTTCATGACTCAGTTTGTAGATACACAGTGATTATCACTTTCCTTTTCAATGTTATTATCCTATTTGCAGCCGGTAAAACAGTGATCTTACAAATAATGTTAGCTTTATACACCACCTTTCCTTTTCTATTCTTTAATATGCGGTTCAGGAATGTTTGATGCTATTTTGTCTAATGTTTCTAAATTTTTATTGACACAGTGATTTCAGTTTTCCCTTGCCCATGTAGTAATGAGACAAATAACGAGTTAACCCAATCTGCTATTTTTTGTCTCCTTTGCCTTAAAGGGGCATTAGCACGGTTTAAGGGGGAATATAAGGGGATTTCATGAAAACGAATGGTTCCAATTGAAAGAAAATGTATTTTAACTAAATGGAGCAGTAATAATTCAAATATATAATGTAAAGTTTAGCCATCCGATTTCTTTTTCTAACACAAATGAATTAAAGGTGATCACACAAAATGGCCATCTGGATTTTTTTATGTGGATCTTCATAGCTTGTCCTCTGACTATGAATGATTGGCTTGTGTAACGAGATTTTTGACACTTTCAAAATAATGCATTAAGCATTCACATACAACCACAGTGAAACATTTAAGAACTAAAATCATAAAAAAGTGCCCTTTAATGTGGTTCTATTTGTCTCAGTTTGTAGAGTCCCACTGATTATATTTTGTCCCGTGTCTACGTTGTAATCCTAATCTGAACTCTACCTCTAACTGATGAAACATATTTAGAGGATATTTGTCTTTTCTTGACAGCCACGAGTGAACATATAAAACGTTTCTGCCTGACGAGAGGAGATTAACAAGGTATTTGTCAAGAAAAGTCAATTTTTATATATATTTTATAATTTATCGCAGTATTTCTATCAAAATTGAAGCACATGTTTGTTGAGTCGGCTGCAAAAAGAGTCCGTCGCCTCAGCAACAACATGACGTCATGAGCGTGTCATTGCGTCAGAGCATTGTCTGATGACGTCCGGTCATTGTTGTTATTTCAGTCACTAGTGACTGATAACACGTTCCATTGTTGTTATCACTAGTGACTGATAACATGGTTTATTTTCATTGAAAGATCCCGGTATTTCACCACCAATCATATAATATAAAGAGATTATTACCCAAGGGGGTGTGTCATATGACTTTCAGGAAGCGAGTGTTATTTTGTTTATCAACCGAGTAAAAGTATTAATATTTTTATTACTGACACTATTTCAGTTTAGTCTATTGGAAATATTCCCTTGCAACGGCTGGAGACAGTGACGTCATAAGAATAGTCCTTTTAATTCTGTTATACAATCTAAGCCTATTTCCTTTTTGTACATTTTTTTTCTTGATATCATCACAGTGAAGCTTCAAATACTCATTATACACTGTCTGCTATAATCATGGCTCTGTTGGAGGCATAGATAGTGTTACAAATACATAAGTATATCATTCTTTATAAAATGCTTAGGGCTTAATACTGAAATAAGTGTTTGTCAGTTTTCCTTCACTTTTGCAGCTATTCTTACCTCAGTCTACTCCCTACTGTTGTTTCTTTGACGTCATCTGGTTGTTTCATATCTGTTTTATCACAGTGTTAGTAAACCGAGCCTCAATATTATCCGTTTCACTCCTATACTGAGTCTAAAAAGGTCTAGTAGACGGTCGCGTCAGCCGATCTTTCTGCGATCTATGACCCTCCAACGTTATATGTGCGAAGGCAGACTATTGTGGCTTGGTAAGCTGAGTTCTGATTGGTCAATTCGATAAGTGGTCTGACGCGACCCTCTACTTGGCCTTTGTAGACTCAGTATAGAGGTGAAACGGATAATATTGAGTCTAGGTTTAGTTAGACTGGTTTTATCAAGGAGATCAAGTGAGAAGTTCTTTACAAGGTTCAGACCAACCTCCAAGTCAGGGCGCCTTCCCTCTGATTGTCTCTACGGTTGTTACCCTGCCTTCAGTCACGGGGCATTGTCGTCCTGATTCAGTTGTTTTCGGAGTTGCAATATGAATCCTACGCATTTGGAGTTTGCACTTTTGAGCGCGAACACGTTTGCTGGTTACACAGTCAGTATAAGAGCTTTTCCATCCGGAAAGCTTCTGATGGCAGCGATTATATTACTGACGTCACGGAGAGGATAATTGCTGTCTGGAGCTACGGTTCATACCTCCAGTCTTGTCACTGTAAATGATGTATGTACACAAAAGTAAACTGTTCCTGAGATAGATAATCCTTATATCAATTCACCTCCTGATGACGTCATCTGTTTGAGCGTGAGATCTGTTGGATACTAATTTGATTTAGTTTGTATAGTCACAGTGATTGTCAGTTTTACTATTGTTGTTTGAAGTAATCCTTATACATTATCTGTTATGTCTGGGAGGGGTCGAGAGAGTATGAGACGTGTTGGATACTGATTTGTTTTAATTTGTATGTTAATAGCTATTCTCAGTTTTACAATTGCTGAATAATTACACAATGGTAACGTTGAAGATTAATCACCCAACAGCATCTGTTTTGTCTGGGAGGGATCGAGAGAGCGTGAGAGGTATTGGTGATACTCAGTTTTACTATTGCTGTTTGAAGTAATCCTTATTTCAGTCTACCTCTGAGTAATCTTTAAGACGAATCATCCAACGTCATCTGTTTTGAAGGGTCGAGAGAGCATTGTGATCCATGGGTTTGTATAGTCATGGTGATTGTCAGCATTCAGTCACCTTTTGCAGATCCTTATCTCTATACCTCCTATTGATGTTACAAACATATTATCATCCTACGTCAGAGCTCTCTATTTTCTCTATCGGGTTCAGCGATCGTGTGATTCTTATCTCACTGTACAAGTGATGTTACAAACATATTATCATCCTACATCAGGGCTCTCTATTTTCTCTCTATCGGGTTCAGTGACCTTGACTGTTACTTAAGGGTGACTTATTTTAGGTCTAGGTCCAGATGGTGTTAGATATACATATCATTCTTAAATTGAGTCCTGTTATGCAATCAAAGTCTCGGTTCTTCCCCTAGTGATTTTTATGAACTGATAAGCATCCATTGCTCTCTTCTAGTTTGTTTCACTTACTTCTATCCAGAGAGCCTGACAGTTACTGAAGCTTTACATGTTTTAGCTGCTGCAAATTGTGTAGTCAGCAAAATGATTTTAATGAAGAAATTTTCCAGGGCACACCTCCAGTTAACTGACAGTCGACGTTTACATAAATGACTATAAAGTGTGTTGGGAGACAAATAATCCCTATGTTAGTCTACCTCCTGGGAATCTACAAATAAATCGTCCCTTCAGCTCCATTCTCGTAGAGTCATGTCAACTGCCAGTTTTCCGATTCCTTTGCAATAATCCCTATTTCAGTCTGCCTCCTGGTGATACTACAAACAACTTTATAAACCTAGGACATCTCTTCTTTTCTTGTAGAGTCAAAGTGAGAATCACTTTCCTTTTTCATTTGCAGCAAGCCTCATGCGGTTACCATTGTGCGATCATCAGAGAAAGTTTAGACAAAAACTCACAAAGTAAAGAACAAATAGATGAGAGTGTGTCAAGTTTTGAGGAGGGTTACATATTTCCTTTTTTTTGAAAAAAGAGGTACTATATACAGTAAACCCTGGTTATAATGCCAAACTGGATATAATACCAATTTTTTGCCAGAACGGATTCCTGCCCTTATAATTCACTGGTTATAATGCCAAATTGGATATAATGCCATCTGCTTTTTTGAACAAAAGTCAGTTTTTCCTCACTACAATGACAATGAAAACACACCGTTGGTTTAAACATATTTTATTCACTGAGTGTGATGGGATTGGCAAATAAGCACATCAGCGCTTATGTTAATGCCGCTCCCTACAAATCATGACCATATAAAATGTGTGACGTTCACAAACAAAAATACATGTCGTGCAAGCATTTCTAGAAAGAACAAATAATATGGCAGATATTAATGAAAGGTACACAGATGCAGTTGAAGTCTTGAATATGATATTTAATCGGTAATTGTTTAGTGAAATGGCAAGGCAGTGGTTAACTATAATTAGTAGAATTCCAAGAATCTTCGAGATTTCTTAATGAAGTTATGAATAGACTTTAATAGTTCATCATTTACTTGCTGAGTTGCCTCAGCATTTCCATGAAGAATTGATTGTAAATTAAAACCCTTAGTAAAAAAATATTCGTTAATTCTTAAATGACTGTAATTGGGGCAGACAAGAAAGAAGTGGAGTGCATCCTCCAAGCGGTGTCCGCATTCACATGCAGATGTGTTCGATATATATCGAGCGAACTTGTCTCCGTTTAGATCGCTACATCCAAGCCGAAGTCGAGAGTGGATTACCTGACAAAATCTTGATCCAAGATAAAGATTAAAATGGTTAGGGATAACATTTATCTCTTTTAGTTTGTTTTTAAATTCTCCAAAAGTGGTTGCATTTACAGTGTCTAAAGGGAGTGAATTCCAAATTTTTACAGTGTCCGGTAGAAACGATTTGGAATAAGTATTAGTATTACATTTGATACTTTGTAAATCGGAGCTGTTTCTCAAATTATATCGACTTGCATCCGAGACATGTTCGGGAACTAATTTAGATAAGTAGTCGGGAACAAGTTTATTTACCATTTTATAGAATATGTATAGTTTTTGACGACGTCTCCTTTCTTCTCAAGAGGTAATGTTTGTCTCTGCGTACAATTTTGAATGGCTTGTGCCGCGGACTGCACCGCAAATAGTTCTAAGTGCGTCTAAGTTAAGTTTTTCAAGAAGAAGAGATTGTTTTTGGGAGCAATTGTCCCAAATGTGACATGAGTAGTCGAAAATTGGTAAAATAAACGATTTGTACATTGTCTGAAGAGTTTTTCTGTTGAGGCGGTACTTAAAACTTCTTAGACAGTTTATCATTGGACTAACTTTTTTAACAATACTATCAACTTGGCTATGCCACATGCAATTATCTTGTAGAGTTATTCCTAAATGTTTATGTGATGGTACCTCATTTATGATGGTGTTATTCATATATAAAGGAGGTTTGATAGGTTGGGTATGCTTACGGGAGAATTGAATAGAGACAGTTTTACTTGGATTAAAGTCGACTTGCCATTTATTTGCCCAGGTACTAATAACAGATAAATCTTCATTAAGGCTATGCGCAGCTGTAAGAGGGTCATTAACAATCACATATAGCGATGTATCATCGGCAAAAAGCCGTATATTGCTGTCAATGTCATCGACGATGTCATTGATGTAAATTAAGAACAATAATGGCCCTAGTACAGAACCTTGAGGGACACCGGCAGGGACGGGTTCGAGATCTGAACTATAACCATTTATAACGACACGTTGCGATCGATCTTCGAGGTAGCTTTCAAACCATAAAAGAAGTTCCCCACATATACCGTAAGATCGAAGCTTATGAATTATGCCCCTGTGCCATACTTTATCAAAGGCTTTACTTATGTCGCAAAAAACAGCTCTTATTTCTTTACCTTTATCAAGTTCTCTAGCGATAAAGTCATAAAGAAAGGTCAATTGATTAGAAGGTGAATCGCCGGGAATAAAACCGGACTGAAGATTGGTTAATAATTTGTTATCTCTAAAATAATTAAAAACATATTTAAAAACACATTTTTCGAAGATTTTGGCTAAACAGCTTGTCAAAGCTACAGGTCTGTAATTGTTACATTCATGGATATTGCCTTTCTTATAAATCGGAATTACTGACGCTATTTTCCAAATATTTGGAAATACTGATTTTTCTAAGGAGGCGTTGAAAAGTTTAGCTAATGGATCTGCTATCGCGGAAGCACACAGTTTCAATATGCGGTTCCCGATACCATCGGGCCCGGTCGCTTTGGTAATGTCAACTGAAAGTAATATATCGTTAACTTCCTTGGCAGTTAACTGAATAGAGAATAAAGTCTGGTCTGTTTTTAATGTTATATCTGGCAAACTCCTGTCAGGATTTTTAACAGAAGCCTGTTCACAGAAATACTTATTTATAACTGTAACAATATCGTTTAGGTCGTCATAAACTGAATCTTGATACGTGATTGGTGGGAATATTGTAGTATTACCAGTTGATTTCATATAATTCTTTACTAAACGCCACCAAAGTTTGCTACCGCAGGAGTCGTTAATCTTTCTGTCTATTTTAGATATATATTTTTTCTTCGCAGCACGAACAGCCGATATAACTTTATTACGATGTTTGCGAAAATGTGTCCAGTCTGAAGGGCGGTTGTGTTTTTTAGCCATTTTATGTAGACGATTTCGTTTTCTTATCAAGCTGCGAACTTTGCCAGTAATCCATAATGGGTCCTTTGGTCTAACAGTAACAGTTTTGTTCGGGACGTGTTTATCGCATATTTCTATAAGACACTTTGAAAAGGCTGCAGCTGCTTCATCAATATTATCAAATGACAAGATTTCTTTCCATTCGACTGAGTGAATATTTTCAGTTAGGTTTACTTTGTCAATCATATCATAATGGTATATTTTCCTTTTGAAATGACAATTCTTGGGAATTTCATCCTTAAGTGTTACACTTATAGGGCAATGATCGCTACAAATTGGATCAGACACACCTGAACTGAGCACACTATCAACATTTGATACAAACAATAAATCAATCAAAGTTCTGGAAGTGGGTGTGATCCTAGTTGCATCGACAATAAGTTGAGTTAAGCCGTACATGGCCTTAAGAGTTTCAATTTTATGATTATTTCCGTTAAGAATATCAATGTTGAAATCGCCTGTAATTATAGTTTTCATATTTAACGCCATCGCTTTGGAAATTGACTGGTCTATTAAGTTCCAATATGCATCACTTCTATCTGCCCGGTAGATATTGCCAATAAGATAGTTATTGTTTTTGCACTTTAATTTGATCCATTGTGCTTCTAGTCCTGGTATAGAGAGATTGTCCATACTACTGACATAAATGTTATTTTTTACGTATATGGCCACGCCTCCACCTCGGCTTGGTCGATCGTTACGAAATGGCAAATGGAAATTGGGAAGGAAAATATCATTTTGGGAAATGCCGCCGTGCAGCCACGTTTCGGTCAGACAGATTACATCGTACAAGTGGAATTCAAGTGCGAGTTGGTCAACTTTATCTTTTAAGCTTCTAACGTTTAAATGGACAACTTTAAGATTACCTATTTTAATAGGGCCAGGATTTGGGTGAATATCCCCACAGCATAACAACAGAATAAAGATGTAAATTGGTGTTTTCAGCTTATAGAGACATGCATAGGAGAGCAGAATTGATGCAAATAAAAAACTGCCATTTGCCGTATTAAATGTCTTTAGATTGAATAATCCAACCGCCCGCCTGTACTGGACTATATCAACCGGCATCGATTAGTATCAAAAATATAAAACAAGGCGGTGGTTGGATTGGAGCAATTTGGAAATGAAAATTTAATTGTAGTTCATATTTTAGCCAACAACTTGCATCGATGTAATGTGATACATGAACAATCAAAAGGTATACTAAGTAAACAAAGCACTGGAAAAAAGATTTGTAACAAATCACCCAAAAGTATTTGGTTGAAAAACAAAATAGAAGAAAAATAAAACAACAGATTATGATCATAATCTGCGAGAAGTAAATGCTTCAGTGGAAAATAGAAATCTGAATATGTGAGAGTAAGCGACCGCAACGGGTGTTGACTCGATCATGGATAACGAGATGCACGTGCATGTGTGTACATGTGGGCTAAGTGAAGCAACGTGTTGTGACTGTATGTTTGCCTTACTGGATTATACTATGGGAAATTTACTGTAAAAGGAAAATGTGAAATATGTAAGTATTAAATTGAATATGATAATATAGTCGTTTATCGATATAACTAGATGTATATGTCATTTATGATTTGTTTGATATATTGTTTAGCTTTTTAATGGACGGGTAGAATAATCGATGAGTAGAGACCTTATTTGTTGTGTTTATACTTCTTGTTGGGGTAGATATTATAGTAAACCGTGTTATGATATTGTAGAGTGAGTATAAAAGAAAAAGGTACATTCGAAAAGAAATATTTTCATATGACAAAAATACTACAACTAGGGGGGAAATAATAAACAGTTTGGTCGGAAAACAAATATTCCGTTTAACAGGTGTAAAACTAATAAAACAATAAACTTAACGTTGGAGGATATTCAAAATTTACCACAGTTACTTTCCATGGTGCAAAACTGAAAAATAATGGCCCCGAAAGGGCATTGCTAAGTAATAGTAAGCAAAACCATTAAGCTTTTAAGTTGTTGCATTTGTAAAGATAAAACCCTTTAACACCTTGAAGTGGATGTAAGACCTTTGATGGGATATAATATGAAAAAACAAAAAAAACAAAAAAAACAAACAAACAAAAAACAAAAGCAAAACCAAACAAACACGTTACCTATTAGTCAGTAAGTACCATAAAATGTCAAGTCAATAGATTGAACAATCCTTTTCTATACAAGAGATCGATGTTTCAATTACCTAAGCTAGGAACAATTGACATAGAGTCCCTAATATAATAGAAAATGCTGTAAAGTGTCAAACCTATAAATGCAAAACTCAAAACTCTAGCATTGTAATTAACTTCGAAAACGGAGGATAATCACAACAAACTGTCTGCTAGTTTACTGAGTCATTTATGATGTTTAAAACAGACATCAGTAAACATAAGTAGTTATAAGATAAATGTTGTTTTCTAAGAATAACACAGAAGAGAAAAGTTTGTTTCACATTTATCAAATGTCAGTTCGTATATGATTGGCATCAATTTAAATTATACCGGAGGTTCGAGACACTTTACTTACTCATGGGTAAGATTGATCATCACTTAGAGTCCTGTAACATCAGTATATCCTGAAATTGAGTGGCGTTGGCAGCCTTCCTTACTGTGCCGTCTTTCAGTTTGATCAAGACAACTCCACCCGTTACCCAGGAAGAGTCAAACGTCCCCTTGGACACCAGAAGTCTGGCCTGCTTGGCAAGATCTGCTCGCGGCTTTGTTAGATCTTCATTGATGAAGGTGCGAAGACCCTTGTCCGACCTCACAAACTTCAATTTAGATCTGTTCTTCAAGATGGCTCGCTGTGTTTTATTGCTAAGGAAGCGTACTAAGATAGGCCTTGGATTGTCCTGTGGTGTCGCCGGGCGACGAGGGACTCTGTGGCTAATATCTATGTCGTTGGCAGAAATAAAGACATCGATAGATTAGGCAACTTTAAGAACTATAGCGTCGGTATCCTCACCTTCTACCTCTGATATGCCCGATATCCGGACATTGTTGCGGCGGGAATACTGTTCAGTACGATCATGTTTCTCGTGGAGTGTCCTGATCTCCGCGTCCTTCTCGTCCAGGGATGTTCGCAATTCAGCGATAGTAGTTTCCAGGGCCTCCTGTTTGGCAACAAACACTTCCAATTCCTGTCGGATCATAGGCCTCATTATCTCGGCAATAGTACTGGTTAGGACAGCAATTACTTCCTTAGTCTGTAGGACCTTTAATAGTTTCTCGTGAAAAGTTTCTTCACCATGGTAAACCTTATCACCTCCATTATCGTCCATTGTGAAAGATTCGTTTGAGCTACCAAAGCTTATGTTACACTGGCGTTTAGCGTCTTCTGAGTCTGGAGTTGAGACTTCTGACCGTATACGTTTGTTCGCAGGTGTTTTATTCATAGAGTAGTTTTACTTCAAAATGCTTAGGGCCACTTTAGAAGATACAATGAAGTGTTTGAGTTTGAATTAACTCGCGAGGATAACACCATTCACCACAGTCACATGTAATTAACTCCGCGGAAGGAATTTTCAGAGTTCAATCTACTTGTTATCTCAAAATAGATTGTCCATCCATTCATAGATTTGCAATTAATGTATCATGAAAGTTTATTGGCAAACATACCATTCACTTGCGGTTGTTTTAGTACATCGTATTTCCACTAAAGTTAGAAAATTCAAACGGTCTCTCGAGAGCTCGTCACAGCACGACCGATCATCGTGACGTCACCGGAAATTTGTAGCTTTTGTCCATGACTGTCTGACCAGACTTTGACATGTTTCTTCAAAGTCAAAATGTACTTCATTGTTTATGCCATGTTTGGCTGTAAGGGTATCTGTATTTTGGGTTTATTCGTGTACATGATATCGATTGAATAAGAATAATACAACACTCCAATAAGAATAAGTCTCGAATCCTTAGGAAAATATTTGTCATTCTTCATTGACAGGTAATCAGCCAATGTCGAACTTTTTTTCTCCTATCATCAATTTCCTTTGAATTTTCTACCTAAATAATTCTTATGGTAAAACATTGTTAACTGTCATTAAAAGGTTTTTTTTTAAGAGGCACTGTCCTCACTGTAAGTTTGTCACATCTGAAGACACGTGACCATCCATGACAAACCTTGACGTATGTAATCAACATGAGTCAGCCAATCAATGGACAGGAAAAACCTAGCGCATCATTGACGTGGATATATTGTAGGTGTTAGCCACGCCCACACCAGCTCAAAAGGCCTATAAAAGCACATGATGAGCTGCAACTTGTCATATCGAACTGCTGTCTTAGAGTGGACAACACAAACATCAACAGTTTCTTCACTTCCAACAGATCACAGCTTTCTACAGCCATGTCTATCGTCTTCCCAGCTGTCAACATGGCCACTCACTTAGCCATCGATGAAGAAGACGTGAGTTTATCATTTGACAGAGGAAACTTGTCTGAGAGATTCCTGAACAACGCAGAAACAATTAGCAGACTGGTGCCACATGAAGTAAGATCTTCAAAGATGCGCTGTCATCTTTTGTCAACGAAGTGATTTGACGGCTTCAAATGCAACGTTTGAGTTTATCCACTGACAACACTGGGTGTTGATTTCAAGTTCAACTCGCCGGGAGCTTGCTCTGTACGTGCAACACACACATCTTGGGTCTGAAGAAAGAATAAGGAATTCAAGA
Source organism: Steromphala cineraria (assembly GCA_916613615.1). Classification (NCBI taxonomy): domain Eukaryota; kingdom Metazoa; phylum Mollusca; class Gastropoda; order Trochida; family Trochidae; genus Steromphala; species Steromphala cineraria. The sequence continues at coordinate 30,573,436 of OU744737.1, read as the reverse complement.
CACAACTGAGATGGACAGAGCGTGAAGCACTTGCAACATGCACAACTCAAGATTGAAGCAACATCGAACACATCATGCATGGACTCAGCTGAATGTGATTGGTGATCACCCACAGCTTTAAGCAACCTTTGCTTGTCATGTTTCTATTTCATTGACACTCATTGTTTATTTGAGGAGAAGTCCACAGGGTGCAGGCAAAGCACGTGCAGTACGCTCAACTTGGAGCTGAGGAATCCTCAGGAGCTCAGAAACCTGTGGACATCGTATAAAAAACATTGTGATTGTTAAAGACGCAGATGTCAAAATGTGCAATAGACTTGTAGGTTCCAGTCCTTAAAAAGAGTGTTTTATGCACTTAATTTCTAATCAATTTACACTTATGATGTTTTAACGTCATTTTTAAGTTATCATTTTCAAAGAAGAAATAAAATATATATTTCAAATGACTGTCTCATTTTTTCTTATAATTTTATTTTGTATTCATACATCATAGTTTGTATATTCTTAGAAGTCCATTTATCAGAAAAAACTAGATGGTCATAAGTGAAGGCATAACTTGGTCTAGTAGGAATCACTGACTTATTGAGGGTGTCAACATTTCTGTGACATTTTTTATCCTATGGCGGCATTCATGATGGTTCTTTAAGTAATCCTCTAAAGTAAGTTTGTCACACTTCCGAATCATCGACTTATTGAAGCCTTACAACACTTGTAAAACTCTTCGGCTGAAATGATGTAATGTAAGCCTCTGAATATTGCATCTTATTGCTGAAGATGGTGGGGCCATTATACATGAATTAACGGTATTAAATATTAAAAGACATTCTATTACATCATTATTGTCCGGCAGCCACGGTTCAGCGCCAGTTAATGTGAAGTTCTGCCTTTACAATGCCTTTACCCTCGGAAGTGTGTCATATGACTCTTACGAAACGAGTGTGAGCGAGAGCGAGGGTAATAGACAAATTTGCACGAATTTCGTAAAAGTCATATGACACAAATTACTGGGGTAATAATTTCTTTATAACCTATTCGAGTCCATTGTACCATCTTAGAATTATGCAAAAAACGAGCCGCTTTCCTTGCCACCGCCGGCTACAGTGACGTCACGAAAAATAGTGTTATGATGTCAAGGGCGAAATAATACAGGAACTCGCGCTACTACAATCGTTGCTAGGCAAAAGTGATATGTGCACTTGTGCTTATATTGAAATATGTCACTACTTATTTTCAACCATATAGGAAATAAAACTGTATATGTCTCATCGTTTAGTTCTAACACGTACCCTGATATCCATTATCCTGCTACATCAGCGTATAGTTCTCATCGTTTAGCTCAAACCAATACCCTGATATCCATTATCCAGCTAAATAACCTTATATCTCTCAGCGTGTACCTCTCACACATACCCTGGTATCAACCATCTTGCTACATCAGTGTATTTGTCTCGGCTTTAAGCTGAAACCCTTGTCAAAAGACATACGAATTTGATACATTAACACTTATATTAAGTCAATCCCATAGAAACGTTCACCTCAATAGTGCCATGTAGTTTAGACAAAGCAAGCAAAGACTTACAAATACTCGTCATTGCCCTACATTTTCGAAATTCTCAACCAAAATCATAATTGTTTGGTACAAACGAGTTTCTTGGAGCTTATTTAGAAGTTTTCAAAACACAAAACAGTTAGTTTACGATTGATGTAAGAAATGGGTAGGTTTTTATATAATTCTTAACTCTGTCGGCCTTGCCCGCATGGCCTATATTGTCTATCCTTTAGGGATGTTATAAATTATAAAATGAATATAAAACTCAAGTTTAAAACACAGATAATTTTAATGTTAAATGTTTAATTAAATCCCCATTATATCATTAAACAAACCCCTATGGTTGTAAGGGGGTCCGGACCCCCCTCCCCCCTTTTTTGAAAATTCAAGTCAATGAATAACAGCCCTTGCCCACCCCATTGACTATTTCTGGATCCGTACCCCCTCTCAAAATTCCTGGATTCCTGTGTGGTATCTCTTTCCAGTTTGAAATAGGATTCACCTTTGCCATGTCTGATTCGACTTCACACAGTCTTCAAGATGCTAAACAAAGAACAACGGATAAATAAATGAACATTTTCTCACTGGAATTCTATTTGATTCACACATTTTCAAACTTAAATTCTATTTGATTCACAAGATTTCCATTTCAGTTACAGTAGTTCTATATCCATAGTCGTCCCATCACATACTTTTTCTTATATTTGCATTATTGTATTTTTCTTGACCACCCATTCTGTGTTTTTGTCTTTGGTGCTGTGTCGTGAGGTGAGGTGAGGTGAGGTGAGGTGGGGTGAAGTGAGGTTAGGTTAGGTGAGGGAGACGATGTGAGTGAGTGACTGAGGTGGTGGGTGGTGGTACTATATGAAATTCATCGTAGCATTGAACCCAAACCTGACTGTGTGTAAAACAATCTCTACTGCACACATTAGAACCCAGGAGTTTCATGGGCGCAGACGGCTGACTTGTATAAAATTAGAAGGATTTCATTTTGACAGAGGGTCCCTTAGAGTCACAGGGTTGTCAGTTTTCAGTTTCCTATGTATTAATCTCAGTCTCACTCTACCTCCCCGAGATGTTACAAATAATCAATATACGACATCTGCTCTTTTCTTATCAGTTTTTGTCTCTATGGGGTTCAACGCGAGAGAGAAGTTGATACTTGTTTGCTGGAATTTTCTCAGTTTGAGTTTGTAGAGTCATGATGATTGTCAGTTTTCCGTTTCAAACATAATAATCATAGTTTCCCTCTATCTCCCAGTACTATAGAGGATATTATTATGTCCATGACATATGATATTTACAACATGAGTGTCCTAATATTAGTATTTCCTGAGCAAGAGTGGATAGCATGTCATGGGCACGAACGTAATGTTTATTACCCTACCCTAAATTGATTTATGCTTTCTCAAACCTCAACTTATTACCATGTCATGCATTTGTCGTTAATAAGGTCCATCAGAATGAGTCTGAAAGGTGATCACACAAAATGGAAGCCAATGGATTTTATGTTAATCTTCATACTTAGTCCTCTGACTATGGATGTGTAATGAGATTTTTAACACTGTCAAAATAATGCATTAAGCATTAACGTACAATTATCAGTGAAAAATTTAAGAAATAAACTCATAAAAAAACGTGCCCTTTAATGTGGTTCAATTTTGTCTCAGTTTGTAGAGTCACACTGATTATATTTTGGTCCCGTGTCTACGTTGTAATCCTAATCTGAACTCCACCTCTCACTGATGGAACATATTTAGAGGATATTTGTCTTTTCTTGACAGCCACGAGGGAACATATAAAACGTTTCTGCCTGACGAGAGGAGATTAACAAGGTATTTGTCAAGAAAAGTCAATTTTTATATATATTTTATAATTTATCGCAGTATTTCTATCAAAATTGAAGCGCATGTTCGTTGAGTCGGCTGCAAAAAGAGTCTGTCGCCTCAGCAACAACATGACGTCATGAGCGTGCCATTGCGTCAGAGCATTGTCTGATGACGTCAGATCATTGTTGTTATTTCAGTCACTATTGACTGATAACACGTTCCATCGTTGTTATCACTACTAACTGATAACATGGTTTATTTTCAATGACAAATCCCGGTATTTCACCACCAATCATATAATAAAAAGAGATTATTACCCAAGGAGGTGTGTCATATGACTTTCAGGAAGCGAGTGTTATTTTGTTTATCAACCGAGTAAAAGTGATATTATTTTTATTACAGACTCTATTCCAGTTTAGTCTATTTGAAATATTCAGGAAAAGGCCCGCTTCCCTTGCGACGGCTGGTGACAGTGACGTCATAAGAATAGTCCTTTTAATTCTGTTATACAATCTAAGCCTATTTCCTTTTTGTAAAAAAAATTTCTTGATGTCATCACAGTGAAGCTACAAATACTCATTATACACTGTCTGCTATAATCATGGCTCTGTGGGAGGCCTAGATAGTGTTACAATACATAAGCATATCATTCTTTATAAAATGCTTACGGCTTAATACTGAAATAAATGTTTGTCAGTTTTCCTTCACTTTTGCAGCTATTCTTACCTCAGTCTACTCCCTACTGTTGTTTCTTTGACGTCAGCTGGTTGTTTCATATCTGTTTTATCACAGTGTAAGTAAACCGACCCTCAATATTATCCGTTTCACTCCTATACTGAGTCTAAAAAGGTCTAGTAGACGGTCGCGTCAGCCGATCTTTCTGCGATCTATGACCCTCCAACGTTATATGTGCGAAGGCAGACTATGGTGGCTTGGTAAGCTGAGTTCCGATTGGTCAATTCGATAAGTGGTCTGACGCGACCCTCTACTTGGCCTTTTTAGACTCAGTATAGAGGTGAAACGGATGATATTGAGTCTAGGTTTAGTTAGACTCGTTTTATCATGGAGATCAAGTGAGAAGTTCTTTACAAGGTTCAGACCAACCTCCAAGTCAGGGCGCCTTCCCTCTGATTGTCTCTACGGTTGTTACCCTGCCTTCAGTCATGGGGAATTGTTGTCCTGATTCAGTTGTTTTCGGAGTTGCAATGTGAATCCTACGCATTTGGAGTTTGCACTTTTGAGCGCGAACACGTTTGCTGGTTACACGGTCAGTATAAAAGCTTTTCCATCCGGAAAGCTTCTGATGGCAGCGATTATATTACTGACGTCACAGAGAGGATAATTGCTGTCTGGAGCTAGGGTTCATACCTCCAGTCTTGTCACTGTAAATGATGTATGTACACAAAAGTAAACTGTTCCTGAGATAGATAATCCTTACATCATTCCACCTCCTGATGACGTCATCTGTTTGAGCGTGAGATCTGTTGGATGCTAATTTGTTTTAGTTTGTATAGTCACAGTGATTGTCAGTTTTACCATTGCTGTTTGAAGTAATCCTTATTTCAGTCTACCTCTGAGTAATGTTAAAGACGAATCATCCAACGTCATCTGTTTTGAAGGGTCGAGAGAGCGTGGTGATCCATAGATTTGTAAAGTCATTGTGATTGTCAGCATTCAGTTACCCTTTGCAGATCCTTATCTCTATACCTCCTAATGAAGTTAGAAACATATTATCATCATTTGTATAGTCACAGTGATTGTCAGTTTTACCAATGCTGTTTGAAGAAATCTTTATACATAATCTGTTATGTCTGGGAGGGGTAGAGAGAGTATGAGACGTGTTGGATACTGATTTGTTTTAATTCGTATGTTAATAGCTATACTCAGTTTTACCATTGCTGAATAATTACACAATGGTAACGTTGAAGATTAATCACCCAACAGCATCTGTTTTGTCTGGGAGGGATCGAGAGAGCGTGAGAGGTGTTGGTGATTCTCAGTTTTACTATTGCTGTTTGAAGTAATCCTTATTTCAGTCTACCTCTGAGTAATCTTTAAGACGAATCATCCTACGTCATCTGTTTTGAAGGGTCGAGAGAGCGTGGTGATCCATGGGTTTGTATAGTCATGGTGATTGTCAGCATTCAGTTACCTTTTGCAGATCCTTATCTCTATACCTCCTATTGATGTTACAAACATATTATCATCCTACGTCAGAGCTCTCTATTTTCTATCTATCGGGTTCAGCGATCGTGTGATCCTTATCTCACTATACAAGTGATGTTACAAACATATTATCATCCTACATCAGGGCTCTCTATTTTCTCTCTATCGGCTTCAGTGACCTTGACAGTTACTTAAGGGTGACTTATTTTAGGTCTAGGTCCAGATGGTGTAAGATATATCATTCTTAAATTGAGTCCTGTTATACAATCAAAGTCTCGGTCGTTCCCCTAGTGTTTTTTATGAACTGATAAGCATCCATTGCTCTCTTCTAGTTTGTTTCACTTACTTCTATCCAGAGAGCCTGACAGTTGCTAAAGCTTTACATGTTTTAGCTGCTGCAAATTGTGTAGTCAGCAAAATGATTTTAATGAAGAAATTTTCCAGGGCACACCTCCAGTTAACTGACAGTCGACGTTTACATAAATGACTATAAAGTGTGTTGGGAGACAAATCATCCCTATGTTAGTCTACCTCCTGGGAATCTACAAATAAATCGTCCCTTCAGCTCCATTCTCGTAGAGTCATATCAACTGTTAGTTTTCCGATTCCTTTGCAATAATCCCTATTTCAGTCTACCTCCTGGTGATAGTACAAACAACTTTATAAATCATAAAGGACATCTCTTCTTTTCTTGTAGAGTCAAAGTGAGAATCACTTTCCTTTTTCATTTGCAGCAAGCCTCATGCGTTAACCATTGTGCGATCATCAGAGAAAGTTTAGACAAAAACTCACAAAGTAAAGAACAAATAGATGGAAGCGAGTCAAGTTTTGAGGAGGGTTACATATTTTCTTTTTTTTTTGAAAATAGAGGTACTATATACAGTAAACCCTGGTTATAATGCCAAACTGGATATAATACAAATTTTTTGCCAGAACGGATTCCTGTCCTTATAATTCACTGGTTATAATGTCAAATTGGATATAATGCCATCTGCTTTTTTGAACAAAAGTCAGTTTTTCCTTACTACAATGACAATGAAAACACACCGTTTACGAGATCATTTTCATCAATAAAGGTTAATTGGCATGACTAAACTCAACTCAGCTGTTGTCCATGACTGTCTGACCAGACTTTGACATGTTTCTTCAAAGTCAAAATGTCCTTCATTGTTTATGCCATGTTCGGCTGTAAAGGTATCTGCAGTTCGGGTTAAATCGTGTACATGTTATCGATGGAATAAGAATAATACAACACTCCAATAAGAATAAGTCTCGAATCCTTAGGAAAATATTTTTCATTCTTCATTGACAGGTAATCAGCCAATGTCGAACTTTTTTTCTCCTATCATAAATTTCTTTTTGAATTTTCTACCTAAATAATTCTTATGGTAAAACATTGTTAATTGTCATTAAAAGTGTTTTTTTTTAAGAAGCACTGTCCTCACTGTAAGTTTGTCACATCTGAAGACACGTGACCATCCATGACAAACCTTGATGTAACCAACATGAGTCAGCCAATCAATGGACAGGAAAAACCTAGCGCATCATTGGCATTGATATATTGTAGGTGTTAGCCACGCCCACACCAGCTCAAAAGGCCTATAAAAGCACATGATGAGCTGCAACTTGTCATGTCGAACTGCTGTCTTAGAGTGGACAACACAAACATCAACAGTTTCTTCACTTCCCACAGATCACAGCTTTCTACAGCCATGTCTATCGTCTTCCCAGCTGTCAACATGGCCACTCACTTAGCCATCGATGAAGAAGACATGAGTTTATCACTAAACAGAGGAAACTTATCAGAGAGGTTCCTGAACAACGCAGGAACAATTAGCGGACTGGTGCCACATGAAGTAAGATCTTCAAAGATGCGCTGTCATCGTTTGTCAACGAAGTGATTTGACGGCTTCAAATGCAACGTTTGAGTTTATCCACTGACAACACTGGTTGTTGATTTCAAGTTCAACTCGCCGGGAGCACGCTCTGTACGTCCAACACGCACATCTTGGTTCTGAAGAAAGAATAAGGAATTCAAGACACAACTGAGATGGACAGAGCGTGAAGCACTTGCAACATGCACAACTCAAGATTGAAGCAACATCGAACACATCATGCATGGACTCACCTCAATGTCATGGGTGATCACCCAAAGCTGTCAGCAACGTTTTCTTGTCATTTTTCTATTTCATTGACACTCGTTGTTTATTTCAAGAGAAGTCCACAGGGCGCACGCAAAGCACGTGCAGTACTCTCAACTTGGAGCTGAGGAATCCTCAGGAGCTCAGAAACCTGTGGACATCGTATAAAAAACATTGTGATTGTTAAAGACGCAGATGTCAAAATGTGCAATAGACTTGTAGGTTCCAGTCCTTAAAAAGGGTGTTTTACGCACTTAATTTCTAATCAATTTACACTTATGATGTTTTAACATCGTTTATAAGTTATCATTTTCAAAGAAGAAATAAAATATATATTTCAAATGCCTGTCTCATTCTTTCTTATAATGTTATTTTGTATTCATACTTCATAGTTTGTATATTCTTATAAGTCCATTTATCAGCAAAAACTAGATTGTCACAAGTGAAGGTATAACTTGGTCTAGTCGGAATCACTGACTTATTGAGGGTGTCAACATTTCTGTGCCATTTTTTATCCTATGGCGGCATTCATGATGGTTCTTTAAGTAATCCTATGAAGTTGGTTTGTCACACTTCCGAATCACCGACTTATTGAAGCCTTACAACACTTGTAAAACTCTTCGGCTGAAATGATGTAATGTTCTCATCTGAATATTACATCTTATTGCTGAAGATGGTGCGGCCATTATACCATGAATTTCGGTGGTTTGTAGCAAGGCTTGAATTTGTAAGCGATCAAGACTAAAATAATGATACCTTAATTGGGAAGTAAACGGTATTAAATATTAAAAGACATTCTATTACATCATTATTGTTTATACATAATCTGATTTCTATTGCCTGATACATCAAAACAAAAGTGATCACCTACGTCAGTGTATTGTTCTCATCGTGTACCTCAAAACTATACCCTGACTTCAATCACACTCCTACGTCAGTGTATAGTTCTCATCGTTTACCTCAAAACTATACCCTGACTTCAATCACACTCCTACGTCAGTGTATAGTTCTCATCGTTTACCTCGAAACTATACCCTGACTTCAATCACACTCCTACGTCAGTGTATAGTTCTCATCGTTTACCTCAAAACTACATGTATACCCTGACTTCAATCACACTCCTACATCAGCACATTGTTCTCATCGTTTACCTCAAAACTATACCCTGACTTCAATCACACTCCTACGTCAGTGTATAGTTCTCATCGTTTACCTCAAAACTATACCCTGACTTCAATCACACTCCTACGTCAGTGTATAGTTCTCATCGTTTAGCTCAAAACTATACCCTGACTTCAATCACACTCCTACATCAGCATATTGTTCTCATCGTTTACCTCAAAACTATACCCTGACTTCAATCACACTCCTACGTCAGTGTATAGTTCTCTTTGTTTACCTCAAAACTATACCCTGACTTCAATCACACTCCTACGTCAGTGTATAGTTCTCATCGTTTACCTCAAAACTATACCCTGACTTCAATCACACTCCTACGTCAGTGTATAGTTCTCATCGTTTAGCTCACAACTATACCCTGACTTCAATCACACTCCTACGTCAATGTATAGTTCTCATCGTTTACCTCAAAACTATATCCTATTTCCTGCTACATAACTGTATATGTCTAACATGTACCCTGATATCCATCACACTCATGCATCAGTGTATATTGTTTCGCTTTGATCTCCAACACATACCCTGATATCAGTCATCCTACTACATCAGCGTATATGTCTTCGTATTGATCTCAAACACCTACCCTGATATCAACCATCTTGTTACATCAGCGTATTTTTATCGGCTTTAAGTTACAACCCTTGTGAAAAGACATAAGAATTTGTATTGATATCTTAGGGAGTCCGGACCCCCCTTTTGAAAATGTAAGTCAATAAAAAACAATACAGCCCTCCCCCACCCCGTTGACAAGTTCTGGCTCTGAACCTGACAGCCCTCTAAAATCCTGGATCCGCCACTGTGGGTCCTTGAGCCTAAGTTTCCTGTGTGGTATATCTTTCCAGTTGAAAATAGTATTCACCTTAAATAGTGTGAATATATTTGTCATAGCTGATTCGACCTCACACACTCTTCTAGATGATTAAAAAATAACTACTGATAAATAAATGGAAACTTTCTCACTGGAATTCTATTTTATTCACACATTTTCAAACTTAAATTCTATTTGATTCACAAGATTTCCATTTCAGTTACAGTAGTTCTATATCCATAGTCGTCCCATCACATACTTTTTCTTATATTTGCATTATTGTATTTTTCTTGACCACCCATTCTGTGTCTTTGTCTTTGGTGCTGTGTCGTGAGGTGAGGTGAGGTGGGGTGAAGTGAGGTGAGGTGAGGTGAGGTGGGGTGGGGTGAAGTGAGGTTAGTTTAGGTGAGGGAGACGATGTGAGTGAGTGTGTGGTGGGGTGAAGAGAGGTGAGGTGGGGTGAAGTGAGGTGAGGTGAGGTTAGGTGAAGTGAGTTTATGTGAGGTGAGGTGAGGTAGGGTGAAGTGAGGTTAGGTTAGGTGAGGGAGACGATGTGAGTGAGTGAGTGAGGTGGTGGGTGGTGGTACTGTATGAACTTCATCGTAGCATTGAACCCAAACCTGACTGTGTGTAGAACAATCTCTACTGCACACATTAGAACCCAGGAGTTTCATGGGCGCAGACGGCTGACTTGTATAAGATTAGAAGGATTTCATTTTGACAGAGGGTCCCTTAGAGTCACAGGGATTGTCAGTTTTCAGTTTCCTATGTATTAATTTCAGTCTCACTCTACCTCCCCGAGATGTTACAAATAATCAATATACGACATCTGCTCTTTTCTTATCAGTTTTTGTCTCTACGGGGTTCAACGCGAGAGAGAAGTTGATACTTGTTTGCTTGAATTTTCTCAGTTTGAGTTTGTATAGTCATAATGATTGTCAGTTTTCCGTTTCAAACATAATAATCATAGTTTCCCTCTATCTCCCAGTAATATAGATAGAGATTACAAAACGAGTGAGTGTTGAATATCCAAAATATTTCAACGAGATATTTTCGAATGTTTTGTTTTATTCACGAGCGAAAGCGAGTGAATAAATCAAAACTTTGAAAATATTGAGTTGAAATATTTTGGATATTCAACACTCACTCGTTTTGTGATCTATTTATTACATACAAGAGAGATTCTATTTATTTGAAGCCAAGATCAAACCATGCGCGACATAGTTGCGTAATGATACACTGGTGAGGTACCTCTGTGTTCGCAAAAGCATACATTATATAAAGATAGTCCCGTTTTCCGTTAGCATCATCTTCACCTCTAAATAAAATCTTACTTTTAAACAATCATTTGTGTACAGTTTATCGACAGAGTTATCAAAAACCAAAACATCAGCAAATACTTTAACAGTAAAAACGACGCTGTTGTCGGTACCGAGCAGAGAGATCGCCAAGCTTGATGACAGTGACGTTGATTTTGAACGGTTCAACCGTCCTTGCTAAACGTTACTAGAGGAATGCTGATTATTCAGTATTTTGCTTGAAATCTTATGTAAAGCGGTATTCACATTATAAATGGAACTGCACCTTAACATAACCCTGAATCGTTTCTAGACTCTCGGCCTTCACTCAAACTTTCAAAGCTCCGTGTTGACAAAACGCGTCCGTTGAATACAAAAGGGAGATAACTCTTTCCAAACTAAATTTAGACAAGATATTTTTTAATTTAGGGATGAAATAGCCGAGATCGGATCGCGAATATTGGTTTGATAATTTTGCACATATATCTTTGATGTGATGCAATTTTAATTTGAGGGAAAATACGAAAATGGAAAAAAATATGATAAATTAAAAATTTGAAGCGACGGGGGGTTCGGTTGCACCCGATCAGCTGATTGCAAAAGTAGTACGGCATTATGACGTCACTATCGTTGAATAACCTGCTTTGGTTACAAAACACTCGTTGAATAACTTTCAACTGGTTACACAACACTTGTTTCAAATAACCAAAATTATCTCATGAAGATATTCAGAACACGTATGTAATAAAGGATATTATTATGTCCATGATATATGATATTTACAACATGAGTGTCCTAATATAAGTATTTGCTGAGCAAGAGTGGATAGCATGTCATGGGCACGAACCTAATGTTTATTACCCTAACCGCAAAAGTAGATAAATACTCTAAAATCTATACTACGCGACAATAGTTTAGACTCACCATCAACTGATGCTATGAATTTGTGTTATTGGGTGGTATGGGTAAATTGATTTATGCTTTCTCAAACCTCAACTTATTACCATGTCATGCATTTGTCATTAATGGATCTTGATGAACAAGTCCATCATGAAAGTTAACTGACAAATGCTCAGGTAGAGTCCATTGACTTTCTTGTGAACTAAAATTTTTTACGACTTTAGGACCCCATTGTTACGAGGACCGTTTTTTTTATTTGGGTCGAATAAAAATGTTCAAGCTTTGTTTAAGTCATTGTTACGGCATTAAGTCCGAGACATGAAGACACTCGTTGTTTATTTGAGGAAAAACCCACAGGGTGCACGCAAAGTATGTGTAGTACGCTCAAAGCATCATGAGAAAAGCATGGTGTGTGGACATTATATCGAAGGTTCTAATCCTTTAAAACAATGTTTTTACACACTTTTTTCCGATCAATTCACACTTCCGATGTTTTGAAATTGTCATTTTTATATAAAAAAATAAAACATATATTCAATTTACCTGTCTTATTCTTTGTTATCATTATATCTGTATACATGTACCATGAGTTTATCCTTTCATCAGCTAAAAACTAGTTTGGCCACCATTCTGGTACATCGGCATGTTTATCTCTGTGTTAAGTTCCAACACATACCCTGATATCAATCGTCCTGCTACATCACCAAATATGTCTCAGCGTTGAGCCCCAAGATATATCCTGATATCCATCATCCTGCTACATGACTTTTTACGAAGCGGGCCTAAATTTTTCGTATTAACTGAGCCAAAGCAATAGTTTCTTCATTACCTTCTCTTTTCCAGTTTAGTCTATTTGAAATATTCAGGAAAAGGCCCGCTTCCCTTGTGACGGCTGGTGACAGTGACGTCATAAGAATAGTCCTTTTAATTCTGTTACACAATCAAAGCCTTTTGCCTTTTTGTACAATTCTTGTCTTGATTCTTGATAAAATCACCGTAAAGTAACAAATAATCATTACACACTATCTGCTCTTATCTTGGCTCTCTGGAAGGCCTAGATGGTGTTATCAATACATTAGCATCAATCAGATTGAATTCTGAGAGTCTTATACTTAAATGAGTGTTTGTCAGTTTTCGTTCCCTTTTGGAACTATTCTTACCAAGTCTACCCCCTACTGTTGTATCTTTGAGGCCATCTGATTGTTTCATATATGTTTTATCAAGGAGGTCAAGTGAGAAGCCATTTTCCAGGTTCACCCCTCCAGTCAGGTCACAGTTAATGACGTATGTAACCAATTTAACTGTGTCCTGAGATAAAATATCCTGATATCAATCCACCTCCTGGAAGTGATAAATCATTCTACGTCAACTGTTTTGTCTTGGAGGGATCGAGAGAGTGTGAGAGGTGTTGGATACTGATTTGTTTTAATTTGTATAGTCACAGTGATTCTAAGTTTTACTATTGCTGTTTGAAGCAATCCTCATTTCAGTCTACCTCTGAGTAATCTTAAAGACGAATCATCCAACGTCATCTGTTTTGAAGGGTCGAGAGAGCGTGGTGATCCATGAGTTTGTATAGTCATGGTGATTGTCAGCATTCAGTTACCTTTTGCAGATCCTTATCTCTATACCTCCTATTGATGTTAGAAACATATTATCATCCTCATCCTACATAAAAGAGCTCTCTATTTTCTCCATCAGGTTCAGCAATCTGTGATCCTTATCTCACTATACCTCCTAGTGATGTTACAAACATATTATCAGCCTACGTCAGAGCTCTCTATTTTCTCTATCGGGTTCAGCGATCTTGTGATCCTTATCTCACTATACCTCCTAATGATATTACAAGCATATTATCAGCCTACGTCAGAGCTCTCTATTTTCTCAATCGGGTTCAGCGATCGTGTGATCCTTATCTCACTATACAAGTGATGTGACAAATATATTATCATCCTACATCAGGGCTCTCTATTTTCTCTCTATCGGGTTCAGTGACCTTGACAGTTACGTAAGGGTGACTTATTTTAGGTCTAGGTCCAGATGGTGTTAGATATATCATTCTTAAATTGAGTCCTGTTATACAATCAAAGTCTCGGTTGTTCCCCTAGTGATTTTTATGAACGACAAGCATCCATTGCTCTCTTTTAGTTTGTTTCACTTACTTCTATCCAGAGAGCCTGACAGTTGCTAAAGCTTTACATGTTTTAGCTGCTGCAAATTGTGTAGTCAGCAAAATGATTTTTATGAAGAAATTTTCCAGGGCACACCTCCATTAAACTGACAGTCGATGTTTACATAAATGACTATAAAGTGTGTTGGGAGACAAATCATCCCTATGTTAGTCTACCACCTGGGAATCTTCAAATAAATCGTCCCTTCAGCTCCATTCTCGTAGAGTCATATTAACTGCCAGTTTTCCGATTCCTTTGCAATAATCCCTATTTCAGTCTGCCTCCTGGTGATAGTACAAACAACTTAATAAACCTAGGACATCTCTTCTTTTCTTGTAGAGTCAAAGTGAGAATCACTTTCCTTTTTCATTTGCAGCAAGCCTCATGAGGTTACCATTGTGCGATCATCAGAGAAAGTTTAGACAAAAACTCACAAAGTAAAGAACAAATAGATGAGAGTGTGTCAAGTTTTGAGGAGGGTTACATATTTCCTTTTTTTTGAAAAAAGAGGTACTATATACAGTAAACCCTGGTTATAATGCCAAACTGGATATAATACCAATTTTTTGCCAGAACGGATTCCTGCCCTTATAATTCACTGGTTATAATGCCAAATTGGATATAATGCCATCTGCTTTTTTGAACAAAAGTCAGTTTTTCCTCACTACAATGACAATGAAAACACACCGTTTACGACATCATTTTCATCAATAAAGGTTAATTGGCTTGACTCAACTCAACTCAGCTGTGGCATTATAACCCGCTTTTACTGTGCTAAATATTCCACCTAAATATTGCACATCGTCGGCAACCAAAGAAATTCCTATTCATATCATGATTAATATTTATCTGTCTATCACTTAAGTCAATCCAGCCAAATTTGTAGCTTTTGTCCATGACTGTCTGACCAGACTTTGACATGTTTCTTCAAAGTCAAAATGTACTTCATTGTTTATGCCATGTTTGGCTGTAATGGTATCTGTATTTTGGGTTTATTCGTGTACATGATATCGATTGAATAAGAATAATACAACACTCCAATAAGAATAAGTCTCGAATCCTTAGGAAAATATTTGTCATTCTTCATTGACAGGTAATCAGCCAATGTCGAACTTTTTTTCTCCTATCATCAATTTCTTTTTGAATTTTCTACCTAAATAATTCTTATGGTAAAACATTGTTAACTGTCATTAAAAGGTTTTTTTTTAAGAGGCACTGTCCTCACTGTAAGTTTGTCACATCTGAAGACACGTGACCATCCATGACAAACCTTGACGTATGTAACCAACATGAGTCAGCCAATCAATGGACAGGAAAAACCTAGCGCATCATTGACGTGGATATATTGTAGGTGTTAGCCACGCCCACACCAGCTCAAAAGGCCTATAAAAGCGCATGATGAGCTGCAACTTGTCATATCGAACTGCTGTCTTAGAGTGGACAACACAAACATCAACAGTTTCTTCACTTCCAACAGATCACAGCTTTCTACAGCCATGTCTATCGTCTTCCCAGCTGTCAACATGGCCACTCACTTAGCCATCGATGAAGAAGACGTGAGTTTATCATTTGACAGAGGAAACTTGTCTGAGAGATTCCTGAACAATGCAGAAACAATTAGCAGACTGGTGCCACATGAAGTAAGATCTTCAAAGATGCGCTGTCATCTTTTGTCAACAAAGTGATTTGACGGCTTCAAATGCAACGTTTGAGTTTATCCACTGACAACACTGGTTGTTGATTTCAAGTTCAACTCGCCGGGAGCATGCTCTGTACGTGCAACACACACATCTTGGGTCTGAAGAAAGAATAAGGAATTCAAGACACAACTGAGATGGACAGAGCGTGAAACACGTGCAACATGCACAACTCGAGATTGAAGCAACATCGAACACATCATGCATGGACTCAGCTGAATGTGATTGGTGATCACTCAAAGCTGTCAGCAACGTTTGCTTGTCATGTTTCTATTTCATTGACACTCATTGTTTATTTGAGGAGAAGTCCACAGGGTGCATGCAAATCATGTGCAGTACGCTCAACTTGGAGCTGAGGAAACCTCAGGACATCAGAAACCTGTGGACATCGTATGAAAGACATTGTGATTGTTAAAGACGCAGATGTCAAAATGTGCAATAGACTTGTAGGTTCCAGTCCTTAAAAAGAGTGTTTTATGCACTTAATTTCTAATCAATTTACACTTATGATGTTTTAACGTCATTTTTAAGTTATCATTTTCAAAGAAGAAATAAAATATATATTTCAAATGCCTGTCTCATTCTTTCTTATAATTTTATTTTGTATTCATACATCATAGTTTGTATATTCTTAGAAGTCCATTTATCAGAAAAAACTAGATGGTCATAAGTGAAGGCATAACTTGGTCTAGTAGGAATCACTGACTTATTGAGGGTGTCAACATTTCTGTGACATTTTTTATCCTACGGCGGCATTCATGAAGGTTCTTTAAGTAATCCTCTGAAGTTGGTTTGTCACACTTCCGAATCACCAACTTATTGAAGCCTTACAACACTTCTAAAACTCTTCGGCTGCAATGATGTAATGTTCTCCTCTGAATATTGCATCTTATTGCTGAAGATGGTGCGGCCATTATACCATGAATTTCGGTGGTTTGTAGCAAGGCTTGAATTTGCAAGTGATCAAGACTAAAATAATGATACCTTAATTGGGAAGTAAACGGTATTAAATATTAAAAGACATTCTATTACATCGTTATTGTCCGGCAGCCACGGTGCAGCGCCAGTTAATGTGAAGTTCTGCCTTTACAATGCCTTTACCCTCGGAAGTGTGTCATATGACTCTTACGAAACGAGTGTGAGCGAGAGCGAGGGTAATAGACAAATTTGCACGAATTTCGTAAAAGTCATATGACACAAACTAACGGGGTAATAATTTCTTTATAACCTATTCGAGTCCATTGTACCATCTTAGAATTATGCAAAAAACGAGCCGCTTTCCTTGCCACCGCCGGCTACAGTGACGTCACGAACAATGGTGTTATGACATCAAAGGCGAAATAATACAGGAACTCGCGCTACTACAATCGTTGCTAGGCAAAAGTGATATGTGCACTTGTGCTTATATTGAAAATATGTCACTACTTATTTTCAACCATATAGGTCATAAAACCGTATATGTCTCCTCGTTTAGCTCTAACACGTACCCTGATATCCAGTATCCTGCTACATCAGCGTATAGTTCTCATCGTTTAGCTCAAACCAATACCCTGATATCCATTATCCTGCTAAATAACCTTATATCTCTCAGCGTGTACCTCTCACACATACCCTGGTATCAACCATCTTGCTACATCAGTGTATTTGTCTCGGCTTTAAGCTGAAACCCTTGTCAAAAGACATACGAATTTGATACTTTAAACACTTATATTAAGTCAATCCCATACAAACGTTCACCTCAATAGTGCCATGTAGTTTAGACAAAGCAAGCAAAGACTTACAAATACTCGTCATTACCCTACATTTTCGAAATTCTCAACCAAAATCATAATCGTTTGGTACAAACGAGTTTCTCAGAGCTTTTTAGAAGTTTTCAAAACACAAAACAGTTACTTTACGATTGATGTAAGAAATGGGTAGGTTTTTATATAATTCTTAACTCTGTCGGCCTTGCCCGCATGGCCTATATTGTCTATCATTTAGTGATGTTATAAATTATAAAATGAATATTAAACTCAAGTTTAAAACACAGATAATTTTAATGTTAAATGTTTAATTAAATCCTCATTAAAAATGTTCAAGCTTTCTTTAAATCATTGTTACGGCATTAAGTCCGAGACATGAAGACCCTTGTTGTTTAATTGAGGAGAAGCCCACAGGGTGCACGCAAAGCATGTGTAGTACACTTAACTTTGAGCTGAGGAAAACCAAAGAAAAGCATGGTGTGTGGACATTATATCGAAGGTTCTTATCCTTTAAAACAATGTTTTTACACACTTTTTTCCGATCAATTCACAATTCATGTTTTGAAGTTTTCATTTTTATATCAAGAAATAAAACATATATTCATTATACCTGTCTTATTCTTTGTTATCATTATATCTGTATACATATATCATGAGTTTATCCATTCAGATAAAAACTAATTTGGCCACCATTCACCATTTTAATGTTAAATGTTTAATTAAATCCTCATTATATCATTAAACAAACCCCTATGGTTGTAAGGGGGTCCACCCCCTCACCTTTTTTTGAAAATTCAAGTCAATGAATAACAGCCCTTGCCCACCCCTTTGACTATTTCTGGATCCGTACCCCCTCTAAAAAATCCTGGATTCCTGTGTGGTATCTCTTCCAGTTTGAAATAGGATTCACCTTTGCCATGTCTTATTCGACTTCACACAGTCTTCCAGATGCTAAACAAAGAACAACGGATAAATAAATGAACATTTTCTCACTGGAATTCTATTTTATTCACACATTTTCACACTTAAATTCTATTTGATTCACAAGATCTCCATTTCAGTTACAGTAGTTCTATATCCATAGTCGTCCCATCACATACTTTTTCTTATATTTGCATTATTGTATTTTTCTTGACCACCCATTCTGTGTTTTTGTCTTTGGCGCTGTGTCGTGAGGTGAGGTGAGGTGAGGTAAGGTGAGGTTAGGTGAGGTTATGTTAGGTGAGGGAGACGATGTTAGTGAGTGAGTGAGGTGGTGGGTGGTGGTACTGTATGAAATTCATCGTAGCATTGAACCCAAACCTGACTGTGTGTAGAACAATCTCTACTGCACACATTAGAACCCAGGAGTTTCATGGGCGCAGACGGCTGACTTGTATAAAATTAGAAGGATTTCATTTTGACAGAGGATCCCTAAGAGTCACAGGGATTGACAGTTTTCTGTTTCCTATGTATTAATCTCAGTCTCACTCCACCTCCCCGAGATGTTACAAATAATCAATATACGACATCTGCTCTTTTCCTATCAGTTTTTGTCTCTATGGGGTTCAACGCGAGAGAGAAGTTGATACTTGTTTGCTGGAATTTTCTCAGTTTGAGTTTGTAGAGTCATAATGATTGTCAGTTTTCCGTTTCAAACATAATAATCATAGTTTCCCTCTATCTACCAGTAGTATAGAGGATATTATTATGTCCATGACATATGATATTTACAACATGAGTGTCCTAATATTAGTATTTCCTGAGCCAGAGTGGATAGCATGTCATGGGCACGAACGTAATGTTTATTACCCTAACCGCAAAAGTAGATAAATACTCTAAAATCTATACTACGCGACAATAGTTTAGACTCACCATCAACTGATGCTTAGAATTTGTGTTATTTGTGGGTATGGGTTAATTGATTTATGCTTTCTCAAACCTCAACTTATTACCATGTCATGCATTTGTCATTAATGGATCTTGATGAACAAGTCCATCATGAAAGTTAACTGACAAATGCTCAGGTAAAGTCCATTGACTTTCTTGAAAACTGAATTTGTTTACGACTTTAGGACCCCATTGCAACGAGGACAGTTCTTTATTATTTGGGTCGAATAAAAATGTTCAAGCTTTCTTTAAATCATTGTTACGGCATTAAGTCCGAGACATGAAGACACTCGTTGTTTATTTGAGGAGAAGCTCACAGGGTGCACGCACAGCATGTGTAGTACGCTCAACTTGGAGCTGAGGAAAACTCAAGAAAAGCATGGTGTGTGGACATTATATCGAAGGTTCTTATCCTTTAAAACAATGTTTTTACACATTTTTTCCCGATCAATTCACACTTCCGATGTTTTGAAATTGTCATTTTTATATCAAGAAATAAAACATATATTCATTATACCTGTCTTATTCTTTGTTATCATTATATTTTGTATACGTGTATCATGAGTTTATCCTTTCATCAGCTAAAAACTAGTTTGGCCACCATTCTGGTATATCGGCATGTTTATCTCTGTGTTAAGTTCCAACACATACCCTGATATCAATCTTCCTGCTATATCACCAAATATGTCTCGGCGTTGAGCCTCAACACATACCCTGATATCCATCATCTTTCTACATCAATGTAGATTTCTCCGTGATGAGCAATGCATACCTTGATATCCATTATTTTGCTACATCAGCGTGTAAGTCTCGGCTTTAAGCTGCAACCCTTGTGAAAAGACAAACGGATTTGATATTTTTAATCATTTATCATTGGAAGTTGAAGGGTCCTTGAACCAAAGATTCCTGTGTGGTACATCTTTCAAGTTTGAAATAATTTTCTCTATGAGTGTTGATTTGTTTATCACGGCTGAGTTCGACCTCACACAGTCTTCCAGATGGTAAACAAAGAACAACCGATAAATATATGGAAACTTTTTAAAGAAAGCGTTTTCCTCAATGTTGTTCACACCTAAAAAAAGTGACAATCCTTGATGTATGTGATCAACATATTTTAGCCAATCAATGGACAGGTAAAACCTTGCGCATCATTTACGTGGATAGAGAGAGAGAGAGAGAGATTCTTTATTTCCTCCAGTTTTTAACCGAAGATCAAAAACATACATTTATATTTGATACAAATACATGAATCAAGACACAATGATAAATATATATACATGTATATACATTGAGTTTATATTATATCTGGAAATAATGGACAATGTTGAAGTAATATTTGCTTTGCACGCATAAAATTCATTATTCATTGTGATATTGTAGTAGGTGGCGTTTCAAACTTGATACATATAATGAAAATTGTAAAATAATGGTTTCCCATGTGGTATGATCAATATATTTATTGAAATCAGTTTCACCTCCGAACAGGAAGGCTAGCATGTCAAGCTCATCCAGCATTTCGAAAGCAACATAAACATCTACTTCGAGAAGATCAATCATAAATACAAAAAATGCATTTCTGTCAGGATTTAGGTGCTCACAATGTAGCATTATATGAAAATCATAGTCGTAAGTGTGTTTATTACATAAGCTGCATTCCTTAGATATTTTTTCACGTGAGGAGATTTTAATGCATAGTTGTAGGGCAGTTTTGTAGTTGGGATATAAGTACGCTAACTGCCAAAGAATATGGCGAGTTAACTTATTGTGAACACGTCCATAAAGCTTCATATTTGCATTAAAAGATGTTTGCATTTGCCATGAGTGTTCTTCATAGTTATGTACAGATGTATTTACAATTTTGCGCCATTCTTGTTTCGAAGGGAACACACCTTCTGTAACATATTTGTTTATATATATACATAAGTCATATTTTGAGAGTATTGATAGGAGATCATCACAGATTGAGGGCGATTTTGAAGATGCTGTTATTGCTGCACAGAATATGTTTTTTGCAAAGTTGTTACAGGAAAGTTTGCATAAGCGTCCAAAGAATGTGAGTTTACATTTATCAATATAGCCAACAAGCGACCACAATCCCAAATTTGCAATAGTAGAGTATGTTGATGATCTGTTATCAAGCCCCTGTACAATACGAGCAAAATAACGTTGCGTAAGTTCAAGTGCATTTGCTTGTTGACCTCTAATATAGGGTAAAATCTCACAACCATAGAGACTTGTTGTTAGTACCATTCTCAGCCATATTTTGACACTTGTAAATGGATGAAGCTGAGAAGCATTTAGTCCTACAGATCTGAGGGAGTTGACATTTTGTCTTGCTTTCTGACAATACTTATCTATTCTTGCTTTTGTTGATAGATGTTCAGTAAGTAGAACACCGCCATATGTAGTTGATTCAGATTGAGGGATTGGTGTTTCACCAAGGCGATATTGAGATTTGATATTATTGGATTTTCTTTTACTAAAAATAACTATTGCACTTTTAGTGGGGTTATACGTCAATCGCCATTTACGGGCATAATATGAGACAATATCTAGTGATAATTGTAATCCTTTAGGTGATGCGCTAACAAGCGTAGTATCGTCAGCAAGCAAGACGGCAGGTACATCCATACCATATACACAAATGCCACAATTGGCTGCTCTAAGAGAAGTGATAAGGTCATTTATAAATATGAGGAAGAACCAAGATGAAATTACTCTTCCTTGACCTACACCTTGTTTTACACAATATTTGTCCGATCTCTCACCCTGGTATAGAACAAAACATTCACTTTTAGTATAACAATGATGTAGAAGGTCCCAAGTATTACCTCTTATACCAATTTCATATAACTTATAGAATAATCCATCATGCCAGATTCGGTCGAAAGCTTTTTCATTGTCAAGAAATGAGGCAAAAACAGTTGAATCTCTGTTGAGATAATATTGAATACTTTCCATAAGAGTGAAAACAGACATTATTGCTCCATGTTCACGCCGGAAGCCGAATTGTAACATATCTGGAAAATCTGGTTTGGATTTTGATAATTTGTATTCGAGTCTGTTAAGAAGGAGTTTTTCAAAGAGTTTACCAAGACAAGATGTTAAAGTAATACCTCTGTAATTTCTTGGGTCAGCTTTATCTTTTTTACCTTTATAAATTGGTATGACCATGCCCAGTCTATACTCCTTCGGTACATAGTTAGATGAGGTGATAAGATTGAATAATCTACACAAGTGAGAAATGATGGAATCACCTGCAAATATGATGTGTTCATTTGTAATTCTATCAGGTCCGGGAGATTTATTTTTACTTAGAGTTTTAACGACATCTTTGACTTCAGTAAATGAAAATTCTTTTTCTAGATCTTCATCAAATATGCGATTGGAATTTTTGATCTTAGTTATTTGTTTGGATATATGATCTTTGAAGTCTGAGTCAAATTGGTCGGACTCGTGTGGTTGAGCTAAACTTGAATAGTATTTTCCCCATATTTTGCATATGTCTGGAGTGGATGTTCCATTCTCTCCCTCAAAGCTAAGAACAGTAGCGCTAGTTACATTTGCTCTGTGTTTACGTAATTGATTTATGCTTTCTCAAACCTCAACTTATTACCATGTCATGCATTTGTCATTAATGGATCTTGATGAACAAGTCCATCATGAAAGTTAACTGACAAATGCTCAGGTAAAGTCCATTGACTTTCTTGAAAACTGAATTTGTTTACGACTTTAGGACCCCATTGCAACGAGGACAGTTCTTTATTATTTGGGTCGAATAAAAATGTTCAAGCTTTCTTTAAATCATTGTTACGGCATTAAGTCCGAGACATGAAGACACTCGTTGTTTATTTGAGGAGAAGCTCACAGGGTGCACGCACAGCATGTGTAGTACGCTCAACTTGGAGCTGAGGAAAACTCAAGAAAAGCATGGTGTGTGGACATTATATCGAAGGTTCTTATCCTTTAAAACAATGTTTTTACACATTTTTTCCCGATCAATTCACACTTCCGATGTTTTGAAATTGTCATTTTTATATCAAGAAATAAAACATATATTCATTATACCTGTCTTATTCTTTGTTATCATTATATTTTGTATACGTGTATCATGAGTTTATCCTTTCATCAGCTAAAAACTAGTTTGGCCACCATTCTGGTATATCGGCATGTTTATCTCTGTGTTAAGTTCCAACACATACCCTGATATCAATCTTCCTGCTATATCACCAAATATGTCTCGGCGTTGAGCCTCAACACATACCCTGATATCCATCATCTTTCTACATCAATGTAGATTTCTCCGTGATGAGCAATGCATACCTTGATATCCATTATTTTGCTACATCAGCGTGTAAGTCTCGGCTTTAAGCTGCAACCCTTGTGAAAAGACAAACGGATTTGATATTTTTAATCATTTATCATTGGAAGTTGAAGGGTCCTTGAACCAAAGATTCCTGTGTGGTACATCTTTCAAGTTTGAAATAATTTTCTCTATGAGTGTTGATTTGTTTATCACGGCTGAGTTCGACCTCACACAGTCTTCCAGATGGTAAACAAAGAACAACCGATAAATATATGGAAACTTTTTAAAGAAAGCGTTTTCCTCAATGTTGTTCACACCTAAAAAAAGTGACAATCCTTGATGTATGTGATCAACATATTTTAGCCAATCAATGGACAGGTAAAACCTTGCGCATCATTTACGTGGATATATTGTAGGTGTTTTACCTCACTATTATGACAATGAAAACTACATAAGGAAGTGATGAATTTTGTCAATTAATTTGAAGCAAGTAGGATGTCTCTCAAGTAATTAAAGCCTATAAACCACGATGAAAGTACATATACAACATGCACAAATGTCAATTGAATTTAGTCATGCCAATTAACCTTTATTGATTAAAATGTCGTTAACTTCCTTATGTAGTTTTTTTTGGCCAACATGTATCTAAATGACTTACAGATGGTGGCATTATAACCCGATTTTACTGTACTAAATATTCCACCTAAATTAAGTATATCGTCTGCACATACTGGCAACCAAAGATATTCCTATTCATACTATAATTAAAATTTTCAGTCCATCAGTTAAGAAAATTCAACCAACTTTTTAGCTTTTGTCCATGGCCGCCTGACCAGACTTTAACATGCTTCATACACAGCATGCCAAGTTTGGCTTTAATGGTATCTGCAGTTTGGTTTAATCGTGTACATGATGTCGATGGAATATCAATAATAATACAATCCAATAACAATAAGTACAGAATCCTTAGAAAAATATTTTTCATTCTTCATTGACATGCAATCGACCAATATCTAACTTTTTTTCTGCTATCATCAATTTCTTTTGGAATTTTCTACCTAAATAATTCATATGTTAAAACTTTGTAACCTGTTATTTTAAGTATTTATTTTAAGAAGCATTGTCTTCACTGTAAGTTTCTCACACCTGAAAACGTGACAATCCTTGACGTATGTGACCAACATATTTTAGCCAATCAATGGACAGGAAAAACCTTGCGCATCATTGACGTTGATATATTGTAGGTGTTAGCCACGCCCACACGGCTCAAATGGCCTATAAAAGCGCATGATGAGCTGGAATTTGTCATATCGAATTGCTGTCTTAGAGTGGACGACACAAACATCAACAGTTTCTTCACTTCCCACAGATCACAGTTACCTACAGACATGTCTATCGTCTTCCCAGCTGTCAACATGGCCCATCACTTAGCCATCGATGAAGAAGACGTGAGTTTATCACTTGACAGAGGAAACTTATCAGAGGGGTTCCTGAACAACGCAGAGACAATTAGCAGACTGTTGCCACATGAAGTAAGATCTTCAAAGATGCGCTGTCATCTTTTGTCAACCAAGTGATTTGACAACTTCAAATGCAAGGTTTAAGTTCTCAACTGACAACAATTGTTGTTGATTTCAAGTTCAACTCGCCGGGAGCACGCTCTGCACGTGCAACACGCTTATGTTGGGTCTCAAGAAAGAATAAGGAATTCAAGACACAACTGAGATGGACAGAGCGTGAAGCACTTGCAACATGCACAACTCAAGATTGAAGCAACATCGAACACATCATGCATGGACTCAGCTGAATGTGATTGGTGATCACCCACAGCTTTAAGCAACCTTTGCTTGTCATGTTTCTATTTCATTGACACTCTTTGTTTTTTTGAGGAGAAGTCCACAGGGTGCACGCAAAGCACGTGCAGTACGCTCAACTTGGAGCTGAGGAATCCTCAGGAGCTCAGAAACCTGTGGACATCGTATAAAACACATTGTGATTGTTAAAGACGCAGATGTTAAAATGTGCAATAGACTTGTAGGTTCCAGTCCTTAAAAAGGGTGTTTTACGCACTTAATTTCTAATCAATTTACACTTATGATGTTTTAACATCGTTTTTAAGTTATCATTTTCAAAGAAGAAATAAATATATATTTCAAATGCCTGTCTCATTCTTTCTTATAATTTTATTTTGTATTCATACATCATAGTTTGTATATTCTTATAAGTCCATTTATCAGAAAAAACTAGATTGTCACAAGTGAAGGTATAACTTGGTCTAGTCGAAATCACTGACTTATTAAGGTGTAAACATTTCTGTGACATTTTTTATCCTTCGGCAGCATTCATGATGGTTCTTTAAGTAATCCTCTAAAGTTAGTTTGTCACACTTCCGAATCACCAACTAATTGAAGCCTTACAACACTTGTAAAACTCTTCGGCTGAAATGATATAACGTTCTCCTCTGAATATTGCATCTTATTGCTGAAGATGGTGCGGCCATTATACCATGAATTTCAGTGGTTTGTAGTAAGGCTTGAATTTGCAAGCGATCAAGACTAAAATAATGATACCTTAATTAGGAAGTAAACGGTATTAAAAATATTAAAAGACATTCTATTACATCATTATTGTCCGACAGCCACGGTGCAGCGCCAGTTAATGTGAAGTTCTGCCTTTACAATGCCTTTACCTTCGGAAGTGTGTCATATGACTCTTACGAAACAAGTGTGAGCGAGAGCGAGGGTAATAGACAAATTTTCACGAATTTCTTAAAAGTCATATGACACAAATTACCGGGGTAATAATTTCTTTATAACCTATTCGAGTCCATTGTACCATCTTAGAATTATGCAAAATACGAGCCGCTTTCCTTGCGACCGCCGGCTACAGAGACGTCACGAACAATGGTGTTATGACGTCAAAGGCGAAATAATACAGGAACTCGCGCTACTACAATCGTTGCTAGGCAAAAGTGATATGTGCACTTGTGCTTATATTGAAAATATGTCACTACTCATTTTCAACCATATAGGTAATAAAATCGTATATGTCTCATCGTTTAGCTCTAACACGTACCCTGATATCCATTGTCCTGCTACATCAGCGTATAGTTCTCATCGTTTAGCTCAAACCAATACCCTGATATCCATTATCCTGCTAAATAACCTTATATCTCTCAGCGTGTACCTCTCACACATACCCTGGTATCAACCATCTTGCTACATCAGTGTATTTGTCTCGGCTTTAAGCTGAAACCCTTGTCAAAAGACATACGAATTTGATACATTAAACACTTATATTAAGTCAATCCCATACAAACGTTCACCTCAATAGTGCCATGTAGTTTAGACAAAGCAAGCAAAGAATTACAAATACTCGTCATTGCCCTACATTTTCGAAATTCTCAACCAAAATCATAATTGTTTGGTACAAACGAGTTTCTCAGAGCTTATTTAGAAGTTGTCAAACCACAAAACAGTTACTTTACGATTGATGTAAGAAATGGGTAGGTTTTTATATAATTCTTAACTCTGTCGGCCTTGCCCGCATGGCCTATATTGTCTATCCTTTAGGGATGTTATAAATTACAAAATGAATATTAAACTCATGTTTAAATCACAGATAATCTTTATGTAAAATGTTTAATTAGTTCGTCAATATATCTTGAAACAAACCCCTATGAATAATTAACTCAAGTTTAAAACACAGAGAATTTTTATGTTAAATGTTTAATTAGTTCGTCAATATATCTTGAAACAAACCCCTATGATTGAACAAATAATACAGGATTTTAAAATAGATCATTAAATTATATTTTACAAAATATGCTTAAGTAAAGGGGGGGGGGTGTTAGGGATTCCGGACCCCCCCTTTGGAAAATTAAGTCAATGAATAACAATACTAGCCTCCCCCACCCGGTTGACAATTTCTGGACCTGAACCCGACAGCACCCACTAAAATCCCCAAAAACAT
Organism: Steromphala cineraria; assembly: GCA_916613615.1. NCBI lineage: Eukaryota > Metazoa > Mollusca > Gastropoda > Trochida > Trochidae > Steromphala > Steromphala cineraria. The sequence goes on along the minus strand of OU744737.1, from coordinate 30,545,806 downwards.
CGGATAAATAATTCCACCAGAATTCAATTTTATTCACACATTTTCACACTTAAATTTTTTTTTTCTCAAGATTTCCATTTCAGTTACAGTAATTCTATATCTAAAGACGATTAAGTCGTTTTAAAAAAAATTATTACATCATTGTAGTTTGCAAAATTGACCACCCTATCTCTGTGTATGTTTTTGATGCTGTTTCGTGGGCGAGGTGAGATCAGTTGGCAAGGGCATTTCATGACTCAGTTTGTAGATACACAGTGATTATCACTTTCCCTTTTCAATGTTGTAATCCTATTTGCAGCCGAAAAAACAGTGATCTTACAAATAATGTTAGCTTAAGATACCACCTTTCCTTTTCTCTTCTTTAATATGCGGTTCAGGAATGTTTGATGCTATTTTGTCTAATGTTTCTAAATTTTTATTGACACAGTGATTTCCGTTTTCCCCTGCCCATGTAGTAATGAGACAAATAACGAGTTTACCCAATCTGTTATTTTTTTGTCTCCTTTGCCTTAAAGGGGCAGTAGCACGTTTTAAGGGGGAATATAAGGTGATGTCATGAAAATGAATGGTTCCAATTGAAAGACAATGTATTCAAACTAAAGGGAGCAGTAATTATTCAAATATATAACGTAAAGTTTAGCCATGCGATTCCTTTTTCTTACACGAAATGAGTTAAAAGTGATCACCAAAAATAGCCGCCAATAGATTTTATGTGAATCTTCATACTTAGTCCTCTGACTTTGGATGTGTAACGAGATTTTTGACACTGTCAAAATAATGCATTAAGCATTCACATACAACCACAGTGAAGAATTTAAGATATAAAATTGTCAAAAAACGTGCCCTTTAATGTGGTTCTATTTGTCTCAGTTTGTAGAGTCACACTGATTATATTTTGTCCCGTGTCCTTATCTGAACTCCACCTCTCACTGATGGAACATATTTAGAGGATATTTGTCTTTTCTTGACAGCCACGAGTGAACATATAAAACGTTTCTGCCTGACGAGAGGAGATTAACAAGGTATTTGTTAAGAAAAGTCAATTTTTATATATATTTTATGATTTATTGCAGTATTTCTATCAAAATTGAAGCGCATGTTCGTTGAGTCGGCTTCAAAGAGAGTCCGTCGCCTCAGCAACAACATGACGTCATGAGCGTGTCGTTGCGTCAAAGCATTGTCTGATGACGTCCGGTCATTGTTGTTATTTCAGTCACTAGTGACTGATAACACGTTCCATTGTTGTTATCACTAGTGGCTGATAACATATTCATTGATAGATCTCATTATTTCACCGCCAATCATATAATAAAAAGAGATTATTACCCAACAAAGTGTGCCATAAAACTTTTTACGAAGCAAGCGTAAATTTTTCGTATTAACTGAGCCAAAGCAAAAGTTTCTTCATTACCTTCTCTTTGAGAATGAGAGTGAAAGGTGATCACACAAAATGGCAGCCAATGGATTTTATGTGAATCTTCATACTTTGTATTCTGACTATGGATGTGTAACGAGATTTTTGACACTGTCATAATAATGCATTAAGCATTAACGTACAATTATCAGTAAAAAATTTAAGAAATAAACTCATAAAAAAACGTGCCCTTTAATGTGGTTCTATTTGTCTCAGTTTGTAGAGTCCCACTGATTATATTTTGTCCCGTGTCTACGTTGTAATCCTAATCTGAACTCCACCTCGCACTGATGGAACATATTTAGAGGATATTTGTCTTTTCTTGACAGCCACGAGTGAACATATAAACTTTTCTCACTAGAGGAGACAAACAAGGTATTTGTCAAGAAAAGACAAATTTTCTATATTTTATGATTTATCGCAGTATTTCAATCAAAATTGAAGTGCATGTTCGTTTAGTCGGCTGCAAAGAGAGTCCTTCGCCTCAGCAACAACATGACGTCATGAGCGTGCCATTGCGTCAGAGCATTGTCTGATGACGTCAGATCATTGTTGTTATTTCAGTCACTAGTGACTGATAACACGTTCCATTGTTGTTATCACTAGTGACTGATAACATGGTTTATTTTCATTGACAGATCCCGGTATTTCACCACCAATCATATAATAAAAAGAGATTATTACCCAAGGAGGTGTGTCATATGACTTTCAGGAAGCGAGTGTTATTTTATTTATCAATCGAGTAAAAGTATTAATATTTTTATTACCGACACTATTCCAGTTTAGTCTATTGGAAATATTCAGGAAAACAGCTGGTGACAGTGACGTCATAAGAATAGTCCTTTTAATTCTGTTATACAATCTAAGCCTATTTCCTTTTTGTACAATTTTTTTCTTGATATCATCACAGTGAAGCTACAAATACTCATTATACACTGTTTGCTATAATCATGGCTCTGTGGGAGGCCTAGATAGTGTTACAAATACATAAGCATATCATTCTTTATAAAATGTTTAGTGCTTAATACTGAAATAAGTGTTTGTCAGTTTTCCTTCACTTTTGCAGCTATTCTTACCTCAGTCTACTCCCTACTGTTGTTTCTTTTACGTCATCTGGTTGTTTCATATCTGTTTTATCACAGTGTTAGTAAACCGAGCCTCAAAATTATCCGTTTCACTCCTATACTGAGTCTAAAAAGGTTTAGTAGACGGTCGCGTCAGCCAATCTTTCTTAGATCTATGACCCTCGAACGTTATATGTGCGAATGCAGACTATTGTGGCTTGGTAAGCTGAGTTCCGATTGGTCAATTCGATAAGTGGTCTGACGCAACCCTCTACTTGGCCTTTTAAGACTCAGTATAGAGCTGAAACGGATAATATTGAGTCTAGGTTTAGTTAGACTGGTTTTATCAAGGAGATCAAGTGAGAAGTTCTTTACAAGGTTCAGATCAACCTCCAAGTCAGGGCGGCTTCCCTCTGATTGTCTCTACGTTGGTTATCCTGCCTTCAGTCACGGGGCATTGTTGTCCTGATTCAGTTGTTTTCGGAGTTGCAATGTGCATCCTACGCATTTGGAGTTTGCACTTTTGAGCGCGAACACGTTTGCTGGTTATACGGTCAGTATAAGAGCTTTTCCATCCGGAAAGCTTCTGATGGCAGCGATTATATTACTGACGTCACGGAGAGGATAATTGCTGTCTGGAGCTAAGTTCATACCTCCAGTCTTGTCACTGTAAATGATGTACACAAAAGTAAACTGTTCCTGAGATAGATAATCCTTATATCAATCCACCTCCTGATGACGTCATCTGTTTGAGCGTGAGATCTGTTGGATACTAATTTGTTTTATTTTGTATAGTCACAGTGATTGTCAGTTTTACCATTGCTGTTTGAAGTAATCCTTATTTCAGTCTACCTCTGAGTAATGTTAAAGACGAATCATCCAACGTCATCTGTTTTGAAGGGTCGAGAGATTGTGGTGATCCATAGGTTTGTAAAGTCATTGTGATTGCCAGCATTCAGTTACCCTTTGCAGATCCTTATCTCTATACCTCCTAATGATGTTAGAAACATATTATCATCATTTGTATAGTCACAGTGATTGTCAGTTTTACCATTGCTGTTTGAAGAAATCTTTATACATAATCTGTTATGTCTGGGAGGGGTCGAGAGAGTATGAGACGTGTTGGATACTGATTTGCTTTTATTCGTATGTTAATAGCTATACTCAGTTTTACCATTGCTGAATAATTACACAATGGTAACGTTGAAGATTAATCACCCAACAGCATCTGTTTTGTCTGGGAGGGGTCGAGAGAGCGTGAGAGGTGATGGTGATTCTCAGTTTTACCATTGCTGTTTGAAGTAATCCTTATTTCAGTCTACCTCTGAGTAATCTTAAAGACGAGTCATCCCAAGTCATCTGTTTTGAAGGGTCGAGAGAGCGTGGTGATCCATGGGTTTGTATAGTCATGGTGATTGTCAGCATCCAGTTACCTTTTGCAGATCTTTATCTCACTATACCTCCTAGTGATGTTAGAAACATATCATCATCCTACATCAGGGCTCTCTATTTTCTCTCTATCGGGTTCAGTGACCTCGACAGTTGCTTAAGGGTGACTTATTTTAGGTTTAGGTCCAGATGGTGTTAGATATACATATCATTCTTAAATTGAGTCCTGTTATACAATCACAGTCTCGGTTGTTCCCCTAGTGATTTTTATGAACTGATAAGCATCCATTGCTCTCTTCTAGTTTGTTTCACTTACTTCTATCCAGAGAGCCTGACAGTTGCTAAAGCTTTACATGTTTTAGCTGCTGCAAATTGTGTAGTCAGCAAAATGATTTTAATGAAGAAATTTTCCAGGGCACACCTCCATTAAACTGACAGTCGACGTTTACATAAATGACTATAAAGTGTGTTGGGAGACAAATAATCCCTATGTTAGTCTACCTCCTGGGAATCTACAAATAAATCGTCCCTTCAGCTCCATTCTCGTAGAGTCATGTTAACTGCCAGTTTTCCGATTCCTTTGCAATAATCCCTATTTCAGTCTGCCTCCTGGTGATAGTACAAACAACTTAATAAACCTAGGACATCTCTTCTTTTCTTGTAGAGTCAAAGTGAGAATCACTTTCCTTTTTCATTTGCAGCAAGCCTCATGCGGTTACCATTGTGCGATCATCAGAGAAAGTTTAGACAAAAACTCACAAAGTAAAGAACAAATAGATGAGAGTGTGTCAAGTTTTGAGGAGGGTTACATATTTCCTTTTTTTTGAAAAAAGAGGTACTATATACAGTAAACCCTGGTTATAATGCCAAACTGGATATAATACCAATTTTTTGCCAGAACGGATTCCTGCCCTTATAATTTACTGGTTATAATGCCAAATTGGATATAATGCCATCTGCTTTTTTGAACAAAAGTCAGTTTTTCCTCACTACAATGACAATGAAAACACACCGTTTACGACATCATTTTCATCAATAAAGGTTAATTGGCATGACTCAACTCAACTCAGCTGTGGCATTATAACCCGCTTTTACTGTACTAAATATTCCACCTAAATATTGCACATCGTCGGCAACCAAAGAAATTCCTATTCATATCATGATTAATATTTATCTGTCTATCAGTTAAGTCAATCCAGCCAAATTTGTAGCTTTTGTCCATGACTGTCTGACCAGACTTTGACATGTTTCTTCAAAGTCAAAATGTACTTCATTGTTTATGCCATGTTTGGCTGTAATGGTATCTGTATTTTGGGTTTATTCGTGTACATGATATCGATTGAATAAGAATAATACAACACTCCAATAAGAATAAGTCTCGAATCCTTAGGAAAATATTTGTCATTCTTCATTGACAGGTAATCAGCCAATGTCGAACTTTTTTCTCCTATCATCAATTTCTTTTTGAATTTTCTACCTAAATAATTCTTATGGTAAAACATTGTTAACTGTCATTAAAAGGTTTTTTTTTAAGAAGCACTGTCCTCACTGTAAGTTTGTCACATCTGAAGACACGTGACCATCCATGACAAACCTTGACGTATGTAACCAACATGAGTCAGCCAATCAATGGACAGGAAAAACCTTGCGCATCATTGACGTTGATATATTGTAGGTGTTAGCCACGCCCACACCAGCTCAAAAGGCCTATAAAAGCACATGATGAGCTGCAACTTGTCATATCGAACTGCTGTCTTAGAGTGGACAACACAAACATCAACAGTTTCTTCACTTCCAACAGATCACAGCTTTCTACAGCCATGTCTATCGTCTTCCCAGCTGTCAACATGGCCACTCACTTAGCCATCGATGAAGAAGACGTGAGTTTATCATTTGACAGAGGAAACTTGTCTGAGAGATTCCTGAACAACGCAGAAACAATTAGCAGACTGGTGCCACATGAAGTAAGATCTTCAAAGATGCGCTGTCATCTTTTGTCAACGAAGTGATTTGACGGCTTCAAATGCAACGTTTGAGTTTATCCACTGACAACACTGGTTGTTGATTTCAAGTTCAACTCGCCGGGAGCATGCTCTGTACGTGCAACACACACATCTTGGGTCTGAAGAAAGAATAAGGAATTCAAGACACAACTGAGATGGACAGAGCGTGAAGCACTTGCAACATGCACAACTCAAGATTGAAGCAACATCGAACACATCATGCATGGACTCAGCTGAATGTGATTGGTGATCACCCACAGCTTTAAGCAACCTTTGCTTGTCATGTTTCTATTTCATTGACACTCATTGTTTATTTGAGGAGAAGTCCACAGGGTGCACGCAAAGCACGTGCAGTATGCTCAACTTGGAGCTGAGGAAAGCTCGGGACCTCAGAAACCTGTGGACATCGTATAAAAAACATTGTGATTGTTAAAGACGCAGATGTCAAAATGTGCAATAGACTTGTAGGTTACAGTCCTTAAAAAGGGTCTTTTACGCACTTAATTTCTAATCAATTTACACTTATGATGTTTTAACGTCATTTTTAAGTTATCATTTTCAAAGAAGAAATAAAATATATATTTCAAATGCCTGTCTCATTCTTTCTTATAATTTTATTTTGTATTCATACATCATAGTTTGTATATTCTTAGAAGTCCATTTATCAGAAAAAACTAGATGGTCATAAGTGAAGGCATAACTTGGTCTAGTAGGAATCACTGACTTATTGAGGGTGTCAACATTTCTGTGACATTTTTTATCCTACGGCGGCATTCATGATGGTTCTTTAAGTAATCCTCTAAAGTTGGTTTGTCACACTTCCGAATCACCAACTTAATGAAGCCTTACAACACTTCTAAAACTCTTCGGCTGAAATGATGTAATGTTCTCCTCTGAATATTGCATCTTATTGCTGAAGATGGTGCGGCCATTATACCATGAATTTCGGTGGTTTGTAGCAAGGCTTGAATTTGCAAGCGATCAAGACTAAAATAATGATACATTAATTGGGAAGTAAATGGTATAAATTAATTAAGGGACATTCTATTACATCCTTATTGTCCTGCAGCCATGGTGCAGCGCCAGTTAATGTGAAGTTCTGCCTTTACAATGCCTTTACCCTCGGAAGTGTGTCATATGACTCTTACGAAACGAGTGTGAGCGAGAGCGAGGGTAATAGACAAATTTGCACGAATTTTGTAAAAGTCATATGACACAAAGTACAGGGGTAATAATTTCTTTATAACCTATTCGAGTCCATTGTACCATCTTAGAATTATGCAAAAAACGAGCCGCTTTCCTTGAGACCGCCGGCTACAGTGACGTCACGAAAAATGGTGTTATGACGTCAAAGGCGAAATAATGCAGGAACTCGCGCTACTACAATCGTTGCTAGGCAAAAGTGATATGTGCACTTGTGCTTATATTGAAAATAAGTCACTACTTATTTTCAACCATATAGGTAATAAAACCGTATATGTCTCATGGTTAGCTCTAACACGTACCCTGATATCCATTATCCTGCTACATCAGCGTATAGTTCTCATCGTTTAGCTCAAACCAATACCCTGATATCCATTATCCTGCTAAATAACCTTATATCTCTCAGCGTGTACCTCTCACACATACCCTGGTATCAACCATCTTGCTACATCAGTGTATTTGTCTCGGCTTTAAGCTGAAACCTTTGTCAAAAGACATACGAATTTGATACATTAAACACTTATATTAAGTCAATCCCATACAAACGTTCACCTCAATAGTGTCATGGAGTTTAGACAAAGCAAGCAAAGACATACAAATACTTGTCACTGCCCTACATTTTCGAAATTCTCAACCAAACTCATAATTGTTTGGTACAAACGAGTTTCTCAGAGCTTATTTAGAAGTTTTCAAAACACAAAACAGTTACTTTACGATTGATGTAAGAAATGGGTAGGTTTTTATTCATATTGTCTATCCTTTAGGGATGTTATAAATTATAAAATGAATATTAAACTCAAGTTTAAAACACAGATAATTTTAATGTTTAATGTTTAATTAAATCCCCATTATATCATTAAACAAACCCCTATGGTTGTAAGGGGGTCCGGACCCCCCTCTCCCTTTTTTGGAAAATTCAAGTCAATGAATAACAGCCCTTGCCCACCCCATTGACTATTTCTTGATCCGTACCCCCTCTCAAAAATCCTGGATTCCTGTGTGGAAATAGGATTCACCTTTGCCATGTCTGATTCGACTTCACACAGTCTTTTAGATGCTAAACAAAGAACAACGGATAAATAAATGAACATTTTCTCATTGGAATTCTATTTCATTCACACATTTTTAAACTTAAATTCTATTTGATTCACAAGATTTCCAATTCAGTTACAGTAGTTCTATATCCATAGTCGTCCCATCACATACTTTTTCTTATATTTGCATTATTGTATTTTTCTTGACCACCTATTCTGTGTTTTTGTCTTTGGTGCTGTGTCGTGAGGTGAGGTGAGGTGAGGTGAGGTGAGGTGGGGTGAAGTGAGGTTAGGTGAGGGAGACGATGTGAGTGAGTGAGTGAGGTGGTTGGTGATGGTACTGTATGAAAGTCATCGTAGCATTGAACCAAAACCTGACTGTGTGTAGAACAATCTCTACTGCACACATTAGAACCCAGGAGTTTCATGGGCGCAGACGGCTGACTTGTATAAAATTAGAAGGATTTCATTTTGACAGAGGGTCCCTTAGAGTCACAGGGATTGTCAGTTTTCAGTTTCCTATGTATTAATCTCAGTCTCACTCTACCTCCCCGAGATGTTACAAATAATCAATATACTCCATTTGCTCTTTTCTTATCAGTTTTTGTCTCTATGGGGTTCAACGCGAGAGAGAAGTTGATACTTGTTTGCTGGGGATTTTCTCACTTTGAGTTTGTAGAGTCATTATGATTGTCAGTTTTCAGTTTCAAACATAATAATCATAGTTTCCCTCTATCTCCCAGTAATATAGAGGATATTATTATGTCCATGACATATATGATATTTACAACATGAGTGTCCAAATATTAGTATTTCCTGAGCAAGAGTGGATAGCATGTCATGGGCACGAACGTAATGTTCATTACCCTAACCGCAAAAGTTGATAAATACTCTAAAATCTATACTACGCGACAATAGTTTAGACTCACCATCAACGGATGCTATGAATTTGTGTTATTGGAGGGTATGGGTAAATTGATTTATGCTTTCTCAAACCTCAACTTATTACCATGTCATGCATTTGTCATTAATGGATCTTGATGAACAAGTCCATCATGAAAGTTAACTGACAAATGCTCAGGTAAAGTCAATTGACTTTCTTGAAAACTAAATTTGTTTACGACTTTAGGACCCCATTGTAACGAGGACAGTTTTTTATTATTTGGGTCGAATAAATATGTTCACGCTTTCTTTAAATCATTGTTACGGCATTGAGTCCGAGACATGAAGACCCTCGTTGTTTATTTGAGGAGAAGCCCACAGGGTGCACGCAAAGCATGTGTAGTACTCTCAACTTGGAGCTGAGGAAAACCAAAGAAAAGCATGGTGTGTGGACATTATATCGAAGGTTCTTATCCTTTAAAACAATGTTTTTACACATTTTTTCCCGATCAATTCACACTTCCGATGTTTTGAAATTGTCATTTTTATATCAAGAAATAAAACATATATTCATTATACCTGTCTTATTCTTTGTTATCATTATATTTTGTATACGTGTATCATGAGTTTATCCATTCATCAGCTAAAAACTAGTTTGGCTACCATTCTGGTACATCGGCATGTTTATCTCTGTGTTAATTTCCAACACATACCCTGATATCAATCGTCCTGCTACATCACCAAATATGTCTCAGCGTTGAGCCCCAACACATATCCTGATATCCATCATCCTGCTACATCAGCATATATGTCTCGGCGTTAAGCTCCAACACATATCCTGATATCCATCATCTTTCTACATCAATGTAGATTTCTCCTTGATGAGCAATGCATACCTTGATATCCATTATTTTGCTACATCAGCGTGTAGGACTCAGCTTTAGGCTGCAACCCTTGTGAAAAGACCTACGGGTTTAATATTTTAAACATTTATCATTGGAAGTTCAAGGGTCCTTGAACCAAAGATTCCTGTGTGGTACATCTTTCCAGTTGGAAATAATATTCTCTTTGAGTGTGAATATATTTATTATAGCTGATTCGACCTCACACAGTCTTCCAGATGCTAAACAAAGAATTACGCATAAATAAATGGACATTTTCAAACTGGAATTCTATTTCATTCACACATTTCACACTTAAATTCTATTTTATTCACGAGAATTCCATTTCAGTTACAGTAGTTCTATATCCGTAGTCGTCGCAGCACAAAGTTATTTTTTCTTAATTATTACATTATTGTAGTTTGCAAAATTGACCACCCTATCTCTGTTTTTGTCTTTGGTGCTGTGTCGTGGGCGAGATGAGGTCAGTTAGCAAGAGAATTTCATGTCTCCTTTGCCTTAAAGGGGCAGTATTACGTTTTTAGGGGGAATATAAGGCGATGTCATGAAAATAAATGGTTCCAATTGAAAGACAATGTATATAAGCAGTAATAATTGATATATATAACGAAAAGTTTAGCCATGCGATTCCTTTTTCTTACACAAAATGAGTTAAAAGTGATCACCAAAAATAGCCGCCAATACATTTATGTGAATCTTCATACTATGGATGTGTAACGAGATTTTTGACACTGTCAAAATAATGCATTAAGCATTAACGTACAATTATCAGTGAAACATTTAAGAAATAAACTCATAAAAAAAAGTGCCCTTTAATCCGGCTCTATTTTGTCTCAGTTTGTAGAGTCACACTGATTATATTTTGTCCCGTGTCTACGTTGTGATCCTAATCTGAACTCCACCTCTCACTGATGAAACATATTTAGAGGATATTTGTCTTTTCTTGACAGCCACGAGTGAACATATAAAACGTTTCTGCCAGACGAGAGGAGATTAACAAGGTATTTGTCAAGAAAAGACAATTTTTATATATATTTTATAATTTATCGCAGTATTTCTATCAAAATTGAAGCAGATGTTCGTTGAGTCGGCTGCAAAAAGAGTCCGTCGCCTAAGCAACAACATGACGTCATGAGCGTGTCATTGCGTCAAAGCATTGTCTGATTACGTCCGATCATTGTTGTTATTTCAGTCAATATTGACTGATAACACGTTCAACCGTTATTATCACTAGTGACTGATAACATTTTCATTGATAGATCTCATTATTTCAATCATATAATAAAAAGAGATTATTACCCAACAAAGTGTGCCATATGACTTTTTACGAAGCGGGCCTAAATTTTTCGTATTAACTGAGCCAAAGCAATAGTTTCTTCATTACCTTCTCTATTCCAGTTTAGTCTATTTGAAATATTCAGGAAAAGGCCCGATCCCCTTGTGACGGCTGGTGACAGTGACGTCATAAGAATAGTCCTTTTAATTCTGTTACACAATCAAAGCCTTTTGCCTTTTTGTACAATTCTTGTCTTGATTCTTGATAAAATCACAGTAAAGTTACAAATAATCATTACACACTATCTGCTCTTATCTTGGCTCTCTGGAAGGCCTAGATGGTGTTATCAATACATTAGCATCAATCAGATTGAATTCTGAGAGTCTTATACTTAAATGATTGTTTGTCAGTTTTCGTTCCCTTTTGGAACTATTCTTACCAAGTCTACCCCCTACTGTTGTATCTTTGAGGCCATCTGGTTGTTTCATATCTGTTTTATCAAGGAGGTCAAGTGAGAAGTCATTTTCAGGTTCACCCCTCCAGTCAGGTCACAGTTAATGACGTATGTCACAAAATTAACTGTGTCCTGAGATAAATAATCCTGATATCAATCCACCTCCTGGAAGTGATAAATCATTCTACGTCAACTGTTTTGTCTGGGAGGGATCGAGAAGGTGTGAGAGGTGTTGGATACTGATTTGTTTTAATTTGTATAATCACAGTGATTCTCAGTTTTACTATTGCTGTTTGAATCAATCCTTATTTCAGTCTACCTCTGAGTAATCTTAAAGACGAATCATCCAACGTCATCTGTTTTAAAGGGTCGAGGGAGCGTGGTGATCCATGGGTTTGTATAGTCATGGTGATTGTCAGCATTCAGTTACCTTTTGCAGATCCTTATCTCTATACTTCCTAATGATGTTAGAAACATATTATCATCCTACGTCAGAGCTCTCTATTTTCTATCTATCGGGTTCAGCGATCTTGTGATCCTTATCTCACTATACAAGTGATGTTACAAACATGTTATCATCCTACATCAGGGCTTTCCCTATTTCAGTCTGCCTCCTGGTGATAGTACAAACAACTTAATAAACCTTGGACATCTCTTCTTTTCTTGTAGAGTCAAAGTGAGAATCACTTTCCTTTTTCATTTGCAGCAAGCCTCATGCGGTAACCATTGTGCGACCATCAGAGAAAGTTTAGACAAAAACTCACAAAGTAAAGAACAAATAGATGAAAGTGAGTCAAGTTTTGAGGAGGGTTACATATTTTCTTTTTTTGGAAAATAGAGGTACTTTATACAGTTAACCCTGGTTATAATGCCAAACTGGATATAATACCAATTTTAGGCCAGAACGGATTCCTGTCCCTATAATTCACTGGTTATAATGTCAAATTGGATATAATGCCATTTGCTTTTGTTTTAACAAAAGTCAGTTTTTCCTTTAATGACAATGAAAACACACTGTTTACGACATCATTCTAATCAATTAAGGTTAATTGACATGACTCAACTCAATTGACATTTGTGCATATTGTAAATGTACTTTCATCGTGGTTTATAGGCATTAATTACTTGAGAGACATCCTACTTGCTTCAAATTGATTGACAAAATTCATCACTTCCTTATGTAGTTTTTTTGGCCAACATGTATCTAAATGACTTACAAATGATGGCATTATAACCCGGTTTTTACTGTACTAAATATTCCACCTAAATATTGCACATCGTCGACAACCAAAGAAATTCCTATTGATATCATGGTTAATATTTATCTGTCTATCAGTTAAGTCAACCAAGCCAAATTTGTAGCTGTTGTCCATGACTGTCTGATCAGACTTTGACATGTTTCTTCAAAGTCAAAATGTCCTTCATTGTTTATGCAATGTTTGACTGTGAAGGTATCTGCCGTTCGGGTTTAATCTTGTACATGACATCGATGGAATAAAAATAATAAAACACTCCAATAACAATAAGTGTTGAATCCTTAGAAAAATATTTTTTATTCTTCATTGACACGTAATCAGCCAATGTCTAACTTTGTTTCTCCTATCAAAAATTTCTTTTTGAATTTTCTACCTAAATAATTCATATGTTAAAACTTTGTAACCTGTTATTGAAAGTATTTATTTAAATAAGCATTGTCCTCACTGTAAGTTTCTCACACCTGAAATACGTGACAATCTTTGACGTATGTGACCAACATATTTTAGCCAATCAATGGGCAGGTAAAACCTTGCGCATCATTTACGTGGATATATTGTAGGTGTTAGCCACGCCCACACCGGCTCAAATGGCCTATAAAAGCGCATGGTTAGGTGGAACTTGTCAAATTGAATTGCTGTCTCAGAGTGGAAACACAAACACCAACAGATTCTTAACTTCCCATAGATCACAGTTACCTGCAGACATGTCTATCGTCTTCCCAGCTGTCAACATGGCCACAAACTTCACCATCGATGAAGAAGACGTGAGTCTATCACTTGACAGAGGAAACTTATCAGAGAGGTTTCTGGACAACGCAGGAACAATTAGCGGACTGGTGCCACATGAAGCAAGATCTTCAAAGATGCGCTATCATCTTTTGTCAACGAACTGATTTGACGGCTTCAAATGCATGGTTCGATTTCTCAACTGACAACACTGGTTGTTGATTTCAAGTTCAACTCGCCGGGGAACAAGCTCTGTACGTGCAACACGCACATCTTGGGTCGGAAGAAAGAATAAGGAATTCAAGACACAACTGAGATGGACTGAGCGTGAAGCACTTGCAACATGCATAACTCGAGATTGCTGCAACATCGAGCACATTATGCTTTGCCACACCTGAACAGCATGAAGGTGATTGTTAAAAACTTTAAGCAACGTTGGCTTGAACTTGTTCTGTTTCATTGACAGTAGCTGTTTATTTCAAGAGAAGCCCACGAGGTACACGTAAAGCACGTGCAGTACGCTCAACTTGGAGCTGAGGAATCCTCAGGAGCTCAGAAACCTGTGGACATCGTATGAAAGACATTGTGATTGTTAAAGACGCAGATGTCAAAATGTGCAATAGACTTGTAGGTTCCAGTCCTTAAAAAGGGTGTTTTATGCACTTAATTTCTAATCAATTTACACTTATGATGTTTTAACATCGTTTTTAAGTTATCATTTTCAAAGAAGAAATAAAATATATATTTCAAATGCCTGTCTCATTCTTTCTTATAATTTTATTTTGTATATATACATCATAGTTTGTATATTCTTATAAGTCCATTTTTCAGAGAAAACTAGATTGTCACAAGTGAAGGTATAACTTGGTCTAGTCGGAATCATTGACTTATTAAGGTGTAAACATTTCTGTGACATTTTTTATCCTACGGCGGCATTCATGAAGGTTCTTTAAGTAATCCTCTAAAGTTGGTTTGTCACACTTCCGAATCACCAACTTATTGAAGCCTTACAACACTTCTAAAACTCTTCGGCTGCAATGATGTTATGTAATCCTCTGAATATTGCATCTTATTGCTGAAGATGGTGCGGCCATTATACCATGAATTTCGGTGGTTTGGGGCAAGGCTTGAATTTGCAAGCGATCAAGACTAAAATAATGATACCTTAATTGGGAAGTAAACGGTATTAAATATTAAAAGACGTTCTATTACATCGTTATTGTCCGGCAGCCATGGTGCAGCGCCAGTTAATGTGAAGTTCTGCCTTTACAATGCCTTTACCCTCGGAAGTGTGTCATATGACTCTTACGAAACGAGTGTGGACACAAATTACCGGGGTAATAATTTCTATGTATAACCTATTCGAGTCCATTGTACCATCTTAGAATTATGCAAAAAACGAGCCGCTTTCCTTGCGACCGCCGGCTACAGTGACGTCACGAACAATAGTGTTATGATGTCAAAGGCGAAATAATACAGGAACCCACGCTACTACAATCGTTGCTAGGCAAAAGTGATATGTGCACTTGTGATTATATTGAAAATATGTCACTTCTTATTTTCAACCATATAGGTAATAAAACCGTATATGTCTCATCGTTTAGCTCTAACACGTACCCTGATATCCATTATCCTGCTACATCAGCGTATAGTTCTCATCGTTTAGCTCAAACCAATACCCTGATATCCATTATCCTGCTAAATAACCTTATATCTCTCAGCGTGTACCTCTCACACATACCCTGGTATCAACCATCTTGCTACATCAGTGTATTTGTCTCGGCTTTAAGCTGAAACCCTTGTCAAAAGACATACGAATTTGATACATTAAACACTTATATTCAGTCAATCCCATACAAACGTACACCTCAATAGTGCCATGTAGTTTAGACAAAGCAAGCAAAGACTTACAAATACTCGTCATTGCCCTGCATTTTCGAAATTCTCAACAAACAACAAACGAGTTTCTCAGAGCTTATTTAGAAGTTTTCAAAACACAAAACAGTTACTTTACGATTGATGTAAGAAATGGGTAGGTTTTTATATAATTCTTAACTCTGTCGGCCTTGCCCGCATGGCCTATATGTCTATCCTTTAGGGACGTTATACATTATAAAATGAATATAAAACTCAAGTTTAAAACACAGATAATTTTAATGTAAAATGTTTGATTAAATCCCCATTATATCATTAAACAAACCCCTATGGTTGTAAGGGGGTCCGGACCCCCCTCCCCCTTTTTTTGAAAATTCAAGTCAATGAATAACAGCCCTTGCCCACCCTATTGACTATTTCTGGATCCGTACCCCCTCTCAAAAATCCTGGATTCCTGTGTGGTATCTCTTTCCAGTTTGAAATAGGATTCACCTTTGCCATGTCTGATTCGACTTCACACAGTCTTCCAGATGCTAAACAAAGAACAACGGATAAATAAATGAACATTTTCTCACTGGAATTCTATTTTATTCACACATTATCAAACTTAAATTCTATTTGATTCACAAGATCTCCATTTCAGTTACAGTAGTTCTATATCCAAAATCGTCCCATCACATACTTTTTCTTATATTTGCATTATTGTATTTTTCTTGACCACCAATTCTGTGTTTTTGTCTTTGGTGCTGTGTCGTGAGGTGAGGTGAGGTGAGGTGAGGTGGGGTAAAGTGAGGTTCGTTTAGGTGAGGTGAGGTGAGGTGAGGTGAGGTGAGGTGAGGTGAGATGAGGTGAGGTGGGGTGAAGTGAGGTTAGGTTAGGTGAGGGAGACGATGTGAGTGAGTGAGTGAGGTGGTGGGTGGTGGTACTGTATGAAATTCATCGTAGCATTGAACCAAAACCTGACTGTGTGTAGAACAATCTCTACTGCACACATTAGAACCCAGGAGTTTCATGGGCGCAGACGGCTGACTTGTATAAAATTAGAAGGATTTCATTTTGACAGAGGGTCCCTTAGAGTCACAGGGATTGTCAGTTTTCAGTTTCCTATGTATTAATTTCAGTCTCACTCTACCTCCCCGAGATGTTACAAATAATCAATATACAACATCTGCTCTTTTCTTATTAGTTTTTGCCTCTATGGGGTTCAACGTGCGAGAGAAGTTGATACTTGTTTGTTGGAATTTTCTCAGTTTGAGTTTGAAGAGTCATTATGATTGTCAGTTTTCCTTTTCAAACATAATAATCATAGTTTCCCTCTAACTCCCAGTAATATAGAGGATATTATTATGTCCATGACACATGATATTTACAACATGAGTGTCCTAATATTAGTATTTCCTGAGCAAGAGTGGATAGCATGTCATGGGCACGAACGTAATGTTTATTACCCTAACCGCAAAAGTAGATAAATACTCTAAAATCTATACTACGCGACAATAGTTTAGACTCACCATCAACTGATGCTATGAATTTGTGTTATTGTTGGGTATGGGTAAATTGATTTATGCTTTCTCAAACCTCAACTTATTACCATGTCATGCATTTGTCATTAATGGATCTTGATGAACAAGTCCATCACGAAAGTTAACTGACAAATGCTCAGGTTAAGTCCATTGACTTTCTTGAAAACTAATTTTTTTTTACGACTTTGGCACCCCATTGTAACGAGGACAGTTTTTTTATTATTTGGGTCGAATAAAAATGTTCAAGCTTTCTTTAAATCATTGTTACGGCATTAAGTCCGAGACATGAAGACCCTCGTTGTTTACTTGAGGAGAAGCCCACAGGGTGCGCGCAAAGCATGTGTAGTACGCTCAACTTGGAGCTGAGGAAAACTCAAGAAAAGCATGGTGTGTGGACATTATATCGAAGGTTCTTATCCTTTAAAACAATGTTTTTACACACTTTTTTTTGGATCGATTCACACTTTCGATGTTTTGAAATTGTCATTTTTATATCAAAGAAGAAACATATATTCAATTTACATGTCTTATTCTTTGTTATCATTATATTTTGTATACGTGTATCATGAGTTTATCCATTCATAAGCTAAAAACTAGTTTGGCCACCATTCTGGTACATCGGCATGTTTATCTCTGTGTTAAGTTCCAACACATACCCTGATATCAATCTTCCTGCTACATCACTAAATATGTCTCGGCGTTAAGCCCCAACACATACCCTGATATCCATCATCTTTCTACATCAAAGTAGATTTCTCCGTGATGAGCAATGCATACCTTGATATCCATTATTTTGCTACATCAGCGTGTAAGTCTTGGCTTTAAGCGGCAACCCTTGTGAAAAGACCTACGGATTTGATATTTTAAACATTTATCATTGGAAGTTGAAGGGTCCTTCAACCAAAGATTCCTGTGTGGTACATCTTTCAAGTTGGAAATAATATTATCTTTGAGTGTGAATATATTTATCATATCTGATTCGACCTCACACAGTCTTTCAGATGGTAAAAAAAGAATTACGCATAAATAAATGGACATTTTCAAACTGGAATTCTATTTCATTCACACATTTCACACTTAAATTCTATTTGATTCACGAGATTTCCATTTCAGTTACAGTAGTTCTATATCCGTAGTCGTCGCAGCACAAAGTTATTATTTCTTAATTATTACATTATTGTAGTTTGCAAAATTGACCACCCTATCTCTGTTTTTGTCTTTGGTGCTGTGTCATGACCGAGGTGAGGTCAGTTTGGAAGAGCATTTCATGACTCAGTTTGTAGATACACAGTGATTATCACTTTCCCGGCCCTTTTCAATGTTGTAATCCTATTTGCAACCGAAAAAACAGTGATCTTACAAATAATGTTAGCTTTATACACCACCTTTCCTTTTCTATTCTTTAATATGCGGTTCACGAATGTTTGATGCTATTTTGTCTAATGTTTCTAAATTTTTATTGACACAGTGATTTCCGTTTTCCCCTGCCCATGTAGTAATGAGACAAATAACGAGTTTACCCAATCTGTTATTTTTGTCTCCTTTGCCTTAAAGGGGAAGTAGCACGTTTTAAGGGGGAATATAAGGTGCTGTCATGAAAACGAATGGTTCCAATTGAAAGACAATGTAATTAAACTAAATGGAGCAGTAATAATTCAAATATATAATGTAAAGTTTAGCCATCCGATTTCTTTTTCTAACACAAAATGAATTAAAGGTGATCACACAAAATGGCCATCTGGATTTTTATGTGGATCTTCATAGCTTGTCCTCTGACTATGGATGATTGGCTTGTGTAACGAGATTTTTGACACTTTCAAAATAATGCATTAAGCATTTACATACAACCACAGTGAGAAATTTAAGAAATAAAATCTTCAAAAAACGTGCCCTTTAATGTGGTTCTATTTGTCTCAGTTTGTAGAGTCACACTGATTATATTTTGTCCCGTGTCTACGTTGTAATCCTTATCTGAACTCCACCTCTCACTGATGGAACATATTTAGAGGATATTTGTCTTTTCTTGACAGCCACGAGTGAACATATAAAACGTTTCTGCCTGACGAGAGGAGATTAACAAGGTATTTGTCAAGAAAAGTCAATTTTTATATATGTTTTATAATTTATCCAAGTATTTCTATCAAAATTGAAGTGCATTTTCGTTGAGTCGGCTTCAAAGAGAGTCCGTCGCCTCAGCAACAACATGACGTCATGAGCGTGTCATTACTTCAAAGCATTGTCTGATGATGTCCGATCATTGTTGTTATTTCAGTCACTATTGACTGATAACACGTTCAACCGTTATTATTTTAACATTTTCATTGATAGATCTCATTATTTCACCGCCAGTCATATAATAGAAAGATATTATTACCCAAAAAAGTGTGCCATATGACTTTTTACGAAGCGAGCGTAAATTTTTCTTATTAACCGAGCCAAAGCAATAGTTTCTTTATTACCTTCTCTATTCCAGTTTAGTCTATTTGAAATATTGGAAAAGGCCCGCTTCCCTTGTGATGGCTGGTGACAGTGACGTCATAAGAATATTCCTTTTAATTCTGTTACACAATCAAAGCCTTTTGCCTTTTTGTACAATTCTTGTCTTGATTCTTGATAAAATCACCGTAAAGTTACAAATATTCATTACACACTATCTGCTCTAATCTTGGCTCTCTGGAAGGCCTAGATGGTGTCACAAATACATTAGCATCAATCATTATGAATTCTTAGAATCTTATACTTAAATGAGTGTTTGTCAGTTTTCGTTCCCTTTTGGAACTATTCTTACCCAGTCTACCCCCTACTGTTGTATCTTTGAGGCCATCTGATTGTTTCATATATGTTTTATCAAGGAGGTCAAGTGAGAAGCCATTTTCCAGGTTCACCCCTCCAGTCAGGTCACAGTTAATGACGTATGTAACAAAAGTAACTGTGTCCTGAGATAAATAATCCTGATATCAATCCACCTCCTGGAGGTGATAAATCATTCTACGTCATCTATTTTGTCTGGGAGGGATCGAGAAGGTGTGAGAGGTGTTGGATACTGATTTGTTTTAATTTGTATAGTCACAGTGATTCTCAGTTTTACTATTGCTGTTTGAAGTAATCCTTATCTTAGTCTACCTCCCAGTAATTTTAAAGCTGAATTATGTGAGACAAACATAGCTCATGTCCCGAGACAAATGATAGTCTACCTCTCGGGGAATCTACAAATAAATCCCATCTGCTCTTTTTGCATAGAGTCATGTTGATTGTCAGTTTTCCTATTCCTTAATCCCTATTTCAGTCTATCTCCTTGTTGATTTACAAACAATTATATTTATATTTGTTTATTTACAGGGAGACAGCCAACAACACAATACAGTTGTGGCTATGCGTCGTGGTAACTATTGGCTGGTACTAGCGAACCTAGGGTGGAACTTCAGTGAAGCATTGCACCGAAACCTTACTGCATGTAGAAAAATCTTCTACTGCAGACAAAATTGGAGAGCCAATGGCGGGATTCAAACCCCTGACCTCATCATCCGAACCCTAACTCGCTAAACACTGCGCTATCTCGCCCCAGAGAGATAAGTCTTATTTGCATGGCATATGGCAAGTTTTACTCCCACAAAAAATGTACAAAGTTAAGAACAAATATTTGGAGATGATTTGAATTTAAAAGTTTCAGTGGGGTAACAGATTTCTTTTTTAAAATGGAAGTTACTATATCCTAAATATTCCCAACCAAATTATATAAATCGTATGGAGAGACTATCAACCAAAGAAATTCTTATTCATATCATGATTAATATTTTCAGTCAATCATTCAATAAAACCCAGTCAACTTTTCAGCTGTTGTCTATCACCGTCTGATCAAAATCAAAATGTCCTGCATTGTTTATGCAATGTTTGGCTGTAATGGTATCTGCAGTTTGGGTTTATTCGTGTACATGATATCGATGGAATATCAATAATAAAACAATCCAATAACAATAAGTGCAGAATCCTTAGAAAAATATTTCTCATTCTTCATTGACATGTAATCGACCAATATCTAACTTTGTTTCTCCTATCATAAACTTCTTTGTGTATGTTCTACCTAAATAGCTCAATTTTATGTTAAAACATTGTTACCTGTATTTTCAAAGAAAGCATTTTCCTCACTGTAAGTTTCTCACACATGAACAAACGTAACAATCTTGACGTATGTGACCAACATATTTTAGCCAATCAATGGACAGGTAAAACCTTGCGCATCATTGACGTTGATATATTGTAGGTGTTAGCCACGCCCACACCAGCTCAAATGGCCTATAAAAGCGCATGATGAGCTGCAACTTGTCATATCGAACTGCTGTCTTAGAGTGGACAACACAAACATCAACAGTTTCTTCACTTCCCACATATCACAGCTTTCTACAGCCATGTCTATCGTCTTCCCAGCTGTCAACATGGCCACTCACTTAGCCATCGATGAAGAAGACATGAGTTTATCACTTGACAGAGGAAACTTATCAGAGAGGTTCCTGAACAACGCAGGAACATTTAGCGGACTGGTGCCACATGAAGTAAGATCTTCAAAGATGCGCTGTCATCTTTTATCAACGAACTGATTTGACAGCTTCAAATGCAACGTTTGATTTCTCTACAGACAACAGCTGTTGTTGATGTCAAGTTCAACTCGCCAGGGGACACGCTCTGCACGTGCAACACGATTATCTTGGGTCTGAAGAAAGAACAAGGAACTCAAGAAGATACAACTGAGATAGACAGAGCGTGAAGCAACGTGCAACATGCACAACTCGAGATTGAAGCAACATCGAACACATCATGCATGGACTCACCTCAATGTCATGGCCGATCACCCGCAGCTTTAAGCAACGTTTGCTTGTCATTTTTCTATTTCATTGACACTCGTTGTTTATTTGAGGAGAAGTCCACAGGGTACACGCAAAGCACGTGCAGTACGCTCAACTTGGAGCTGAGGAATCCTCAGCAGCTCAGAAACCTGTGGACATCGTATCAAAAACATTGTGATTGTTAAAGACGCAGATGTCAAAATGTGAAATAGACTTGTAGGTTCCAGTCCTTAAAAAGGGTGTTTTACGCACTTAATTTCTAATCAATTTACACTTATGATGTTTTAACATCGTTTTTAATTTATAATTTTCAAAGAAGAAATAAAATATATATTTCAAATGCCTGTCTCATTCTTTCTTATAATTATATTTTGTATTCATACATCATAGTTTGTATATTCTTATAAGTCCATTTATCAGAAAAAAACTAGATTGTCACAAGTGAAGGTATAACTTGGTCTAGTCGGAATCACTGACTTATTGAGGGTGTCAACATTTCTGTGACATTTTTTCTCCTACGGCGGCATTCATGATGGTTCTTTAAGTAATCCTCTAAAGTTGGTTTGTCACACTTCCGAATCACCAACTTATTGAAGCCTTACAACACTTCTAAAACTCTTCGGCTGAAATGATGTAATGTTCTCCTCTGAATATTGCATCTTATTGCTGAAGATGGTGCGGCCATTATACCATGAATTTCGGTGGTTTGTAGCAAGGCTTGAGTTTGCAAGCGATCAAGACTAAAATAATGATACCTTAATTGGGAAGTAAACGGTATTAAAAATATTAAAAGACATTCTATTACATCATTATTGTCCGGCAGCCACGGTGCAGCGCCAGTTAATGTGAAGTTCTGCCTTTACAATGCCTTTACCCTCGGAAGTGTGTCATATGACTCTTACGAAACGAGTGTGAGCGAGAGCGAGGGTAATAGACAAATTTGCACGATTTTCGTAAAAGTCATATGACACAAATTACCGGGGTAATAATTTCTTTATAACCTATTCGAGTCCATTGTACCATCTTAGAATTATGCAAAAAACGAGCCGCTTTCCTTGCGACCGCCGGCTACAGTGACGTCACGAACAATGGTGTTATGACGTCAAAGGCGAAATAATACAGGAACTCGCGCTCCTACAATCGTTGCTTGGCAAAAGTGATATGTGCACTTGTGCTTATATTGAAAATATGTCACTGCTTATTTTCAACCATATAGGTAAAAAAAACTTATATGTCTCATCGTTTAGCTCTAACACGTACCCTGATATCCATTATCCTGCTACATCAGCGTATAGTTCTCATCGTTTAGCTCAAACCAATACCCTGATATTCATTATCCTGCTAAACAACCTTATATCTCTCAGCGTGAACCTCTCACACATACCCTGGTATCAACCATCTTGCTACATCAGTGTATTTGTCTCGGCTTTAAGCTGAAACCCTTGTCAAAAGACATACGAATTTGATACATTAAACACTTATATTAAGTCAATCCCATACAAACGTTCACCTCAATAGTGCCATGTAGTTTAGACAAAGCAAGCAAAGACTTACAAATACTCGTCATTGCCCTACATTTTCGAAATTCTCAACCAAAATCATAATTGTTTGGTACAAACAAGTTTCTCAGATCTTATTTAGAAGTTTTCAAAACACAAAACAGTAACTTTACGATTGATGGAAGAAATGGGTAGGTTTTTATAAAATTCTTAACTCTGTCGGCCTTGCCCGCATGGCCTATATTGTCTATCCTTTAGGGATGTTATAAATTATAAAATGAATATTAAACTCAAGTTTAAAACACAGATAATTTTAATGTTAAATGTTTAATTAAATCCCCATTATATCATTAAACAAACCCCTATGGTTGTAAGGGGGTCCGGACCCCCCTCCCCCTTTTTTTGAAAATTCAAGTCAATGAATAACAGCCCTTGCCCACCCCATTGACTATTTCTGGATCCGTACCCCCTCTCAAAAATCCTGGATTCCTGTGTGGTATCTCTTTCCAGTTTGAAATAGGATTCACGTTTGCCATGTCTGATTCGACTTCACACAGTCTTCCAGATGCTAAACAAAGAACAACGGATAAATAAATGAACATTTTCTCACTGGAATTCTATTTTATTCACACATTTTCAAACTTAAATTCTATTTGATTCACGAGATCTCCATTTCAGTTACAGGAGTTCTATATCCATAGTCGTCCCATCACATACTTTTTCTTATATTTGCATTATTGTATTTTTCTTGACCACCCATTCTGTGTTTTTGTCTTTGGTGCTGTGTCGTGAGGTGAGGTGAGGTGAAGTGGGGTGAGGTGAGGTGAGGTGAGATGAGGTGAGGTGAGTGAGTGAGGTGGTGGGTGGTGGTACTGTATGAAATTCATCGTAGCATTGAACCAAAACCTGACTGTGTGTAGAACAGTCTCTACTGCACACATTAGAACCCAGGAGTTTCCTGGGCGCAGACGGCTGACTTGTATAAAATTGGAAGGATTTCATTTTGACAGAGGGTCCCTTAGAGTCACAGGGATTGTCAGTTTTCAGTTTCCTATGTATTAATCCCATTCTCACTCTACCTCCCCGAGATGTTACAAATAATCAATATACTCCATCTGCTCTTTTCTTATCAGTTTTTGTCTCTATGGGGTTCAACGTGAGAGAGAAGTTGATACTTGTTTGCTGGAATTTCTCAGTCTGAGTTTGTATAGTCATAATGATTGTCAGTTTTCCGTTTCAAACATAATAATCATAGTTTCCCTCTATCTCCCAGTAATATAGATAGAGATTACAAAACGAGTGAGTGTTGAATATCCAAAATATTTCAACGAGATATTTTCGAATGTTTTGTTTTATTCACGAGCGAAAGCGAGTGAATAAATCAAAACTTTGAAAATATTGAGTTGAAATATTTTGGATATTCAACACTCACTCGTTTTGTGATCTATTTATTACATACAAGAGAGATTCTATTTATTTGAAGCCAAGATCAAACCATGCGCGACATAGTTGCGTAATGATACACTGGTGAGGTACCTCTGTGTTTGCAAAAGCATACATTATATAAAGATAGTCCCGTTTTCCGTTAGCATCATCTTCACCTCTAAAAAATCTTACTTTTAAACAATCATTTGTGTACAGTTTATCGACAGAGTTATCAAAAACCAAAACATCAGCAAATACTTTAACAGTAAAAACGACGCTGTTGTCGGTACCGAGCAGAGAGATCGCCAAGCTTGATAACAGTGACGTTGATTTTGAACGGTTCAACCGTCCTTGCTAAACGTTACTAGAGGAATGCTGATTATTCAGTATTTTGCTTGAAATCTTATGTAAAGCGGTATTCACATTATAAATGGAACTGCACCTTAACATAACCCTGAATCGTTTCTAGACTCTCGGCCTTCACTCAAACTTTCAAAGCTCTGTGTTGACAAAACGCGTCCGTTGAATACAAAAGGGAGATAACTCTTTCCAAACTAAATTTAGACAAGATATTTTTTAATTTAGGGATGA
Source organism: Steromphala cineraria (assembly GCA_916613615.1). Taxonomy (NCBI): domain Eukaryota; kingdom Metazoa; phylum Mollusca; class Gastropoda; order Trochida; family Trochidae; genus Steromphala; species Steromphala cineraria. The sequence goes on along the minus strand of OU744737.1, from coordinate 30,520,449 downwards.
AATAGCCGAGATCGGATCGCGAATATTGGTTTGATAATTTTGCACATATATCTTTGATGTGATGCAATTTTAATTTGAGGGAAAATACGAAAATGGAAAAAAATATGATAAATTAAAAATTTGAAGCGACGGGGGGTTCGGTTGCACCCGATCAGCTGATTGCAAAAGTAGTACGGCATTATGACGTCACTATCGTTGAATAACCTGCTTTGGTTACACAACACTCGTTGAATAACTTTCAACTGGTTACACAACACTTGTTTCAAATAACCAAAATTATCTCATGAAGATATTCAGAACACGTATGTAATAAAGGATATGATTATGTCCATGATATATGATATTTACAACATGAGTGTCCTAATATTAGTATTTGCTGAGCAAGAGTGGATAGCATGTCATGGGCACGAACCTAATGTTTATTACCCTAACCGCAAAAGTAGATAAATACTCTAAAATCTATACTACGCGACAATAGTTTAGACTCACCATCAACTGATGCTATGAATTTGTGTTATTGGGTGGTATGGGTAAATTGATTTATGCTTTCTCAAACCTCAACTTATTACCATGTCATGCATTTGTCATTAATGGATCTTGATGAACAAGTCCATCATGAAAGTTAACTGACAAATGCTCAGGTAGAGTCCATTGACTTTCTTGTGAACTAAAATTTTTTACGACTTTAGGACCCCATTGTTACGAGGACCGTTTTTTTTATTTGGGTCGAATAAAAATGTTCAAGCTTTGTTTAAGTCATTGTTACGGCATTAAGTCCGAGACATGAAGACACTCGTTGTTTATTTGAGGAAAAACCCACAGGGTGCAGGCAAAGTATGTGTAGTACGCTCAAAGCATCATGAGAAAAGCATGGTGTGTGGACATTATATCGAAGGTTCTAATCCTTTAAAACAATGTTTTTACACACTTTTTTCCGATCAATTCACACTTCCGATGTTTTGAAATTGTCATTTTTATATCAAAAAATAAAACATATATTCAATTTACCTGTCTTATTCTTTGTTATCATTATATCTGTATACATGTACCATGAGTTTATCCTTTCATCAGATAAAAACTAGTTTGGCCACCATTCTGGTACATCGGCATGTTTATCTCTGTGTTAAGTTCCAACACATACCCTGATATCAATCGTCCTGCAACATCACCAAATATGTCTCAGCGTTGAGCCCCAACACATATCCTGATATCCATCATCCTGCTACATCAGCATATATGTCTCGGCGTTAAGCTCCAACACATATCCTGATATCCATCATCTTTCTACATCAATGTAGATTTCTCCTTGATGAGCAATGCATACCTTGATATCCATTATTTTGCTACATCAGCGTGTAGGACTCAGCTTTAGGCTGCAACCCTTGTGAAAAGACCTACGGGTTTAATATTTTAAACATTTATCATTGGAAGTTCAAGGGTCCTTGAACCAAAGATTCCTGTGTGGTACATCTTTCCAGTTGGAAATAATATTCTCTTTGAGTGTGAATATATTTATTATAGCTGATTCGACCTCACACAGTCTTCCAGATGCTAAACAAAGAATTACGCATAAATAAATGGACATTTTCAAACTGGAATTCTATTTCATTCACACATTTCACACTTAAATTCTATTTGATTCACGAGAATTCCATTTCAGTTACAGTAGTTCTATATCCGTAGTCGTCGCAGCACAAAGTTATTTTTTCTTAATTATTACATTATTGTAGTTTGCAAAATTGACCACCCTATCTCTGTTTTTGTCTTTGTTGCTGTGTCGTGGGCGAGATGAGGTCAGTTAGCAAGAGAATTTCCTGTCTCCTTTGCCTTAAAGGGGCAGTATTACGTTTTTAGGGGGAATATAAGGCGATGTCATGAAAATAAATGGTTCCAATTGAAAGACAATGTATATAAGCAGTAATAATTGATATATATAACGAAAAGTTTAGCCATGCGATTCCTTTTTCTTACACAAAATGAGTTAAAAGTTATCACCAAAAATAGCCGCCAATACATTTATGTGAATCTTCATACTATGGATGTGTAACGAGATTTTTGACACTGTCAAAATAATGCATTAAGCATTAACGTACAATTATCAGTGAAACATTTAAGAAATAAACTCATAAAAAAAAGTGCCCTTTAATCCGGCTCTATTTTGTCTCAGTTTGTAGAGTCACACTGATTATACTTTATCCCGTGTCTACGTTGTAATCCTAATCTGAACTCCACCTCTCACTGATGAAACATATTTGGAGGATATTTGTCTTTTCTTGACAGCCACGAGTGAACATATAAAACGTTTCTGCCTGACGAGAGGAGATTAACAAGGTATTTGTCAAGAAAAGACAATTTTTATATATATTTTATAATTTATCGCAGTATTTCTATCAAAATTGAAGCAGATGTTCGTTGAGTCGGCTGCAAAAAGAGTCCGTCGCCTAAGCAACAACATGACGTCATGAGCGTGTCATTGCGTCAAAGCATTGTCTGATTACGTCCGATCATTGTTGTTATTTCAGTCAATATTGACTGATAACACGTTCAACCGTTATTATCACTAGTGACTGATAACATTTTCATTGATAGATCTCATTATTTCAATCATATAATAAAAAGAGATTATTACCCAACAAAGTGTGCCATATGACTTTTTACGAAGCGGGCCTAAATTTTTCGTATTAACTGAGCCAAGGCAATAGTTTCTTCATTACCTTCTCTATTCCAGTTTAGTCTATTTGAAATATTCAGGAAAAGGCCCGCTTCCCTTGTGACGGCTGGTGACAGTGACGTCATAAGAATAGTCCTTTTAATTCTGTTACACAATCGAAGCCTTTTGCCTTTTGTACAATTCTTGTCTTGATTCTTGATAAAATCATCGTAAAGTTACAAATAATCATTACACACTATCTGCTCTAATCTTGGCTCTCTGGAAGGCCTAGGCCTATGATATCAATCCACCTCCTGGAAGTGATAAATCATTCTACATCAACTGTTTTGTCTGGGAGGGATCGAGAGAGTGTGAGAGGTGTTGGATACTGATTTGTTTTAATTTGTATAGTCACAGTGATTCTAAGTTTTACTATTGCTGTTTGAAGTAATCCTTATCTTAGTCTACCTCCCAGTAATTTTAAAGCTGAATTATGTGAGACAAAAACAGCTTGTGTTCCGAGACAAATAATAGTCTACCTCTGGAGGAATCTACAAGTAAATCCCATCTGCTTTTCTTGCATAGAGTCATGTAGATTGTCAGTTTTCCTATTCCTTAATCTCTATTTCAGTCTACCTCCTTGTTGATTTACAAACAATTATATTCATATTTGTTTATTTACAGGGAGACAGCCAACAACACAATACAGTGGTGGCTATGCGTCGTGGTAACTATTGGCTGGTACTAGCGAACCTAGGGTTGAACTTCAGTGAAGCATTGCACCGAAACCTTACTGCATGTAGAAAAGTCTTCTACTGCAGACAAAATTGGAGAGCCAATGGCGGGATTCAAACCCTGACCTCATCATCCGAACCCTAACTCGCTAACCACTGCGCTATCTCGCCCCAGAGAGATAAGTCTTGTTTGCATGGCATATGGCAAGTTTTACTCCCTCAAAAAATGTACAAAGTTAAGAACAAATATTTGGAGATGATTTGAATTTAAACGGTTGGGTAACAGACTTCTTTTTTAAAATGGAAGTTACTATATCCTAAATATTCCCAACCAAATTATATAAATCGTATGCAGAGACTATCAACCAAAGAAATTCTTATTCTTATCATGATTAATATTTTCAGTCAATCATTCAATACAACCAGTCAACTTGTCAGCTGTTGTCTATCACCGTCTGATCAAAATCAAAATGTCCTTCATTGTTCATGCCACGTTTGGCTGTAATGGTATCTGTAGTTTGGGTTTATTCGTGTACATGATATCGATGGAATATCAATAATAAAACAATCCAATAACAATAAGTGCAGAATCCTTAGAAAAATATTTCTCATTCTTTATTGACATGCAATCATCTTATATCTCACATTGTTTATCCTATCATAAATTTCTTTGTGTATGTTCTACCTTAACAATTTAATTTTATGTTAAAACATTGTTATTGAATGTATGTTTTTAAAGAAAGCATTTTCCTTTCAAGTTGCTCACACCTCAAGAAACGTGACAATCTTTGACGTATGTGACCAACATATTTTAGCCAATCAATGGACAGGTAAAACCTTGCGCATCATTTACGTAGATATATTGTAGGTGTTAGTCACGCCCACACCGGCTCAAATGGTCTATAAAAGCACATGATGAGCTGCAACTTGTCATATAGCACCGCTGTCTTAGAGTGGACAACACAAACATCAACAGTTTCTTCACTTCCCACAGATCACAGCTTTCTACAGCCATGTCTATCGTCTTCCCAGCTGTCAACATGGCCACTCACTTAGCCATCGATGAAGAAGACGTGAGTTTATCACTTGACAGAGGAAACTTGTCTGAGGTATTCCTGGACAACGCAGGAACAATTAGCGGACTGGTGCCACATGAAGTAAGATCTTCAAAGATGCGCTGTCATCTTTTATCAACGAAGTGATTTGACGGCTTCAAATGCAAGGTTTGAGTTTATCCACTGTCAACACTGGTTGTCGATTTCAAGTTCAACTCGCAGGGAGCACGATCTGTACGTGCAACACGCACATCTTGGGTCTGAAGAAAGAATAAGGAATTCAAGACACAACTGAGATGGACAGAGCGTAAAGCACGTGCAACATGCACAACTCAAGATTGAAGCAACATCGAACGCATCATGCATGTACTCAGCTCAATGTGATTGGTGATCACCCACAGCTTTAAGCAACTTTTGCTTGTCATGTTTCTATTTCATTGACACTCGTTGTTTATTTGAGGAGAAGTCCACGGGGTGCACGCAATGCACGTGCAGTACGCTCAACTTGGAGAGGAGGAATCCTCAGGACCTCAGAAACCTGTGGACATCGTATAAAAAACATTGTGATTGTTAAAGACGCAGATGTCAACATGTGCAATAGACTTGTAGGTTCCAGTCCTTAAAAAGGGTGTTTTGTGCACTTAATTTCTAATCAATTTACACTTATGATGTTTTAACGTCATTTTTAAGTTATCATTTTCAAAGAAATAAAATATATATTTCAAATGCCTGTCTCATTCTTTCTTATAACTTTATTTTGTATTCATACATCATAGTTTGTATATTCTTGTAAGTCCATTTATCAGAAAAAACTAAACTGAATACCAAAAGAAACTTTGCACCATTTTGTAATGATTCTGATTGAAGAATGAAAAACGATAGAAATTTAAAACAAAGTACCTCTTAATAATCAATCATTTGTTTAAACAACCAGCGAATCCAAATTAAAGGTGGGAAACCCAGTTTTGCACTTATTTGATCTGAAGTGGGCAGGGGTCAAAATTTTGGTTGTTCAGACGTTCGTTGAAATGATGTTTTCGCAATAATTTCCTTAAAGTACTAAAATGTGCTACTTAAGTACCAGGTTTGAGCAGCCCGAGTGTTATAAGTTCCAAATCTGCCATGAGTAACCAAAAAGGTCAAACGTAAAAATACGTTTGCTGCCAGCAGGTTCAACTTTACATTTTGTCTGCATCGAAGCTTTTCCATAAATGGGAATGTGTGGACACAAGTCTTACTTGTCATATTGACACATCTTTGAGTCGTACAAATGGTAACTAGCCTTTAGAGCTCAACAATCGCAATTAAATCATGTTATTGCATGCCAATTCTGACGTTATAACTTCGAATGAAATTGCCATGTTTCGATGTTTAGTGACCAATAGCTGTCAACTTAGCAGTCGATGAGCTCTGATTAGATCTGTCCAAGTTCATAAAGTGCACGAGAACATAACAACATGCCGACCTTTGATGTTTGCTATCTCTGACGTCACTAAGAGAAAACGTTGGCGGTGGTCTAACGTCGCAGATATCGGCTCTCATGCAGTGAAAAAACAACTGTTTTTTGTGTTTCAGGGTTGTCAGCAATCCTCACAACATGTCTGTATAGCCGGATCAAGTTACCATTAGAAATGAAGGAACACTACCGATTCTTGTAAAAAGGGCTGTTTTTGATCAATTTTTTAAATTTCAGAGGGGATTTGCGATATTTTTGCTTTACCGTTTACTGCTTTTAAGGTGTTTTTTTCACTTTTGGAGTGACAAACATTCATTATGAACAGTTATCAAACTTTTTCGTCACGTCAATTGGTTTCAGCAGAAACCTCACATGATTATGACATTTTTGCCATTTCTGCAAAAATGCATGAATATTGCTCAATTAAAAGTTTTCAACTTGAAAGTGTGGGTTTCAACTATTTCATTGCCACCTTAAATGAAAATGTAAATATGAGATCGTTTTCGAAATTTCAGTTTTAAAATTGCAAAGTTTCTTTTGGTATTCAGTTTAGATGGTCATAAGTGAAGGCATCACTTGGTCTAGTAGGAATCACTGACTTATTGAGGGTGTCAACATTTCTGTGACATTTTTTATCCTACGGCGGCATTCATGAAGGTTCTTTAAGTAATCCTCTGAAGTTGGTTTGTCAAACTTCCGAATCACCAACTTATTGAAGCCTTACAACACTTGTAAAACTCTTCGGCTGAAATGATGTAATGTAATCCTCTGAATATTACATCTTATTGCTGAAGATGATGCCTTAATTGGGAAGTAAACGGTATTAAAAATATTAAAAGACGTTCTGTTACATCATTATTGTCCGGCAGCCACGGTGCAGCGCCAGTTAATGTGAAGTTCTGCCTTTACAATGCCTTTACCCTCGGAAGTGTGTCATATGACTCTTACGAAACGAGTGTGAGCGAGAGCGAGGGTAATAGACAAATTTGCACGAATTTCATAAAAGTCATATGACACAAACTAACGGGGTAATAATTTCTTCATAACCTATTCGAGTCCATTGTACCATCTTAGAATTATGCAAAAAACGAGCCGCTTTCCTTGCTATCGCCGGCTACAGTGATGTCACGAACAATGGTGTTATGACGTCAAAGGCGAAATAATACAGGAACTTGCGCTACTACAATCGTTGCTAGGCAAAAGTGATATGTGCACTTGTGCTTATATTGAAAATATGTCACTACTTATTTTCAACCATATAGGTAATAAAACCGTATATGTCTCATCGTTTAGCTCTAACACGTACCCTGATATCCATTATCCTGCTACATCAGCGTATAGTTCTCATCGTTTAGCTCAAACCAATACCCTGATATCCATTATCCTGCTAAATAACCTTATATCTCTCAGCGTGTACCTCTCACACATACCCTGGTATCAACCATCTTGCTACATCAGTGTATTTGTCTCGGCTTTAAGCTGAAACCCTTGTCAAACGACATACGAATTTGATACATTAAACACTTATATTAAGTCAATCCCATACAAACGTTCACCTCAATAGTGCCATGTAGTTTAGACAAAGCAAGCAAAGACTTACAAATACTCGTCATTGCCCTACATTTTCGAAATTCTCAACCAAAATAATAATTGTTTCGTACAAACGAGTTTCTCAGAGCTTATTTAGAAGTTTTCAAAACACAAAACAATTACTTTACGATTGATGTAAGAAATGGGTAGGTTTTTATATAATTATTTAGTCTGTCTGCCTTGCCCGCATGGCCTATATTGTCTATCATTTAGTGACGTTATAAATTATAAAATGAATATTAAACTCAAGTTTAAAACACAGATAATTTTAATGTTAAATGTTTAATTAAATCCCCATTATATCATTAAACAAACCCTTATGGTTGTAAGGGGGTCCGGACCCCCCTCCCCCTTTTTTTGAAAATTCAAGTCAATGAATAACAGCCCTTGCCCACAATCTCTACTGCACACATTAGAACCCAGGAGTTTCATGGGCGCAGACGGCTGACTTGTATAAAATTAGAAGGATTTCATTTTGACAGAGGGTCCCTTAGAGTCACAGGGATTGTCAGTTTTCAGTTTCCTATGTATTAATCTCAGTCTCACTCTACCTCCCGGAGATGTTACAAATAATCAATATACTCCATCTGCTCTTTTCCTATCAGTTTTTGTCTCTATGGGGTTCAACGCGAGAGAGAAGTTGATACTTGTTTGCTGGAAATTTCTCAGTTTGAGTTTGTAGAGTCATTATGATTGTCAGTTTTCCGTTTCAGACATAATAATCATAGTTTCCCTCTATCTCCCAGTAATATAGAGGATATTATTATGTCCATGACATATGATATTTACAACATGAGTGTCCTAATATTAGTATTTCCTGAGCAAGAGTGGATAGCATGTCATGGGCACGAACGTAATGTTTATTGCCCTAACCGCAAAAGTAGATAAATACTCTAAAATCTATACTACGCGACAATAGTTTAGACTCACCATCAACTGATGCTATGAATTTGTGTTATTGGTGGGTATGGGTAAATTGATTTCTCAAACCTCAACTTATTACCATGTCATGCATTTGTCATTAATGGATCTTGATGAACAAGTTCATCATGAAAGTTAACTGACAAATGCTCAGGTAAAGTCCATTGACTTTCTTGAAAACTAAATTTGTTAATATGAGGTTCAGGAATGTTTGATGCTATTTTGCCTAATGTTTCTAAATTTGTATTGACACAGTGATTTCAGTTTTCCCCTACCCATGTAGTAATGAGACAAATAACGAGTTTACCCAATCTGTTATTTTTGTCTCCTTTGCCTAAAGGGGCAGTAGCACTTTTAAGGGGGAATATAAGGTGATGTCATGAAAACGAATGGTTCCAATTGAAAGAAAATGTATTTAAACTAAATGGAGCAGTAATAATTCAAATATATAATGTTTAGTTAAGCCGTGTGATTCCTTTTTCTTACACAAAAAGAATGAAAGGTGATCACACAAAATGGCAGCCAATGGATTTTATGTGAATCTTCACACTTTGTCCTCTGACTATGGATGTGTAACGAGATTTTTGATACTTTCAAAATAATGCATTAAGCATTCACATACATGTCATGCATTTGTCATTAATGGATCTTGATGAACAAGTCCATCATGAAAGTTAACTGACAAATGCTCAGGTAAAGTCCATTGACTTTCTTGAAAACTAAATTTGTTTACGACTTTAGGACCCCATTGTTACGAGGACCGTTTTTTTTATTTGGGTCAAATAAAAATGTTCAAGCTTTGTTTAAGTCATTGTTACGGCATTAAGTCCCAGACATGAAGACACTCGTTGTTTATTTGAGGAGAAACCCACAGGGTGCAGTCAAAGCATGTGCAGTACGCTCAAAGCATCATGAGAAAAGCATGGTGTGTGGACATTATATCGAAGGTTCTAATCCTTTAAAACAATGTTTTTACACACTTTTTTTCGATCAATTCACAATTCTGATGTTTTGAAGTTTTCATTTTTATATCAAGAAATAAAACATATATTCATTATACCTGTCTATTCTTTGTTATCATTATATTTTGTATACATGTACCATGAGTTTATCCTTTCATCAGCTAAAAACTAGTTTGGCCACCATTCTGGTACATCGTTATGTTTATCTCTGTGTTAAGTTGCAACACATACCCTGATATCAATCATCCTGCTACATCAGCATATATGTCTCGGCGTTGAGCCCCAACACATACCCTGATATCCATCATCTTTCTACATCAATGTAGATTTCTCCGTGATGAGCAATGCATACCTCGATATCCATTATTTTGCTACATCAGCGTGTAAGTCTCGGCTTTAAGCTGCAACCCTTGTGAAAAGACAAACGGATTTGATATTTTAAACATTTATCATTGGAAGTTGAAGGGTCCTTGAACCAAAGATTCCTGTGTGGTACATCTTTCAAGTTGGAAATACTATTTTCTTTGAGTGTGAATATATTTATCATAGCTGATTCGACCTCACACAGTCTTCCAGATGCTAAACAAATAACAACGGATAAATAAATGGAAACTTTCAAACTGGAATTCTATTTCATTCAAACATTTCACACTTAAATTCTATTTTATTCACGAGATTTCCATTTCAGTTACAGTATTTCTATTTCCATAGTTGCCACAGCACAAAGTTATTTTTTCTTACTTATAACATTATTGTAGTTTGCAAAATTGACCATCCTATCTCTGTTTTTGTCTTTGGTGCTGTGTCGTGGGCGAGATGAGGTCAGTTAGCAAGAGAATTTCATGTCTCCTTTGCCTTAAAGGGGCAGTATTACGTTTTCAGGGGCAATATAAGGCGATGTCATGAAAATAAATGGTTCCAATTGAAAGACAATGTATATAAGCAGTAATAATTCAAATATATAACGTAAAGTTTAGCAATGCGATTCCTTTTTCTTACACAAAATGAGTTAAAAGTGATCACCAAAAATAGTCGCCAATACATTTTATGTGAATCTTCATACTTAGTCCTCTGACTATGGATGTGTAACGAGATTTTTGACACTTTCAAAATAATGCATTAAGCATTCACATACAACCACAGTGAGAAATTTAAGAAATAAAATCTTCAAAAAACGAGCCCTTTAATGTGGTTCTATTTTGTCTCAGTTTGTAGAGTCCCACTGATTATATTTTGTCCTGTGTCTACGTTGTTATCCTAATCTGAACTCTACCTCTCACTGATGGAACATATTTAGAGGATATTTGTCCATTCTTGACAGCCACGAGTGAACATATAAACTTTTCTCACTAGAGGACACAAACAAGGTATTTGTCAAGAAAAGACCAATTTTCTATATTTTGTGATTTATCGCAGTATTTCTATCAAAATTGAAGCGCATGTTCGTTGAGTCGGCTGCAAAAAGAGTCTGTCGCCTAAGCAACAACATGACGTCATGAGCGTGCCATTGCGTCAGAGCATTGTCTGATGACGTCCGGTCATTGTTGTTATTTCAGTTCGTGTTCCATCGTTATTGTCACTAGCGACTAATAACATGTTTGTTTTTTTATTGATAGATCACGGTTTTTCACCGTCAATCATATAATAAAAAGAGATTATTACCCAAGAAAGTGTGCCATATGATTTTTACCAAGCAAGTTTAAATGGTTTGCATGAACCGTGACCTAGCGATTATATCTGTATTAATCAACCAAGTAAAAGCGATGATATTTTTATTACTGACTCTATTCCAGTTTAGTCTATTGGAAATATTCAGAAAAAGGCCCGCTTCCCTTGCGACGGCTGGTGACAGTGACGTCATAAGAATAGTCCTTTTAATTCTTTTATACAATCAAAGCCTTTTGCGTTGTTGTGCAATTCTTGTCTTGATGCTTGATAAAATCACCGTAAAGTTATAAATAATCATTACACACTATCTGCTCTTATCTTGGCTCTCTGGAAGGCCTAGATGGTGTCACAAATACATTAGCATCAATCAGTATGAATTCTTAGAGTCTTATACTTAAATGAGTGTTTGTCAGTTTTCGTTCCCTTTTGGAATTTTCTTACCCAGTCTACCCTCTACTGTTGTATCTTTGAGGCCATCTGGTTGTTTCATATCTGTTTTATCAAGGAGGTCAAGTGAGAAGCCATTTCCAGGTTCACCCCTCAAGTCAGGTCACAGTTAATGACGTATGTAACAAAAGTAACTGTGTCCTGAGATAAATAATCCTGATATCAATCCACCTCCTGGAAGTGATAAATCATTCTATGTCAACTGTTTTGTCTGGGAGGGATCGAGAAGGTGTGAGAGGTGTTGGATACCGATTTGTCTCAGTTTATGAAGTCACAGTGATTGCCAGTTTAACCATTGCTGTGTGTAGTAATCCTTATTTCAGTCTACCGCTGAGTAATCTTAAAGACAAATCATCGAACGTCATCTGTTTTGAAGAGTCGAGAGAGTGTGCTGATCCATGGGTTTTGTATAGTTATGGTGATTGTCGGCTTTCAGATACCCTTTGCAGTGATCCTTATCTCACTATACCTCCTAGTGATGTTACTAACATATTATCATCCTACGTCAGAGCTCTCTATTTTTTTGTCTTATACTTAAATGAGTGTTTGTCAGTTTTCGTTCCCCTTTGGAACTATTCTTACCCAGTCTACCCCATATTGTTGTATATTTGCCATCTGGTTGTTTCATATCTGTTTTATCAAGGAGGTCTAGTGAGAAGCAATTTCCAGGTTCACCCCTCAAGTCAGGTCACAGTTAATGACGTATGTAACAAAATTAACTGTGTCCTGAGATAAATAATCCTGATATCAATCCACCTCCTGGAAGTGATAAATCATTCTACGTCATCTATTTTGTCTGGAAGGGATCGAGAGAGGTGAGAGGTGTTGGATACTGATTTGTTTTAATTTGTATAGTCACAGTGATTCTCAGTTTTACTATTGCTGTTTGAAGTAATCCTTATCTTAGTCTACCTCCCAGTAATTTTAAAGCTAAATTTGTGTTCCGAGACAAATAATAGTCTACCTCTGGAGGAATCTACAAGTAAATCCCATCTGCTTTTTTTGCATAGAGTCATGTGGATTGTCAGTTTTCCTATTCCTTAATCTCTATTTCAGTCTACCTCCTCGTTGATTTACAAACAAGTATATATTTTTTTTTATTTACAGGGAGGCAGCCAACAACACAATAATGTGGTGGCTATGCGGCGTTGTAACTATCGGCTGGACCTAGTGAACCTAGGGTGGAACTTCGCTGGAATTCAGTGAAGCATTGCACCGAAACCTTACTGCATGTAGAAAAGTCTTCTACTGCAGACAAAATTGGAGAGCCAATGGCGGGATTCAAACCCTGACCTCATCATCCGAACCCTAACTCGCTAACTACTGCGCTATCTAACCCCAGAGAGATAAGTCTTATTTGCATGGCATATGGCAAGTTTTACTCCCACAAAAAATGTACAAAGTTAAGAAGAAATATTTGGAGATGATTTGAATTTAAAAGTCTCAGTGGGGTAACAGATTTCTTTTTTAAAATGGAAGTTACTATATCCTAAATATTCCCAACCAAATTATATAAATCGTATGCAGAGACGATCAACCAAAGAAATTCTTATTCATATCATGATTAATATTTTCAGTCAATCATTCAATACAACCCAGTCAACTTTTCAGCTGTTGTCTATCACCGTCTGATCAAAATCAAAATGTCCTTCATTGTTTATGCCATGTTTGGCTGTAAAGGTATCTGCAGTTTGGGTTTATTCGTGTACATGATATCGATGGAATATCAATAATAAAACAATCCAATAACAATAAGTGCAGAATCCTTAGAAAAATATTTCTCATTCTTCATTGACATGTAATCGACCAATATCTAACTTTGTTTCTCCTATCATAAATTTCTTTGGGTATGTTCTACCTAAATGTTTAAATTTTATGTTAAAACATTGTTACCTGTTATTGAAAGTATTTTTAAAGAAAGCATTTTCCTCACTGTAAGTTTCTCACACATGAAGAAACGTGACAATCCTTGACGTATGTGATCAACATATTTTAGCCAATCAATGGACAGGTAAAACCTTGCGCATCATTTACGTAGGTGTTAGCCACGCCCACACCGGCTCAACTGGCCTATAAAAGCACATGGTGAGCTGGAACTTGTCAAATTGAATTGCTGTCTTAGAGTGGCGAACACAAACATCAACAGTTTCTTCACTTCCCACAGATCACAGCTTTCTACAGCCATGTCTATCGTCTTCCCAGCTGTCAACATGGCCACTCACTTAGCCATCGATGAAGAAGACGTGAGTTTATCACTTGACAGAGGAAACTTGTCTGAGGTATTCCTGGACAACGCAGGAACAATTAGCGGACTGGTGCCACATAAAGTAAGATCTTCAAAGATGCGCTGTCATCTTTTGTCAACGAAGTGATTTGACGGCTTCAAATGCAACGTTTGAGTTTATCCACTGACAACACTGGTTGTTGATTTCAAGTTCAACTCGCCGGGGGACACGCTCTGCACGTGCAACACGAAAATCTTGGGTCTGAAGAAAGAACAAGGAACTCAAGAAGATACAACTGAGATAGACAGAGCGTGAAGCACGTGCAACATGCACAACTCAAGATTGAAGCAACATCGAACACATCATGCATGGACTCACCTGAATGTGATTGGTGATCACCCACAGCAGTCAGCAACGTTTGCTGGTCATTTTTCGGTTTCATTGACACTCGTTGTTTATTTGAAGAGAAGCCCACGGGGTGCACGCAATGCACGTGCAATACTCTCAACTTGGAGAGGAGGAATCCTCAGGAGCTCAGAAACCTGTGGACATCGTATGAAAGACATTGTGATTGTTAAAGACTCAGATGTCAAATGTGCAATAGAATTGAAGCTTATTTTCCTTAAAACAGGCGTCGTTTTTACATGTTTTAACGTCGTTTTGAAATTTTCATTTTTAAAGAAGAAATAAACTTTTTTTTCTTTATGCCTCTCTTGTTCTTTATTATGGTTTATTTTGTATTATACATCATGGTAAGTATATTTTTATAAGTCAACTGATCCGAAATGCAATCATAATTTGTGCAAACATCCACCATAAGGAATAACTTGTTTGAGCCGGAATCACTGACTGAAACTGTTAGAACTTTAAGCCTACTGCGGCTTTCATGAAGGTTAGTTTAGTAATTTTATGATAATTGAACCTTATCTCTGACGATTGTTTGTCACAACTATTTCAATGTCTCGGCGTTGAGCTCCAACACATATCCAGATATCCATCATCCTGCTACATCAGCGTATATTATATGAGCGTAATTTTCTGGCAATCCGATTGGTCTCAAACTGGTTAGGTGACAGTCGACAGAAAGTGATTTTGACTTGACCCTGTGACCCCGAGTCCGACCAAAAGTGATATTGACTTGTGTTACTAAAAATAGAGCCGATGACGTCAAACCAATGTTTCATGACGTCATGCTATTGTGATGACGTCATTAGCCGTCCTCGCCAACAATCGAGCCCAAACGCCGCTCATTGCTGTAGTTTTCTATTCTCTTCTGTTTTTTGACCGAGACATAGTAAAACAATTATGGACTGGTGATTTCGGTCAATACCTGTTTTTATAGACCCGAGGAAAACAATAATATTGACCTCATCACCAGTCTTCAATTGTATAATGTCTTTTTATTGAGTTCAAACACATACCCTGATATCAATCATCCTGCTACATCAGCGTATATGTCTTCGTATTTACTTCAAACACATACCCTAATATCAATCACCCTGCTACATCAGTGTATATGTCTTCGTATTTAGTTCAAACACATACCCTAATATCAATCATCCTGCTTCATCAACGTAAATGTCTTCGTATTTAGTTCAAACACATACCCTAATATCAATCATCCTGCTTCATCAGTGTATATGTCTTCGTATTTAGTTCAAACACATACCCTAATATCAATCATCCTGCTTCATCAGTGTATATGTCTTCGTATTTAGTTCAAACACATACCCTAATATCAATCATCCTGCTTCATCAGTGTATATGTCTTCGTATTTAGTTCAAACACATACCCTAATATCAATCATCCTGCTTCATCAGTGTATATGTCTTCGTATTTAGTTCAAACACATACCCTAATATCAATCATCCTGCTTCATCAGTGTATATGTCTTCGTATTTAGTTCAAACACATACCCTAATATCAATCATCCTGCTTCATCAACGTAAATGTCTTCGTATTTAGTTCAAACACATACCCTAATATCAATCATCCTGCTTCATCAACGTAAATGTCTTCGTATTTAGTTCAAACACATACCCTAATATCAATCATCCTGCTTCATCAACGTAAATGTCTTCGTATTTAGTTCAAACACATACCCTAATATCAATCATCCTGCTTCATCAACGTAAATGTCTTCGTATTTAGTTCAAACACATACCCTAATATCAATCATCCTGCTTCATCAACGTAAATGTCTTCGTATTTAGTTCAAACACATACCCTAATATCAATCATCCTGCTTCATCAGTGTATATGTCTTCGTATTTAGTTCAAACACATACCCTAATATCAATCATCCTGCTTCATCAGCGTAAATGTCTTCGTATTTAGTTCAAACACATACCCTAATATCAATCATCCTGCTTCATCAACGTAAATGTCTTCGTATTTAGTTCAAACACATACCCTAATATCAATCATGTTATAACAGAAAAGCATAGTTTGTTTCACCTAGAGAGCGTAAAGTTGCTGAAGACGTACTTGTTGGGGTGTCTCAATTTGTATAGTCATGGTGATTGTCAGTTTCTTCTTACCTTGGAGTAATACTGATTTCAGGGTACCTCCTTGTCAATTTCCAACAGAAAAGCATCCAACGGTTTTTCTAGTTTGTTTCAATCAAGGAAGCGGGACATTTGCTGAATACGGTTGTCAGTTTTCGGTTACATTTGCAGTCATTCTTATCTCAGTCTACCTCCCAGTCAACTCACAAAATATCATGTTGGCAAGATAGCGCAGTGGTGAGCGCGTTCGGCGTCAGGAGATCCGTGGTTCGAATTCTGCCAGTGGCAACTTTGTCTGCAGTAGAGAACTGTTCTACACGCAGGCAAGTTTGGGTGCAATGCTACACTGAATTTCAGCGCAGTACCAACCATGGTTCGCTAGTTACAGCTGTTGCTCGCAGGTTTCACCGTAATGCATAGCCACAAATTGGGCCCACAATGGTGTTCGGGCTTTCTCCCTGCAAGAATACTAGCAGCCAAGATATAAGTGAAATACTTTTGAAAGCGGCGATAAGGCCCATATCACCTCACCTCACAAGTAATCATCTTATTACCCCTGGGTCCCGGTGCACAAATCCCTAAGGTGACCTTTAGTCACTACGGTAGCCTTAGTGCAATCTGAAAGGATGGCACTAAGGTTAACCTTTGTGTTAAGTCATTTTGTGCAACGGCCCCCTGTTTACTTCTTGTGTATTTTATCTGTATTTGGTTAAGTGATCTTGAGACTTGCTGCAACTTACTTGAGGTTACTCCCTTAGATTGTAGAGTCATGTTGATTGCCAGTTTTCCGTTTTCTTTGCAGTAATCCTTATCTCTATACCGCCTAGGGATCTTACAAGCAGATTATCATCCTACGCCAGAGCTCCCTGGTTTCTCTGTATGGGTTCAGTTACCTTGGGAGTTGCTACAAACTAACCTACTTTAGGTCTTTCTTTAGATTGTAGAGTCATATTTATGATAAGTTTTCCGTTTCTTTGTAATTGTCCTTATTGCAATTTACCTCCTAGTGATAACAAACAGGTTATCGTCCTAAGCCAGAGCTCCCTGATTGCTCTGTATTGGTTCAGAGTTGCTACAAACTAACTTTCGTCAAGGTCCCTTAGATTGTGTAGTCATAGTGATTGTCAGTTTTCCGTTTCTATTGCGATGGTTATAATCTCTCAGTCTCCACTAGCGATCCAAAGTCATCTGCTTTCGTCTTGTTTGTTTCATGTAGAGATCGTGATAATTGCTTGATCTTAATTATCTTTGGTCCCTCAATTTGTATGGTCAGTTCTCCGTTCGTTTGCAGTGATCCTTGTGGTCAGTCAACCTAGTTCCAGCCGATGCTTGCAGGTTTCACAGCAATATTATTGTGGCCTTCCCCCTGCAATAGTAGTAGCAGCCGCGATATAAGCATAATACTCTTGAAAGCGACGTTAAGCCCCATATGACCTCACCTCACCCCACATCACCTCACCTCACATCATCCCACCTCACCTCACCTCACCTAACATCACCTCACCTCACCTAACATCACATCACCTCACCTCGCCTCACCTCACCTCACCTAACATCACCTCACCTCACATCATCCCACCTCACCTCACCTCACCTCACCTCACATCATCCCACCTCACCTCACATCATCCCACCTCACCTCACCCAACCTCACCTCACCTCACATCATCCCACCTCACCTCACATCATCCCACCTCACCTCACCTCACCTCACCTCACCTAACATCACATCACATCACCTCGCCTCACCTCACCTCACCTAACATCACCTCACCTCACATCATCCCACCTCACCTCACCTCACCTCACCTCACATCATCCCACCTCACCTCACCTCACCTAACATCACCTCACCTCACATCATCCCACCTCACCTAACATCACCTCACCTCACATCATCCCACCTCACCTCACATCATCCCACCTCACCTCACCTCACCTCACCTAACATCACCTCACCTCACCTCACCCAACCTCACCTCACCTCACATCATCCCACCTCGCCTCACATCATCCCACCTCACCTCACATCATCCCACCTCACCTCACATCATCCCACCTTACCTCACCTCACCTCACCTCACCTCACCCAACCTCACCTCACCTCACCCAACCTCATCTCTTCAAACCCTTATTCAAACATCCATACCAATATGTTGAGATGCTAACTAAAAGGGGCAGTAGCACATTTTTTGATAATTTTATATATTAATTTTTGACTTTCAATTGGCACCATTAATTTTTCATTTTCCTGACATCACTTTATACTCTCTCCAAAACGTGCTACAGCCTCTCTAAGGATTTGAAAATAGCGTTTGAAATAACCTTTTCGAAAAATAACTCAAACGTCAAATATTATTTTGCAAATGTTTTAAGCTATAGAATGTCTTGAACTCGACACCTGAATGCTGCTGCACTTTTAACCCAACGGTTATACCACTGAACCACAACGGCTTGACAAAACGAGATGACTTCTTAGTTCCTCTCACACCTACGACTTGAATGACTAAAGTGTGATTTTATGGGTGATTCTTTTCCATTTGTAAAAGGACTAGGAGAGCGATCTTGAAATGAAAATCTGTGATATATTTCGACATGTACTGTCAAAACACCAATCGGACTTTACAAAACGAAAACTAGTAGAAAGCATCATGATCAAAAGGTACCGACCCAGATTAACAGAGATCAAGGCTACTTCATCCCCTCTGCATACGATGAGCTCATCACTCAGTCCCAATCAACTACTAGTATAGTCCAGTAATTATTCAGTCAACCCACCACAAATTGCAACAGAAATGATTTCAACTGATTTACAATCTATGACTATCCCTTTATAACATATGGAAAATCTAGGAAAATCTAAGTGGCGGATCAAGGTCAAATGTGGCTTTCAAGGTCACAGGGGTCACGGGAACAGATTTCGTATCCGATTTATTTATATTTTTCTCTTATATGTATCATTTTGCATGTTGCATATCAAATGAAAGCTAATAGTTTTTCCTTTTCAAATATGTTACTTATAATAGTCTACTCTACAATTTGATTTTAAACCTTGTTTTTATCTTTACATTCAACATGATACATATAAGAGGAAAATATAAATAAATCGGATACGAACCGAGTTTGAGTGTTTTAACTAACTTAGATACCGTTATTAAACATTTATATAAAAAATGCAATCATTTGTAGTATTTGTAATCATATTTTTAGACTGACAACAAATTTCTAGGATTTATGTTTGTCGGTTTGTTTTAACATTTATTATTGGATTACATTACTTTATACTGTCGCTTTAATTCTGAATAAAAAACGATTAACTTAGTGTCCTTCAAAATAAGCAGTATGTTGAAACGACTATTTGTCATTGACAAAGCACAAAATACACGTGCAAAGCATTCTTCGAGGTGTAGGGTTTTACAAATGACAATCGACGAGTCACGTGGTTGATACCATATTTGGAACCTTTAAATTTATCACAAGTAAAAAGATGTAACACTGTTAATATCAATTATGAATGTTTGTATGCATTTAAAATTGGAATTAAAGTGCAATTGGATATCATAAAGCTTTAGGACAGACTTTTTTTTACTGAAATCTGATCTTCAATCAATAGATTGTTAAACATAGCCTTCACTTCGATTTGGCCCGTTAGAGTAGTTGTTAGAGTGCTTGCTTACGGCCCAAAGGGTTGGGGGTTCGAATCCCGCACTTTTGAAGCATGTAACTTTGTAGATTTTTTCAAGATAGTATGGACTTTGGGGTTAGGTTTTACATTGAAATAAAAAAAAAAGTTACCTTTGAAATATAATAACCTTCCAACCCCCGAGGAGGTGTTACATGTGAATATAATGCCCTGACTTCCCAATGTAAAACCTCATTGGAGGTAATTATGAGAAAACAAGAGACCTCCAAAACAATAGACGAAATCCCCGATAGGTTTCTTAAGTTTTTGTTACATTTGCACAATTAAGTATTGTTTTCATTGTTATTTACCTCATCTCATTCCATACCTCATGTGCTCTGTCTGTAATTCATGCTTGAAAACGATACAAGAATATTCCAAAATTAAAAGCGTGTTTCTCGCAAATATGAAAAACAATGTCTTAAAATTTTGCATAGAAGTTAAGTGACCCCCAAGACCCGACGGAGACCAACAGGCATGTATAAAGCAGATGGTTCGTCGGTAGGAGGTAGACTGAAGGTTGAAGGTCTCACATATATTGTATAAGTTCCCAAGGGTTCAATGATACACCTGCGTACCTTAAAGATCCATTATCACGGTTCAATATTTTAATAGTAATTCTACTATTTTAGTTGTGTGTTTTTGCAAAATTGTGTGACCAACCAAGAGAAAATACGACCAAATTCACTAAAAAGGAGATAACTTACTAGAAGTACCGAAACGGCAGCCGACATAAAGCGAATCAAGTGTGGCCTTCCGGTTTCTAAATATACACTTGAAACCCGTCTTTGTCGTGCACGACTAGATTTTATTTAATTTTTCTCCGAATTAGATATTCGTTGAAATTGATACCCATGGAACGCAAAATTTTACGCTAGTAGCTTGTAGACAGTGACATTGACCAGAAGATTGGCTTTCTTTCAGAGAACTTGATAAACTTGTACTAGTTACCATACAAGGGTTCAACGAACGTGATAAAAGACAAAAACAGATTTTCAACTTAATCATTTTCAGAGTATGTCCCCCACCAAGACTCGACGGAGACCAACAGGGGTGTAAAAAACAGAGATTTGTCAGTTGGAGGTAAAATGTTGAAAGTCTTACATATAGTATTTGCCTCACGATTTCAGTGATACAGCTGCGTATCTTAAAGGGGCAGTAGCACGTTTTTTTATAATTTTATATTTTAAAATTTTCAGTGATAGTTGTAAGTTAATGTTAAATGTATTATTTTGACAGTGTCAAAAATGTCATTACACAAGTCAATCATCCATAGTCGGAGGACAAAGTATGAAGATTCACATAAAATACATAGGCCGCCATTTTTGTGTGAACACCTTTAATTAATTTTTGTAAGAAAAAGGAATCGCATCGCAGAACCTTACGTTATATTTTTGAAGTATTACTGCTCCATTTAGTTTAAATACATTGTCTTTCATTTGGAACCATTTATTTTCATTTTCCTGACATCACCTTATATTCCCCCTAAAAACGTGCTACTGCCCCTTTAAAGGTCCATTATCAAAGTTCATTTTTAAAAAGTAATGTTACTGTTTTCCTTTTATTTTTCGCAAAATTTTGCGGCCAACCTAGAAAAAAATCGGACCAAAATTCATGACAAAGGAGATCATTTATTAAAATTGCCGAAACGGCAGACGACATAAAATGAATCAAGTGTGGCCCTCTCACAACTTCCGGTTTCAAAATATGCGCTTTAAAACCGTCTTTGTCGCGCACGACTAGATTTTATTTTATTTTTCTCCAGATTAGATATTTATTGTTGCCAAAATTGATACCCATCGAACGCAGTTACGGTTGTTGAAACAAGATGAAATGCTACACGCATTATGCTTACGTCACCAAGAGCGAGTTCGTTAAATGCTATGCCCTTTTTACAGGGGGTACTGTGCTCTTGGCGTCGAAATAAATTATCTCCCATTCAATTAATTTTGGTCCGATTTTGCCGAGGTTGGTTCCAAAATTTGGCATAAAAACCTAAGGAAAACAGTAATATAACTTTTTATTTTTGTTGCATTGTTTGGGTTACACATGGTTGATGTAATAGTAACAGCACATGGGTTTACATAAACAGCTTGTAACACATTGACCAATATTTATAAAACATAGATAGGTTGTCATTTACAATGGCATTATATTTGGCTAAGTAATGATATTAGGCAATCTCTGCTTTGACCATTCGGAAATCTGGCACAGAGTGTCTTATTCTATGGTCAAACCTGATCTTTTTTATCAATATCAGAATTGTATTGATAGGCCTATTGGCACTGTTTGTATATCCTAGGAGGATATTAATATCCTGAAAGTTGATCCATATATCTGCTTCGTTCTGAAGCAAGTGTTTAAGTTGGATCCAAATCGAAATAACCATGGGGCATTCACAAAATAGATGAAACATGGTTTCTGGGACACTCTACAGTAACTACCCAGGTCAGATTCTATATATCCCATCTTACATAGTAAATAGTTCACTGGCAATATAAAATGTAATATTTGATATTGAAACCATTGTAGATTACAGAGGGTAACACATGTAAATGGAATAGTATTGTACAGGCACTGATCTCTATCAGTGATATTGACTAATAGTAATACTTCACACTTCCAAAAGTAGTCTTTAGTGTAGTTATGTACTGAAGTACATTTTATAAGATTCGTATAGTATACTTGTGTTCCTTTCAATGATTTTAGTAAGTGAAACATACTGGGTGCAATAATTGGAACAGTAAAATTACTTTTAAAAATATTGAACTCTGATAAATTATATAAAAAGAAGATCCTCCCGAATGCATCTTTGTTTCGCATGTATATACCTTAAAGTTTATACTTTATGACCCTTAAAGGGGCAGTAGCACGTTTTTTGATAATTTTATATTTTAAATGTTTCACTAATAATTGTAAGTCAATGTTTAATGTACAATTTTGACAGTGTCAAAAATCTCATTACACAAGCCAATCAACCATAGTCAGAGGACAAAGTATGAAGATTCACATAAAATCCATTGGCGGCCATTTTTGTGTGAACACCTTTAATTCATTTTGTATAGAAAAAGGAATCGCCTGGCTAACCTTTACGTTATATAATTGAATTATTACTGCTCCATTTAGTTTAAATACATTGTCTTTCGATTAGAACCATTAATTATCATTTTCCTGACATCGCCTTATATTCCCCCTAAAAACGCGCTACTGCCCCTTTAAACCATTGTAGATTACAGAGGGTAACACATGTAAATGGAATAGTATTGTACAGGCACTGATCTCTATCAGTGATCTTGACTAATAGTAATTCTTCACACTTCCAAAAGTAGTATTTGGTGTAGTTAAGTACTGAAGTACATTTTATAAGATTAGTATCGTAAACTTGTGTTCCTTTCAATGATTTTAGTAAGTGAAACATACTGGGTGCAATAATTGGAACAGTAAAATTACTTTTAAATATTGAACTCTGATAAATGATCTTTAATATAAACAGAAGATCCTCCCGACTGCATCTTTATCGCACCTGTATATACCTTAAGCTTTATACTTTATGGCCCTTTAGGATGCTTTTTTAAACTCATGTTTTCAGATGAAGTACATGTAGATTTATGTCTTATCTTGTAATATCAAACCAGGTTTTCTACTTACAGAAAACCCTATTTTAAAAAAAAGGTTCGTCCGTTAGTATAACTGAAGGTGTTGATAAGACCACGGTTCTTTAAAGGGGCAGTTGCAAGTTTTTAGGGGGAATATAAGGTGATGTCAGGAAAATGAAAATTAATGGTTCCAATTAAAAGACAATGTATCTAGATTAAATGGAGCAGTAATAATTCAAATATTTAAAGTAAAGTTTAGCCATGCGATTCCTTTTTCTTACACAAAATGAATTAAAGGCGTTCACAAAAATTGGCCGCCCATCGATTTCATGTGAATCGTCATACTTTGTCCTCTGACTATGGATGATTGGCTTGTGTGATGAGATTTGTGTCACTATCAAAATAATTCATTAAGCATTAAAGTACAATTATCAGCGAAAATTTTGAAATATAACATTATCAAAAAAAGTGCTACTGCCCCTTTAACAAACGAGGTCCGATATCCAATTAGTAACTCACACCTTTTGCTAACGTGACAATCATAGAGCAATAATGCTCAAAAGTGAGCAAAAATCAGCCAATCGAAAGATAGGAAAGACAAGCGTGTCTATCAAGTTGATGACAGCCTCTGTCAGCCACGCCCACAATAGCTGTTGACGTTTAAAGGCTCGTTGTGATGTCGATTTCTGCTCATTGATATTGAAGACAACAGGAAGGGGAGGTTTGTGTGTTTACTACTAGAGCATCTTCTAATACAGACATGTCTATCGTCTTCCCAGCTGCCACCATGGCCTCGAACTTCATCATCGATGAAGAAGACATGTGTTTATCACTTAACAGAGGAACCTTATTGCGGGGATTCCCGGGCAATCGAAGAACCTTTTACGGGCTTGATCAATTCGAAGTAAGATATTCAAAGGCATGCTGTCAATATCTAGTGACAAACTGACTGAACGCCGATATTTTGGGTTTCTATATATCTATTTCTATATATCTATATATCTATATGTATCACCTTATACATCACTAGTTGGGCTGAGTGCAATGTGAATTTAGGTCCTTGCTAAGGTACGTTGCTACATTACGCTTAGTTTAAAATGATGTCCGTAGTTTGTGTAAACAGCTGGTTGGACTGAGTGCAATGCGAATGAAGTGGCTTTCTTCAAACACAAATTCTCGGACACATTTATCTTCATCATGATTCGGAGAATTTAGAAAAGAGAACAGAGAACATGGTTTTTTAAATTCTTGTGATTCTTGAAAAACGATATTGGCAATTTTTGTGCTTAAATCTGGCGGGAATTCGCGCAGAACGTGTAAACGCACGTGAAGACAACTAGACATTTGTTATCACGAAAGATATTTCTTGATAATCCAAGAAGTGAAATTGTAAATTTTTTAAAGGTACTCTTCAAATCACTTCAATCAATCAATGTCATATGTATAAATATCTTGTGATGATGTTTTTGTTGTCTAAGTATGGTAATAAACTTATATTAAATGCATTCGTTATTTGTGTGTGGATATTTCTGGTGCAAATCGGCATCTCACACTGTCGGATTACAAAAATCCTGATATGGTTATGTATTCATATGCAATTATTTTCTTCATTTTAGGCTTAACAAACCTAAAAAGAATACCAAATTCGCTGTTTAGGACACCTGTATACAGGAAGGTTTTACAAGAGAAATATCCTGCCATAAATTGTACCAAAGATCAGAATAAAAGTCACAAATAGCGCCAAAATGTATCTCATTCTCAATTCGTTTTCGGCTGCAAAACTTACAAATCCTACTTTCGTTTTTTCGTCAATCTTCAGTGGTAATAACTCTTCATAAATCTTCAGTGGTAATGTGCCACAGCGAATGATGAATGCATTGCTTTGAACAATCTGACATCATATGATTATCATTATAACAGTGTCTTGTTTTCAACCTCAACATTTAATACAAACACTCTCAGTAAAACACAGTTTCACACGCTTTCATATATATAACATTTTAATGAAAACTTACCAATTTTCCTATATAGTTCTTTTGAGGAGTGTATATATTTTGTTTAATATGCATGACGGTATATAAGTCAGAGAAATCCTTAGGGTTGGATTTTGAAGGATATTTTGAAATCCGCTGAGCCCTTTATAATTTCTACCAAACCCGACCCTCATGTCTTCTACCTTACCTCATATTGAATTACCGTATTTCCTCTAATAAGCGCCGGGTCTCTAATAAGCGCCGGGTCCAAACTATTGAATTAATGTCCCTTACTAATATTTTTACAGATATTCATTGTAATATACTGTTTAACACAAACTTCAATTTTCTATGAAAGAAATAAGTGCCCGACCTCCAATAAGCGCCCGACCTCCAAAAAGCGCCGGGTCTCTAATAAGCGCCGTGGGAGCAAAGGTGTGCTGAAACAATGAGCGCCAGGGCGCTTATTAGAGGAAATACGGTATTAAATATTAAGTCAAACCTTGAGATCAACTTGATCTATGCATATTTGATTTTCGTTAAATAACTTTTTTCCGTTTTAGATTGGAGTAAAATAAAATGAAGCGTTCAAAACTTGATTATCTATAAATGAAGAAGATTTGGTTGTGAAAGCGTGTTTGTACAGAGAGAATTCACAAATAAGGTATAACCCACGTAACAAATCCTATACTGGTCCGTTTTTCCATGAAAGGACTTAAAAATCAAGATTGAAATCCCTTACAGTAAAATGAAGCATTTCAAAACGAGATTTATGTGTGTTTTATTTGAAGAACAATTAATTGTGAAGGCGATCTTGGAAAGAACTTCCGAAGAAAGTAAAACTCACGTAAGTCTTAGTCAGAGGGACACTCAAGCCTTGCTGCATACCACCAACATTCTTAGTTATAATAATAATATTAATAATAACTCTTTATTGTCCTCAGTACATACATACATAAATTTGTCTTGTGCCAAAGCACCCGACAGCCACGGTGCAGCGCCAGTTAATACGTTGTTCTGCCTTTACAATGCTCAACTCCCATCTTTTAACGTCTTTTGGTATGACGCGACCGGGAATCGAACACCGGTTTTCCGGGTGGCGAGCGGACATTCTACCACTGAGCTACGCTAGTTTAGTTTAATGGACAATGTGCTAGTGGGCGATAACTTACAATCATAGGATTTGATTGCCGCACCCTTCTGATCGATAGACTTCAATCTTCATAGGTATTCGTAAAAAGAATATCATTTTCACAGCAGGCTACAAGTGTCTTTAATAAAAGCTTGAATAAGCCGTTGATTCGGACCAGACCGAGTTATACTTTTAGCAGGAATGTTAGCACCAACCAAACCTTCAGATGAATGCACCTAGCTATGGAAAATTCCATTCATGGTTCATCCCTATAAAAAGTGGAACAGGATTTGTGAAATATCATCCCAGATATGGTACATTGTTGCATATGATACAAGATTTTGTTCTACCGGACCTTACTTTGGGGAAAATATTAACAATCCCTCCGGTGACACATATGTCGTTAAACAAAAGACAATAAAGAACCAGAATTGTATAATACAAATTTTATTTCTTCTTTTAAAATGATAAAAGCCATCAAAACGACGTAAAAACATCAGAAGTGTACATTCATTAAGAACATAAAATGCGTATAAACATTGATTGCACTTTTTAAAGGATCGGACCCTTCTAGTCTATTGCACAATTTGACATCTGTGTCTTCAAAATGTCTTTCATACGATGTCACACACCCCTCTCTTTGTCAGAGGCAATTTGAACGTGCTGCACGTGCTTTGCATGCATCCCGTGGTCTTCTCTTGATAGTAATAGCAATAGTCAATGTAATAGACAAATTACACAGCAGACATCATGCTTTTCACGAGTTCCCGAGCATGATGTTCTCGATGTTTCTTCAATCTCGAGTTGTGCATGTTGCACGTGCTGTCCATCCAAGTTTTTCCTCAGGTCCTTATTCTTTCTTCAGACCCAAGATGTTCGTGTTTCTCGTGCAGAGCGTGCTCCCGGCGAGTTGAACTTGAAATCAACAACTGCTGTTGTCAGGTGATAAATCACACCTTGCATTTGATGCCGTCGAATCAGTTCGTTGGTAAAAGAAGGCAGCGCATCTTTGAAGATCTTACTTTATGTGGCACCAGTCCGCTAATTGTTCCTGCGTTGTCCAGGAACCTCTCTGATAAGTTTCCTCTGTCAAGTGATAAACAAACGTCTTCTTCATCCATAGCGAAGTTTGTGGCCATGTTGACAGCTGGGAAGACGATAGACATGGCTGCTGGAGATTTTGATCTACTTGAAGCAAATGAACTGTGGTCCTGTCAAATGCAGCAGAGCGATATGACAACTTTCAGCTCAACACGTGTTTTTATAGGCAAATAGTCGCTATGGGCGGGGCGAACACGTGATATATCTCTATGTACGCAATAGATGCGCACGGTTTTGCCTATCTATTGATTGGCTGATAAATGTCGTTCACGCTCCGTCATAGATGTCACGTGACCAAGGGTGCGAGAAACACACAGTAGGAGACGATTTATTTCTATACACTAGCTGTGTTGAGAGCAATTTTAGTATCTTTTTCTTAATTTCAAAGGTCTGTAATTATATATATAGTTATATATATTATATAGTTTGCAATTATATAAACGTCTGTTTGTATGAACCATTTGGATATATGCCTACCGGGGGCGTAGCTCAGTGGTAGAGTGTCCGCTCGTCACCTTGAAGACCGGGGTTCGATTCCCGATCGCGTCAGACCAGAAGAGTAAAAAAAAGGGAGTTGTTGCTGTCTTGCTTGACACTCAGCATTGTAAAGGCAGAACAACGATTTAACTGGCGCTGCACTGTGGCTGCCGGGTGCTTCGGCACAAATTTTATTTCCAATGTATGTATGTACTGAGGACAATAAAGTGTTACTATACTTTTCAACGTGACCATAATATAAGCACATATGAGCAAGGAAACCTCTTCGTTATAAAGAGAATCCCACCTGCTTCCATTACGTTCAACCGAATCTTTAGGTAATATCTTTCAAAATGAGGGGCCAAAGAAACAAAATTAATATCCTAGATTTGCCTGGAACACACAGGTGAGAGTTAACTCATTTTGCAATAAATATCTTACACACTTCCTACACAGATCTCAAGTTAAAGTAAACTCTCTGGACAAAAAAATACTATTTTGTCCTGATCTGGCGCAAAACACTGTGACGTCATAGACATTGTGACACGGTATTGTAAGGTCATCAGCTTTCTGACGAAGTAGTTCTTCAAATATTCAACTCACCCTGGTAAGTGGTAACAAGACGTGGGTGTTTTAATTAGAATGAACACGTACGAATTCCAATTTTTCTTATAAACACAAAGCGCAACATTAAACTCTAGAGCACCTATTACACAAACATATATCTACTATTCATTGAAAAAGGAAATTTGTAGTTTATTGCTTTAATAATTTCCTATGATGCTACACTCAAAGAGGCAAAGTGAGCCAGAAAGTGGGGGATATTTCTTTACTGTCAACACTGTCCGGGTTATCAATTAGTTTTCTTAAGCAGATATCGTAAAATAGAATTGTAATTTTCATCCTATAATTTTCCTGTTTTTCTCAAAATTTATGTTAAAATGAAGTATAAAATTACATTATAGGATTTTGTTTCATTTAGAAACACATATATGTGTAACATTGGTTTGATATTCATCAATTCATAAGTTGTTTTATCCATAAATTTTTTGTAGATAGGCCCTATCGGCGAGCCCGGCAGAGATTAGATGTTTGTAAAATGTTAAGTTTATTTTTCAAACCAATCAAATTCTTTTTTTCTTTCATATATTTACTAGTTTCAGATAGTTAATGAGTTTCATTGTATACAGTAATAATTTCAATTTTTGGATAAGAACTTCGAAAATGTAGGTACATGACATATAAAAACATATTTTGTTCTTCTTTGCATACTTATCAAAGGTGTTTATTTTTTGTTTAGTTTTCATAAGGGTTCATGTGAGCTGCATGGCAATTTTAAAAAGGTGTTTTACATATCACATTTGTGTCTCTTTCAATTTGCATGGGGAACTTTGCCCAAAACTACGGGGCAAAGTGCCCCACCTTTGTCGTAATACATTTTCATTAATTTCTCATTAGGCAGGCATGGTATGTTAAAAATCTTTTGTCATACAATAGTTTATCTGAAGAGAATCAGAGACATGCTGCAAGATCCATTCTCAAGATGTTAATTTGCCCAGAAAACACGCTTATATGTAAGGGGGCGCGCTTTGCCCTGGTCTCCACTATATGTTAGGGGGCGCACTGTGACCTGGTCTCCACTATATGTTAGGGGGCGCGCTTTGCCCTGGTCTCCACTATATGTTAGGGGGCGCGCTTTGCCCTGGTCTTCACTATATGTTAGGGGGGGGCGCTTTGCCATGGTCTCCACAATATGTTAGGGGGCGCGCTTTGCCCTGGTCTTCACAATATGTTAGGGGGCGCGCTTTGCCCTGGTCTTCACAATATGTTAGGGGGCGCGCTTTGCCCTGGTCTCCACTATATGTTAGGGGGCGCGCTTTGCCCTGGTCTCCACTATATGTTAGGGGGCGCGCTTTGCCCTGGTCTCCACAATATGTTAGGGGGCGCGCTTTGCCCTGGTCTCCACTATATGTTAGGGGGCGCGCTTTGCCCTGGTCTCCACTATATGTAAGGGGGCGCGCTTTGCCCTGGTTTCCACTATATGTTAGGGGGCGCGCTTTGCCCTGGTCTCCACTATTTGTTAGGGGGCGCGCTTTGCCCTGGTCTCCACTATATGTTAGGGGGCGCGCTTTGCCCTGGTCTCCACTATATGTTAGGGGGCGCGCTTTGCCCTGGTCTCCACTATATGTTAGGGGGCGCGCTTTGCCCTGGTCTCCACAACTTATGTAACCTGTTAGGAAGCTTTGGGGAGACATTGTTACCAGATTTGTATCCATTCTATTGACTATAGTGACTGCTTTGTTGCCTTTTGAGCCATGTCACATGCTCTGCCAAGTCTTTGACAATAATGTTTCAACAATGGCTTCCTTTATCTTGTCAGTAACACTAATACAAAATATACCAATCTCTTTTCAGCTATGTGTTTCTTTGTTTGAGTCGTACATCCTTTCCAACTACTCACAACTATTGAATTTCTCCAAGTGGGTGACAATATAAGTTATACCATTCTTGCTTGGACCTAGCACGAACAACAGAAGGCAAGTTAGTTAACACCAAGCGAGAGGCTGATATATTCCCATCCCCCCCCCCCCCCCCCCAAATCCGAATGGTATAACAAATTTATCTTACCGAATGTTTATCACAAAACGCATATGAAAATACAAACAGTAAGAAAAACTGTCTAAGCTTTGACTATTGTTGACAGCTATATATCGGTTGATCAATAGTCACCTTGATGTGTTCCAGACATACCTTGTACATTTCAAGACAATCAGTCTGCACGCTTTTTTCATGCTTTTTGTGTGGCCGGCATAGATAATTATCCCCAAACCCCCGCGCTCATGAGTGTGATATTATAAGTTGTTTGCTTCTCACGAGGGTAATACGGTCTGATGTACCATCTTTGTAGAAATGTTGCCCTAGCCGTAAAATAAGGTAACAGTAATTATCCAGGGTTACTTGGATCAATCAGAGATGGAGATTCATAAATGAGGTAGGATTAAACCCTTATCTTCTTTTAGCTTTCAGGAATAAATCCAGTGTACGGACCCGTATGTCAATGAAAAAATTGTAAAAAGATTAAGTAGAATAAAGCTTTTTAAAAGTAGTTTTATGTGCCTAATATCTGAAGAATAGTTTACTGTGAAACCATGCCCGGACAAAAAACTTCCCTCACGGCAATATACGGGCTTCTCTTATTCACTGGCTTCTCATATTCACTGGCTTCTCATATTCACTAGCTTCTCATATTCACTGGCTTCTCTTATTCAATGGCTTCTCTTATTCACTGGCTTCTCTTATTCACTGGCTTCTCATATTCACTGGCTTCTCATAATCACTGGCTTCTCTTATTCACTGGCTTCTCTTATTCACTGGCTTCTCTTATTCACTGGCTTCTCTTATTCACTGGCTTCTCATATTCACTGGCTTCTCTTATTCACTGGCTTCTCATATTCACTGGCTTCTCGCTGCATGCCATCAAAATGCTTGTTTCAGTGGCAATGTGCTGTTCAGCAATAAGCTATTATCTACATGTACATTGGATTAGGTAAATAACTATCGTTTTCAGCCGCAAAAAGCTAAAGTTGGACAAGAAAAGTTTAGCATTGCTTTAAGGCTTAATTAAGTAAGTGATTTGGACTGGGCGAGTTATGCCTTACGGAAGAAGTTGGTACAAACTATTTTTAAGATAAACGGACCTACGGACATGTTTCTTATATATGGGTTTTCAGGAATTATCATGATCAGCCCATACTCTCTCCACAGAGGCAGCTCAGTGCCAATTAATTCAGGTATGACTGAGTTGCCTCTGTGGGGAGAGAATGTGATCAGCCAGATATGGTAAATTAATTTACAAAAATTAGTTTGTTTCTGACGGACGTTACCTTCGGAAATATCAGGCAACCCCTAGCACGTTAATTAATTTGCTATCAAATATAAAATAACCATAAACAACCAGAAATGGTAAATGAATGCATATGATATCAAGTATTTCTTTCGGACTTTATCTACAGAGATAAGACAATCGCCCACATGGTACATATGATGTAAATCACGTTTAACAAAAAGATAATAGAGAACCGGAAATACAGATAATATAAAGTTTATTTCTTCATTTGAAAACGATAAAAACATCAAAACGACTTTAAAACAACGAAGTGTACAGGGATAAAACATGTGTAAAAACATTGATTGCACTTTTTCGAAATACTAGAACCTTCAAGTCTATTGCACAATGTGATATCTGGGTCTTGAACAAACAAAATGTCTTTTGCACGTGGTCCACAAGCCTCGCTTTCCTTGGTCAGGTCCGAGTTCAGCGCTTGCCCGTGCATTGCGTTTTCCCCGTAGGCTTGTCTTGAAATTAACAGCAAGTGTCAATGAAATAGACAAATGTCAAAACAAACGTTGTTTTGACGATCGCAGCCATGGTGGCAAAGCATGATCATCTCGAGTTGTGCATGTTGCACGTGCTTCACGTGCTCGACTCGTTGTGTCTTGAATTCCTTATTCTTTCTTCAGGTCCAAGTTGTGGTGTTGCACGTGCAGAGCGTGCTCCCGGTGGATTGAAGTTGACATCAACAATCGCTGTTGTCTGTAGAGAAATCAAACGTTGCATTTGATGCCGTCAAATCAGTTCATTGATAAAAGATGACAGCGCATCTTTGAAGATCTTACTTCATGTGGCACCAGTCCGCTAATTGTTCCTGCGTTGTCCAGGAAAACCTCAGACAAGTTTCCTCTGTCAAGTGATAAACTCACGTCTTCTTCATCGATGGTGAAGTTTGTGGCCATGTTGACAGCTGGGAAGACGATAGACATGGCTGTTGGAGATTTTGATCTACTTGTAGCAAATGAACTGTGGTCCTGTCAAATGAAGCAGGGCGATGTGACAACTTTCAGCTCAACACGTGTTTTTATAGGCAAATAGTCGCTATGGGCGGGGCTAACACGTGATATATATATATACGCAATAGATGCCCACGGTGTTGCAATCTATTGATTGGCTGAGAAATGTCGTTCACGCTCCGCCATGTGTCACGTGATCGTAGGTGTCACACGCTCGTAGTCGCGAGTAACACACAATGTACTGACATATTGAACATGTTGAAATTAAATATTTTTATTTCTCAATTTCAATGTTTCAATTTTATGTATTATAATGAATAAAAACCATGTTTATCGATATTGCTTAACATATATCAGAAACAAAGGTCGTACTGGAAATTATTTTTCACGTGGCCATTATTTAATCACATTTCAGTAAAGAAAAGTGACGGACCCCACTTGTAGAACAAATGTTTAAATTCTTCTTATAAATCTCTAAGCATGAGGAGATAAAAAATATTATAAGATATTTTCCATGTATCACAATACACAAGGATTGGATTTTCCTCATTGTCGAAATTCCCTTTTTTTTAGAAATAAATTATAAATGTCTGACCAAAAAAATACGAATAGATGTTTTTCGATACCAATGTCACGTCACAAGCATTATGATGTCAAAGTATTGCGGCGTCATAAGCATTATGATGTCAATGCATTGTGACGTCAAAGCATTGTTAAATCAGCGACTGGGTGACGACAAGGCACTCTACTGTTCCCAGTACTATTTTCCTACGGAATTTCATCACGTGTGATTTGTATTCGATCGTTCGATAAGTATAACACAGCTGTTGTATAATGGCCTTATAAGGAGAATACTATAACTAAATAGTATTTCATATAACTCCCACTTTCTTACTTCTGAACAATGTACCTGAAATTACACCTGTATTTTCCATCACTATCGTGTTATTCCTCAATTTTATTAGAAGTAAGTGTGTTTTGTTTGGTTTCGGTGCGTCCTAGTCTTAAAACAACCATACAGCTGCGTATCATAAGTTTGTTCTCGTACCTGCGTTTATAGTGCAATTATCATGTAATTTGGAATGTTTTGGGGCATCTTAGCAATGCGAAAACGAAATGGATAATGTTGAAATTTGTGTATATAACTTAACATTCAGTTTGCGTTAACATATTCGTATGTCATACCTTAAAGATAACCTTAACTAATTTGGCAGGGCATTGAAATGACCAGGGGTTTAAATTTCGAAAACACTATTTTGTATTTTTCGCTACAAAAACCTTCATCAATGATCAATAGCTTTAGACCTAAGTCATATTTGTTCCTTTGCATTAATGCAATGTAATTGAACTGATATCTTTCCTACAATAATTGTATGGAATATTTGAATCGAAATTTAAGAAAATCTGAATTTCACAAATATGACCCTATCTGTCTATTTAATCATGCTCAATATCTAAATTCAGTACCGATGATAAGACGATCCCGAAATATGGTTTGGGAATGATTATTTTACTAATGGATAATTGGTTGTGGCTTATAGGAGTTATTTTATGGACGTCAAAATGAAAACCAATTTACATGATATTTGCACTAAGATACACAGCTGTATGTTCGAAAGGATAGTATTAGAATTTTATATCATGCAAGATATTTGCACTCAGATACACAAGCAAGTGAACAAACTTAAGGTACGCAGCAGTATATATTTGATTTTCTTAATTGTGGATCAAATAATATGAGTAAATGTTTAGTAATTTTGGGATTTTTTACGACTGACTAGGGAAACCTTAATTTTTTTCTAAATTTGGACCCCAAATACTCCAGCATCATCCGCACATTGCAGATCTTTAAAGGGGCAGTAGCACGTTTTTTGACAATTTTATATTTTCAATTTTTCGCTGATAATTGTACGTTACAGCTAAATGTATAACTTTGATAGTGTCAAAAATCTCATTACACAAACCAATCACCCATAGTCAGAGAACAAATTATAAAGATTCACATAAAATCCATTGGCAGCCATTTTTGTGTGAACACCTTTAATTCATTTGGGGTAAGAAAAGGAATCGCATGGCTAAACTTTACAATATATATTTGAATTATTACTGCTCCGTTTAGTTTAAATACATTGTCTTTCAATTGGAACCATTAATTTTCATTTTCCTGACAACACCTTATATTCCCCCTAAAAACGTGCTACTGCCCCTTTAAGCCTGACAATATGTCAATGGTCGGGTTTGAATCTCGGTGGAGACGATAACCGATTGACCTGGGGCCCAAGCTGTGTTGTGTCCTTGGGCACATTATCCACATTGCACTTTTGATTTTTTTTCACAAAACTTTAAAAAAAAAATTATTTTGATAAAACTTTTTTGTTTATAGATATACTTTTTTTAAAATATTTTGAATTTTTTCATTTTGATAAAACTATTTTGTTTATAGATATATAAGATAAAGTCTACGTTAAAGTCAATAAATCGGAATATTACAACATTTTAAACACTGTGGGGTCACGCTGGTGCAAATTGAGATTTTTTACCCTACAGTGAACAAGATATTTCGATAAAACGTCTTGTTCTGAAAAAATGTGTTGTTTTTACCATGCGATAATCAAATGCATCTATTAACTAAATATTTAATAAATAGGAATTAATGTGGTGTATTGTTTGTTTTGTACCTCAGAGTACTACTGTTTTACACCAATATAATGTCCTGGTGTATGTGAAGCACAGTGGGTCTCATTCTGTGTTGTGTCCCTGGGCAAGGCACTTCACTCACATTGCACTCAGTTCACCCAGCTGTACGAATGGGTACCTTAACAAGGGGGAAGTATGGACCTATACGGTCCTTGTTAATAGTCGGCACCGAAAGTACCATCCCTCCAGGGTAATAATACTCATGGTGCTTTGAGCATGCTCTGTCATGGATATATGCGCGGT
The DNA here is from genome assembly GCA_916613615.1 of Steromphala cineraria. Lineage (NCBI taxonomy): Eukaryota > Metazoa > Mollusca > Gastropoda > Trochida > Trochidae > Steromphala > Steromphala cineraria. Next base: position 30,484,484 of record OU744737.1, on the reverse strand, counting down.
ATAAGAAAGCTATTATTATTAGTAGTAGTAGTATTATTTGCAGCAGGTGCGTGGACTTTTGCGTATTGTCAAAGTGGTTTTCAAGATCAATAATGATGATTATCTTGTTGAAGGGGCAGTAGCACGTTTTTAGGGGGAATATAAGGTGATGTCAGGAAAATGAAAATACATGGTTGCAATTGAAAGACAATGTATTTAAAGGGGCAGTAGCACGTTTTTAGGGGGAATATAAGATGATGTCAGGAAAATGAAAATACATGGTTGCAATTGAAAGACAATGTATTTAAACTAAATGAAGCAGTAATAATTCAAATACATAACTTAAAGTTTAGCCATGCGATTCCTTTTTCTTTAAAAAAAATGAATTAAAGGTGTTCACAAAAAATGGCCGCCAATGGATTTTTTGTGAATCCTCATACTTTGTCCTCTGACTATGGGTGATTGGTTTGTGTAATGAGATTGTTGACACTGTCAATATAATACAATAACAAATATAGTCGCAAGCGACGAAAACAGGATTCAGCCGTAAATATAACATATTCATCATAAAGATAGTAATGTTAGTAATCATTCCTGAAAGTTTCATGAAAATCCCGTGAAGCAATAAGCTATAGCAGCATTGGAAAGTATCATTTTACATTATTCTGTCGGAGCTGACCCCATGTTAGGAAAATGTGTCATAGCGGCCGGAAATGACTGTTCGCGAGCTATTTTATTTTTTGAATTTGAAGACCTTGGTCATGTCTAGCTCTCATGCAAAAATCATGAAATTCGTCGGTCAGGTTTTTGAGTTATCTGCCCTTGAAAATTGATATTTTTAAAAATTGTCAAACTTTGAAAGTTTATTACACAAAAAGTATTTTGAATTTTCAAATTTTAAAACAAACTTGTTATAGGTCAGGGTCTTGGCTACATTATGTGTAAATTTTAAGTCTCTAGTACAATAAATAAAAAAGAAACGCATCTTCAAAGGTGCATGGGGTCGGAGTTTTGTAAAATGTGCTTAAATTCAAGATGGCGGCCAAACCACGTGACCTACGAATTTGTCATGATATCATTTTTTTCATTATTTTTGATTGTGCATCTTTTAAAAAAAGTTTTAGGTCTCTAAGTGTATTTTGAAAAAAAAATCAATGTTAAATTTTGAATTTTGGAATCGAACTGGACCTTTAATGCTTTAACCAATCAGGCTGAAAAGCTTAACGGCCATATATCATGGTAAGGGCTATAAGTCTGTAAAGTTTGGTTGTATTTGCTTTAGCCGTTTTGGCTGTATCCTAGTTCAAAATTTCTGCCAAGAAAAAGAATAATAAATATAGTCGCAAGCGACGAAAACAGGATTCAGCCGTAAATATAACATATTAATCATAAAGATAGTAATGTTAGTAATCATTCCTGAAAGTTTCATGAAAATCCCGTGAAACAATAAGCTATAGCAGCATTGGAAAGTATCATTTTACATTATTATGTCGGAGCTGACCCCATGTTAGGAAAATGTGTCATTGCGGCCGGAAATGACTGTTCGCGAGCTATTTTATTTTTTGAATTTGAAGACCTTGGTCATGTCTAGCTCTCATGCAAAAATCATGAAATTCGTCGGTCAGGTTTTTGAGTTATCTGCCCTTGAAAATTGATATTTTTAAAAATTGTCAAAGTTTGAAAGTTTATTACACAAAAAGTATTTTGAATTTTCAAATTTTAAAACAAACTTGTTATAGGTCAGGGTCTTGGCTACATTATGTGTAAATTTTAAGTCTCTAGTACAATAAATAAAAAAGAAACGCATCTTCAAAGGTGCATGGGGTCGGAGTTTTGTAAAATGTGCTTAAATTCAAGATGGCGGCCAAACCACGTGACCTACGAATTTGTCATGATATCATTTTTTCCATTATTTTTGATTGCGCATCTTTTAAAAAAAGTTTAAGGTCTCAAAGTGTATTTTGAAAAAAAAATCAATGTTAAATTTTGAATTTTGGAATCGAACTGGACCTTTAATGCTTTAACCAATCAGGCTGAAAAGCTTAACGGCCATATATCATGGTAAGGGCTATAAGTCTGTAAAGTTTGGTTGTATTTGCTTTAGCCGTTTTGGCTGTATCCTAGTTCAAAATTTCTGCCAAGAAAAAGAATAATAATAAACACGCCAATAACAATAAGGATTCAGCCTAATGGCTGAATCCTTAAATATAGTCGCAAAGCGACGACAACAGGATTCAGCCGCAAATCTTACATAATGGTTGCACAGATGATAATGTCACCTATCATTCCTGAAAGTTTCATGAAAATATCATTACAGGTTAAGGTACAGCAGTATTAGAAAGGATCATTTACAGTTTTTCGGACGGAGCTAACCCCATGTTGCGAAAATGTGTAATGGCGACCGGAAATGACTGTTCGCGAGCGATTTTATTTTTTCATCTTAAAGACCTTGGTCGTGTTTTTCTCTCATGCAAAAATCATGAAATTCGTCGGTCAGGTTTTTGAGTTATCTGCCCTTGAAAATTCAATTTTTTAGAAATTGGGAAATTTTGAAAGGTTGCTGCGACAAAAGTATTTCGAATTTTTTAATTCTATAACAAACCTATTAAAGGCCAATGTCTTGGCTACTTCATGTGTAAATTTCAGCTTTCTAGTATCATTAGTAGCCGAGTGGTGAATCACCAAGTGAGCATGGGGTCGGACTTTTCAAAAATGGGCTTAAAATCAAGATGGCGGCCAAACCACGTGACTTACAAATTTGTCATGATTTACTTTTTTTTATTATTTTTTATTGCGCATCTTTTGAAAAAAATTTCAGGTCTCTAAGTGCATTTTGAAAAAAAAATCAATGTTAAAATTTCGATTTTGGATTCGAACTGGACCTTTAATGTATTGGTTGAATTGGCCCAAAAGCTTCTATTCCCGATTCCAGGGTTAGGGCTATCAGACTGTAAAGTTTGGTTGTATTTGCTTCAGTCGTTTTGGCTGTATCTTTGGTCAAACTTTTGTGGAATAATAATAATAATAAAATATAGTCGCAAAGCGACGACAACAGGATTCAGCCGCAAATCTTACATAATGGTTGCACAGATGATAATGTCACCTATCATTCCTGAAAGTTTCATGAAAATATCATTACAGGTTAAGGTACAGCAGTATTAGAAAGGATCATTTACAGTTTTTCTGACGGAGCTAACCCCATGTTGCGAAAATGTGTAATGGCGACCGGAAATGACTGTTCGCGAGCGATTTTATTTTTTCATCTTAAAGACCTTGGTCATGTTTTTCTCTCATGCAAAAATCATGAAATTCGTCGGTCAGGTTTTTGAGTTATCTGCCCTTGAAAATTCAATTTTTTAGAAATTGGGAAATTTTGAAAGGTTGCTGCGACAAAAATATTTCGAATTTTTTAATTCTATAACAAACCTATTAAAGGCCAATGTCTTGGCTACTTCATGTGTAAATTTCAGCTTTCTAGTATCATTAGTAGCCGAGTGGTGAATCACCAAGTGAGCATGGGGTCGGACTTTTCAAAAATAGGCTTAAAATCAAGATGGCGGCCAAACCACGTGACCTACAAATTTGTCATGATTTACTTTTTTTTATTATTTTTTATTGCGCATCTTTTAAAAAAAAATTCAGGTCTCTAAGTGCATTTTGAAAAAAAAATCAATGTTAAAATTTCGATTTTGTATTCGAACTGGACCTTTAATGTATTGGTTGAATTGGCCCAAAAGCTTCTATTCCCGATTCCAGGGTTAGGGCTATCAGACTGTAAAGTTTGGTTGTATTTGCTTCAGTCGTTTTGGCTGTATCTTTGGTCAAACTTTTGTGGAATAATAATAATAATAAACTAGGATTGACGCGTCAATACTTAGGTCTTCAAGATTCCTCTTTGACCTTCACATACTGTTTGACCTTCACATGATTTTTTGTCTAAGAGGTAAACAGTAGCTAATACATTATCAAAATGACAAAATTCCACTTGACATTCAGTGTTAAAGACTTTTCAGAAAAATTCTTCATGGTGGCCAATGTCAGCTATGACACTTTTCTTCAGAGAATATTATTCCTAGTAGCAGAAAAAAATTTGGTTATATTATCTCTCACCGTTTTCGAGATACATGTGATTTAATGTTGAAAAGTAAAGAAAACACTGAAATTTGAAGATTTGTTTACCCCTACTCCATGTTGGTCCTTCTATCTCCTTAACTATCAACATTTTTATGATAAAGTACAACATAGCTAAAGTTGTGCTTGGAATGGCGCATGTGAAAATACAATCAATTAAAAGATATCTTTATCAATAAAGAAACTGTGGAACCTTGAAATGTGCTAAAAATGAGGATTTTCCAAAAATCGCAATATTCAAGGACGGGTCATGGACAGAATTTTTTTTTTCATGACTTGTTGATATTTTTTTCCGTCTACTCATTACATCTGCTTCACAAAACATCAATGATAAAATTTCTATCTGTAACAGTTTAGAAACTAAAATTCTCAAAGTAAAATAACCCTTGAAAAATGTTAAAATCGCCGAAAAATGTAAAAAATCTCTTTATGTCCACATATTTCCTTTAATATCAACTTTTATATAATAATGACCTGTAGTGAACTTGTTCACCTATCATTGTAGAACAGAATGCATTAAACAGATTTTATTTTTGACATTTCCTAACAGAGTGGTGCCCCTTTGAATGTGACGCAGAAAAATCTTTTTTTTCGAAAGATCGTTTTTGAAAGTGCTGTAGCTCAAAAACCGCTAAAAATAGATGCCTTAAAGGGGGGTATCCTTTAAACAGCTTTCACTCAGCTTTAAAATGAGCTATAGTATGATATTGTATGTATCGTAGTTAGTGAGGAGATGATTTTCAAAGACGCGTACCGTCAAAACCGGAAAATTTCGCCAAAATTTCAGTTTTTCGATAATAGCAAAAAATCTATTTATACGGCCGAAAACCGCTATGGGCTTAATCGATGGGGAGTGTAGTTGCCCACATTTTGGTGAAAGTTTTATGCAATTATCTCCCATAGTTACTGAGAAATTGAGGTTTGAAGTTTTTCTTTCAAGGGGAGATAACTCGAAAACACAATCGAAATTCAAAAATCGCCCTCGTCATGCACTAAGTTAGATCACAAGCTACACTCACTGAAAATTTGATGAGAATCGTTAAAGATGGGAAGGCTGTAGGAGCGACACAAAATCGGTACAAATAATAAAAATAATAACTAGGATTGACGCGTCAATACTTAGGTCTTCAAGATTCCTGATTGACCTTCACATACTGTTTGACCTTCACATGACTTTTTGTCTAAGAGGGCTTGTTTATCCACATACAAAGATGTATGTCGTGTTTTGATAACTCAAATAGTAATGGAGAAATGAATTTTGGAACTTTTTTGAAAACACTGAAATTTGAAGATTTTTAAACCCCTACTCCATGTTGGTCCTTCTAGCTCCTTAACTATCAACATTTTTATGATAAAGTGTAACATAGCAAAAGTTGTGCCTGATATAGCGCATGTAAAAATACAATCAATTTAAAGATATGTTTCTGTGTAAAGTAACTGTGGAACTTTGAAATATGCCAAAAATGAGGATTTTCAAAAATCAGCAATATTCAAGGACAGGTCATGGACAGAAAAAAAATTATCACGACTTGTTCATATTTTTTACTGTTTACTCAATTCATCTGCTTCACAAAACATCAACTATAAAATTTCTATCTGTAGCAGTTTTGAAACTAAAATTCTCAAAGTAAAATAACCCTCGAAAAATGTTAAAATTGCCGAAAAATGTAAAAAATCTGTTTATGTCCACATATTTCCTTTAATATCAACTTTTATATGATAAAGACCTGTAGTGAACTTGTTCACCTATCATTGTAGAACAGAATGCATTAAACAGATTTAATTTTTGACATTTCCTTACAGAGTGGTGCCCCTTTGAATGTGACGCATAAAAATCATTTATTTCAAAAGATCATTTTTGAAACTGCTGTAGCTCAAAAACGGATGAAAATAGATGCCTAAAAGGAAGTATGGATTAAACACTATTCATTTAGCTTTTAAATGAGCTATAGCATGCGTCTGTATGTATTACCGTTAGTGAGAAGAAGATTTTCAAAGACGCGTACCGTCAGAACCGCGAAATCTTGCCAAAATTTCAGTTTTTGGGAAATAGAAAAAAATCTATTTATACGGCCGAAAACCGCTATGGGCATAATCGATGAGGAATGATGTTGCCCACATTTTGGTGAAAGTTTAATGCTATTATCTCCCATAGTAACCGAGAAATTGAGGTTTGACGTTTTTTCATTTAAGGAGAGATAACTCAAAAAGAAATTCGAAATTCAGAAATCGCCCACGTTACGCAATAATTTGGGTCAAACTCTACAATCCCTGAAAGTTTCATGAAAATCGTCTTGTCAATAAGGTCAGAAACGTCGACAGAAAAAACGTCCAAATAATAATAATAATAATAATAATAATCCGGATAATAACAATAGGTCTTCAGACTTTCGTCTTGAAGACCTAACTAGGATTGACGCGTCAATACTTAGGTCTTCAAGATTCCTGTTTGACCTTCACACAGTGTTTGACCTTCACATGACTTTTTGTATAAGAGGTAAACAGTAGCTAATAAATTATCAAAATGACCAAATTCCACTTGATATTCAGTGTTAAAGACTTTTCAGAAAAATTCATCATGGTGGCCAATGTCAGCTTTGACACTATTCTTCAGAGAATATTATTGCTAGTAGCAGAAAAAAATTTGGTTAAATTATCTCTCACCGTTTTCGAGATACATGTGATTTAACGTTGTAATGTAAAGAAAACACTGAAATTTGAAGATTCTTTTACCCCTACTCCATGTTGGTCCTTCTATCTCCTTAACTATCAACATTTTTATGATAAAGTACAACATAGCAAAAGTTGTGCTTGGAATGACGTATGTGAAAATACAATCAATTAAAAGATATCTTTCTTAATAAAGAAACTGTGGAACCTTGAAATGTGCTTAAAATGAGGATTTTCACAAAATCGCAATATTCAAGGACCGGTCAAGGACAGAATTTTTTTTATCACCACTTGTTGATATTTTTTTCCGTCTACTCCTTACATCTGCTTCACAAAACATCAATGATAAAATTTCTATCTGTAACAGTTTTGAAACTAAAATTCTCAAAGTAAAATAACCCTCGAAAGATGTTAAAATCGACGAAAAATGTAAAAAATCTCTTTATGTCCACATATTTCCTTTAATATCAACTTTTATATGACAAAGACCTGTTGTGAACTTGTTCACCTATCATTGAAGAACAGAATGCATCAAACAGATTTCATTTTTGACATTTCCTTACAGAGTGGTGCCCCTTTTAACGTGACGCATAAAAATCCTTTATTTCAAAAGATCATTTTTGAAAGTGCTGTAGCTCACAAACCGCTAAAGATAGATGCCTTAAAGGGGGGTATCCTTTAAACAGCTTTCACTCAGCTTTCAAATGAGCTATAGTATGATTTTGTATGTATCGTAGTTAGTGAGGAGAAGATTTTCAAAGACGCGTACCGTCAAAACCGGAAAATTTCGCCAAAATTTCAGTTTTTCGATAATAGCAAAAAATCTATTTATACGGCCGAAAACCGCTATGGGCTTAATCGATGAGGAGTGTTGTTGCCCACATTTTGGTGAAAGTTTTATGCAATTATCTCCCATAGTTACTGAGAAATTGAGGTTTGAAGTTTTTCCTTCAAGGGGAGATAACTCGAAAACACAATTGAAATTCAAAAATCGCCCTCGTCATGCACTAAGTTAGATCACAAGCTACACTCACTGAAAATTTGATGAGAATCGTTAAAGATGGGAAGGCTGTAGGAGCGACACAAAATCGGTACAAATAATAAAAATAATAATAATAATCTGGATAAAAACAATAGGTCTTCAGACTTTCGTCTTGAAGACCTAATAATCTGGATAAAAACAATAGGTCTTCAGACTTTCGTCTTGAAGACCTAAAAACACGCCAATAACAATAAGGATTCAGCCTTTATGGCTGAATCCTTAAATATAGTCGCAAAGCGACGACAACAGGATTCAGCCGCAAATCTTACATAATGGTTGCACAGATGATAATGTCACCTATCATTCCTGAAAGTTTCATGAAAATATCATTACAGGTTAAGGTACAGCAGTATTAGAAAGGATCATTTACAGTTTTTCGGACGGAGCTAACCCCATGTTGCGAAAATGTGTAATGGCGACCGGAAATGACTGTTCGCGAGCGATTTTATTTTTTCATCTTAAAGACCTTGGTCGTGTTTTTCTCTCATGCAAAAATCATGAAATTCGTCGGTCAGGTTTTTGAGTTATCTGCCCTTGAAAATTCAATTTTTTAGAAATTGGGAAATTTTGAAAGGTTGCTGCGACAAAAGTATTTCGAATTTTTTAATTCTATAACAAACCTATTAAAGGCCAATGTCTTGGCTACTTCATGTGTAAATTTCAGCTTTCTAGTATCATTAGTAGCCGAGTGGTGAATCACCAAGTGAGCATGGGGTCGGACTTTTCAAAAATGGGCTTAAAATCAAGATGGCGGCCAAACCACGTGACTTACAAATTTGTCATGATTTACTTTTTTTTATTATTTTTTATTGCGCATCTTTTGAAAAAAATTTCAGGTCTCTAAGTGCATTTTGAAAAAAAAATCAATGTTAAAATTTCGATTTTGTATTCGAACTGGACCTTTAATGTATTGGTTGAATTGGCCCAAAAGCTTCTATTCCCGATTCCAGGGTTAGGGCTATCAGACTGTAAAGTTTGGTTGTATTTGCTTCAGTCGTTTTGGCTGTATCTTTGGTCAAACTTTTGTGGAATAATAATAATAATAAAAAACACGCCAATAACAATAAGGATTCAGCCTTTATGGCTGAATCCTTAAATATAGTCGCAAAGCGACGACAACAGGATTCAGCCGCAAATCTTACATAATGGTTGCACAGATGATAATGTCACCTATCATTCCTGAAAGTTTCATGAAAATATCATTACAGGTTAAGGTACAGCAGTATTAGAAAGGATCATTTACAGTTTTTCGGACGGAGCTAACCCCATGTTGCGAAAATGTGTAATGGCGACCCGAAATGACTGTTCGCGAGCGATTTTATTTTTTCATCTTAAAGACCTTGGTCATGTTTTTCTCTCATGCAAAAATCATGAAATTCGTCGGTCAGGTTTTTGAGTTATCTGCCCTTGAAAATTCAATTTATTAGAAATTGGGAAATTTTGAAAGGTTGCTGCGACAAAAGTATTTCGAATGTTTTAATTCTATAACAAACCTATTAAAAGCCAATGTCTTGGCTACTTCATGTGTAAATTTCAGCTTTCTAGTATCATTAGTAGCCGAGTGGTGAATCACCAAGTGAGCATGGGGTCGGACTTTTCAAAAATGGGCTTAAAATCAAGATGGCGGCCAAACCACGTGACCTACAAATTTGTCATGATTTACTTTTTTTTATTATTTTTTATTGCGCATCTTTTGAAAAAAATTTCAGGTCTCTAAGTGCATTTTGAAAAAAAAATCAATGTTAAAATTTCGATTTTGGATTCGAACTGGACCTTTAATGTATTGGTTGAATTGGCCCAAAAGCTTCTATTCCCGATTCCAGGGTTAGGGCTATCAGACTGTAAAGTTTAGTTGTATTTGCTTCAGTTGTTTTGGCTGTATCTTTGGTCAAACTTTTGTGGAATAATAATAATAATAAAAAACACGGCAATAACAATAAGGATTCAGCCTTTATGGCTGAATCCTTAATAATAAACACGCCAATAACAATAAGGATTCAGCCTTTATGGCTGAATCCTTAAAAACACGCCAATAACAATAAGGATTCAGCCTTTATGGCTGAATCCTTAAATATAGTCGCAAGCGACGAAAACAGGATTCAGCCGTACATCTAACGTATACATTATACAGATAATAATGTTAGCAATCAATCCTCAAAGTTTCATGAACGTCCTGTGAAGCAATAAGCTACAGCAGCATTGGAAAGAATGATTTGCATATTTTCTGTCGGAGCTGACCCCATGTTAGGAAAATGCGTCATGGCGGCCGAAAATGACTGTTCGCGAGCTATTTTATTTTTTGAATTTGAAGACCTTGGTCATGTCTAGCTCTCATGCAAAAATCATGAAATTCGTCGGTCAGGTTTTTGAGTTATCTGCCCTTGAAAATTGAAATTTTTTTAAATTGTCAAACTTTGAAAGTTTATTACACAAAAAGTATTTTGAATTTTCAAATTTTAAAACAAACTCGTTATAGGCCAATGTCTTAACGACATTATGTGTAAATTTCAGCTTTCTGGTATTAGTAGTTACCGAGCGGTGAATCGTCAAGTGTGCATGGGGTCGGACTTTTGTAAAATGTGCTTAAAATCAAGATGGCTGCCAAGTCACGTGACCTACGAATTTGTCATGATACGTTTTTTTGCATCATTTTTTATTACGCATCTTTTAAAAAAAGTTTCAGGTCTCTAAGTGCATTTTGAAAAAAAAATCAATGTTAAATTTTGAACTTTGGAATCGAACTGGACCTTTAACGGTTTGACCAATCAGGCTTAAAAGCTTAACGGCTCGATTCCAGGGTAAGGTCTACCAGTCTGTAAAGTTTTGTTGTATTTGCTTCAGTAGTTTTGGCTAAAAGTTGGTCCAAACATTTGTGAAATAATAAAAATAAATATAGTCGCAAAGCGACGACAACAGGATTCAGCCGCAAATCTTACATAATGGTTGCACAGATGATAATGTCACCTATCATTCCTGAAAGTTTCATGAAAATATCATTACAGGTTAAGGTACAGCAGTATTAGAAAGGATCATTTACAGTTTTTCGGACGGAGCTAACCCCATGTTGCGAAAATGTGTAATGGCGACCGGAAATGACTGTTCGCGAGCGATTTTATTTTTTCATCTTAAAGACCTTGGTCATGTTTTTCTCTCATGCAAAAATCATGAAATTCGTCGGTCAGGTTTTTGAGTTATCTGCCCTTGAAAATTCAATTTTTTAGAAATTGGGAAATTTTGAAAGGTTGCTGCGACAAAAGTATTTCGAATTTTTTAATTCTATAACAAACCTATTAAAGGCCAATGTCTTGGCTACTTCATGTGTAAATTTCAGCTTTCTAGTATCATTAGTAGCCGAGTGGTGAATCACCAAGTGAGCATGGGGTCGGACTTTTCAAAAATGGGCTTAAAATCAAGATGGCGGCCAAACCACGTGACCTACAAATTTGTCATGATTTACTTTTTTTTATTATTTTTTATTGCGCATCTTTTGAAAAAAAATTCAGGTCTCTAAGTGCATTTTGAAAAAAAAATCAATGTTAAAATTTCGATTTTGGATTCGAACTGGACCTTTAATGTATTGGTTGAATTGGCCCAAAAGCTTCTATTCCCGATTCCAGGGTTAGGGCTATCAGACTGTAAAGTTTGGTTGTATTTGCTTCAGTCGTTTTGGCTGTATCTTTGGTCAAACTTTTGTGGAATAATAATAATAATAAAAAACACGCCAATAACAATAAGGATTCAGCCTTTATGGCTGAATCCTTAATAATAAACACGCCAATAACAATAAGGATTCAGCCTTTATGGCTGAATCCTTAAAAACACGCCAATAACAATAAGGATTCAGCCTTTATGGCTGAATCCTTAAATATAGTCGCAAGCGACGAAAACAGGATTCAGCCGTACATCTAACGTATACATTATACAGATAATAATGTTAGCAATCAATCCTCAAAGTTTCATGAACGTCCTGTGAAGCAATAAGCTACAGCAGCATTGGAAAGAATGATTTGCATATTTTCTGTCGGAGCTGACCCCATGTTAGGAAAATGCGTCATGGCGGCCGGAAATGACTGTTCGCGAGCTATTTTATTTTTTGAATTTGAAGACCTTGGTCATGTCTAGCTCTCATGCAAAAATCATGAAATTCGTCGGTCAGGTTTTTGAGTTATCTGCCCTTGAAAATTGATATTTTTAAAAATTGTCAAAATTTGAAAGTTTTTTGCACAAAAAGTATTTTGAATTTCCAAATTTTAAAACAAACTCGTTATCGGCCAATGTCTTAACGACATTATGTGTAAATGTCAGCTTTCTGGTATTAGTAATTACAGAGCGGTGAATCGTCAAGTGTGCATGGGGTCGGACTTTTGTAAAATGTGCTTAAAATCAAGATGGCGGCCAAGTCACGTGACCTACGAATTTGTCATGATATGGTTTTTTGCATCATTTTTTATTGCGCATCTTTTAAAGAAAGTTTCAGGTCTCTAAGTGCCTTTTGAAAAAAAAATCAATGTTAAATTTTGAACTTTGGAATCGAACTGGACCTTTAACGGTTTGACCAATCAGGCTGAAAAGCTTAACGGCTCGATTCCAGGGTAAGGTCTACCAGTCTGTAAAGTTTTGTTGTATTTGCTTCAGTAGTTTTGGCTAAAAGATGGTCCAAACATTTGTGAAATAATAAAAATAATAATAAACACGCCAATAACAATAAGGATTCAGCCTTTATGGCTGAATCCTTAATAAACACGCCAATAACAATAAGGATTCAGCTTGAAAGCTGAATCCTTAATTATATGTGAAAATTTTAAAACATAAAATTATCAAAAAACGTGCTACTGCCCCTTTAAAAGGCAGTAACACATTTTTTTGACAATATTATATTTTTTCAATTTTTCCCTAATAATTGTTCTTTAATGCTTGCTTGTATTGATAGTGTCAAAAATTTCAATACACAAACCAATCATCCACGTCAAGGAACAAATTATAAAGTTTCACATAAATTCCTTTGGTTGCCATTTTTGTATGGACACTGAACTGAACTGGCTGAACATTATATTATATATTTAATTTATTACTGCTTCATTTAGTTCAAAGAAATTGTCTTTCGATAGGAACCATTAATTTTCATTTTTCTGACATCACCTTATATTCGCCCTAAAAACGTGCTACTGCCACTTTAATGAGTATAAATCACTTTGATAGTTATGGGCTAAGATCGAGAAAGTTTTTTATTATATGATTGAGGGTGAGATACTCTGTTCTATCAGTGAAATAAACCCTCTATCTGGCTACAGTGGCGATAACCTTTATCGTCACTCTACTGAGTGGTGATAAACTTTATCACCACTCGAGTGACGTCAAGTTCAAGAGTTTGACGTCATGTTACAATGTTCTGACGTCATGAATTCTTCTATGACGGCACACTGTTACCGCGGAGACGGGCTCTTCCATGCGGCCGCTCAACATGAAATTGGCATTTTTTTACGTAATTAGAAGGATTTCATCATATAATAAATAGAATATCTGTCAATTCTTGACAAATACCATGTTTATCTCATCTCGTGAGGTAGAAAAGTTGCGCCACTCGTGAAAATATAACCTTTCTACCTCACTCGATGAAATAAACATGGTATTAGTCAAGAAAAGACAGATATCCTCTATATACTCTTATTTGACAGTGATCTTATAATACATAAACTATTCAATCTGTCAAAATGAACGAACAAAACAAGATCGCATCCTACACGTGTGTGAACGCCTACGAAAGTCTCAACAGGGCACAAACAAGACCCACAGATGGTTTTATTGCAAGTAAATGCGGATACAATATCAATAGGTTGATTTTATTTTGGTTGTATGAATATTTTTAGTTTTATGATTGACAAAAATCACTATTTTAAACATTTTTTGGATGACAATGAAATAAATTAGTATAAACGAGTTTGATAAAAAAGGAGTTACCTCCCCTTGCATATGGATTTTCGCAGATATTGGCATTTATCAAGCTCTAACTTTGTGATTATTATTCGCCACGTTAGTATCTGTGCGACGTGCAATTATCATTTGTCATCGACAACTAGCAAATACGCTAAATCATTTCAAAAGGAAAAAATCTAATCTATTAATACATCCAAGCAATCCGCTCCGAATGACAAAGCTCCGAACATCATCCATTTCAAAAGATGCGCTGCTGAGTTTTTTAACTTCCAGCGAGCTAGGGCAAGTTTTCTGATTGGCCGAGAGGCTGATGTCAGAGGTCACCGGGACGACCTGCCTTACGGGCCAATGTTAGATCAACAGTATGACCAAATATAAAACCTGTTGATCTAAATTTATTTAGATTGCAGCGCAAGTAAAGCACCACCACAATAATACGGTCAACGTGTGGATGAAGCGCCTTACACAAGTATTCTAATTACAGGACTCCAGATAATTCTTTTGACTCATGCGTATTTCACTCATCACATATTAGACTGAGGAAAAAAATAGCATATGTAAATGATTGAGGAGTATTTCACTCATCACATTTTTAATTGAGGAGTAAAATAGCAAATCAATAAAAACTATGCAGTATTTTTCCAATTTCAACATTTTATTTCTGAAGGAGACAGGTTATAATAACTTAGCACCCCTGAACCTGCTTTACTGATGACAGGAACAACATAGCCTAGTCTTGCTTGATAGAAACGTTTAGTCGAGGCTTGTGTGAAAATCAAAGTGTTCCCCGAACATGGATAATGATTAGATCGATGGCAGGCTAGCACTAGCAGGCTCGGGAAATTTCAAAATCTTTTCGTAAAAGCTGGACATTCCATTCAAGATGTTACAAATCATATATGTTGAACCAAATCAATATTTTACAATTACCTTTACGCATATAAATGAAATCTGACTCAGAAACTCATGCGTATCTGTCACTCATTGATTTCATAATTTATGCGTAAATCTAAATTGTCCATGCGTATTTAACGTAGATACGCATCGTATCTGGAACCCTGAATTATTATCTTTAATTGAAATTGAAATATATTTTTAATACCTAATCCTGAATATTGGGATAATTGGGATAAGTGTTTGATAGGCACTTCTAAGGTTGCCGTGCCACAAGGATATGTACTTATGCCTATCTTATTTACATTACAGGCATTTATTTCATCAATGAATAATCGTTAGGTTGATGATGGTCAGTAAATGTAAACATCCAAAGTTGCCAAAAAAGTATGCGAGTATTCAAAAGAAGAAATTTTATCTATGCAACATGTTGGTTGACCTTTATTAAACAAGTTTGTCAAATCTTTGCAACAAGTATTTTCTCGATTGATGCCTGTTGAAATATTTGCACTGGTTGAATAAACGTGACCTTGAGTAAAATATATCGATCTGGCTAAAGCAAGTGTGGTGCCACGTTGACCTGTGCAATGCTCAGTCCACCGCTATCAGAATAGTTCAGCAAAAACAGGCGCAGCTCGCTGGATGGCTGGGTAATCCATTGCTGGATAATCTGAGAGTTTGAAGGGTTGATTCCCTGCCCCACACTGAGACATGAGTTGAAAAACTTGTGGTGTCACCCTGACGAAGTGACTTAGTTCGAAGCGTGCCTCTGTCCACCCAGCAGTAATTGGGTACCTGGTATGATACGATGGTAGTCTGAATTTGAACCTTGAGCACCTGACGGGCGACCGGTTGTATTCTCCTTAGGGAGTGTTAATATGTCACTCAGCGCTTTGAGCATGTAATGTGCATGGCTTTATGCGCTTATTGAATGGACTCTTATTATTATTATTATCTGCTCTTTACAGGCGCTATTCTCTCTTTACCAAATTTCAGTCGATGGTCTTCGACAGAAGGACTGCCATGCCTTTAAGCAGGAAGACAATAGACAAGAGATGTTTGAAGTTACTGTTAAAGGGGCAGTAGCACGTTTTTGGATAATTTTATATATTTACAATATTTTATATTTTTTCACTGATAATTGTTTGTTAATGCTAATAAATGTATTATTTTGACAGTGTCAAAAATCTCATTACACAAGCCAATCATCAATAGTCATAGGATAGAGTATGAAGATTTACATAAAATCCATTGGCGGTTGTTTTGTGTGAACATCTTTAATTCATTTTGTGTAAGAAAAAGAAATCGCATGGCTAAACTTTACATTATATATTTGAATTATTACTGCTTCATTTAGTTTAAATACATTGTCTTTCAATTGGAACCATTTTTTTTTTTATTTTCCTGACATCACCTTATATTCCTCCTAAAAACGTGCTACTGCCCCTTTAAAGGAAAGTTGCAATTGCAATATACTGGCTTTCTTTAGGGTAGCATGTAAAATGCCTTTACTTACCCATAGCAAATTAATTTGCACTAATTTGCCAATAAATCAATGTCTATTGTAAATTATAACATTGTTAAGCATGTACCTAGATTTATATATTCGCCATGTTGTAATAACTGCACGCTGTTGAAAATACTTGTTAAAAAGTCGAAATGCGATCAAGTTATCATAAAAATGATACCTGCAGTATCGTGTCGTCTGAATTAATTTAACATATTTTTATATATTTTATATAATTTATAATGTATATCATCATATATATATTTACTTCACGTGAGGCCCTCTTTATCTATATTTATATATAATAAAGTCACTGATTGAAAGGTATTCTGAAATTTGATGATATGTTTATAACACACATCGAACGAATCAGTAAGAAAAACACTCCTTGTGTTCGACCGATAACGTTGATGACGTAGTTCGTGACCTTCTTCAAACTAGACCGATAAGAAGATACAAAAGGGGGATATCATTTTATAGAGGAGGTGAGGGAAATTCGACTTATAAAACATAAATAAAATGCGAAAGGCATAGAATGGTCCCTAACCGGGGACGTAGCTCAGTGGTAGAGTGTCCGCTCGTCACCCGGAAGACCGGGGTTCGATTCCCGGTCGCGTCATACCAGAAGACGTTAAAAGTTGGGAGTTGTTGCTGTCTTGCTTGACACTCAGCATTGCAAAGGCAGAACAACGATTTAACTTGCGCTGCACTGTGGCTGCCGGGTGCTTCGGCACAAACAAAATTTCCAATGTATGTATTTACTGAGGACAATAAAGTGTTATTATTATATGGATGCCGGTTGAATACTCCCCAGGGAGTTGAATTGGAAAAATGATCGGACGGTGAAAGAATGCCATTGACCAGGGAAAAATGTAAGCGCCTGGAGCAACCACGAGTGGTTGGATATGCGCGCTATTTAAATATCCATAATAATAATAATCTGTGGGAATTGTGGCCAAAATTTGATTGACGTGGTTCGAGAAATGTGACCTTACACTCAGTTGCAAAAGAAACGATACTAACTTTTCACGAAACAAAATCCTGTTGTACATGTAGAGAGACTGCGAACCCTACGATAAGCACATGAGTTGTCAAGAAGTACTCACAATTTCAAACATGATATTTATAATTATTTTACTGCTCAAATACCCGATGGGTCCAAAAACAACTTTTCAACTTTGGGTCAAAATCTTTCGAATTGGAATATTCAAAATGAAGAAATTGACAAATTTGACATTATTAATATAAAAAAACCTTGATAGAAATTGATTTGTTCGTGCATTTTGTCTGTAATTTGGTTTAAAAAAAGGGCCATTTCCACTTTACCTATCTCGTCTTGTTAAGGAGATAAGTTTGAAAATAAAAAATAAGTTCAGTTAGCTCTTTAAATAAAGCTGTTTCAGCCGTAACTATCACTCGTAGCTTAAAGGGGCAGTAGCACGTTTTTGGGGAATATAAGGTGATGTCAGGAAAATGAAAATTAATGGTTCCAATAGACTAACATTTAGTCTAAGAAATTTTTGTTTTCTATAGTGACAATATTATTAAATTAATCATGTATTTAACAAAATGGAGCCCAGAAGATGCTTTAATTTTTGACTTGCTATACTTTTCTAGACTTGGTTGGTCATCAATAAAATATATTTGCTTTAGGGTCTGGATGACAGACTATGGTTCCAATTGAAAGACAATATATTTAAACTAAATGGAGCAGTAATAATTCAGATATAAAACTTAAAGTTAAGCCATGCGATTGCTTTTTCTTACAAAAAATGAATTAAAGGTGTTCACTCAAAATGGCCGCAAATGGATTTTATGTGGATCTTCATACTTTTTCCTCTGACTATGGAAGATTGGCTTGTGTAATGAGATTATAGACACTGTCAAAATAAATCATTTAGCATTAACTTACAATTATCAATTAGTGACTGATAACACGTTCCATTGTTATTGTCACTAGTGACTGATAACACGGTTTACTGTCATTGATAGATCTCGGTATTTCACCGCCAATCATATAATAATTTAAAATATAAAATTATCAAAAAAACGTGCTCCTGTCTCTTTAACCTATCATGCTCTTTATATGGAATCGTTTCTTTTGGCCCTGGGTGTATATAGTTTTAAGAGGCGGGCGATGTATGATTTCTGTTTGAAGAGAGATTCCGAACACCTTATAAACACTTGATTTTCTCTATCATATGTGGGATTCAGAGATGCCTTCGATATGAAAGCAGGCGACTTTATTGATTCCAGGATGCCGTAGTCACAGTTTAAGTAAACCTAGCCCAAATAATATTCGCCATACTCCCATATTGAGTCTAGCTAGGTCAGCCGACTTATCGAATTGACCAATCAGGGCTCGGCTTACCATGCCGCAATCGTCTGCTTTCGCACATAAAGCGTTGGAGGGTCATAGGTCGCCTGACGCGATCTCTTAATTACTGTATCTCGCTAGACTCAGTATTTGAGTATAGCGAGTATTATTGAGGCTAGGTTTACTTAGACTGCCGTATTCAGGGATCTTAACACAACCTTGGATACCACTATGCAAGATAAACAAAATCGAACAAAAATTCATTAAAACGGAAACTGTTTACCACAATGCCGAAACCCATCGCACGCAAATTGCGGGAGGCGCGTTGATGTCACCGAAAGCGAGTTCGTTAAAAGCTATGACACTTTTGAAGAGGGTACTGTACGTTTCACGTCGAATTAGGTATTTTATTGTTGATTAAAACATATAAATTTGATAGCAAAATTTCGACGAAAGATTTTTCTACCGAGTGTTGTATTGATATTCTCAATAACTAAATTTCATCGCGAACCGCAAGTAAGTATGATAATGGGTCTTTAAGAACCGGAACACAAATCCTAAATGCTCGGCGTACGATAACAAGAATGACCAAAAGAACTGTTTCGTTTCTGTATTCAAATTGTATGTCATAATTGCCTCCAAACAGAGACCCCAACATAGTGTATTCTAACCTTTGTTGAATGTTAACGACATTATTTGGTTTTCGTGTAAGCCTATCGGTCAAAATAAAATGGAAGAACAAGTGAAAAGTATGATGAACGCAGCAGAAATAGAAGCAGTGTTTAAAATATAGCCTGTCCGCCAGTACTTTTCAAAATCTTCCTTTATTTTCCCCTTAGGAATTGACCAATTAATTTTCAGGACAGGCTAGTTTTCCAATCTATTGTGTACACTGTTCAAGTTGTAAATCTTAACTGGCTACTTTTTGCCAGAACTGGTTACTTTTTTGTCAGGCCTGGTAACTTTTTGCCAGGACTGGTAACTTTTCAAAATCTTTTTTTATTTTCCCCTTATAGGTTGACCAATTAATGTTCAGGACAGGCTAGGTTTCCAATCTAGTTTATGCGCTGATAGAAGGTTACTATACTAACAATTGTTTGTTTGCGAGCCTCGACCGCATCACGACTGTTATCACGCTGAAGTGGACGAGCAAATCATGTTGTTACAGACTGGCTACAGGAGCAATACAGTTCAAGAAAAGACGAACAAAAGAGAAATGTCAGAGATTTTACTGGGGGTTGACAATGCTGATAAACCTCCAAGTCATGGCATGAATCAATAAATAAATAGCATTTGCTTTGCAGGGATCTGATTCGCTGAAGGCCGTCAGAGCGATTCTGTTCATAACCGTATAATTTCACACTCTGAAGTTTACACATATTCCCGAACGTTGATTGGTCTAGGGCATGGTCATGTGATCTAAGTTTCGTCGATTCATTTCCCATGAACTCACCAAAAAAGTGTTCATACTTGTGTGAACGTTCACCGGAACTACTTTAATTTTTCGTCAAACACCAAATCAAATGTTATAATAATGTTATTCATTTATATAGCGCTCTTATCAATTGAACTATAATGATTTTAATCATATCAAATTTTGCCAAGTAATGTATTTTGAATTTTTTATGTAAAAACATTCATCGTATCATTTGCTTTTAATAATAAGAATAAATCTGATCAGAGGCATTTACGTGTTCTATAAAGTGTCCCTGATCTGATCGAACGGAACGAGATCTATGCTTTATAATTTGACATTACGATCAATATAGGGTTCTGTATCCCGTAACAAAGACAACCATATACTCACGATGTATACACCAAAGACGAACGTGTGCCGATAGAGCAGTTATCATAATAAAAAATACCACTTTTGTTTACATATTTGGACGGAGATACCCCTGCAAATGGCGGCAAACATGACAGTGAAGCCACGTTATGCATAAGGCAGATAACTCTGATCTCCTGTCCTTGCGCGAAGAGATTTTATCATAGTGTGCGCTTCATTTAAGCATATCGTGTGACAAATTCCGATAACATTCAGATTGTTTCCAAATTGGGATTATTTCTTGTCGTATGTCGCAGTGTTACTCGTTCAAAGGACAAAAAGGTTTATATCAATCCGCCGTTCCATTCCATATATGGTGCGAAATTATAAGAATTGAATGTCAGTTTGTGTGTTTGCACTGGAAAATGAACGATGTCAAAGCTACATTCAAACTCGTGTGAACCGAGCGAGCTTAAATTCTTAAATAAACTTAATTTCGTGACGTCATAATACATATGACGTCATATCTAGTTTGCACAGCGGTTTTAAAGTTTATACCTCCATAAACTTTATAAATTTCGAAGTCAATTCTTAAATGTTCGCCAGAAATTGCAAGTAGCCTACTTCAAACGATTCAGTTATTGTTGAATCCAAATAGTCTGACTAAAATCGTATTAGAAAATTGTACAAATGTGATGTGAAAAAGTGCAATCTAAGTAAACAAGCCGCAATAATACTCGCAATACTCCCATATTGAGTCTAGCTAGGTGTAGTTATGGCTCGCGTCAGCCGACTTACCGAATTATTCAATTATATATTATTTTTACATGATAATTTCACACTTAATTTCATATATGTTTGTGGAATAAGCATTTCAGTTGTTAAAGATTTGACAATTTGACAAAAAATAAAATGTATCGCTCAAAAAATAAAAACATCGTGAAATGGAGCCAATCATCGAAGCTACGATCGTGGAATGCATTACTACGGCATAATGCTGTTGGAACTGATAACTTTTATTATGAATTATTTGTAAATATGCTCCTCTTCTATCAATCAAGTAGTTATTACTTAATTGTGTTAAATGAATAAGCACATTACAGCACATTTGTTTTCTCTCAATGCTAACCTTTCAAAATATCGGATGAAAGCCGCTCGACGAGGCTTTGACTATGCTAAAGGCTTTATCAAATAATAGTGCTTTTGTTTATTCCTTATGAATACCTCACCACCTTAATATTAACTACCATAAACATTGTATCGCCATAGGCCAATTTTGGCTTGCGCTAATCAAATCTTCTGTCTGTCTGTCTGTCTATGATATTTGGGTAAAAATCATATTTTGTTATGGGTGCGATCACGCTTGCACCGAGGTAACGAATTATCTACAGCTCCCGGGCGGTGCCCAGTTCGTGTCACGTGACCGCGTTGCGCAACTAAAAAAAGTTCCTCGCACTCTCATTACCTTGGGTGATTAGTGTTGTCACCCCTGAATATAGTCTCAGAGACGCCATCTTGAATTATTAGCATTACGATAAAACAAATCTGCCGTATTATGCTAATGATTATCAAGGAAGAACTAACTAATAGGTCGATAGAAAACAGTATATTTACAAATGATTAATGATAAAGTTTGAAGTAACATCAATGTAATGACGCAGTAATTGATCCATAGATCATAAGCTTCGTTTTACAATATCAATTTATCAAATCTTGAACAGCTTAATCATAACCTCACCAACACATTTGAACTGAGTATGAAATAATCATGTAATATTCATATATGTATTAACATGAATAAATCCTCTTGAATTTTAACAAAGAATACCCCAGTCTAAGTAATCCAAGCCTCAATATTATCCGTTTCACTCCTGTTTCACTCAACCGATTATAGATCACGAGACCTGGATCAAGGTTTCTCATAGCAACATGCCAATCGTTGGCAGGAAAAGAAAGAATAGAAGCAACCGTAAATATCAAACCCCACAAACTCAAACCTTTGATAAAAGAGGGCCTAGCATAACGGCTCCATCAATGCTGTCGCATTAGCCTAGTTGTCAGACCTTCGGTTTCAGCGTATGGGAGTGTGATCTATAGGGGTTCGGTTTCAGCGTATGGGAGTGTGATCTATCGAGACGGCAAAATTGCCAACACATATGATGGTTGCAAAACTAAATATGATTTATGTTTCAACGCAAAAGCTAGTTATCATTCGACTTTAACAATAAATGATAATTTCTATGATTAAAAAATAATCATTTGAAAAGGGATATATCATGATAATGCCCTGCCGGGAAGGGAGATTTTCTTGGTAATAACATGCATCCGAGGGACATAATTCGAATAATTCCCTTGCAGCATAAAGTCAGATGGAAATTAAGATACATTAAGACCTCAAGGAACAATAGAGTGACGTCACCAAAGGTTTATATTATAAAATTAAGGTGTTATAAAAGCTTTGACACAAAAAAGTAGGGCATGTTAATTACATTTGAATTGAAACGAGAGATGGGTGAAAAATCGTTAGAAATATTATTTTTAAAGGGGCAGTAGCACGTTTTTTGATAATAATATGTTTAAAAAAAATTCACTGATAATTGTTAGTTAATGCTAAATGTATTATATGGCAGTGTCAAAAATCTCATTACACAAGCCATCATCCAGTCAGAGGACAAAGTATGAAGATTCACATAAATTCCATTGGCGGCCATTTTGTGTGAACACCTTTAATTAATTTTGTGTAAGAAAAAAAGAATCGCAAGGCTAAACTTTCCGTTATATATTTGAAATATTACTGCTCCCTTTAGTTTAGATACATTGTCTTTCAATTGGAAACATTAATGTTCATTTAACTGACATCACCTCTATGCCCCATAAAAACATGCTACTGCCTCATTAAAAGGAGCAATAAAATACTGCGGAGGTTCTAAAGTGAGTTATTCACACATAAACTAAAAAAAAAGGACACCTAATTGACCCCGATAGACACTAAAAAATGCACGTGAAGCACGTGTCTTGGGATATCTATCGAAACGAAACGCTACAATCTATTCTAAATAATAAAACGAGTTTTTTATTTTCACTTTGATGTATTTTCAGAAATATTTCCGCTAGTGTGAGGTCGTAGAACGAACGGATAAAATTTGGTTAAGTTTTCTGAATCCATTTCCTCAAACGTTTAGAGTGTTCACACTAAAATGGCATGCAGCAGATTTATACAATAAATTTTCATAAACTTGTTTGTTCATTAGCAATCAAGGTGGAGTCGAATCTTCACTCCTGGATATATATCTAAGATTTAGATAGATGTGTCCCAAAATGATACATAAATAGAGATTATTACTCGAGAAAGTGTGTCATATGAGTTTTACGAAACGAGTGTGAATTTTTTTATTACCCGGGCAAGAGCTACAAAAGCCTTTCTTAAGTTCACAGTACTCTCAAGATTGTGTCAGTAGCGATGAACATTCTAAGAAAAAAACCTAAACATCTGTTTTGAACGATACCCGTGTTAAAGTGACACAGAGTATCTTTCCTAAAATTTTATTTGGTTTGGATAAACTACAAAATATCTAATATGGTGATTGAAGTTCATATCTCATCACTGGACTTGCAAATATATGCATTTCTTACCCAAGCGGGCAAGGATATGCCGGGTATTTAAAAAGTTTGCATAATGGTCATGGGAATTACAGTTTTTCTAAAAATAACTCGCCTTTTGATTGGTTGACGGAACTATTTTGCATCCATTCATGATTCGCTTGGATATCTTCTAATTCAGTTGAGAGATATAGACGGAAGAGCTGAAAGTCACACATTACTACAACATTTTTAATGGGAAATCAATACCTTCTGATGTTTTCTTTGCCGTAAATACAAGTTTAAAACTTCAAGGCGGACGGGAGTGTGGCCGACCGAACTGTTGTTACGTCATAGCTCTATGACGTCATTAATCATGACGTCAAACAGTGACGTCATACATTCCTCACTAGGTTTGTCAAACGTAACGAAAGCTAACGACGTCTTACTTTTTCTTTCCGGTTGCGCGCAGTCAATAAAACGATTTTTTTATGATTTGAGACAATAATGTTTTTGATATAATGTGACAACCATATAATAAACTATTTCAAATTAGGTCGTGAGTTGCGAACTACTTAGAGCCGCCCATCCTGAAGTAGTGACGAAAATTATGAATGGCGTATGAGTACAATTTGTACTTTACCGGCCAAGCGTAGTTTTTTTAACGTTTCTCTTTTCCCCCCGTTTTACGCATCAAAATTATCTTGGGTAAGAAAAAGAATAACCAAGTCGATGCTCGAAATTACGGATTATCTGTCCCTCGTGAGTTAGTGTGTTAAACTCCTCGCTGAAGCTCGGAGTTTATCACAATAATTAACTCAGGACAGATAATCCGTAATTCCTCGCAACTCGTTGATTATTCTTATATTATGCATAATATCTCTAAAATGCTTGATGTTATGGGAAAATCAAGAAAACATCTCAAATACGTTTAATATTCGAAATAATGCATCCAATTAATCTACCTATTAGTAACAATACCTAATAAACACTATCGAATCGAATATATCTTTCTGTCAGATTA
Source organism: Steromphala cineraria (assembly GCA_916613615.1). Lineage (NCBI taxonomy): Eukaryota > Metazoa > Mollusca > Gastropoda > Trochida > Trochidae > Steromphala > Steromphala cineraria. The sequence goes on along the minus strand of OU744737.1, from coordinate 30,459,642 downwards.
TGACAAATTTTAAAAATTACGTTTGGCGAATTTGCGCCGCCACTCAAACCACATTGTCCGGTTTTCGATCAAAATCCCGACTTTGAATGGCCGTATTTTCGCTCTAATGTACTGATTGACCTTTAACTTGTTATTTTCAGTAACAGTTAGTGGTTCCCGATGTAATAACATCGATATCAAAATTTGACATATGTGATCCTATCAACATACTCTAAGCCGGCATGCTGAGTTGCGCCTATAGGCGGATCTATTTGACAGCCGTTACCTAGGTCTATGAAGCGAAGCGTAATACAATCATGGAACCAGAGTGTACATTGCGGTGAAACCTGCGAGCATCGGCTGGAACTAGCAAACCATGGGTGGTACTTCGCTAAATTCAGTGTAGCATTGCATCCAAACCTTACTGAGTATAGAACATTTCTCTACTGCAGACACATTTGCGGAGCCCCTGGCGGGATTCGAACTCCGGACCTCTTGAGCCAGGTTAATGTTTAAAACAATTCTAAAAAGTAATTTTTAAACAAAAATATTTCAATGAACTTGAACACTGACAAAAGCAAACATTATGAACAGCAAAGATTGATAAAAGGCATGTTTTCCTTTTTACTTTTGTTGTTTTTGAATGCCATTTTTTTAAACAGCTGCAAATTCTACTAATCAATTTGGTGTCACCTGTTTTCGTGGGTTTTTTCTCAGCTCAAATTATAATACAACACAAGCAAAAGCGTTGCGTCTTATTGTATGTGAAACATAAGTCAATGAAGAAGAATAGCATTTACATAATAGATGTCAAATCTTTTTCTATTATCTATTCGATTATTTTACCTGTTTACTGTCAGAAACATTGAGCAAAACTGTTCAATTTCTTGTAGAGGAAACAGCTCACATGGCAACTAGGTTTTTATTTTGAAGTAAAAAATGTCTTAGAAGCCAAATAACCTGCAAGTCATAAATATAAATGTTGTATAGGTATGATGGTTCAAGAAATAATTAACTTTCTATGCACTGAAAAATACTGCAAAATGACCAAAAATATAAATATTTTGAAATGAAACAAATCAGTACCTTCAATTTGCATGGGCTTCAAGGTTTATTTTAGTGAGTGAAGCCAGATAAATATTTTGAAACTGGACACTTACAATAAACACAAACACAATAATTTTCATACACCGATGTAATTTTTTATAGAGCTGTGCTGTTTATAAAAAAATACATGCAGCGAAAACGAACCATACTACAAATACCGAGAGCCACGTTTCGAGAGACGGTATGCAGATGATCTTTTTTTCAAGGCTAAATATTGAAATAATTTCCCACATGTTAAAATAAGTTTAAAAAGAAGAACGTTAATGAAAGATTCGATAAACAAAACAGATTACAGTATAACATTTTAGGAAAAAGTAACAACGACTAACTCACCAGAGTCAAACAGTGAAGAGCACTGTTTTGGAATTTGGCATTGCCAATATATTGGATGATCGTTCCAGAAATTGTGCCAAATAATCTTAAAGCTTTTCATCCAGTTAGATTCTCCAGTCATACAGCAGATATTTTAATATCAACACTTCATAACTTCGTGATAGGCCCGTATCGACAAGAACATGATCACTAAAATAAAACGTGGTGTTGTTTACGTTTGTAATGGCGGCTACGTCATTCTTGTGTTCCACAGTTGACGTCACATCCGGTAAAATCGACGAAACAAGAAGATCGAGGCAGGTAGTTTATTATCATTTTTAAAATCGCAATTAATCACTTTTATGATTCGTTTAAAAATAAAACGACCTGACGTAAATTCATATATGAGCAATATATTATGAAAATGTGACCATACACGTACAGTTTTGCTTGGATAAATTAGTCTAAATTTAAGCTTGTGGTGAGCTGATTGGCTGTCATGCCGATATATCCAGGATATTATCGTCACTCATCTGTGTGTATTAACAGCGATATCTCCTGGCACGTATACATACTTACTGATCCATCAATGTCTTTCTTATCGTAAACAATGAAATCATAGGGCGTAGTTTGACGGAGACTATATATTACTGACTATATATCAGGTTACCGGTATGTTACTTACTGTGCGTTGATTAGTTAGGCTATGAAATTAAGAAAAAGGAATCGCATTGCTAAACTTTTTTATTATATATTGCATTTATTAATGCTTCCTTTTTCTGTATGGAGTTTTGAAAAAAAAAAAATTGAAAAAATATTTTTTTAAAATAAAAAATTACTGCTTCACCAAGTTAAAATATATTGTATTTCAATTGTAACCATTTATTTTCATTTTCCTGACAACAACTCATATTCTCCCTACAAACGTGCTGCTGCCCCTTTAAAGTGTCATTTATAGATAAGTATTTTCAAATGTTAGAGCTAATAGTGAACGATCAACCTCTCGGATTAGCTATGTTGTGTTATGTTCAAATTTTAATTTCAATTTTGAAATATTTATCATTAATGTATTATGCTGATAGTGAATGATGTACTTGTCAGATTAGCGGTGTTATAACAATAATAGTCACTTATGATTGTTTTCATTTGTTTTGTTGATAGTGAATGAAATGCGTTAATGTCAATCCACAAAATGATGTACAATCTACCAAATTCAACGTATCCTGAAGTTATTCATAATGTTGCCACATATGTAAAACACCTTATGAAGTCTTATGTCAAAACTTCTTTAAAGTCACGTGACCAACTACAACTACTGAAAACTACACTGTACTTTCGGCCACTGAGCCTTATATACTGAAAAAAAACATGTCTGTCTGTCTGTCTGTCTGTCTGAATTGATAGAAGCTGTCTAAAATAGCTAATAGATTTCTATTCAATTATAAGCTGCTAACATCCTTCATCTTTATATGCGCGCATAAAATATCCAGGGACTTGAGTTTATCGGTCTCCAACTATAGTCAAGTATAGTGGATTAAGTGGAGTAAAAAAAGAATATTACTATAATGTTATTAATCTAGTTTTTCCGTAATGGTCCAGTTACAGGTCCGAGGTCTGCTGCATTGGCCCGAGGCGAAGCTGGACTGGACCAATATGGAAAAACTTGATTAATGACGTTTTTATTAATTAACTTCTTTGTGATTTACTTGAACAACATTAGAGAGTTCATTTTCATCGAAATCAAAGTTATAAAAGAGATTGGTGAACTGTCATATATGTTGAAAGTTTTGAAGCGATAGCTGCGGACTCTCGCCATTTATGTGTATGCGCATGCTCAGACTTGTATTGGACCAGTCTGCTCGTATTGGCCCTGTTTTGCTCGTATTGGCCCATTTTTTCTGTATTGGCCCAGTTGTGGATTCGTATAGTGCAGGCCGTATAAAGTGCCATATCATTGATAGTTAATTAATAACCGTCAAAGTTTAGATTTGGTACTACAAACGAAGCCGTTTTTTCTCTCAACAGCTTCAATGTAACACACTTTTCAAAACATTTTACGTAATTTGTTAAATCCCCATCGTCACACATGCATGCGGTACGTGATGAAATTTAGCTATTGAGAAAAGAAATATATCATTCGGTAGAAAAATCTTTCGTCGAAAGTTTGATATGTTATTTACATGTTTCATATTATTTGTTTTTTAATCAATAAAGTTTATGTTTTGTTATTCGTTATCATCATAGTTCAGAAATTTAAAAAAAAAACAGTTTATAGGACGCCCCGCATTAAAATAAATTAGATAAATATTATTCGTTCAAATTGACGATATTTTTCACAATTCAAATTATATTTATTCTTTTCACACAAAGCATCTTTATTAAGTTATATTTTTTATTGACGGAAAAAATATAATGTAAATAAGCAGTTTGTTATTAACAAAAGTATTTCCACAAACAACGTTTCTTTGAAGACTTGTAGATTTTAAAATATGTTAGATTATTTACAACTAGAAAATATGTTCAAATAATTAGAAAATGATCAAATATTGAAAATGAAAATTGTCATTACAAGGTTCCACTAGAAAATCAAATATTTTTCTCTTATTGTATTTTGTTGAAAGATTAATACTGTACATGTTTGGGTGAGGTGAGGTGAGTTTGGGTAAGGTGAGGTGAGTTTGGGTGAGGTGAGGTGAGGTGAGGTGAGGTGAGGTGAGGTGAGGTGAGGTGAGGTGAGGTGAGGTGAGGTGAGGTGAGGTGAGGTGAGGTGAGTTTGGTTGAGGTGAGGTGAGTTTGGGTGAGGTGAGGTGAGTTTGGTTGAGGTGAGGTGAGTTTGGGTGAGGTGAGGTGAGTTTGGGTGAGGTGAGGTGAGGTGAGGTGAGGTGAGTTTGGTTGAGGTGAGGTGAGTTTGGGTGAGGTGAGGTGAGTTTGGTTGAGGTGAGGTGAGGTGAGGTGAGGTGAGTTTGGGTGAGGTGAGGTGAGTTTGGGTGAGGTGAGGTGAGTTTGGGTGAGGTGAGGTGAGTTTGGTTGAGGTGAGGTGAGTTTGGTTGAGGTGAGGTGAGTTTGGTTGAGGTGAGGTGAGTTTGGGTGAGGTGAGGTGAGTTTGGTTGAGGTGAGGTGAGGTGAGGTGAGGTGAGGTGAGTTTGGTTGAGGTGAGGTGAGTTTGGGTGAGGTGAGGTGAGGTGAGGTGAGGTGAGGTGAGTTTGGGTGAGGTGAGGTGAGTTTGGGTGAGGTGAGGTGAGGTGAGTTTGGGTGAGGTGAGGTGAGGTGAGTTTGGGTGAGGTGAGGTGAGTTTGGGTGAGGTGAGGTGAGGTGAGTTTGGGTGAGGTGAGGTGAGTTTGGGTGAGGTGAGGTGAGTTTGGGTGAGGTGAGGTGAGGTGAGTTTGGGTGAGGTGAGGTGAGGTGAGGTGAGGTGAGGTTTATCTCCGCTTTCGATTATATATCATGACTGCTAGTATTATTGCAGGGAGAAAGCCCGCAATGCTATCGTGGCTATGCATTGCGGTGAAACCTGCGAGCATCGGCTGGAACTAGCGAACCATGGGTGGTACTCACAGGAACCCGATATCGTAAATAAAATGTAGGTAAAATGTGGGTAAGAAAGACCCGTCCCGAGTATTTCATAGACGGGACGGGTCTTTCTTACCCACGTTTTACCTACATTTTGTTTACGATATCGGGTTCCTGCACATGTGGTGATACTATGTTGTATAGTTCTCTTCTGCAGACAAAGTATGGTATAGTATGGTATTATATAGTTCTTAAGGTGTCCAGGCATTTATATGTAAATTCAAAACTGACGAATAAGAACGCTACGTTTTTTTCACATTTCTTTTGATTTATCATATTTTATGGTATAAAGACCTTCTTAAACAATTTTCTAGATATAGCTTTCCAAATTCTTTGTGAATTTCACTATGATCTAGCATTATAAGCTAAAGTGTGCAAACATAGAAAATACTCCATCAGGAGAGCTTCGTGAACTCTTAGCCCTTGAGGGGGATTTTAAAGGGACAGCAGAACGTTTTAGGGGGAATATAAGGTAATTTCAGGAAAACGAAAATAAATGGTTCCAATTAAAAGACATTTTATTTCAACGAAATGAAACAGTAATGAATCAAATACATAAAGTAAGTTCAGTCATGCGATTCCTTTTTCTTACACAATATGAATTTAAGATGTTTACACAAGAATGGCTGTCAGTGGACTTTATGCGAATGTTTATAGTTGCTGTCTGACTATATATGATTTGTTTGTGTAATGAGATTTTTGACACTATCAAATGAAACATTTAGCATTATCGTACAATTATCAGGCAAAAGGTGAAAATATAAAATGTTCAAAAAACGTGTTACTGCCCCTTTAAAGTTGTCACTTGTCTCGTGTCCTGAATGAATTATATAACAAAATATATTTTTAATTGTCTGCAGTATAATTGACAACAAAACGTTCGTCTTAGGCTGACAGACAGACAGATGATTTATTAGCGTCTCACCTCAAATGATACCCCAAAAAATACAGCATTATAAACGAGCCACTCCGTTTTGGAGTTAAGAGAGACGATCGACATTAAAAGGCAAGCATGCTCTTTGCGAAAAAGACCAGGTTAACAAAAGAACACGTATATCTTCGTTGCGTAATAATTAATCAAGCCCCGAATCACTTCAATCAAAGCGCATGTTTTCATGACCTTTCGCCTCTAATTCAACATTGATTCATTAACACCTTTTCAGTGAAATTGACAATCCCCCTCACTAACTCCACGTGCAATCATTAACTCTTGTTCAAGGTCATGTCTTAATTCACAAGCCCGCGCACTAATTCCACGTGCAAAGTCATTAGCACGTGCAGATCGTGCTTTAAGTCCTCCAAAGATTGAACCCGACTTAGCCTTTGTTGCGCGTTCAGCTCCAACAAGCTCGCTAACAATAGCCACAGCCATCGACCCATAACACGAAAGCGTCGCATGGAAACAAAATGGCGGCAGGGTGTATTCAGTTAGCAGACGAGAATTGAGGTTCGGTTGGAATTACCCCTTTTTGAGGATATTTTTCGAAAAGAATTTGACTGGGATTTGAAGGCGGTGGACCTATACTTATGTTGTGGGACTGACAACTGTCAGTGTTTGTTTTTTATTTATTTATTTCGTCGTATCCAAGGAAAAGATGTCTTCCATTTACCCAAGCCTCATCTTCATCCTAACCCTACAGGTGTCAAAACTGGTAAGTTTATTTTCCCTTCAATCTATGTTTGCTTGTATAAGTTTGACGTCAAACCCATTTTTGTATCGTGTCAACGAACGAGACCAAAACGGAATTGATTCGTGTTATTGAAATATAACTGTCAATTATTAATGTGTTTGTCACATGTTTGAAAAGTCGATATCATTGAAATCTCAAATGATGTTATTTTCGAGTTTGGATTGAGAAAATGTGTGAAAGTTTGATGAAAATTCATCTCAATAAGAGTATGTGTTAATGATCTTGTATAATGGTTTCCTAATGCGTTAATGATCTTCAGGATTAGAGAGAGGAATATCTAATAATAATAATACTTTATTATCCCGAATATATAATATCCTCTGATAGACAGGTATATTTAACTGGTATATCAGTCTTTATTCGCAGTGAAAGAGGCACGGGCAATAATCTCTTAATGACATGATCTATATAAAATAACTTATATGATTATATAATGACTCATGATCATCACTGAAGTTGTTCATAGAAAAGGGCTTGACTACTTTGATTGGCATTCTAGAAGTTGGTGTGATCAACAAGGAAGATTATTTTATGGATAATCTATTTTTTGCTTCAAAGAATAAAGAAGTTGATTATCCATAAATGATCTTCTTTATTGAAGGGCTTTACTAGATTGATACTAGATCTAACACGTTTCAACTATGCGCGATGCCGCTATAACTAAAATGTCTATGCGAAGTGTTATTGTAATACATAAATTTGAATGATTTTAACGCCGCTGAAGTATCGCGAAAGCGAAGCTAAACCAAAATTCACTTATTTAATTATTTCACAGTCAGATGCTCACCGCTAATGGCTGCAATACTGTCCAAGCGGCGCTAATCAACAATTGACTTAATTAATTATTGTATACTTTTTAGTCAAAAGTCACTATGGGGACCATCTTCTCACGCAAAGCCTAAAACGCCAGTTTCCAAACTGTCATTTCATGCCTTGCTGCATACCCTTGAGTTTTCTGTGCTTGCTCTCTAGCCTGTATTTACGCCGCCAACGGCTGAAATGTTGCCCAAGCGGCGTAAAACACTCGCTCACTCTATCCTGTATACAGGGGCAATATAGCAGCACAGACAAGTAAAGGGTCTACAGCAAGGCCTAAAATGACATTTAGGAAACTGGCGTTTTAGGCTTTTAATAGGAAGACGTACAAAAATCCGGGATGCGCCACTGAAGTAACAATACGCGACGGCCTACAAACATTCGTATTATATACTATAAGAGGCAACGATTGACTACCAGATTCTATCGCTGTGTAAAGTATATACTCCTTTAGTACGTTGTCTCTAGTGCGGTGAACTCGCTTTGAATGCTCAACTGTAGTTTGACCCGTCCCTGTAGGCTGTAAGCCAGACCCTAACATGAGATAACAGCATAAAGGGACAGTCCTGTTGGGTGTTTGTGGAAACGAAATTCAAGAAGACGCAGTGATGCATTCTATTCCTTGTCAAATTATTAAATCTAGAACAACTAGAATGCTACCCCCACTAACATTTATGAAAATAAGTGTGAAATAATCATGTTATATCAAATGGAAGTAAAAACAGGAAAGTACTCTTGAATTGTGTTTCCACAATAAATACCCAGATATGATTGTCCCTTTAAGCAAGTCTATAAGAAGAGCTCAATTTTATGAAGAAAAATTAGTCTCCATTCATTTTAGTTTAGTTCATTTTTTTTCAAATTCTAGATATTGTATCAATTCATTTCAGAGTGTTAGAATACCTTACAAACCGAATGGACCTGTGTGTCTTTACGATGCTCAACAACGAATGTCGTCTTTAACAAATCTAGTTTAGCGACAAAATAATTTGTTTAGCAGGGGTGGATGTTGATCATTTTTGCCAATTTTACATCTCCCAAAAACAATTTATCATGATACAGTAACTATGTTGTATTTTATGAAACGTACGGTTTAAATTATAACTAGGTAATATATGGATACAAGTTCCCTTGTGTATACAACCTCTACTGAAAATGTAGAAACATTTATTTTGGTTCTATATTTTATGTAAAATAGAAAATCATATATGCACATATCTGAATAAATTATTAAGTACAAATTTAATTATCAATTAGTAAAGGACGTATCTGAATAATTATTCAGTAAAAATGAACTATTCAAACTTCCCATAATAACATCTTACATGAACTGTATAATTTTCATATATTTATAATCATTATTATGTCAAACCATTGCAATTCAATGCTTTATATATCTTATATATAACACATAATAACAAATAAAACAGCGTGATTTAAATTTGTTAACCACATATCTGAATAAATTATTAAGTACAAATTAATTATTCAAACTTCCAATAATATTATCTTACATAAACTGTATACTTTTCATATACTCATAATCATTATTATATCAAACAATTGCAAGTCAATGCTTTATATATTAATATATATAACACACAATAACAAATAAACAGCGTGGTTTAAATGTGTTAACCACATATCTGAATAATATTATTCAGTACAAATGATTATTTAAACTTCCTATAATAATATCTTACATAAACTGAATAAGGTTCATATATTCATGTTCATTATTATTTCATGATCAGGCCGAGGAGTTCACCAAGTTACGTATTCCATCGATCAGTTAATTATTACCTTCGTTGCTATTTATTGTATAGGGTTACTAACCAGGATGTATACATGTTGCTATGGTAACGCATTGTCTACCCGGTATACAATGGTGTATATTCTGCAATCCCTCGCTTTATATCGAAACATCTGGAGCTGAACAAATTACCAGTATATAATGTAAACGGAGTGTGTTAGTTTGCTGTGGATTTTAGTTTGTGGTATAACGTTGTGTATTTGTCATTTGATCTTCTGTTAATGGTCTGTGTTTAATAGAGCATGCGATTTCCGCCTGTGTGTATGTTATCCAAGCTTTGAAGTTAGAAGTTAAATAGGTATCGATTTATACCTAGATAAAACATTGGTGAACAATATTGATGCAAGAACTTTCAGGCATTGATCACTCACACCATTTAATTTGAGACATGATTTTTTATTCATTATGACATTTAAACATTTTAGAAGATTAAGATATATTCACTGTAGTCGTTGGATTCAGGTTAGCAGTTTAGACAATATTATACATGTTTTTATATGTACTTTTTAGTACTATATTTTACGTTTTAATGGGTAAAAGTTTAGCGCATTTATTTACATTTTATTGTATGTACAGATGTGTGACAACGGAATAAACTATTTCTTCTTCTTCATGATCATACTTGACCTTTGTCACACGCAATACATAAGCTAAGAAATTCAGATAACTCACACGATTTAATGGAGACATTATGAGCATTTTAACATTTTAGATGATAAAGATGTACTTTACTGTAGTCGTTGGATTCAACATGACAAGTTTAGACAATGTTATACATGATATTTTATACCGAGGGATATCATTAGTGGACTTTGTCACACGCAATACATAAGCTAAGAAATTCAGATTACTGACACGATTTAATGGAGACACGATTATTTATTCATTATGAGCATTTAAACATTTTAGATGATCAAAATCTACTTAACTTTAGTCACTCGATTTAACTTGACAAGTTTAGAGAATATTATACATGATACAAAGGGATATGATACGCGGCCTTTATATACGAGGCCAGTGTTAAGAAAAGGAGAATGTTTCATTGAACAACGTATAAATGTGTGTCGCTATCCTGTTTAATATTGTGCGTACTTGTCACGTTGAAGCGCTTTGAATTATCTCACACTTGCATGTTCATTTAACATTTTTTTTTTAAATTTGTGACTTGGGTCTCATCATGTGCTATTTCCCTGGGCCAGGCAATTCATCCACATTGCTCTCAGTCCACCAAGCTGTTAAAATGGGTACCTGGAAATTGAATGTATTGACCTACGTGGTCGTGATTAGCGCTTAGTAGCAGCTGTGAAAGTACGTTCCTTCGGGGTAATAATGTAGTGTTTTGAGCATGTCTTAGGACGTGGAAAAGGCGCAATATAAGTATGCACATTATTATTATCTTTGGTATTATCCTATAAGTATCCGTTAGCGTGTTAAGTACCTTTCGTAACACAGATTATCAAGACTTAATGGGAGGATCAACCAAGAATCCGGCAAGACTTCAGTAATAAAAATAGTTTTGGTCTAGTATGCATTCATGCATAAATCCTACATAAAATGTTATTCGTTAGAGTAAGGTATCTACTATTTCTTCGTCTTTACCATTTAACATTCATCACTATGCAGTGTTGTTCCTAGAGGGGGTCCTGGGGACATTTGCCCACCTATTTAGTTTTGGTCTCCCTTTAAATATTTAAATGTACCATTGTCACTGTGTATAACCGTACACCGGAACTAGCGAGGTGTACGGCGGAGAATTGTTGCTAGCGAGGAGCGTGATCGCAAACGGGATCACTTAAAAGCAATCTTCGCCGGTTCATCAACTTTTTCTATGACATAACTATTTAATGTCATATCCTGTTCATAGTCAGAGATAGCAAATATGTTACTAACAACAGCATTACTCGCAACTGTCATTGTTACTGTCCCTTGGATACTGAATGACAAGCACATACATTTTACTAAGTATGTGTGCTAAAATTACCACATGATGTTGATAAGTTGAAAGTTATGAAGTAAAATATTACCTAACTTTCGATTTCGGCTCCTCGCTAGCAACATTTCTCCGCCGTACACCTCGCTAGTTCCGGTGTACGGTTATACACAGTGATTGTAAAGGGTCCCTACTGCTCATAATATGTCATAATGATCGCTTCGGTTGATTCAGATTCAGATTCAGTTTATTCAGTATTTCGGGCCAGAAGGCCTATAGTACAAGTACAGAGGCAGATAATATTTTATATCACGTGGTAACAACATTTCGACAATAGAAGACATGTTTTAAATACACTGCTATTGCTTTGATAACATCAATATTTTTGGAATTTAAAAAACTGGACAATATTTGTTTATCTCTTACAGGTAAAGATACAAATGCTAAGTATTTATTGCGAAGATGAGAATATTTTGTGCATTCAAATAATACATGAAATTCGTCTTCAATGTTACCAGAATTACTATTTTTACATATATATTCACAGAGATAACTAGGCACGTCCTTATTTCTTTAAAGTCATGAAAACCAATTCGAAATTTACACAATAACCGAATTAATGCCTTATCTTCCAAATGCAAAATATAAAACTCTGGCACCAGTAAAGATTTATGCGTTGAATAGCAATTAAGACATTTAGAATTCTGTATGGACATAGACGAGTCTTGTAAAGACATATCTTGGAGACGTTGCTTAAAAACTGATAAAAATATTCCCAACTTCTGGGAAGATCCAAACATAAGAAAATCCTGACACAAAAAGTATTTCCCTAACCTCTTAAGGCCCAATTTCTCTTCCTCATATCATCCTGCAAATATGAGAAAAGATAACTTTGTCTAGGGTACCTATAGTAATTTTCAACAACTTTAGCCAATATCTAACAACTCTTAATCTACAAGCAACATATAAATTACAACGGCCAACTTCTCCGAGAACAGCTTTATTTGAAGCATACTTTCCCAAATTCAGAAAACGTTTAAAAAATGTTGCATGTACTTTTTCAATGCAATGAAAATATTTAATCCCCCAAATTTCCGACCCATATAAAAGAATTGGCAAGATCTTACAGTCAAAAATGGTACATGCTGTTTTTAATGAAATGAAAGAATTCTTTTTGAATAAATGTTGGACTGATTGTGTGGCCTTTAAGGCTTGAGTAGCTAAACTTTTACAAGCAGTTGACCAATTTAATCGAGATGAAAATATTAATCCTAAATATTTATAATACGTTACACATTTAACTTTGATATCACCATAGTACCATACTTCATTTCTTTTTAACACACCTCCATTTCTAAATACAATAATATTTGTTTTCTCAATATTCACACTCAAACCCCAAGTTATGCAAAACTGGTGTAAAACATTAAGTTGTTGTTGTAGACCAATAATTGTATACGAAAACATGTTAACATCGTCAGCAAATAATAGCATCATTATATCATCAATATATTGACAGAAAAACATCGTATTTACATGATTTACAGATTTCTGAGGCAAACTCATTTATGAAAAATATAAATAACATCGGGCTTAAAATGCAGCCTTGGCGCACACCATAACTTGTTTGGAACATATCAGTTTTAGACTTATTAACTTTCACACATGATTTCACAGATGAATACATATTATGAATAAGGTTCAGTTGAACACCTAGGAACAACAATGCTATGATAAAAACAATCGTCATGGAGTAGTAGAACTCACTGTAGTGCATATTGTCATTTTATAGTGCGCAGTCTCGCTTGGATGCTAAATCCATGTTAATTCCCTGACTAATTTGGGGTTTGTCGCATCGAAGCTTCTAGTTATGAAATATAAACAATATATCTAAGAACAAGACAGTTTTTATAGTAATATCTCAATTTGCTTCTAAAGACGCACGTATCTATTTGATATAAAATATTATGGATATTTCAAAATATTAAGGGGTGGGATAGCGCAGTGGTAAGCGCGTTCGGCTTCGGATCAGGAGGTCCGTGGTTCGAATCCCGCCAGGGGCTTGGCAACTTTGTCTGCAGGAGACAAGTGTTCTACAAGCAGTCAGGTTTGGGCATTCAGTTTGGGAATTTCAGCACAGTACCACCCACGATTGCTAGTTCCAGCCGATGATGGCAGGTTTCACTGCAATACATAGCCTCAATAGTGCTGTGGGCTTTCTCCCTGCAATAATATTAGCAGCCGTGAAATAAGTGAAATACTCTTGAAAGCGGCGATAAATCCCACCTCACCTTACCTTTAAAAATATTGAAATTATTAAATGAATAAAACTACAATCCTAAATTGTTTTGTCAAGTTTACAAGATTTTACATTAAATTACACAGCAAGCCACCCGAAATCATGTTGGAGCTTTTATATGCTCAACCAATATTTATATTATAGATATTTAGTTGGAAGCATAACTTATCGGGAAAATGAGATAAGAACACATGTGGCCGGTCATGAAATACGTAAAGATTAGTGTAAGTACTATTTGAGGAGTCGTTATATAATTGATATGTCTTCTTCGAAGCTTTGTAATGTTCACAGCAGGTTGTTAGCCAAAGTGAAATGGCTTCCTCCAAACCTTATAGTCAAAGTCATTAAAGGCACGTTATTTTGATGATCTTATATTCTAAATTTTCACTGATAATTGTAAGTTAATGCTAAATGTATTATTTTGACAGTATCCAAAAGCTCATTACACAAACCAAACATCAATATTTAGAGGACGAAGTATGAAGATTCACATAACATCCATTGGCGGCCATTTTTTGTGAAAACCTTTAATTCATTTTGTGTAAGAAAAAGGAATCGCATGGCTAAACTTTACGATATATATTTGAATAATTACTGCTGCATTTAGTTTAAATACATTGTCTTTCAATTGTAACCATTTATTTTCATTTACCTGGCATCACCTTATATTACCCCTAAAAACGTGCTACTGCCCCTATTTTACACACTAGCTCAACGTTATATCAATTCATTTTCAACATGGCATCAGTTTTGATAATGCTGAAATGCATATCTTTATTATATATAATGAGAAGGTGAAACATTGACTCTAATTGGAGAAACAATGTCCATTTCAAGTAGTTGACTTTGGCATGAGCCTCTCGTGCTGCACGTGCAATCCGTGCCAGGCCGTACACGCTATCCCAAAAGATTGATATGAAAACAGATTGCAAAAACACTTGATTCAATGTGCAAATAAATATATGGTACCAAAGAATGTTTTATTATTTTCAATACATCAAGAATCTTTCACGGCAAGGTTTATTCTCAGAGTAACTGTGGAATTTAATCATGAAAAACATCCTGTATTTTCAACTGGCTGTCCTATCTAGAGGTCAGTCAATGGGCTTGAATTCAAGAGGTCATGGGTTCGAACTCATTTTGGAGTGCAAAATTTGTAAATGTCTTGTAATGGTAAATTGCAATTTTAGTGAGCGATTTTGATTTTTAAAGCAAATCAAACGAATATATCATCGTTTCGCTATCAGGTGTTCGACGCAATACCGGGTGTTCATCATGAACACCTATTTGTCTGGTGAACACCTCAGCACGTGCATTTCAGAGACAATATGAGTTGGTATGAAAAATGAAAACTCGAACAAAACAAAGGAGATAGTGTGTAAAAATGCACATGCATTCGAAGATCAGTCTAAGTAAACCTAGCCTCAAAATTACCCGTATCACTCCGATATTGAGTCTAGAAAGGTCTAGTGGAGGGCCGCGTCAGCCCACGTATCTTACCCAGTCGCAATAGTCTGCCTTCGCACGTATAACGTTGGAGGCTCATAGGTCGCAGAAAGGTCGACTGACGCGATCCTCTACTAGACCTTTCTAGACTCAATATCTGAGTGAAACGGGTAATATTGAGGCTAGGTTTACTTAGACTGATTCGAAGATATGCCGATTTTCAAATGATTGAGTAAAGTATGGCCTTTTCTATTTCAACCTCGTAAATGAAATCAATTGAAACATGAATATCTAATTTCACCAATAATTCCAGAAATGTTGAATGCTACTTGAGGCTTGTAAACCAGTTTCAACCCGAACATTAAATCATTTAAAGTTATTCAGTCAAATAAGTTTAATAAAAAAATAAGTTCGATGCAGTTTGAGAGCGACTTGTATTTCACCCTCATTAATCCATTCTCTGAAAGCTCTTTATGTAAGCAAACTCACAACGCATCGCCTTTAAAGGGGCAGTAGCACGTTTTTTGATAATTTTATATTTTAAAATTTTCACTGATAATTGTAAGTTAATGTTAAATGTATTATTTTGACAGTGTCAAAAATCTCATTACACAAGTCAATCATTCATAGTCAGAGGACAAAGTATGAAGATTCACATAAAATCCATTGGCGGCCATTTTGTGTTAACACCTTTAATTCATTTTGTGTAAGAAAAAGGAATCGCATGGCTCAACTGAACGTTACATATTTGATATATTACTGCTCCATATAGTTTAGATACATTGTCTTTCAGTTGGAACCATTAATTTTCATTTTCCTGACATCACCTTATATTCCCCCTAAAAACGTGCTACTGCCCCTTTAATGTTGTTCCAACCAAAGTATTTCTACCTTTGTTTTGACGATACTAACGGTTGTTGTAGGCAAAGGAACGGGATTTTTACCTTGTAGCGTTGATCTTGTATGAAGGGCGAATTTATTTGCTTACAACCGAAAGTGCAGTTTGCAAAGTGATTTCAAACTTCTCTGTAAGTACGTTGCCATTTGCTAATAAAATAAGGGTATTAAGGTTGGAGAGGAAATTTTTCAAACACGGTTACAACGAACTCCAAGGGACCAAAGAATTTAGTTCGCTATATCCGGTGTTCGCTATACACATACACTTTTAATGATATTATATAGTGACGGGACTTGAAAATTGGTTCTTTATATCCGATTGTTCGCTATCCGTGTTCTACTGTATATGTATGCTGCAATTTGCTCATAAAATAAGCAATAAGCAAAACATAAAATAAGGGTATTGATGTATGCGAAGTAATTTTTAAACTGCTGCGCGTAGTTATTTGCTTATGAAATAAGACAGACAGACAGACAGACAGAATATTTTATTTGAGTCTCACTCGTTGTACATTAAAAATATATAAAATATATAAAATATACACAACGACCAATCGCTCAGCGACTTATGAGAGACTATTTGCATACAAAAGTAATCAATACAATTAAAACAATGTTAAAACAGGACAATAAAGATACAGCAAATAGAGCTAATATATACATAAATCATTCATATAAAATATCACGTCTTTTAACTAAAATGTCATGGCAGGTTTTGGCAGTGCTAACAGTTACTTCGGGGGATGTAAAAACAAAAACAAGCATCTCGCAAAAAGACATGTTGTAAAAAAATTTATTGATACGAGAGCATTTATAAAACAAATTCTCACGTTGACTTGTAAAAATTGGGCATTGGAATAAAACATGTATTTCGTCCTCTATCGTGTTGGAACAATTAAAACAAAATCTTTGATAGTGTGGGATATTTTCATAACGGCCAGTTTCTAATCGGATCGGAGCCACTCCACATCGAAACTTAGCTAAGGGTAATAATTTCGGAGAAGTACTTGCTGCATGTTGTTATTTGCTTATGAATAAGGTTTACAAACAGGACTAGAAGTTCTTTCCAGCTGGTTATGATCGATGGGGGCCGGGTCGTGTCACGTCTCCCACAACTTTCGGTAGCTGGGTCACAGTGAGTGAGAGTGAAATATGAAACCGTACAAACATGCTTGTTTAAACAATATGAGCTAAGGCTTAGAAAAACTCACTTGGGAACTTAATATGTCTTCGTTCAGACGTGTTTCGAGGCGTATCCAGTACCATGCGTTGAATGCGTTCTATGGCTACATATTTTTAAACGTGTCTCCTGTCTGTTTTAGCATATGTCTTCGTCCAGGCGTCTATTGGAGGCATATTATTAAGTTTTATTACCCATACGGTTGACAATAAGTGGTGGCATATTTTCAATATGAGCACTAGTGCACACATATCACTCGAGCTAAAGCTCTCGGGCTTATATTGGGGTCTCGGGCTGATACAGAAGGTGATATGAAAATACCCATATAATACTATCTATTAATTTCCCATACGGTTGAAAATAAATGGTGACATATTTTCAATATGAGCACTAGTGCACATATCACTTTTGCCTAGCAACGATTGTTGAAGGGCGAGTTCCCGTATTTTTTGCCTGTGACGTCATAACATCATTGTTCGTGACGTCATTGTAGCCGGCCGTCGCAAGGGAAGCGGCCCGTTTCTTGGATATTTCTAAGCTGGTAAAATTGAATAGAAACAGTAATAAAGGAATTATTACCCTCGGAAGTATGTCATATGACTTTTACGAAACTCGTGCAAATTTGTGTCTTGAAATATGTTGTTCAGTGTCCGCCCGTCCGTAATAACAGCTTTTCTCAGAAACTATATGAGATAGGATTACCAAATTTGCTGTTTATCTTACCTTACAGTAAAATAATCGTTTTTGATTGGCTGACGATCGACTCGTTTTATCTTATGTACCCAAGGAACACTCACCTCTCACGGTGTACAAATTTCATGTACCCCGCTGTTATAGCAACAGCTCCTTTCCGAGAAGCGGTGTCGCATAGCACTAACATGATGTTACCAAATGACGCACGCGGTGTGCAGAGTTTACATAAGTACCAGTATCTTGATGAAAGTCGAAAATAAGATTTATGCAATTATATACATCAGTTTCGGCTCATGTAGGAAAATGTTGGGAGCTTTGATAAAACTTAGGCGGAGGATGTTGTTGACTCTCTTCTCGTTGTTATTGATATAAACATACTTTTTTTGCTTAAATATTTATAAATAATTTGTTTTTGCAATCCTCAATTCCAAAAAAAAATTGTTTTTAAGTTGTTTTTTGTATCTTAAATATACATGATGTCAGTTTGGGATATATAAATGCTAAAAACTCTTGGTATATACATCCGTTATCAGAAGAAAAAAAACTGATTGTTATTAATATATTAAACATGTTTGTTTTGTCAGGATTGTACGGAATTCGGCTTTAATATCCGTGTATTTTTTAAAAGGTTTGACCTTGTAGTGGAGTTGGCGTTAAAAACATATTTGCTGTCAATGAAATTCATACTGAATGAAAACAGATTTAACAATATCCCAAAAAGGTACTCATTCATTGAAAAATATATTATAGAATTTATAACAATGGTGATTGTTCTTTTCTATTTTCTATTCACAAATATAGCAGTTTTGTTTCAGGGGGTCCCCCCCTTTTGAAAACCAGTTATAGATTCAAGTCACTAAAAATAACAATCTCACAATTCTACGTCTTCAAATTCTACATCCGAACCCGATACACCCCCCCCCCCCCCCCCCCCCCCCCCAAGGAAAATGAAATGTAATGGCTCTAACTGAAAGACAATGCATTTAACCTAAATGGAGCAGTAATAATTCAAATATATAATGAAAAATTTAGCCATGAGATTTTTGACACTATCAAAGTAATACATTTAGCATTAATGTTCAATTATCAATGAAAAATTTAAATTATAAAATTTTCAAAAAGACTTGCTACTGCCCCTTTAACCTGTATGCAAAAATGCACGACGCTATGTGATGTAAGTTCTCTTTCAATCATTCCGCTTGTGCCTAAAACGCAAAAGAATCATTAAGCAGGAAGATATATAAATTATTCAGCACAAAGCTCGTCTATTGTTACATGGAGACGGTGTTTTGAGGGTTGATGTTGTCAAAACAAACATTTCTCAAATGATTCAAATAAAATTTTAAAAAGTTATGACAAGGGTCAGACAAAAGCAATCCTCTTATGGTAAAATGTTGTTGTATACAAGGGCAAGACTAAATCAATCTTGTTTGGTAAAATGTTAATGTCAGTAAAATAAGAACATGGAGTTCTTTCTGTATGTGACTGAACAGTTTTTTCATTACAATGACATTTATCGGATTTGACTTTGTGTGAATACCGACAAAGGTAATTTATGCTTTATGTTAATGGACAGTTATTTCTTCCGTTGTTATTTGATTTCAACGTTGTGTAAATATATACCAAGGAATGTTATGTTTAATGAATATGGATATTCTTATATTCAATTTCAATGAATCTACTGTATGCATCGATTTATGAGTAAGATAAAGCACTTTCCAAATGACTATTATTTGTAACCTTAAAAACGTTTTCAGAAATATGTACTTACTTTGGTTTCAATCTTATACTTCTCTACTGCAAATGTTTCAAGGAAGCGAATACATGTAATTAATTTACATATCATTCATGGGCGGGATAACGCAGTGGATAGCGCGTTCACCTTCTGTTCAAGAGGTCCGTGGTTCGAATCCCGCCAGGGGCTCGGCAACTTTGTCTGCAGTAGAGAACTATTCTACCGCAGTAAGCTTTGAGTGCAATGTTACACTGAATTTCAGCGCAGTACCACCCATGGTCCGCAAGTTCCAGTCGATGCCCTCAGGTTTCACTGATATACATAGCCACAATAGTGTTGCGGGCATTCTTCCTCTTTATAATACTATAGCAGCCGCGATATAAGTGAAATACTCTTGAAAGCGGCGATAAACCCGAAATCACCTCCCCTAACCGCTAGTTCCAGTCGATGCTCTTAGGTTTCACTGAAATACAAAGCCACAATGGTGTTGCGGGCATTCTTACCCGTTATGATACTAGCTACTGTGATATATAGAGGATACTAAACGACCTTCCATTTAAAACTATTTTTATTAAACGAGTTAATGATTTTGTATAAAACGAGCGAAAGCGAGTTTGATACCAAATCATTCACGAGTTTGCAAACTTTCCGAAAATGTGCTGAAACTAACAGTTCCGCGACTCGGCACCCATTGTAACGAAGCGCTTAAATTGTGACGTCACAACAGCTCACTTCTGTGACGTCATACTTGCATTGTATCTGCTGTATCTTACACGGGCGTGTAATAAAAGTGAAATACTCTTGAAAGTGACGTTAAACCTCATATTAATTCACCTCACCTCTTTCAAAGAATAACCATGACAGTAAGGTGAGGTGATATGGGGTTGATCGCTGCTTTAAAGAGTATTTCACCTTTTTAGCGCATCAGGATTGAAAGTCCAGATGGGCTTATGGCATGGCCCGTCGTCCGGCGTCCGTCCGTCGTCCGTCCGTCCGTCGTCCGTCGTCCGTCCGTCCGTCGTCCGTCCGTAATTTTTTGACACTTTCGACTTCTCCTCATGAACCATACACATTAGAGAGCTGACCAAATAGGGTCACAGGGGTCACAACCTTAAAAACCTATTTTCATCTTCTTCTCCAGTTCTAAAAAGACTAGAGAGTTGAAAGTGATATGTGCAGACTCCTTGTACAATAAGGATTCTAATTTGTAACTTTGGTGAACCTGTGACCCCAAATAGGGTCACAGGGGTCACAACCTTAAAAACCTATTTTCATCTTCTTCTCCAGTACTAAAAGGACTATAGAGTTGAAAATTATATGTGCAGACTCCTTGGCCAATCAGGATTCTTAATTGTAGATTTCGTGACCCCATGACCCCAAATAGGGTCACAGGGGTCACAACCTTAAAAACCAATTCTCATCTTCTTCTCCAGTTCCAAAAGGTCTAGAGAGTTAATATTGATATGTGCAGACTCCTTGGACAATGGGGATTCTAAATTGTAGATTTCGTGACCCCATGACCCCAAATAGGGTCACAGGGGTCACAACCTTAACAACTTATTTTCATCATCATCTTTAGCTCCTAAAGGTCTATTGAGCTGAAAGACTCCTTGGCCAATTGGGATTCTAAAATGTAGGGTCACAGGGGTCACAATCTTAAAACCCTATTTTTCTCCATTAGATGACAGTCTATGGCAAATCTATTTCTCCTTGGATATTTTAGTGTGGACTTCTTTCACTGTCTGATATTGGCAATCTAGAAAGTGTTGAATAATAATACATTTGTTTTGTAATTTTTTTATAGGTTTTCTTGCAATAGGTAACATCAGTTTCATTTTTAGCTCATCTTGCCTGTATAAAGCAAACTTGATATGATGCCTGATGAGCTACAGAGCCAATGGCTCTATTTTTATTGTCTTATCCTCACTTGAATTAAACCATAAACATGAACGTGAATCCTGTGCAAAGAGATTCGTTCAGGATAACTTTAATATAATAGCACATGTTTTACAAATGAAATTAATTTGCTGCGCATCATTTTAAATTAATTTTGTTCTCGCACATACATAAGATAAGATAAGATTAGATAAAATATGATAATGCTTTATTACCCGAAAGGGAATTTTGTGTACATCAGGGTTAAGAACATGAAGACAACATTTAAGACATGAGTAACAACAGTGATATTCTATACATTATAGAAATATACTGGTAAAAGTTGTAGATGGTAGATATGATTAAAGAAATACAGTTTAATGCTTGTTTAAAAATGAAATACTAACAGGTATAAAAGAGTTTTTACTTCTATTAGATTTGACATTCGGTAAAAGATACCTGCGGCCAGACGGTAAAAGCTGATAACAAGCTGGATATAAAACATGTGTTGGATCTTGTAAAATTCTAAAAGAAAGATTTAAAACGGATGACATGTACAGAGTGTCTAAACTATCAAATTCACAACAAGCAATTTTTCCTGATACAATTAACAATCCTTTTTAAATTGTTCTTATTTTGGAGTGACAGGGGTCCATACCAGCATTGCATACAGAATGTTAAAATTGATTGAATACATGATTTGTAGAACAAAGACATCAGCGTGGAATCGATGTGGAATGATCGTAGCTTTCGCAGGAAATAGACGAGACTGGCATTTCTTGTAGACTGCGTTGGTATTTTGAGTAAAAGTCAGGTATAAAAGTTGACTGCACTGAAACTTTAAAAAAAAATTATTTCAAGGGTTTTTATATTGTTTTATTGTGTGTCTTATAGGCCTATGTATCAGGGTGTGACACCTTTGTAATAAAATAAATTTCTTATTCTTTCTTTTTCTTATACTCTTCAACAACCTCCACTGCTTGTCCATCAATGATGACCGGTGTTATGACAGATTTCTTCCTACTATATGTATATTACCAGTCAAGTGGAACGACAACGACAGGTTATGGGAACAATCAAGCAGTACAATGCATTACGGTTTATAGTATGTTAAGATGACACGGTTCAGTGAACCCAACATTTGTCCTATTGTGAGGCCATGTGAACGAGGCGAACAATGCAATCTGACATAAGCTATCAAATGGCTTGGATTTTTGTAAAAAAATATAGACTTTTCAACTTCGCAAATAATTAGGTCTTCAAGACAAAGTCTGGAAGACCTATTGTTTTTTTCACTTATTCTTCAAGTTTTTGTTTTTTTTTAATTAAGGGGATTCAGCCATTCAGGCTGAATCCTTATTGTTATTGGCGTGTTTTATTATTATTTTTATTCCACGAAACTTTTGCTTCGTTTTTAGCCAAAACGGCACAAGCAAATGATACCAAATTTTACAGACTTGTAGACCTTACCCTGGAATCGCCAAGTTAAGCTTTTGGGCCAAATCGGCTCAGTCATTTTTCGCCTATGTAGGCGTAAAGTTTAAAATTTTAACATGGGATTTTTTTTAAAAATGCACTTAGAGACCTGAATTTTTTTTTAAAAGATGCGCAATAAAAAATAATGGAAAAAAACAAATCATGGCAAATTCGTAGGTCACGTGGTTTGGCCGCCATCTTGCTTTTAGTGCATTTTCGACCGTTTCCGACCCCACCCACCTTTGACAATCTTCTCCTCTGAAGATACTTGCACTAGAGAGCTGAAATTCATACTGAATGTAGCTGAAGTATTGTAGATTTGAATTTAATGATTTAAAAGACCTAACCTTAATACTTTTTGTGCTGTGACCTTTCAAAGTTTACCAAAATCTCAAAATCGCAAACTTCAAGGGCAGATAACTCAAAGACCAGACCATAGAACTTAATGATTTTTGCATGAGAGTTAGACATGAGCAAGATCTTCAAGATAAAATGATAAAATCGCTCGCGAACAGTCATTTCCGGTCACGAGGAAGGGTCAAACTTTGCATTTTTGAAAACCGGTGTTTTGATGGCTATGTTTGAAAAATCCTTGTTAACCAACGACACATGATTAATACTTGTTCTATATATCATATGAAAGCCAAAACAAGATACAATCTGTGATAAATCTCATTAAAATTAGATTGAACATTAACATTGAATTTGGAGCATTTAACTGTGGTCAATCTTACTTTCGTTTTGAATGATTCTGATATAACAGTGATTGAATTTTTTAGTTCATTGGCAATAAAACACTAGGAAATGTTTTGTTTATCACCAGGCAGCAACAAGACTGTATAACCTGAGATGATTCATGTTTGCAGTCATGATAAATTTTCTGTAAAGGCTTAAACGTTGAATATCAAGTGAAATTTGGTTATTTTGATAATGTATTAGTTACTGTTTACCTCTTAGACAAAAAGTCATGTGAAGGTCAAGCGCTGTGTGAAGGTCAAACAGGAAGTCTTGAAGACCTAAGTACTGCCGCGGCAGTCCTAGTTATATATGTTATTATCATATTTCGATATTTTTAAAGGGGCAGTAGCACGTTTTTTGAAAATTTTATTTTTAGCTCATCAGGACTGTAAGTCCAGATGGGCTTATGGCATGGCCCGTCGTCCGGCGTCCGTCCGTCGTCCTCCGTCCGTCCGTCCGTCCGTAAACTTTTGACACTTTCGACTTCTCCTCATGAATTAACACATTAGAGAGCTGAAATTTTGTGTACAGGTACCTTAGCATATGGAGATTCTAATTTGTAACTTTGGTGACCCTGTGACCCCATATAGGGTCACAGGGGTCACAACTTTAAAAACCTATTTTCATCTTCTTCTCCAGTTCCAGAAGGACTAGAGAGTTAAAAATGATATGTGCAGACTCCATGGCCAATGGGGATTCTAATTTGTAACTTTGGTGACTCTGTGACCCCATATAGGGTCACAGGGGTCACAACCTTAAAAATCTATTTTCATCTTCTTCTCCAGTTCTAAAAGGACTAGACATTTAAAAATGATATGTGCAGACTCCTTGGCCAATGGGGATTCTAAATTGTAGATTTCGTGACCCCATGACCCAAAATAGGGTCACAGGGGTCACAACCTTAAAAACCTATTTTCATCTTCTTCTCCAGTTCTAAAAGGACTAGAGAGTTAAAAATGATATGTGCAGACTCCTTGGCCAATGGGGATTCTAAATTGTAGATTTCGTGACCCCATGACCCCAAATAGGGTCACATGGGTCACAACCTTAAAAACGTATTTTCATCTTCTTCTCCAGTTCTAAAAGGACTAGAGAGTTGAAAGTGATATGTGCAGACTCCTTGGCCAATGGGGATTCTAAATTGTAGATTTCGTGACCCCATGACCCCATATAGGGTCACAGGGGTCACAACCTTAAAAACCTATTTTCATCTTCTTCTCCAGTTCTAAAAGGACTAGAGAGTTAAAAATGATATGTGCAGACTCCTTGGCCAATGGGGATTCTAAATTGTAGATTTCGTGACCCCATGACCCCAAATAGGGTCACATGGGTCACAACCTTAAAAACCTATTTTCATCTTCTTCTCCAGTTCTAAAAGGACTAGAGAGTTGAAAGTGATATGTGCAGACTCCTTGGCCAATGGGGATTCTTAATTGTAGATTTCGTGACCCCATGACCCCAAATAGGGTCACAGGGGTCACAACCTTAAAAACCAATTCTCATCTTCTTCTCCAGTTCCAAAAGGAGTAGATAGTTAATATTGATGTGTGCAGACTCCTTGGACAATGGGGATTTTAATTTGTAACTTTGTTGACCCTGTGACCCCAAATAGGGTCACAGGGGTCACAACCTTAAAAAACTATTTTCATCTTCTTCTCAAGTTCCAAAAGGTCTAGAGAGCTGAAATTATATGTGCAGACTCCTTGGCCAATGGGGATTCTAAATTGTAGATTTCGTGACCCCATGACCCCAAATAGGGTCACAGGGGTCACAATCAAAAAAACCTATTTTTCTCCATTAGATGACAGTCTTTATATCTCCTTAAATATTTTAGTGTGGACTTCTTTCGCTGTCTGATATTGGCGATCTAGAAAATCTTGAATAAAAATATATCATTTGGGCAAGGAAATTTATTCCGAAATCGTTACATTTGTTTCGTAATTTTTTTATAGGTTTTCTTGCAATAGGTAACATCAGTTTCATTTTTAGCTCATATGGCCTGTATAAAGCAAACTTGATATGATGCCTGATGAGCTACAGAGCCAATGGCTCTTTTTTTTCAATTTTTCACTGATAATTGTACGTTATTTTTTTATAGTGTCAAAAATCTCATTACACAAACCAATCATCCATAATCAGAGAACAAATAATGGAATCACATAGAGTCCATTGGCAGCCATTTTTGTGTGATCACCTTTAATTCGTTTTGTGTAAGAAAAAGGAACGCATGGCTAAACTGCACATTATGTGTTTGATTTATTATTTCTTCATTTGGTTTAAATACAGTGTCTTTAGATTGGAACCATTTATTTTTATTTTCATGACATCACCTTATATTCCCCCTAAAAACGTGCTACTGCCCCTTTAAATAAAACCATATTATTACGACGAGTTCGATTTTTTCAATATGTCTATGTATATTTTAGATATATCCTTTTGAAATAGAACGGCATATCTATAATGGTGAATTTCTTTTGGTTAATAATTACATGGGATCAGAACTTCCTATAAATTGGCAAACAAAAACATCTTTTTAATAATTACATCGAAATAGAAAGACATATTTATACTAATGAATTTTATGTTTCGTTAATGAAGACATCGCTTATTTACTTTTTTTACCTGTGCAATTAATAACATGTTTTTAAAGAAAAGCCCCCGAAATAAAATTACTTGTTATAAACATTAATAAACGGTTGTTTTATTAGTTAATAGTTTTGTTTTTAAAACAGTGAAAATCGAAACTGTTAATATTTTCAAATTTAAATAGCTAATGTTATTATTATCATCATCCTCGCTATTCTAGGCTGTTTTTGTATCATTTATTCCCTTAGTGGAGAAATACTGTAGAAATAAGTCCGAAGGGACAATATTATAAATACATTAAGATTTTACCCTCTTTTGATGACTATCTGTTTTTACCTATTAGCTACCCATTGTTAAAGTTTAGAACCTCTAATCACTACTTGCCTGTAGAGACCGGACGTTGGAATAATACCCCAAGAGAAAATAGAACCTGTAAACTATGTGATTCACCAGCAATTGCAGATGAATTCCACTATATATTCCGATGCTCTGCACTTGATGAAGTTAGAAAAATGTATGTCCCAGCCAAATTAATTACATTTTCAAATATTCTTTCCTTTAGGCAATTATTTACTACAAGCGACGTTATAACTGTAAGAAATCTAGCAAAATTTATAAATGGTTATATTTTCCAAAATCCAAAAGCTGAGAACCTGATTTTTTTCTAATCTACTTTCTATATGTGTGTGTATATATATGATTGTGTTCAGATATTGTGTTGAAGTCCACCGCCATTTTGTCACTTTGTACAATGTATATTTCTTATTTCATATGTACTCGTATACTACCAAGGGTGTTTTTTTGAGAATAAATGAACTTGAACTTGGAAGATTGTGATCAATTCCCTACTGCTAATCAGCTTCCTACGCGAAGCCTAAAACGCCAGGGCCGCCTGTCACAGATCAACCTTTACCAATGTTGACCTTACCTCACAGGGGTTCGAATCTCGGAGTTGACCCTAGAATTAAAAAAATTCAAATTTTTGAACTGGTGTATCGTTTTTATATGTTGAGATAAACCTACATTTCAAATTTGAACGAAATCGGTCAAGAAATAAAGATTTTAGCGTAATTCCTATCTCGTATGACAGAAGTCTAATTACGCCAATGATTTTTTACAGAGGGGTGTACTTCGTTGAAGTATGCTATGAGACTGAGAAAATTAAGATAAGCAAAAAGAATTTTGAAATCATGGTTTGTGTATATATATGTTGATATCACCATTCTTGTCTGTTTACACACTATTCTGTATATTTGTATATTCTCTTGTACCACCGTGGGTGGTTTTCGAGGAAATATACATTGATTGATTGATTGATATAGATAGATTTCTCCTCACCTTATCCCAAAAGGCAAGTTGTTCATTGATTGGGTGCAATAATTGAGATTTTCAGAGCGTGTAAAGGTATTAGGTGGTTATTCTTTAAAACGATTTGGTCTAAAGTTGTGGTTTACCTGTACGGAAATATATTTTCTCGTTGGAATATCCTAAACCGCGGATTAGTTACATTGCAAGTTCTTTGCTTGGTTATATAGCTCATAACGTTAAGATTTGTTGTTTATAGATTTTATGAATCAGATTTTCTTGTGGAATGACCCCAACTTCTAAAATGCCTCTCAAATAAGTTAGGAGTATTACATTATTTTAGGATCCAAAGTTTTCATTTATCCCTTTTCTTATCCCGTATATCGACATATCCCATAAAGATCGATTCGAGTGTAGCGCATTCAATAGGAACAGTTCGTAACGTTAATAGAAGAAGAAGAAGAAGAAGAAAAATATTTTATTTAAGTGTCACACAGCGTACATATACTTGAGACTAGATATTATAAACGGCAAATATAGCACGCCGTCCGGCCAACAATGGCCTATGAGACACTAAAACACAATAAAATAGCTAAAAGCGCATTAAGCGCTAAAATGGTTAGAATGTATCACAAATATCAACATTTAAAAAAACATAGTTGAATGAACTATGTGTGTGAATATATGTATATGTATATGTGCACCCAAAAATGTGGAATAAAAAACAAAAAAACAAAAAACATTTTGAAAAAGGCTTAAGAGAGCAATATAAGATTGGTTTAAAAAAATTATGCGTTTCCTGCGTCTTAACATAGCGCTTATTGTAGCGGCTAGTGGTTGGGGGAGTCGGGGTGACTGCAAGAGAAATATGGCTTGATCTGTTGGAGAAAGATTTATAAATAGATTTATATACAGTGCATAATGCGGTCACGGTTCAGTGATCTCGGCGTTGGTCTTTAGTGCGTGGAAGTATGTAACACAGGCGGCTGAGCGAGTCCTTAAGTTTCCCTATTCACGCGGTGGTCTTGTATTAGGTTTGGGCTTGTCGTTTATGAACTCCATACATACTCGCACAAAGGGCTGTATGTTGATCAGGGTCTTTATGTGTCAGGAAAACCTGTAAAAGCTATGGAAAATTAATATACTATGTAAAGTGCATGCAAAGAGGTGAATGTGTTGGTATGTGTGGGAATTAAAGGGGCAGTAGCACGTTTTTCGGGGGAATATAAGGTGATGTCAGGAAAATTAAAATAAATGGCTCCAATTAAAAGACAATGTATTTACACTAAATTAAGCAGTTATAACTGAAATATATAATGTACATTTCAGAAATGCGATTCCTTTTTCATACACAAAATTAATTAAAGGTGTTCACACAAAAATTGCCTCCAATGTGAATCTTTATCATTTGTTCTCTGATAATGGATGATTGGTTTGTGTATTGAGATTCATGTAGCATTACCATACAATTATCAGTGAACATTTTAAAAAATATAAAATTTTCAAAAAACATGTGCATTATTTTAATGTATAATCATTAATATTAATTTGTAGTTTTGTTAAGAGTCTCGTAGGCCTTCGGCCGGATGTTACATTCATCATGTGTTATTTGAATTCATTTAAGAATTGTACGATGAGACAAAATAAAATAATCTTCTTCTTCCTGTTGGATTAGGTTCGTAGGCCGGATGATACATGCACCAATCCAATAATCTTATAGTGTATGAAATAATTTATCAAGATCACTAGCGACCCGGGCTAAAACAGATTTAAAAGTAACTAGAACAAAAGCAAAATAACTAGCCCAATTAAGTAAAAACTTTACAAATGTTTTCTGACATTCATGATTTTAAAATCAAACACATATCTGCTCAAGATATCTTAGGGTGATCGGAAACTGACACAACATAGTAACTGAATTGATTACAAAATTGAATGAAAAAAAGTCCAATATTTTTGATATACCAATCCACACTAGCCAACCGGGCTATATACAATGTATACTATTTTTCTACTAGCCCAGGCAAATTTCAACTAGCATCGGGCTACCGGGCTAGTGGTTATTCCGGGTTATGTAATTTATTTTAGATTTTACTTTAATAAAAAAATGTATGATCCTTCGTATTCACGCGGCAGTGATGATTAGGGTTAGGGCTTGTCGTTTATCAACTCCATATATATTGGCACAAAGGGCTGTATGTTGAAAAGCAAACGACGGGCCCTTCACTGTCATGAAGCCCTTGAAAAGTCAGGTAAAATCAAAATATTTTTCCAGGCTGTACGATTGAACTTCAAACATACTTGTACTTGTACAAAAGGGTATATAGGTAGAATAGCCACCATCAGGATTTGTATGAGTCAAAGAAACCTGGAAAAGTCAGGTAAAATCAAAATATTTTTCCAGGCTGTACGATTGAACTTTGTTTATACATGTACTTGTACAAAGGGCTGTAGGTTGAATAGCCAACAATCGGGGTTTGTATGTGACATGGAAACCTGGAAAGTTATGGAAAAAATTAAGATACATTTTCCAGGCTGTAAATTGAACTTATTTCATACTCGAACGAATGTCGAATAGTCAACATTCATGTTTATGCGGTTCAAAAAGGTAAGGAAACTTTATGATATATTGTTCTAGGACATATGACTCAACTCAATTATATAATATTTCCCAGGCTGTACGATGTAAACTTTAAATGTACTCGCACGAAGGTTGAACAGGCAATACTTGTTGGTGCTAGTCGGGGTTCATACTAGTCAGGGTTCATACTAGTCTTGGTTCATACTAGTCAGGGTTCATACTTGTCAGGGTTCATACTAGTCGGGGTTCATACTTGTCAGGGTTCATACTTGTCGGGGTTCATACTAGTCAGGGTTCATACTTGTCGGGGTTCATACTTGTCGGGGTTCATACTAGTCGGGGTTCATACTAGTCGGGGTTCATACTAGTCGGGGTTCATACTAGTCGGGGTTCATACTAGTCGGGGTTCATACTAGTCAGGGCTCATACTTGTCTGGGTTCATACTAGTCGGGGTTCATACTAGTCGGGGTTCATACTAGTCGGGGTTCATACTAGTCAGGGTTCATACTTGTCGGGGTTCATACTAGTCGGGGTTCATACTAGTCGGGGTTCATACTAGTCAGGGTTCATACTTGTCAGGGTTCATACTTGTCTGGGTTCATACTAGTCGGGGTTCATACTTGTCGGGGTTCATACTTGTCAGGGCTCATACTAGTCAGGGTTCATACTTGTCAGGGTTCATACTAGTCAGGGTTCATACTTGTCAGGGTTCATACTTGTCGGGGTTCATACTTGTCAGGGTTCATACTAGTCAGGGCTCATACTTGTCTGGGTTCATACTAGTCGGGGTTCATACTAGTCGGGGTTCATACTAGTCGGGGTTCATACTTGTCGGGGTTCATACTAGTCGGGGTTCATACTAGTCAAGGTTCATACTTGTCGGGGTTCATACTTGTCAGGGCTCATACTTGTCTGGGTTCATACTAGTCGGGGTTCATACTTGTCAGGGTTCATACTAGTCAGGGTTCATACTAGTCAGGGTTCATACTTGTCGGGGTTCATACTAGTCGGGGTTCATACTAGTCAGGGTTCATACTAGTCAAGGTTCATACTTGTCGGGGTTCATACTTGTCAGGGCTCATACTTGTCTGGGTTCATACTAGTCGGGGTTCATACTTGTCAGGGTTCATACTAGTCAGGGTTCATACTAGTCGGGGTTCATACTTGTCGGGGTTCATACTAGTCGGGGTTCATACTAGTCAGGGTTCATACTTGTCAGGGTTCATACTTGTCTAGGTTCATACTAGTCAGGGTTCATACTTGTCAGGGTTCATACTTGTCTGGGTTCATACTTGTCAGGGTTCATACTTGTCAGGGCTCATACTTGTCTGGGCTCATACTAGTCGGGGCTCATACTAGTCGGGGTTCATACTAGTCGGGGCTCATACTAGTCAGGGTTCATACTTGTCGGGGTTCATACTAGTCGGGGTTCATACTAGTCGGGGTTCATACTTGTCGGGGTTCATACTTGTCAGGGTTCATACTTGTCAGGGTTCATACTTGTCAGGGTTCATACATGTCAGGGTTCATACTTGTCAGGATTCATACTTGTCAGGGTTCATACATGTCAGGGCTCATACTTGTCGGGGTTCATACTAGTCAGGGTTCAAACGGGTCATGGAAACCTGGAAAAGTTCTGTAAATTGTAATAATTTTCCAGGCCGTACTATTGAACGTTATACATACTTGTACAAAGTTCTGTAGATTGCCACAATCAGAGTTTGTATACCGGTCATTGAAACCTGGAAAAAAACACCACGGAAACTTAGAATTATGTTTCAATGTTGTACAATTGAACTACGTACATACGCATCAATGGTTCGTGTCAGTCAAAGAAACCTGGAAAAAATATGGAAATTTTAATAATTTTTCCAGGCCGCACGATTGAACTTTTTAAATACTTGTACAAAGTGCTTTATGTTGAACTGTGAACGATCACGGTTCGTACCGGTCGTGGAATCTGGAAATGTCATGAAACCTAGAATTATTTCCCCAGGCTGTTCGATTGTATATACTTGTACAAAGGGCTGTATGTTGAACTGCGAACGATCACGGTTCATACTGGTTGGTGGAATCTGGAAATGTCATGGAAACCTAGAATTATTTTCCCAGGCTGTTCGATTGTATATACTTGTACAAAGGGCTGTATGTTGAACTGCGAACGATCACGGTTCATACGGGTTCGTGGAATCTGGAAATGTCATGGAAACCTAGAATTATTTTCCCAGGCTGTTCGATTGTATATACTTGTACAAAGGGCTGTATGTTGAACAGCCACAATCAGGGTTCATACGGGTTCGTGGAATCTGGAAATGTCATGGAAACCTATAATTATTTCCCCAGGCTGTTTGATTGTTTCCCCAGGCTGTTCGATTGTATATACTTGTACAAAGGGCTGTATGTTGAACTGCGAACGATCACGGTTCATACGGGTTCGTGGAATCTGGAAATGTCATGGAAACCTAGAATTATTTTCCCAGGCTGTTCGATTGTATATACTTGTTCAAAGGACTGTAGGTTGAACAGCCACAATCAGGGTTCATACGGGTTCGTGGAATCTTGAAATGTCATGGAAACCTAGAATTATTTCCCCAAGCTGTTCGATTGTATATACTTGTACAAAGGACTGTATGTTGAACTGCGAACGATCACGGTTCATACGGGTTGGTGGAATCTGGAAATGTCATGGAAACCTAGAATTGTTTTCCCAGGCTGTTCGATTGCATATACTTGTACAAAGGGCTGTATGTTGAACTGCGAACGATCATGGTTCATACGGGTTCGTGGAATCTGGAAATGTCATGGAAACCTAGAATTATTTTCCCAGGCTGTTCGATTGTATATACTTGTTCAAAGGACTGTAGGTTGAACAGCCACAATCAGGGTTCATACGGGTTCGTGGAATCTGGAAATGTCATGGAAACCTATAATTATTTCCCCAGGCTGTTCGATTGTTTCCCCAGGCTGTTCGATTGTATATACTTGTACAAAGGGCTGTATGTTGAACTGCGAACGATCACGGTTCATACGGGTTCGTGGAATCTGGAAATGTCATGGAAACCTAGAATTATTTTCCCAGGCTGTTCGATTGTATATACTTGTTCAAAGGACTGTAGGTTGAACAGCCACAATCAGGGTTCAAAAGGGTTCATGGATTCTGGAAATGTCATGGAAACCTAGAATAATTTTCCCAGGCTGTTCGATTGTATATACTTGTACAAAGGGCTGTATGTTGAACAGCCACAATCAGGATTCATACGGGTTCGTGGAATGTGGAAATGTCATGGAAACCTAGAATTATTTTCCCAGGCTGTTCGATTGTATATACTTGTTCAAAGGACTGTAGGTTGAACAGCCACAATCAGGGTTCATACGGGTTCGTGGAATCTGGAAATGTCCTGGAAACCTAGAATTATTTTCCCAGGTTGTTCGATTGTATATACTTGTACAAAGGGCTGTATGTTGAACTGCGAACGATCACGGTTCATACGGGTTCGTGGAATCTGGAAATGTCATGGAAACCTAGAATTATTTTCCCAGGTTGTTCGATTGTATATACTTGTACAAAGGGCTGTATGTCACGGTCACTTACATTATTATATCAAGGCTATACGATATACATACTTGTACACAGGGCTGTAGGTTGAACGATCAGTGTTCAGACGGGTCATGGAAAACTGCATTCTCTCCCGACAGGGACAACTCAGTCATACCTAAATTAGCCTCTGTTCTATTACGCCTTGATCCTGGGGTTCCGGCAGATTGCCCCAGCAGAAACTGTTTTATAATTGTGTAAATTATTATTTGTTTTATGATAGATTTTATTTTATTAATCAACCAAATAACTAATGAGAAGGTCAAAAGCGATGGTTTGTAATAGAAAGAATAACCTCCCTTGGATATTAAATTTCAACGACAGTTTTGACGAACCACACGGAGATGGCCGACCACTTTTGAAACGGCGTCGCTGATTTCACAACTAACTTCTATTGCCCCCAATCAAATTTCTACCTTTCTATCCCATGCATTAGCGGTAATAGAACAGAGGCTAATTCAGGTATAAATGAGTAGCCTCTGTGGGGAGAGAATGGGAAAACTGGAGTAGTCAGGCAAATTTAAAATCATTTTCCAGGCTGTACAATCACTGTGTATAACCTTACACCGGAACTAGCGAGGTGTACGGCGGAGAAATGTTGCTAGCGAGGAGCCGAACTCGAAAGTTAGGTAATATTTTACTTCATAACTTTCAAATAATCAACATCATGTGGTAATTTTAGCACACATACTAAGTAAAAATGTATGTGCTTGTCATTCTGTATCCAAGGGACAGTAACAATGACAGTTGCGAGTAATGCTGTTGTTAGTAACATATTTGCTATCTCTGACTATGAACAGGATATGACATTAAATAGTTATGTCTCGAAAGCTATTGACATGATAAAAACATAGAAAAAGTTGATGAAACGGCGAAGATTGCTTTTTAAGTGATCCCGTTTGCGATCACGCTCCTCGCTAGCAACATTTCTCCGCCGTACACCTCGCTAGTTCCGGTGTACGTTTATACACAGTGACAATTGAACAGCCAACGATCAGGGTTCATACGAGTTGATTGAAACTTAGACAAGCCATTGAATATAAAATATGTGTTTCTTTGTCTTGAAATTACTCACTCTCATGTGGATGAAGACATTGATCTTGTTTTTCTTTGAAAAGCATTTATTATACCACCAACCCATCAAGGGTCTAAGTTCCGTTTGTCCGTCCGTGGATTGGGGTTGGTCAAATGCTGTGCAAGAGACGTCTACTAAAGTCCGGATATTAAGCAGTCTAAGTAAACCTAGCCTCAAAATTACTTCTATACTGAGTCTAGAAATTCCTAGTAGAGGGTCGCGGCAGTCGACCTTTCTGCGACCTATGACCCTCGAACGTTATACTAGTACGAGCGAAGGCAGACTATTGAGGCTTGGTAAGCTGAGTTCTGATTCGATACGTGCGCTGATGCGACCATCTACTAGACCTTTCTAGACTCAGTATATGAGTGAAACGGATAATATTGAGGCTAGGTTTACTTAGACTGGATAATGAGATGTCTAAATTATTGGTTATAAACAATAATTTTGTCGATTAGGGATGCACGGTCAGGGGTATAAGTGAGCCATGCTAAGTATTATACCAGTCTGATTTTCATTAATTGTCTATCTTTTTCAAATTTTGGGCCATGTTTCATGACCTTTGTCTGTTTTGGTATTTGAGTTTCCTGCGGCATCTTTGAAAAACTTGGAAAATAATTATTTTTAACCTTTCAATTTATTAACCATGTACGCACATTAAGATTCAGTAAGTAAAAGAAATTATAAGCACGTTGTCCGGAAACGGTGCCTACACGTTTTCTTTTAAGCAATTTTCTATGAAGAACTTTCACCTAGAAAAACGTTTAATATCGATATGGGCCTTATCAATCGAATACCAACTCTTCTGTTTTAAAAAGGAGAAGATTTGAAAAACCACAAACTGACGTCTTGAGCTTGTCAACTCACGTCAAGACGTCTTTAAGGTTGTTTGTGACCTTGGCGTGGATTCCGTGATAGATGATAATTGTTAATGTCTAGATTTAGGTTTGTTTTAGGTTTGAAGGCGTTTTACATCAGGCGTCAAAGCATTAGAGGCTGTTTGTGGCGTTGGCCTTATGACGTTTGAACTGATGGATTTCGTGATAGATGATAATTGTTTATGTCTAGATTTAGCTTTGTTTTAGGTTTGAAGGCGTTTTACATCAGGCGTCAAAGCATTAGAGGCTGTTTGTGGCGTTGGTCTTATGACGTTTGAACTGATGGATTTCGTGATAGATGATAATTGTTTATGTCTGGTGTCTCAAACATTAAACAACAACCATAGGAGTGCTTACATCAGGGTGTCCGGCCTCTATGTCAATGTCAGTTTTGTAGGGCTGTTCAATGTAATCGCAATACCAATATGTTCAATACATATTTTTCAATACAATTATGCAATGTTTTTTTCATTGAGCAATATATCACAATATTATCAAACCAACTAATAAAAAGTCAAATTGATTTAAAATCTTGTTTTATAGTAAAATGCCTAACAAGCAGGAAAGTCCTTTTGGTGTGCAATAATATGTGTTGAGCTGTTGAAAAAATGAAAGTTAACATATTTTGAAATGCGTGTCATCAATATTAACTTTCCTATCTCTCTGAGTTGTAGTATTTATTTCAAGAATTTTAAATGCATTGAATTACACGTATTATGTTTAAAATTGCTTGGAAAAATATAGAAATAGCTCATAGAGTTCATGCAATATATTGCAATATTATTGAAATATATAAGCTGCATATCGCAATATATTTCAATATGAAATTTGGTGCAATATCCAGCCCTACAGCTTTGCAAGTCCAATTTTTATGCACCGCCAACACATACTTCAACATTTTTATGAAATGAGTGAATGGGTTGGTATTTAACGAGCGAAGTACGTCTTGATTGTTAATTTCTCCCATAGAAGCCAATGTTTCGGTACTAGTTTCTACCCAATTTTAATGCAATTAAGTCAGTTTATGGTTTTGAAAATATTATTAGAAGAGTGTTGTTTTAAAATATTCCAGTGAGTAAGTGAGATATTGTTTTACACCGCTTGGGCAATATTTCAGCCATGAGCGGAATATTCCATTGATTTAGTTTGGTCAAGTCATATATACAATGAGAAGCGTGGACAGCTTTTTTTCGTCAAATATAATTCGACCGGAGTGGCGTATTAATCAGATATGCTCACACTTCCCTCGGTACATCGCTACATACACCTCCTGTTTGAATCGTGGATCCTCGGCTCCGCTACGCTACGCCTCGGAGACCCACGATTCAAACAGGAGGGGTATGAGCGATGCACCTCGGGAAGTGTGGGTATATCTATTAGATAAATACTCGCCCAAGGGCTGTATGTTCAATAGCTAACGCTGACAGGGTTCGTACCTTTCATGGATACCTAGAAATCATGGAAGCTTGTTTAAATCGGAAACTGACCCTCCTCTGTTGATTGTACACCTTCTTTATCCTCCCCTGAAGCACTTAGCCCTATTCCCTCCTAGCTGTAACTAATGACCTACACAAAATGTTCAGGTCACTCTATATAACCTTTGTAGCAATGTGCAATGTAAAAAGATGGTACTAAGGTTAACCGCCGCTAATAGCCGAAATATTGCCCAAGCGGCTTACAACAATAATTCACTGACTCACTAAGGTTAACCGCCGCTAATAGCCGAAATATTGCCCAAGCGGCTTACAACAATAATTCACTGACTCACTAAGGTTAACTGCCACTAATAGCCGAAATATTGCCCAAGCGGCTTACAACAATAATTCACTGACTCACTAAGGTTAACTGCCACTAATAGCCGAAATATTGCCCAAGCGGCTTACAACAATAATTCACTGACTCACTAAGGTTAACCGCCACTAATAGCCGAAATATTGCCCAAGCGGCTTACAACAATAATTCACTGACTCACTAAGGTTAACCGCCGCTAATAGCCGAAATATTGCCCAAGCAGATTACAACAATAATTCACTGACTCACTAAGGTTAACCGCCGCTAATAGTCGAAGTATTGCCCAAGCGGCTTACAACAATAATTCACTCACTCACTAAGGTTAACCGCCGCTAATAGTCGAAATATTGCCCAAGCGGCTTACAACAATAATTCACTCACTCACTAAGGTTAACCGCCGCTAATAGTCGAAATATTGCCCAAGCGGCTTACAACAATAATTCACTCACTCACTAAGATTAACCGCCGCTAATAGCCGAAATATTGCCCAAGCGGCTTACAACAATAATTCACTGACTCACTAAGGTTAACCGCCGCTAATAGTCGAAATATTGCCCAAGCGGCTTACAACAATAATTCACTGACTCACTAAGGTTAACCGCGTCTAATAGTCGAAATATTGCCCAAGCAGCTTACAACAATAATTCACTGACTCACTAAGGTTAACCTTAGCGTTAAGTTTGGTTTAAGGGATTAGGTTGTTTTGTGCAACGGGGCCCAGGTCTTAAAAAGCTTTGTCGTCAGTTGACCATGGCGATCCGAGGGTTAAATACCCCTTTTTACATCATCAGTCTTCTCCTAGACTAGGGTTTATGCAGACGTTTAGGTTTATTCTCAATTTCTTGTCTCTTTGCGTAAAGGCAGATTGATTGTTCTATATCCTGATTTTGTTTTCTTCTCAAACGTGTACGTCAATTTGCAGATAAATGGCTCCTGACGTTCGGAATTATCAACTAGTTTCAAAAATCGGATGTGCCACCCGTTGCACATTTTGTAGGGGTGTTTGGTATATGGCGGTCATCGCGGATGTATCTTGAATCAAATCACAATCTCTTTAAAAACGGTACAAGTGTCCAAAACAGATGGCTAATTGACAAGTGACAAGTGAGAAGTTTATTTAAATTTTTATGGTTAATTCTCGCATTTCGTGTCTCTTTATGTAAAGCAGATAAGCTATATATTGTTTTGCATCCTGTTTTTGTTTTCTTCTGAAACGTGTATGTCAATTTGCAGATAACTGGCTCTTGACGTTCGAAATGATTGATTTATGTTTTAAAATCGGATACAAGTACGTCATTTGTTGCATGAAACTTTGCATGTAGGGGTATGTTTATAGCATGTCGTCTTTGGTAGATGGCGTTCATCGCGAATGTATCTTGAATCAAATCATAATCTCGTTAAAAACGGGAAAGGTGTCCAAAACAGATAATTAATTCTCGCATTTCGTGTCTCTTTATGTAAAGCAAATATCAATTTACAGAAAAACTGGCTTCTGACGTTCGAAATAATGGATTTATGTTTTATAATCGGATATAAATACGTCACTGTGTAGGGGTATGTTTATAGCATGTCGTCTTTGGTAGATGGCGTTCATCGCGAATGTATCTTGAATCAAATCATAATCTCGTTAAAAACGGGAAAGGTGTCCAAAACAGATGATTAATTCTCGCATTTCGTGTCTCTTTATGTAAAGCAAATATCAATTTACAGAAAAACTGGCTTCTGACGTTCGAAATAATGGATTTATGTTTTATAATCGGATATAAATACGTCACTGTGTAGGGGTATGTTTATAGCATGTCGTCTTTGGTAGATGGCGTTCATCACGAATGTATCTTGAATCAAATCATAATCTCGTTAAAAACGGGAAAGGTGTTCAAAACAGATGAATAATTCTCGCATTTCGTGTCTCTTTATGTGGAGCGACAAATTTGGGCGCATTCAGACCGTACGGAGAGGATATCCAGGCTGGTTCGAGCCCCGATAGAGACAATATTTTTTATATTTTATTCCACGGACTACGGTTGATTTTTTATCCGACTGTCCTAGGTATAGTACCCTCTGCAAAAGTGCGATAGCTTTACCGAACATCATCATTATGTGTGTAGGTGTATCATCGCGTCTCAGTTACCGCAATTGCATCCGATGGGTGTCAACTTGGGCGGCAACTAGTGCCTGATTTGAGAAGAAGAAAAATAAATCTAGTCTTGCGAGACAAAGCGTATATTTAAGAACCAGAACTTATGAGATGGCCACACTTGATTGACCATGTCGACATGCCGGGGCTTACGTTTCGGTCATTGTTGTGAACTGGCTCCTATTTAATGAAATTTGGTCCGACCTTCTCATGGTTGTCGCAAAATATTGCCGAACATACCACGATAAAAATTTGTTTTTAAATATTGCAGTTTGTATATAGGTCTTTATGCATTGTTTGCTTGAAGGCGTTTGTTTAGGCCTATAACAAGACGTCTTTGGTAGACGGTGTTAATTACGGAAGCATCCTAGTGCCACAGTAAAAAAAAATTATCCCCTAATTAGGAGATACCATCACCTAATTAGGACTTAATCATCGCCTAATTAGGACAAAACTATCACCTAATTAGGAGAAACTAAAGGTGATAACTAAGTCCTAATTAGGGATTACTTATCTCCTAAATAGGTGATAACTAGGTTCTAATTAGGGGTTACTATCTCCTAATAATGAGTAACTATCTCCTAATTAGGTGATAACTAGGTTCTAATTAGGGGTTACTATCTCCTAATTATGAGTTACTATCTCCTAATTAGGTGATAGGATCTCCTAATTAGGAGACACTTTTTTTTTACTGTGGCACTAGGATGCTTCCGTAGTTATTCGTGAATATATATCAGGAATCAAATTACAAGCTCTCTAATCTCAAACGGGAAAGGTGTCAAAAACAAACAGATAACTGGCTCCTGACATTCGAAATATAGGACTATGTTTTAATATCGGATACAAGTGTGTACGTCACTAGTGGCACGACATTGTGCAGGTGAAGGTTTATAACATATCGTCTTTGGGAGATGGCCCTCATCCCGAATGTAGGCCTATCTTGAATCCAATAACAATCTCTCTGATAACGAAAAAGGTGTCCAAAACAGAGGAATATTTCTCGCATTTCATGTCTCTTTAAGTCAAGACAGAGAAGTTATAGATTGTTTTGCATCCTGTTTTTGTTTCTTCAAAAACGCTTACAATCTCTTTAAAAACGGGAAAGTGTCAACAACAGATGAATATTTCTCGCATTTCGTGTCTCTTTAAGTCAAGGCAGAGAAGTTATAGATTGTTTTGCATCCTGTTTTTGTTTCTTCAAAAACGCTTACAATCTCTTTAAAAACGGGAAAGTGTCAACAACAGATGAATATTTCTCGCATTTCGTGTCTCTTTAAGTCAAGGCAGAGAAGTTATAGATTGTTTTGCATCCTGTTTTTGTTTCTTCAAAAACGCTTACAATCTCTTTAAAAACGGGAAAGTGTCAACAACAGATGAATATTTTTCGCATTTCGTGTCTCTTTAAGTCAAGGCAGAGAAGTTATAGATTGTTTTGCATCCTGTTTTTGTTTCTTCAAAAACGCTTACAATCTCTTTAGAAACGGGAAAGGTGTCAAAAACAAACGCTTGATTATCACATTCCTTGATTCTTTACGTAAAATGATTTGTTCGTATCCTGTTTTTGTTTTCTTCTTAAATGTTTACGTCAGTTTGGGATCTTTTCTTCATCAAATCTTGCTAAGACAAATAAGTACGAGATCGCAATGAAAACATTCATTCTAGGCAAGAATAAAATGTGCACATGTGCACATATCAAAATATGTCACTTTTGATATCTTACCATGTGTGAAAATGAATATTGATATATGTCATATTTTCAATGAAAAACAAAAAGGTACATGTACATCAAAAGTGACACATTGCAAACAGCATCAAAACAGTTTCAACATCAAAAGACTGTATTCGACATTATCGAGATAACTAAAGGGTAAAAGCTGGTTAGTTGAGTAACTCATCAAATAATTATTGAGTTCTTTGTCCAGCAAACCGACTTACCGACGCTGATTCAAGCTGGACAGAAAGATAAATATTTGCTTACTTGATGGCATTGATTTTACCTGGTATGGAAGATAAACATTGGTCGTAGAAATGGAGGCAGTCTTATCAAATGCCATTCCTTCAATGCTGCCTTTCAATGTGGATCAATTGACTATATAGTTTTGAACGAGAAAGTAGCAATTTCTTTTATGAATAACCGCTTTAACTCTTGAAAACGGCGTTAGGACCCGAATCACCTCATCTCATCTCACCCCTCCCCATCTCTTCTCAGCTCATTAGACCTCACCTCACCCATCCGAACTCACCCCATGTCACCTCACCTCACCCATCCGAACTCGCCCCATGTCACCTCACCTCACCCATCCGAACTCGCCCCATGTCATCTCACCTCACCTCACCCATCCGAACTCGCCCCATGTCACCTCACCTCACCTCACCCATCCGAACTCGCCCCATGTCATCTCACCTCACCCATCCGAACTCGCCCCATGTCACCTCACCTCACCTCACCCATCCGAACTCGCCCCATGTCACCTCACCTCACCCATCCGAACTCGCCCCATGTCACCTCACCTCACCTCACCCATCCGAACTCGCCCCATGTCATCTCACCTCACCTCACCCATCCGAACTCGCCCCATGTCACCTCACCTCACCCATCCGAACTCGCCCCATGTCACCTCACCTCACCCATCCGAACTCGCCCCATGTCACCTCACCTCACCTCACCCATCCGAACTCGCCCCATGTCACCTCACCTCACCCATCCGAACTCACCCCATGTCACCTCACCTCACCTCACCCATCCGAACTCGCCCCATGTCATCTCACCTCACCTCACCCATCCGAACTCGCCCCATGTCACCTCACCTCACCCATCCGAACTCGCCCCATGTCACCTCACCTCACCCATCCGAACTCACCCCATGTCACCTCACCTCACCTCACCCATCCGAACTCGCCCCATGTCACCTCACCTCACCTCACCCATCCGAACTCGCCCCATGTCACCTCACCTCACCCATCCGAACTCGCCCAATGTCACCTCACCTCACCTCAACCATCCGAACTCGCCCCATGTCACCTCACCTCACCTCACCCATCCGAACTCGCCCCATGTCACCTCACCTCACCCATCCGAACTCAACCCATGTCACCTCACCTCACCCAACCGAACTCGCCCCATGTCACCAAACGCTAATCTCACCTCACCACTCTATCTCATCTCAACTCACTATACGGCAACTTACCTTTCCCTAACCTCACCTCACCACCCCATCTCACCTCACAAGACCTCACCTCCCCTCTCCTCCACTCACCTCCCTTCACCCCTCCCCATCTCATCTCACCTCATTTGAGCTCACCTTATCTCACCCATCCCATCTCACCCCATGTAAACTCGCCTCGATCGCCTCACCTTATCTCACCCTCAATTGATTCAAGCTGGTACTGGAGATCAACCTTTGCTTCGTAATAAAAGCAATTTTATCACTTGACATTCCTTCAACACAGATCTATCGTCATTTGCAGCCAACTCTAAGGCATGAATTTCTCATCATTACGGTAGTCTGTATACACAGATCAATGATGGGCCTACATAGAGGATATTATATGAGTGTCCATGACATACTATGAGTGGCTAAATATTAAGTATTTCCCGAGCAAGAGCGAGAGATATACCGATATTTAGGCACGAGTATCGTAAACATAGTATGTCATGGGCA
Organism: Steromphala cineraria; assembly: GCA_916613615.1. Taxonomy (NCBI): domain Eukaryota; kingdom Metazoa; phylum Mollusca; class Gastropoda; order Trochida; family Trochidae; genus Steromphala; species Steromphala cineraria. The sequence continues at coordinate 30,416,474 of OU744737.1, read as the reverse complement.
CGAATATAATATTGTGTTTATAACCGTAGTTCCAAAATTTAAAAAAACCCTCAAAACCTACTTCTCAGCATAGGCGGACAAAAGCAACCGCCGACCCGTAGAGATTATGACGTCATAGATGAACTGTGACGTGAAAACTTTGTCTATAACGTGACGTAACAATGAAAAAGTGATATTTTGCCCTAGGGCAAAATATGAAAAATGAACCTCGATATGACTGCCCTCGTAGGTAATACTGAACACTTTAATAAGCAGCACTCTTCCAATATTGTCATATAAGAAGTCGTAATTTTGATATAAAAATATTTGGAAAACAACTTGTATTTCCTAGGTCACCCCTTATAGGGTGAAAAGTGTATAAAATGATAATAATAATACTAATTTTAACGCCTAGTATCCAGTCCAGTAGCCCGTTTCACAAAGACCTCTTACCGCTACGACCTCGTAAATTTAGGAGGCCTTTGTGAAACGGCAAACAGGACTGCTCAACGGCGATACAATGGCTGTACAATGTATATTATTACCCTGAAGGAATTGTACTTTCGAGTCAAGCTACTAAGCTACTAAGCGCCTCGCGCGACCATATAGGTCCGTACTTTCCCCATGTTCAGGTACCCATTTATACAGCTGGGTGAACTGAGTGCAATGTGGATGAAGGATGATGTATGTTGGAGAAGGATGCACATATTCTGATATGTCGTGATTTTTAGGAAGTTGTTATCCAGAAAATCTTGCTTTCTGTTAGAGTTTGCACATACTACTAAACGTCATGATTTTTGAAAAATTGTTATCCAGAAAATCTAGCTAAAGGTTGGAGTTTTCACAGAATCCAAAACGTGATTTTTAGGAAGTTGTTATCCCGAAAATCTAGCTAAATGTTGGAGTTTTCACAGAATCCAAAACGTGATTTTTAGGAAGTTGTTATCCCGAAAATCTTGCTAAATGTTGGTGTTTTCACAGAATCCAAAACGTCGTGATTTTTAGAAAATGTTATCCCGAAAATCTAGCTAAATGTTGGAGTTTTCACAGAATCCAAAACGTCGTGATTTTTAGGAAGTTGTTATCCAGAAAATCTTGCTATATAAAATTGGAGTCCGCATATGCTCCTGAACGTCGTAATAAGAAGTTGTTAATCTGAAAATCTTGTCATATGATTGGAGTTTGCAGATAATCCTAAATAACGTGATCTTTAAAGAAGTTGTTATCCAGAAAATCTTTATATATATATATGTTTGAGTTTGCACGTACTCCGAAACGCTGTGTTTTTTAAAGAAGTTTTTATCCAGAAAATCTTGTCATATGATTGGAGTTTGCACGTACTCCGAAACGCTGTGACTTTTTAAGAAGTTTTTTATCCAGATAATCTTGCTGTTCTTATATATGTATGCCACTTTATATTCTTGACCCTCGACAAGCAAATACAGTAACAACGTATTCATACTGTTCTATCACGGTTCATCTCGATCGATGTACAGTCGTGTATCATACACTGTTATTCCACGGTTCGCTGGTGATATAAGTCTCCCAGGTACGATATTATCGACTCGATGATTGAAACAAAGATCGGTGTGATTCTCATAACCTACTGACTTCAACATACTGGTTATCACAGATAAGTCAATATGATGGGAAGATAATAGGTCGTTTGACATTCTTGAAAGCAATCATTTGAATTGTTAATTGTTGAATCGCTATCCATAAACCGTCTCTTAAAGGGGCAGTAGCACGTTTTTTGATAATTTTTTAATTCAAAATTTTCAATGATAATTTTAAGTTAATGCTAAATGTATTATCTTGACAGTGTCAGAAATCCCATTACACAAGCCAATCATCAATAGGCAGGAGACAAAGAATGAAGATTCACATAAAATCCATTGGAGGCCATTTTATGTGAACACCTTTAATTCACTTTGCGTAAGAAAAAGTAATGGCATGGCTAAACTTTACGTTATATACTTGAATTATTACTGTTCCATTTAGTTTAAATACATTGTCTTTCACTTGGAACCATTAATTTTCATTTTCCTGACATCACCTTATATTTCCCCTAAAACGTGCTACTGCCCCTTTAAAGAATGAATGAAACTTTTATTTCTAGGTAGACTATACCCTTAAAGCTGACATATTGCCCAAGCGGAGCTGGGTATTACCCTGCTCAGTTTATTATTTTCAGTAATCTGTTACGACATATATATTAACCATTTTGGTTTGTACACAATATATTTCAAATAATTCTGTTAAAGATAAGATATCGATGTTGAGGAATGATAAAATGATTGCGTCTGACAAACGATGTACAACGATATACAACGATATAATAACTCCATTGAATGACAGTCAAGAAATCTTAGTCTGATGAAAATAGACCGTTTCAAGAGAAATATAAGTTTCAAAATATCGACGTCATTACCGGGATATGAACTTGTTTTATTAGAGAGTTTCCCCTTTGGCCACAGCGCACGCCGCTAATTCCTAAAATATTGTCCAAGCGGCGTAAAACCATAACTAACTCACTCACTGACCATAGCCAGATAATGCATTGTTCATACACTTTTCATCAAATATTCTTGCCAACAAATTTGAAGTAACGCAGAATTCTATATGTACTGACGAACTGCAAAAACATTATAAATCAAGGGGGTTGGTATTTATGTTTATGTTATATTTATTTATATGCAATACACTAGAACTGTAAATGCGCCCTCGACTAAATACAACTCTCCTGTTCTCTTCAGCACCGTTTATGAAAGTCATATCTTGATAAAAAAACAAACTTTTTTTTTCGAATTTTAAAATATTATGCATATACGAACTCTGCTCACTCACTTACTCATTAAGTAACTTTCTAGTCCAATGCCAGCGAGGGAGTTAAAGCTGAAAACTACTTTCCTGTCCTTTTTCAGCACATTATAAACCCCGTCTCTGAAAGTAATATCTTGATAAAACCTTTTTTTCGAATTTAAAAACACTGTGCATATACAAACTCTGCTCACTTACTGTATTTGAGTAACTTTCTAGTCCGATGGCAGCGAGGGGGTTAAACCGACCCCTCCCATGTCTTGACGCGCTCTGCTGTGTTGCGTGTTGTAAATATTTGATCAAATTGTGATTACTTGTAGTACCTGGTGATTTCTTACCTGGCGTCTCAACTATCTATGTATAATTCAGCGCGACCTCGTATTTCTTAAAGGGGCAGTAGCACGTTTTTTGATAATTTTATATTTTAAATTTCCACTGATAATTGTAAGTTAATGCTAAATGTATTAACTTGACAGTGTCAAAAATCTCATTACCCAAGCCAATCATCCATAGTCAGAGGACAAAGTATGAAGATTCACATAAAATCCATTGACATGTTAAGTTAAGGGATTGGTCTGACAAACATGCTTTATCTCCGAGTGCAAGTGTAAAAACATGTGCTTAAAGGGGCAGTAGCACGTTTTTTGATAATTTTATATTTTAAATATTTCACTTATAATTGTAAGTAAATGCTAAATGTATCATAATGACAGTGTCAACAATCTCATTACACAAACCAATCACCCATAGTCAGAGGACAAAGTATGAGGCTTCACATAAAATCCATTGGCGGCCATTTTGTGTGAACACCTTTAATTCATTTTGTGTAAGAAAAACGAATCGCATGGCTAAAGTGTACGTTATGCAGGGACAGTAGAATGTATTTTCTCTATATATTATTATTCCTATTAAACAGGAAAAAATTAGAAATTAGTTTTCAGAACATCAGGGCGAAGTGTCGTATGTGTTGGATACCTAAAATAACCGTAAAAATCATAAGATCCCCCTTTTCTTTCGTGTTTTCGTGAGATCCCTTTATGTTTATCTAAAAAACGTAAAAACGTACTGCATCCCATCCAAGGCACACTTTAGAAAATGTGTTGGTGCCCATTAAAAAGGGAAGTCGCACGTTTTTTTTTTTCAAATTTTGTTTTTTCACTAATGATTGTACGTGCACATTTCACTTTTGAGCTGGCTGAGACTAAACCATCAAAATAATACATTTAGCACTATGGTACAATTGGTTTAGTCTCGGCCAGCTCAAAAGTGAAATATGCACGCAAGCGTAACCACAACACCCGATTTTGATAGCGTCACAAATCTCATTACACAAACCAAGATTTCATCCATAGTCAGACATGTCCATTAGCCGCCCTTTATTTATTTAACCCCATTTGTTTTGTGTAAGAAAAAGGATTTGCATTGTTGAACTTTACATTATATATTCGATTTATTACTGCTTCAATTATTTAAAAAACGTTGTCTTTCAATTGGAACCATTTATTTAAATATTCCTGACATAACCTTATATTCCTCCTAAAACGTGCTACTGCCCCTTTACTTTAGAGAGGAAATGCGGTAAATATACAACATTCTGAACAAATATAAACCCTCTCACAAGACAAACACATGACAGGTTATCAATAACGCGACATTGTCGGACGACTTATCTTCTGAAAGGCGGGAAATGGCTGGGTAATTTGATCTCGATCTCGCCAATTCCCACGAGATTATGCGAGATTGCTTCATGCACTGTGGCGGTTTCCTGATAAATGAATGTATACATAATTGATATTTATACGAGTTTGGTTTGATGAGTTGATTTCTGATCGATTATTCCGATATAGGCATGTCAACGATAATTGAGACGGGTTAAGGGTTAATATCTGATATGTCAATGTGGATATTGTTTGTGAATTCTTTTTATTCAAGCTTTAGAATTCGGGAGAAAACTTCAATGAAATGATTCACCGTGTTTGCTTCTTAGCTGTGTTTGAATGCCAGATGTTCCTTGGGAATGATTATCGAAGCATATATATATAGGGCATATATATTAAAAATTACGATTTAGGGAGAAGATGTCGAAGTTAATTTTATAAATATTCATTTTCATCTAAAGGACTTCTATTAAAAGATTCATTGTATATACTTGTGCTTTTTCTTGACGTTCTTAGAAAAAATATCAAAGCGTATCCAATGACCTATGACCTTCAGAATAACATGCTGCCGGAAATGTAAAACACGCACAGCGTGATCCCTGTTGGTTTCGATTTTTTTAAATTTTTTTTTGATTTTTCCAAGATGTGCTTTTGTCTCTGTTAAGCTGATATTGAAATAGTGATCGATTTAAGTTGTGATCTCTTTTGTTTTTTGAAAGGGATTGATTGTACAATAAGGTATAAGTGCTTAATACCCTTTCCAAAATCAGTTTAAATTATTGTTATCACCAGAGCGAAAGCGAATGACGTTCTGTTCTTACCACGAAAACGAAATGAAAATACTATTAACACACAATGATATACTAATAAACAAACTATCATATTCATGATTGATTGATAATAAAATAATCAATTAACCTAGTTGTAATAAATTTACTAATAAACACTAAATTCCTGAAATATAAATAAATATATAGAGGATATCTTTTGTTGTGAGTGTGATATCACTTATATCTCATCAAGTGACGGGGTAGAGCCAGTATTTTCAACTGAGAAGACTCAGCGCTTAGCATGAATAAATCTTTCATTTGCGATATGATTTTTAAGGAAATAAAACAGCTGATCTTTTTGGGAATACTTTTCTTTCATTTGTCTCTCTTACATGCCGAATCGTACAGACCTCTTGCGAGTAAAATTATTCTCAAGTTGGAACTGGCAAATGTCCAAATTGAATTCGAATGATATGTTATTATATGGTTATAAAAATTTCTCATTTCCCCTTTTCCCCCCTTCAAATGATTTCCATTCGTGTTTTACGCTCAGGTTGCAGAGCCAATTTCCGTTTTGTCGTCCTGCAAAAAAGCGGAAAATAACCCTATAAATCCTGATGCTGACAAAACCCTATTCTCGACGACAATCAATTAGAACAGCTCTGATTGTAAATCAATACACTCAAGATCGAACTTCGATCATCAAAGGGCTTGATTGAACGGTTCAACGATTCGGTATATCGATCTAGGCAATCACCCGCTGTTGCGTTTTGGCGAATGTTTCTGGAAATTTGAAACACGTTCATGTAGGCCTTATCCAATCTGAAAAATACACAAGAAACTTATGAAGAACCTGCATGAAATATTATTGTCATAAAATTCTCGAAGTTGTGAAGTTTGCTTACCTTTTTATGGAACCGAATAAGTTTCAATATTTTTTAGAAACATCCTGATCGTCGCAAGCTTCCGAACACAGCTTTAGATCCGGTGTACGTGTTCGTCGCTTTACTTCATTACGTGCGTCGTGTTCATGTTAACGTTTGAAACTCAGATTTTTTTTATCTTTTAGCTCATCAGGTCTGAAAGACCCGATTGGCTTATGGCATGGCAAGGCGTCCGGCGTCCGTCCGTCCGTCCGTCCGTAAACTTTTCACATTTTCGACTTCTTCTCCAGAACCAATAACTCTAGAGAGCTGAAATTTGATGTGCAGACTCCTTGGCCAATAGGGACTCTAAATTGTAGATTTCGTGACCCTATGACCCCAAATAGGGCCACGGGGTCAAAACCTTAAAAACCCATTTTCATCTTCTTCTCCAGTTCCAAAAGGTCTAGAGAGCTGAAAAGTTGTGAGTAGACTCCTTGGCCAAAAGGGATACTAAATTGTAGATTTCGTGACCCCATGACCCCAAATGGGGTCACAGGGGTCAAAACTTTAAAATCCTATTCTCATCTTCTTCTCCAGTTCCAAAAGGTCTAGAGAGCTGAAAAGTTGTGTGTAGACTCCTTGGCGAGTAGGGATACTAAATTGTAGATTTCGTGACCCCATGACCCCAAATGGGGTCACAGGGGTCAAAACTTTAAAAACCCATTTTCATCTTCTTCTCCAGTTCCAAAAGGTCTAGAGAGCTGAAAAGTTGTGAGTAGACTCCTTGGCCAATAGGGATTCTAAATTGTAGATTTCGTGACCCCATGACCCCAAATAGGGTCACGGGGTCAAAACCTTAAAAACCCATTTTCATCTTCCTCTCCAGTTCCAAAAGGTCTAGAGAGCTGAAAAGTTGTGAGTAGACTCCTTGGCCAATAGGGATACTAAATTGTAGATTTCGTGACCCCATGACCCCAAATGGGGTCACAGGGGTCAAAACTTTAAAATCCTATTTTCATCTTTTTCTCCAGTTCCAAAAGGTCTAGAGAGCTGAAAAGTTGTGTGTAGACTCCTTGGCCAATAGGGATTCTAAATTGTAGATTTTGTGACCCCATGACCCCAAATGGGGACACAGGGGTCAAAACCTTAAAAACCTATTTTCATCTTCTTCTCCAGTTTCAAAGGGTCTAAAGAGCTGAATAGTTGTGTGTAGACTCCTTGACCAATGGGGATTCCTAATTGTAGATTTTGTGACCCCATGATCCCAAATGGAGTCACAGGAGTCAAAACCTTAAAAACCTTTTTCCATCAAAAGTCTATTGAGCTACAGGGCCCATGGCTCTATTTTTATTTTTTTGAAACACAGACAATTGATTTAGTGACACATGTTGAAAAGATGTAATGAACAAGATCTTATGTGATCGAGATTTTTTTCTATCAACACCAGACGTCTGTTCTTATTAATGATCCATGTTCAAACTGTAGTGAATTGCAATATTTAAAACATTTTTTTTTTACTGTATTCGTTGTATTTAAGCAATATTTTGGGACCAAAATTCACTAGATTGGAGACGGTTTACAAATTCGACTGCAACGCCAGCCCCGGCAAGTCGACATGAAGTCGAATGAAGTGTGGCCATATCACAACATTGCGTATTATCATAGCATTATCATAATACGGAACTCGATGCCACCCAAGTTGATACCGATTGGACGCACACATAATGATGAAGTCACCGAAAGCGGGTTCTTTAACCAAAAGGCCTAGAAAGCTGAACTTTGTGCACATACTTCTTGACTAGTGAGGATTATTATTTATAGTTTAGAGGTACATTAAGCACCATTTTGAAACCTATTTTCATCTTCTTCTCCAGAACCATAAGGCCTAGAAAGCTGACACTTTGTGTACAGACTCCTTGACTAGTTAGGATTATAACTTGTAGCTTTGGTTGCCTTGTGGCCCCTAATAAGGGCCACAGGGGCCACGCCCTTAAAACCTATTTTCATCTTGTTCTCCAGAAGCACAAGGCTTAGAAAGCTGAAACTTTGTGTACAGACTCCTCGACTAGTGAGGATTATAATTATTTAGGTTTTGTTTCAAACACTGCTATATATGGTTAAATTTATTTTCGCTTGTGTTAGATTATATATTGTTTAAATGTGTTATTTTTTAAATATTTAATACCTCTGTGATTGGTGCTGTTTAATGAACCTTAAATTATTCATTCTGCATACTGTCGATTCTCATAACATTTCCACGAATTAACTCTTTGGTTTCTTGAAATAAATAATAATGTTTTGATAAATCAAATCCTTCTCTCTGCCAAACAATATATAAATTTATGTAACATAAAAAAATTAATCCCAAAAAATTCTACAAGAAATATATTTGGTTGAAAAATACATTTCCAAAAGAAACAATGAAATGACTGCATTCAACAGCAAATGGAAATCACTAATCCCAATATTCAAGAAATGGCTTTAAAAAGAGAGCCTTTTCAGTTCATATCATTTATTGTAAAATTTGAAATATTTCATGTAAAATATACTTCTTATATGCTTTGTAACCCTTGGGAACCAATAAAAAAAAAAAATTAAAAAAAATAAAATACTCTTTGGTCAGCTCATAGTATACCGTATTTCCTCTAATAAGCGCCGGGTCTCCAATAAGGGCCGGGCCTCTAATAAGCGCCGGGGGGGTCATAGGTAGTTGAGAAAATAAGCGCCGGGTCTCTAATAACCGCCTGGTCCTAATCATTAGATAAATGCTCCCTCAGTTAACATTTTACAGGTATTCATGGTAAAAGACGACTTAAAACAAACTTCAATTCTCTTTGAAAGAAATAAGCGCCGGGTCTCCAATAAGCGCCGGGCCTCTAATAAGCGCCGGGGGGTAAAGGGGTGCTGAAAAAATAAGCGCCCGGGCGCTTATTAGAGGAAATACGGTACTTCGATACTGGAGAACGACGCTAATTGCTGTAATGTTGCCCAACACACTAACTGAATATTCAGATATCCAGTCATGGTCGATGGCGATGAATAATTTAGTTTCGGAAAGAATAGGGAATGATGTATATTCTACCCACTGTATTATCGATTCTGATAATGTTTCCGGGTATTTACGATAGTTTTGTTTTCTTATGATATCTTCGATATATGTTTCGTTCGTTCGTCAATAATGTTTCGTTCAGAAAAGGGAATGATCTATTCTACCCACTGTATTATCGATTCCGATAATGTTCCCGGGAATTTACGATAGTTTTGTTTTCTTATGCATGATGTCTTCGATATTCAGAAACGCGGCCATTGGGTGAACATTGACTCATTTTCAGCTTTTCAAACTTGTTCGATATTAATGAATATTTAAGTAGTATCGTGAATAATATTCCTGAAGAAAATAAATGATTTATTCTTCTCACAATATTATCGATTGGGGCGGGATAGCGCAGTGGTTAGCGCGTTCGGCTTCGGATCATGAGGTTCGGAGTTCGAATCCCGCCAGGGGCTCTGCAACTTTGTCTGCGGTAGAGAACTTTTCTACAAGCCATTAATTTATGGTGCACTGCTACACTGAATTTTAGCGCAGTATATCCCATGTTTCGCTAGTTCCACCCGTTGCTCGCAAGTTTCACCGCAATGCACAACCACAATAGTGTAGCAGGCTTTCTCCCTGCAACAATACTAGCAGCCGCGATATAGGTGAAACACTCTTGAAAGCGGCGTTAGCCCGAAATCACCTCACCTGAATTAGCGATTTGTATTACCTGTCTCCGATATTACATTTTGTTTTCTAATGGTGGTCAAATTTTCTTATATCCATTCTTGTGAAGTTATCGATCTTCAAGTAGGTAATAATAAAGAAAACAATTGAAATTTGTGGCGTTAAATTACCAAAATCTCAAAACGTATTTTTAAAAACGTATCAATGTTTAGACTTGTGTTTTTTAGTTTTAATGAAACATTGTAATCACGGTTTCTTATTAACAAAACCCATAACATTTTATCAGATTTTATTTTATTTACAATGTTTTCCTTTTCTTTCAGACATGCCAGGATTTAACGCTTTCATGTCCTCCTGGTAAGTTCATCAATATTTTTTTTAATTAATCCTTTTTTTACCAATCCTTTTTCGTTAATATAATATTATTCCTTTTATATATTGGATTTGTGCGTTGAGTTGCATGAAATGAGACACATTTTACTTGGGTCAAGTTGTTTATGGACGAACCTTAATATTGCCTTTTGCTTATAGTCTGTTCTTTATAAATACATGCTTTTTATTGTCTTAAACAAATGCTGTTGTTTTGTCTTGCATTTCGTTCTTTCTTAAAGGGGCAGTAGCACGTTTTAAGGAGGAATATAAGGTGATATCAGGAAAATGAAAATTAATGGTTCAAATTTACAGACAATGCATTTTAACTAAGTGGAGCAATAATAATTCAAATATATAAAGTAAAGTTTAGCCATGTGATTCCCTTTTCTTACACAAAATGAATCAAAGGTGTTCACACAAAATGGCCGCCCATGGATTTAGGTGAATCTTCCTACTTTGTCCTCTGACTATGGACGATTGGTTTTTGTTATGAAATTTTTGACACTATTAAAATAATACATTAATTATAAACTTACTATTATCAGTGAAAATTTAAAAATATAACATTTTCAAAAAACGTGCTACTGCCTCTTCAAAAATTGGCGTTGATTCTTGGCTTATTGGCATTCTTCGAAACACTTTCACTGTTTTCCACAAACGGCTTCGAATAAAAACGACTAAAAGGTAATTGTATCACAGAATATAAAGACAAAAGAAACGATACCAACTTTTTAGCGAGTACAAAACAATATTGCGACTACGAACCCTTGTGATAGGAACATCAGTTGTGAAGAACTGCTCACAATTTCAAACATCAGGCCATGCTTTCTCGATTCAGACTTAAAGATGCTATATCATACTTGCAATATTTTTAAAGTATTTTTAATGTATACGTTGTATTTTTAGAAAAATTTAGCGACCAACCTTGAGAAAATCGGACCAAAATTCATCAAATAGGAGATAATTTACCAAAAAAAACCGAAACGGCAGTCGACATAAGGGCGAATCAAGTGTGGCCATTCACAACTTCCGGTTTCTAAATGTACGCTTGAAAACCGTCTTTGTCGCGCTCAACTAGATTTTATATTCTTTTTCTTCAACATGAGGTATTCGTTGCTGTCAAAGTTGATACCCATCGAACGCAATTACGGTAGTTGAGACACGGTGTAAATCCTACAAACATAATGATTACGTCACCGAAAGCGGGTTCGCTAAATGACATGCCCTTTCAAGGAGGGGTACTGTGCTTGAAGCTTCGAAATAAGTATGTTATTGTTGATTACACAATCAAAATATGATATCAAAATTTCGACGAAAGATTTTTCTACAAAGTGATGTATTTCATTTCTCAATAGCTAAGTTTCATCCTGAACCGCTTGCAAGTATGATACAGCATCTTTAAGTTTGTGTCGAGAAATCGGGGCCAGAGTATAACTTTTAATTGTATGATTGTTCAAATACACTAAGGGTCCTAAAACAGCTTTTCTAATGGTTATTTTTGGACATAATCTTTGGAATTGGAATAAATAAATTATGAAATGTATGAATTTTATAAAATTACGATGTTATCAATATGAATAACATTGATAGAAATTAATGTGTTTACGCATTTTGTCTGTAAGTTGGTTTAAAAAAAACGAGAGGACCATTTTCACTATCCTTACTCGCCTCGTTAATGAGATTTTTAAACGACATTTTTTTAAAGGCTTTTTTTCAAAAGCGAAAACAGATATATTTGTGAAATTTAAACCTTACTTGAGTTGGCTCTTAAAGGGGCAGTAGCACGTTTTTTTGTAATTTTATATTTTAAAATTTTCACTGATAATTGTAAGTTAATGCTACATGTATTATATTGACAACAATCTCATTACACAAGCCAATCACCCATAGTCAGAGGAAAAAGTATGAGGAATCACATAAAATCCATTGGCGGCCATTTTTTGTGAACACCTTTAATTCATTTTGTGTAACAAAACGGAATCGCAGGGCTAAACTTAACAATATATATTTGAATTATTACTGCTTCATTTAGTTCAAATACATTGTCTGTCAATTGGAACCATTAATTTTCATTTTCCTGACATCACCTTATATTCCCCATAAAAACGTGCTACTGCCCCTTTAAATAACCCTGTTTCAGTCATAACTATCACTCGTAGCTTAATCGATCGTGCATGTTATGGGATATCGTTTCTTTTGTCCCTGAGTGTATTGTTGATACTGGACACTAGATCGGGTGCAATCAATGATCACGTCAAGTGCACATGCAACCATGTCACGTTTTAAGAGTAGTTCCTTGGGGTGCCAATCTAAGTAAACCTAGCCTCAATATTATCCGTTTCACCCCTACAATGAGTCTAGAAATGCCTAGTAGAGGCCCGAACTTTCTGCTACCTATGACCCAACGTTATACGTTAGACTATTGTGGCTTGGTAAGGTGAGTTCTGATTAGTCAATTCTATATCTGGGCTGACGCGAGCCCTCTACTAGACCTTTCTAGACTCAGTATAGGAGTAAAACGGATTATATTAAGGCTAGGTTTACTTAGACTGTTGAAGGACTTGAAAACTCTGAGGTTTAGGATACATTTACCAAAGGTGCAATTTGTTCAAAATATACCAAAACAAACCCTTGGCTGATCAACTTGAAAAAACAGTGTTGTTTCAACCGCGATTTATGAGTGAAGGGTTCATACAGTTAGTTTTTTAGAAATATGTTAGATCAGTAGCTTGTTTATTATGAATTGATGATATACCACCAAACAAATGAATTTAAAAAAAGGAAAAAAAAGTAGCTAGTTTATGTTTGACACTGTGTATAACCGTACACCGGAAGTAGCGAGGTGTACGGCGGAAATGTTGCTAGCGAGGAGCTTGATGGCAAACGGGATCACTTAGTTAACAATTTACCGCCGTTTTGTATACTCTTTCCAGCAATTCAAAAGCTTTCGGAGACATACCTATTTATTGTGATATGATTTCATAGTCAGATAGCAAATATGTTACTAAAACAGCATTGCTCGCAACTGTCATTGTTATATCCCGTGGATACGGAACGATAAGCACATATATTGTACTAAGTATGTGTGCTTTAATAACCAACAGTACGTTGATTATTTGAATAATCTGTAGTAAAATAACTTTCGATTTCGGTTTATCCACACCAATAATGATCCAAGAGACTTTAAACAATCTCATTCACTCAACTTGTATCTTCTCGATCTATGAGTCATTTATTTAGTAATGTTTGAGAACCATTTAACTATCATAGCTAGTATAACTTCTACTTTCTCTTTCCTTAGCTATCATTACTCCATCTGGTCTTCGTATAGGTAAGTTTTGTATGGTGGCTCAGGGGGGTCATTTTTTCTCAAAATATCACGATGACCTCTTTTTGCCATCATGTGTTTATATCATGGCCTCTTTTGGCCAGTACGTGTATATTTGTGTATTGTGGCACAAAAGGGGTCATTATTTCTTACGTTTTACAATGACAACTTTTGTCCATCATGTGTTTATTTGTGTATGGTAGCTCAAAGGGGTCATTATTTCTTACGTTTTACAATGACCACTTTTGTCCATCATGTGTTTATTTGTGTATGGTAGCTCAAAGTGGTCATTATTTCTTACGTTTTACGATGACCAATTTTGTCCATCATGTGTTTATTTGTGTATAGTGGCTCTAAAGGTTGATTCTTTATCACAATATTACGATGACCTCTTTGGCCAGTGCATGGTTATTTGTTATTTGTGTATGGTGGCCAAGAGGAGACATCTTATCTCACAATATCACGATGACCTTTTGACCAGTACGTGTTTATTTGTGTTAAGTGGCCCAAAGGGGGTCTTTCTTTCTCACTATATTACGATGACCTCTTTTAACCAAAACATGTTTAGTTGTGTCACGTTCTATTTTCTTTATTTCTGATTGTTATTTGCTGTATATTGTAGAATCAATCACATCACATGTTCTCCAAGTAAATAGCTATTACTTTTAAATAAATACCTTTAACATCTTTCCACCTTTTCTTAAAACAATATTTCCTATCTTATCACCATGTTTCAAAACGATCTTTTCACTTCTTTAAACCACCGAAAATCGTAAATTTTGCGTGGGACATATCAGAAAATAAGTGTATTTCCAGAGTGGAAAGATGGTCTTTCCTAACTTGGAAGTCTGGAAACAACTGTAAATTCTTCAAGGAACAATTTAAGAAATACGAGGTTAAAGCTTTGCGTGTCTATACAAGCATGAACTATTTCGTAGATGTCTGTTTTTCCCTTATTCACTTTTAGCTTTGAAGTCACTTTCATCAACTGTTAATAATGAAAATAAGAACTATGTGATGTTCTTTACATATGTGTATGCGTCTCATGTTGCTCTTAATACTATATCGCTGAACTATTGCCAAAGCGGTGTTCAACAACTCACCCTTTGAAGGAAAGATAGTTTGTAGGGTCACTACATAGGAGACAGTTTACTAAAATGACCGAAACGTAAGCCCCGGCATGTCGACATAAAGTGTGGCCATCTCACTATTTCCAGTTCCTAAATATACGCTTGAAAGCAGTACTTGTCAGGCACCTACATTTTATTTCATTTTCTCCGAGTTGCCGCCCAACTTGATACCCATCGGATGCAATTGCGGTAACTGAGACACGTTGTAAACCTACACACATAATGATGACGTCACTGTGGATTCTTTAAAATCACTTTTGCAGAGGGTACGTAATTTTGACCTCGAATTAGGTATTTATTTTTGATTAAAACATGCAAATGGTACAAGCATCACCTCAAACCTTCCTGTTCAACCGCTACAAAAACTGACTTCTAAAGTTTCCAATTTTTTGACAATTTCCTACTTTGTTTTATCTAGCTAATGTCTGACATTCTACATATGTATGCGCATTGAGCATACCCCTTTGTGGTATGGAGTATTGCGCGGTTATAGTACCCTTATTATTATTATTATTATTAAATATGATATCCAACTTCCGACGGAAGTTTCCCCTTTGTGGTATGGAGTATTGCGCGGTAAAAGTACCCTTATTATTATTACTATTATTAGCTCACCTTTACAAAGTAAATGTGAGCTTACATAATGTATGTCATGGCGCTTCGTCCGTCGTCCGTCTGTCTGTCCGTCCGTCCGTCCGTCCGTCCGTCTGTCCGTCCGTAAACTTTCACGAAAAAGACTACTCCTCCTAAACGAATTCAGATATCATTCTGAAATTGTAGTATGTTATACCCATGGTGATTCCTCACAGAAAGGTAGACGTTTCAATTTTAAGAATCCAAGATGGCCGCCATGACAGCCATATTGAATTTTCACGAAGATTTCATGAAAAAGACTACTCCTTCTAAACGAATACAGATATCATTCTGAAATTGTAGTATGTTATACCCATGGTGATTCCTCACAGAAAGGTAGACGTCTCAGTTTTGAGAATCCAAGATGGCCGCCATGACAGCCATATTGAATTTTCAAGTAGATTTCATGAAAAAGACTACTCCTTCTAAACGAATACAGATATCATTCTGAAATTGTATTATGTTATACCCATGGTGATTCCTCACAGAAAGGTAGACGTTTCAGTTTTTGAGAATCCAAGATGGCCACCATGACAGCCATATTGAATTTTCAATTAGATTTCACGAAAAAGACTACTCCTTCTAAACGAATACAGATATCATTCTGAAATTGTAGTATGTTATACCTATGGTGATTCCGCACAGAAAGGTAGACGTTTAAGTTTTTAAGAATCCAATATGGCCGCCATGGCAGCCATATTGAATTTTCAATTAGATTTCATGACAAATACTATTTCTCCTAAACCAATCTAGATATCATTTTTATATTGTAGTATGTTATACCTATAGTGATTCCGCACAGAAAGGTAGACGTTTCAGTTTTGAGAATCCAAGATGGCCGCAATAGCAGCCATATTGACTTTTCAGCTGCAGATGACACATCATTTTTATTAAATTTTAATCTTTCATCAAGTGATCATTGGCACCATATAAATTCTCTAATTTGAACTTACTAATCATAATATTATCTTAAATATGGAATATTTAAGATTGTCGTGCAAGTTGTTCTATATTTTTAAGAAAAAATAAAGATGAAAGACAAACATAATTGATTAATTTGTTTAAAATCTTTATGGCAACCAGCTGCAAAAAACAAATCACATTAAACATGTTAAATTTTAAACAATGGTATCTCCCTTATATTCTTTTAAATACCACACATAAGGGGTCAACCAGAGTTCAGATATTTCACTATGCTGTCTAATACACATCCCAAGGCAGGCTGCTAGCATCACAGTGTCAGCTGCTAGTCTGTTGCATAATCAACCTGACCCAATTGATATGGTAGAGCATTATGCTATATGGCCATGGCCCATGTGTATACAATAAAAGTTATGGACTTGTATTCTCATGACAGTGATATGTTCTTTCTAAGAATAACAACTTACACAAAACTTTTCTACAATAACCTTTGTTTTTAGCAATCTACATGATAAGTTGATGTGGAATAAATATGCAGATGAAAATCGAAAAGGGTTTAGTAAGAAAAGTAAGGAAATTTGATTTGTCATATCTCTCTGTTGATTTGACAATGCAAAAATGTTTACCATTATAGTACTGTATGAGTGTTAAATAATTTGATACTTTAATGAAAGACATCTCATGGTCACTTGACATGTAAATATTATGTGAACAAAATAAACGTGTCTTATGCATTGCTGTGTTTATGACTTTCCTCTCAATCAGTCATTCATTTTCCTTGAAAAATCTGTACTTTTGGGATTCTCAATATCCCATGCAGCATAACCATCAGTGAAATAATCTTGAAATCATATTAATGATTCACTACAAAACAAATGTAAGTGGCCACCATCCTGTAAGTAATAAATGACATTTAAATGGATACACCTAAACCAATCAAGTTATCATAATGATATTAATACGGATGCCCACATAAAAGTAGCATTTTGAAGATTAAAAAGTACAAGATGGTCACCAATTCAGCCACAGATATACAAAAAAGTTATACAAAAACCTACTGCTTGTTAACTTATCATGATTATATCATCCGTGTATTAATGTTTGTTCAAGCTCTAGTGGTTTCCAAAAGAAGACTAGTATTTTAAAAGATAAAAAAATCATGATGGCAGCCATAATCAATTATATAAAAGATGGTTACATGTATAATTAAACCATTTTACCACATCATTCATTTTAAGGTGAGCTTCTGTACCCTCGGTACTTTTATTAAATATGTTATCCAACTTCCGACGGAAGTTTCCCCTTTGTGGTATGGAGTATTGCGCGGTAAAAGTACCCTTATTATTATTATTATTATTAAATATGATATCCAACTTCCGACGGAAGTTTTTCTACCACGTGATGTATTTTTATCTTAATAGCTATAATTCCTCACGAAGCACATGCAAGTATGATAACAGGTTTTTAAGCATGTCACGATGTGGTACGTACATAAGATATAAAGGACGGGAGGTCGATTGTACAAAGTGATTACCTACAAACTGTTAGGAGAATTCCTTTTTGATCTTATTTGTCTGTCACCTTTTACAATGACAATAAGTTGCGACATCTTATTTTTTATTTTTACCTTTTACATATCTTCTGAGGAGCTCAGACTGACCAAACTGTAAAGAAAAATATATTTTTTAAGTTTGTTTGTCACGCACAGTTCAAGTGTGTAAACTCAAAACTAGATATTCCCTTTCATTTATTTGAAAGAAATAATTGATAACTTATGAAGACTTATTTTTTACCTTTATCTTTGCACGAGGAGGAACCAAACATTGAGATAATAACTCTGTCTGATTAAAATCGCTTATAGGTATTCATTGTAAAAGACATTATTATTTTCCATTAAAGGGGGACTGAAATGGTCTATGGCCGCTTTCGGGATTCATAAAAAGGGGCTTGTAATTTGAATTAAAGTCAACTTTGAATTTTCAAAATCGGATGGTAACCTGCCTAAAAAGGGCTTTTAAAATACACTGCCTAATTATCCCCGGCGAACAGAATCTGTGGTCACTGATGCGTGCCCCAAGCGTGTCTAACTTCTATGACGTAGCAGGAGGGCCGTAGTTTCACCTAATGATCATTTTTCAACGTGTAATGACACCTTTTTAATCGTTCATTTAACATACAAATATTCACACAAAAACACTCCGTTTTTATACTCCGATAGCTTAGATATCCGACGGCTTAATAACGATTTATTCAAGCCATTGACTAATGTATAAACATGTTGTATTGTATATTTCAAAACTCTAAAAATTATAAAATGACGCAAAAAGGTGCGGTGCGGGGCGGGGTGGGGCGTCACGGTCTAATGAGTTTTCAAAGCCTGTCAATTCGGCGACATTCTAAAATCCGAGTATAAAAAGCTGATTAAAAGACTAATTTATGTGTATATTGTCTCAATTATATGCTCATAGATAATGGTACTGGAGATAATGATCTATTATTCTTAGAAAAAATACATTGCATAACCTCTTTAATGCCAATTATATTATTTTGATAGTGTCAAAAATCTCATTACACATTCAAATCATCAGGAAACAAAATTTATAGATTCACATAAAGTCCATCGGAGGTCATTTTTGTTTGAACACTTTTAATTACTTATGTGTAAGAAATAGGAATCGCATGGCTGAACTTTATATTCATGTATTTGATATTACTGCTTCAGTTAGTTTATATGGTTGTCGTTCAATTGGAACCATTTGTTTTCCTTTTCCTTACATCACCTTATATTTCATCTGAAAACGTGCTACTGCCCCTTTAATTGTAGCCATTTTAACCAAGGGGGCAAAACAAAGTCCCGTGCTCAGTGAAATGGACCATGAATCCCTATTATAGCCACATACGTTTTGAAGAAGTATTCACAGTTTCATTGGTCTTTTGCCCCTGAGCGTATACAACTAATAATAATAATGACTAGGATTGACGCGTCAATCCTTAGGTCTTCAAGATTCCTCTTTGACCTTCACAAAGTGTTTGACCTTCACATGACTTGTATAGCGCTATATCCATACACAAGGTGCATGCTCAAAGCGCATAGTATATGGTAATGAAAGGTAATGATTGATATCATAAAAATGAAATTGAAAGTATGAGAAAGATTATGAATGATAAAATATGAATATTTGCAGCATATAAAGTCAGTTGTTAAATTCTGCAGGGAAATATAGTGATATAATGTCTATGCATAACAGTTTGAAAATAGGTAAGTTTTCAGTTTCGTTTTAAAAACATTCAATATTGAAGACATCTTGATGGCGTGAGGAAGTTGGTTCCAAAGTCGAGGAGCAGCATTACTAAAGGATTTCTGTCCAAAACTGGTAGTATTATATTTTGGTACTTTGAGAAGATTCAGATTCTGAGATCGGAGAGGTTTCGCGGGAATGTCTTTCTTGAGCTTTTGTGTATCTTATTGAATATGAACCTTGCCGCTTATTGCCATCCTGCTACATCAGCGTATATGTCTCCGCTAATGCTACAACCTATCCCCTGATATCCTCCTATGGTCTTCTGTCGTATCGCTATATATAGCAAGCCAATCAAATGATGCCCTTTCAGCGATAGCGGCAAACTAGTTTCTTGGCTTCGTTCCGCGTGCTCACCTCGTGATTGAAATTAACCAATAGGAGTGCTATTAGATAATAAATCTGATTCTCATTGCAGTCTCCCGCTAAACTCCAAATCACATGCTCTTAGATTTCCACGTGCGACATCACTAGACAACAGTGTATGGAGTTCGAAATAGTTTGACTGAAAACAGACAGGCTATAAATAGCGCTAAGCAACCACCCGTCAGCGATACGACAGAAGACCATAGGAGGATATCAGGGGAAAGGTTGTAACTTAGCGGAGACATATACGCTGATGTAGCAGGATGCTTATTGCTGAAAGACTATCTAAAAAAACACTCACTCGAATCATTCTATGTAAACCTAGCCTCAATAATACTCACTGCACTCCCTATATTGAGCCTAGCGATATCTAGGAATGCCTCGCGTCACCTGACTTATCGAATGTACCAATCAGGGCGCGGCTTATGCTACCTCTTTCTGTTTCTCGCTAGACTCAATATCGGGATCGTAACGAGTATTATTTGGGCTAGGTTTACTTAGACTGTCACTCGAATATAAATCTTATTTAAATCACAGTTGCCTAATTGAGTATTTGTTTTGAACAAGGTCCATTTATACAAAGTATACATATGGCAAAACATGTTTTTACAAGTAATTAGGTTGATGTACAGAGTGATTTGCAATTAGGCATGCTTTGTGTTATGTACATATTCTCAATCTTCTAATGTTCAGCAGCATTTGCTTGAAAACGGTGTTAGTACCTACACCGAAACGTCGCATCTCTTTGCAATAAAGAAGTTGTAAATCCATATATTTGTATTTCTTCATCAAACCAATTTCTAAAATGCGACTGAAGGAAGGTAAAAAGAAGTAGTTTTGTTTGGTGTTAAGGATAACCATTTCAAGTATACTCTTAATACCGTTATATGCAAAATACTTTGTATGTAAACGTAAACATTTTAATATTAAATGTAATTTTGACATGTTTAGCTCATCAGGATTGAAAGTCCAGATGGGCTTATGGCATGGCCCGTCGTCCGGCGTCCGTCCGTCGTCCGTCGTCCGTCCGTCCGTAAACTTTTGACACTTTCGACTTCTCCTCATGAACCTTACACACTAGAGAACTGAAATTGTGTGTACAGGTACCTTAGCATATGGAGATTCTCATTTGTAACTTTGGTGACCCTGTGACCCCAAATAGAGTCACAGGGGTCACAACTTTAAAAACCTATTTTCACCTTCTTCTCGAGTTCCAAAAGGACTAGAGAGTTCAAAATGATATGTGCAGACTCCTTGGCCAATGGGGATTCTAATTTGTAACTTTAGTGACCCTGTGACCCCAAATAGGGTCACAGGGGTCACAACCTTAAAAACCTATTTTCATCTTCTTCTCCAGTTCTAAAAGGACTAGAGAGTTAAAAATTATATGTCCAGACTCCTTGGCCAATGGGGATTCTTAATTGTAGATTTCGTGACCCCATGACCCCAAATAGGGTCACAGGGGTCACAACCTTAAAAACCTATTTTCATCTTCTTCTCCAGTTCTAAAAGGACTAGAGAGTTAAAAATTATATGTCCAGACTCCTTGGCCAATGGGGATTCTTAATTGTAGATTTCGTGACCCCATGACCCCAAATAGGGTCACATGGGTCACAACCTTAAAAACCAATTCTCATCTTCTTCTCCAGTTCCAAAAGGACTAGAGAGTTACAAATGATATGTGCAGACTCCTTGGACAATGGGGATTCTAATGTGTAACTTTGGTGACCCTGTGACCCCTATTTGGGGTCACAGGGGTCACAACATTAAAAACCAATTCTCATCTTCTTCTCCAGTTCCAAAAGGTCTAGAGAGCTGAAATTATATATGCAGACTCCTTGGCCAATGGGGATTCTAAATTGTAGATTTCGTGACCCTGTGACCCAAAATAGGGTCACAGGGGTCACAACCTTAAAAACTTATTTTCATCATCTTCTGTTCCAAAAGGTCTATTGAGCTGCAAGACTGCATGTAGACTCCTTGGCCAATGGGGATTCTAAACTATAGGTTTCGTGACCCCATGACCCCAAATAGGGTCACAGGGGTCACAATCTTAAAAACCTATTTTTCTCCATTTGATGACAGTCTATGGCAAATTTATTTCTCCTTGGATATTTAGTGTGGACTTCTTTCACTGTCTAATATTGGCGATCTAGAAAGTGTTGAATAATAATAAATCATTTGGGTAAGGAAATTTATTCCGAAATCGTTACATTTGTTTTGTAATTTTTTTATAGGTTTTCTTGCAATAGGTAACATCAGTTCCATTTTTAGCTCATCTGGCCTGTATAAAGCAAACTTGATATGATGCCTGATGAGCTACAGAGCCAATGGCTCTATTTTTTTTATTGAATTAAAGCGTGATTTGAATATATATATATATATATTGCAAGGCAAATTAGTGACAACATTGAATAATGCTATTGATTAAATCTAACATTACATATCTCTCACTATTCACAATAAATGCAAACCGCCTTCATGTAAGACTCGCCACGTAGTCATGTACAGGGTCTTTTGTTCAAATCGTGGCAATTTCAAGTGAATTAAAATAAAAATTGATTTAATTTTATTTTAATTTTATTGATTAGGCCCTCGTGCTTAGTGAGTAGGTCTCTAATTAATGCCATCTGTCTTAAGTGTTTTAATCATAATACCCATCTGTTTACAACATACTTATCTAAAACGTTGTGTTGGTATTAGCACCTGTCTATACACAACTGTCGAAACAGACCTCCCCAATAGACTGCAGTCTTCACCTGTTGTTTATGTCTTATCGAACCTTTGAAATATTATACATCATTATATGATGAAACATTTGTATCAATTTTGCCTGGTCTAAAGGCGCAAACTCGGTCAATATTGTTTTACTCAGGTCAAGAAAAAACGATACTGACCTCTACAGAAGTCTATGATTGTATGATAATAGACTATTATAGTTAACGAGGCAAATAGTTCAGGGCGAAACTATACTTTATTGCAAAACACATGATTGGTATGCTACTCCATTACTTTTCGAATATGGTTTTAACTCGTTTATGGTATTTCTACTCCAAAATAAACTTATTGTATAAATCACATTCGGCCATGAATCTATCTATCTATCTATCTATAGAAACACTTGTAGAGCGCTAGGATCTGGTAACACCACTCAAAAGCGCTTTACCAAGCTTCAGACTGGCAGTTCAGTAGTTGTTCAAGGGTTTCACTGGTGATTTTTATAGGCTTTTTGAAAGAGATAGGTCTTTAGCTTAGATTTAAAAAATACAAATTCAGGAACCGATCTCAGTTGATACGGCAGACTGTTCCATAGGATAGGTCCGGATGTGTCAAAACATCTATCTCCAAATGTCTTGGTTTTGTTGAATAGAAAATGAATAGAAAATCCTCGATTAGGACCAGGGCTAGTGACGTCATAGCCGATTGTTATCGATAATTATCTACGTGAAGCATACTAAAATAACAATAAAATAACTGACAGACACATTATTTGTCAGCCTCCCTAGATATTAAAAAAGACAATGATGAGTCTTGTTTAATAGCGATTTGTTTTTGTTATCGCCATAGTGTTGATTAGGTGTCTATTCCCTCACACGTTACTAAGGTGTATCACTCAATTAAAGAGCCACTCCAAACCCTATTTTGTGCTTTAATATCAACTTTTTAACAACTACTACCGGTTAGATTACCTATTAATCAGCCTTGGAATAGAATCACGATTTACATTTAAAATATCTTATCGATAATTATCTACGTGAACAATACAAGAATAATAATAAAATAACTGACAGACAGATTTAATTGTTAGCCTTCCACCTCAAGTTATATAAAATAAATATATTTACAGCGATAAAAAACGAGCAACTCGGTTTTTGAGTTATGAGAGACAATCAATATAAAAGGTACTTTATGAGATATTTAAAAATTACAGGTTTACGATTTAAAAACACCCCCCCCCCCCCCCCCCAAAAATGTACAAAGCTAGATATTAAAAACGAAAATGATGAGTCTATATCGTTACGTAAGTTGCCGTGCAGGTTTTTGCACTATCATGTACAATATTTGGGCAGGCCAGGATAAAACATAATTTAATGATCAGGTTGTTGATGCAAATCAATACATACATCATTATAAACTAAACATTTAAGTAAAACATGCATATCATCTTCCACACAGTTGGTATTTAGTGAATAAATAGAGAATCTCACACAAGTGTCTTCTTATATCAAATATATAGACACAAGTTGATAAAAGTAACAAATATACGAGGCTAGCCGAGGATAGTTTACTTTTATCAACGAGTGTTGATTTATTTGATATCAGAAGACAAGCGGGTGAGATTCTATTTATCATCCAAAATCATTTTTCATCACATTTGTATGAAAAATGTTAACTGCATAGCCCTGAAACTCCTACACCAGTAATGTCATAGCATTGTGACGTCATTACTGATGATGCAACAAATTGTGATGTCATGTCCCTTCTGATGAAAGGGCATTGTTCAAAATCTGCTGTCAAAGCGATATATCCAAGGAGATATCAAAGCGATATATCCAAGGAGATATCGCTTGATCTTCCACAAGCAATATCTCCTGTGAAACACGGTTTCGATAAAAGATGATGTCAGGAAAATGATAATAAATA
The DNA here is from genome assembly GCA_916613615.1 of Steromphala cineraria. Classification (NCBI taxonomy): domain Eukaryota; kingdom Metazoa; phylum Mollusca; class Gastropoda; order Trochida; family Trochidae; genus Steromphala; species Steromphala cineraria. The sequence goes on along the minus strand of OU744737.1, from coordinate 30,391,967 downwards.
GTTCCAATTGAAAGACAATGTATCTAAACTTAACGAAGCAGTAATATATCAAATATATGATGTTCAGTCATGCGATTTCTTTTTCTTTCTCAGCAAGACTCGGAGTTTGATATGTGTTACTTTTATCAACTTGTGTTGATTTATTTGATATCAGAAGACACTTGGGTGAGATTCTATATATACTCCCCCGAAAACCGTGCTACTGCCCCTTTAATTCTTATTTTATGTTAGCTTTCCAAGTTTCTCCCTTTCCCTTCTCAGTAATGGCTGTTAGACCTAGAGTTAAAGAAAACATAGTGTGCTATAGGTCATCACTTATAAGGCAGAAATAAAAACACAAAAAAAACTGTTTCTTGTCTTGGCATTGAAGCAAAAATATTAATGATGCGATTACTCGGATTTGTTTCCAAATAATTTTTTTTATTATTGAATCTAAGAATAATTCATAACATTTTGAAAAAAAAAATCAAATACAAACTTTGGATCCCTTTATCACTTTGAAGGTCTACACGTACAGAAACGAGTTAATTTCAAAAGTTCACAATTCATTGTAATTTTTCCATTTCTCCTTGACAACATATGCACACAAAAATGCTTGATGCGGCGGTTTGAAACTGACGCGGGCGGAAACCAAAAACAAATTATTTTAATTTTATTTTAATCATGTATATTATTTTAAGGCACAGTCGATTAATAGTCGTCTGACAGCAATACGCAATGCATGTTGATTAAATATCTTTATCAGTTCCTTTAGTTGCTTCCTCTTGTTTAATAGCGATTTGTTTTTGTTATCGCCCAAGTGTTGATTAGGTGTCTATTTACACGTTACTAAGGTGTGTCACTTAATTTATGAGCCACTCCAAACTCTATTTTGTGCTTTAATATCAACGTTTAAACAACTAATACCGGTTAGATTACCTATTAAAAATTTACACCTCTAATAACTGTCATTCTGTTTTTTTGTATATAAGTTTTCAAAATTACGTTTCACTGATGTTCGAATGACAGCTATATGTGTAGGATGAAAACCAAGCCAGAGGTGTTGTTGATAATGTAAGCCCGCGGCAGAGGGAAATTGGAAAGGGCCGACAGGCCCGCCCCAATTTCCCGAGGCTGAGGGCTTACATTATCAAACAACACCGAGGGCGAGGTTTTGATCTAACTTATGAACCGAGATAAACCGTAGTAACAATATTATTTCAATAATAAGTATAAAAATGGATTCATTGATTTTTACTGGTAGGGAATCACCATGAGCAAACGGAGAGCACATCCGCGCCCTGCACGTGCTTTGCGCTCGCTACCCAAGCCGTGAACGTGAAATGCATGCGCTATCTGCCTCGTGAAGTTCACATGATTGTCACTGTGGAAAATACATCATTGTTCTCGTGGGCCTTTATAGCCGAATTGTCAAAGGCGCCAGTTTAGTAAGCGAGTGGTGCAGAGTTCGAAACCAGGCATGCGAACATTATATTTGTGATTTGTCAAAATTGTGATATTTTGTGATGGTATATATGTAGGACTCAAATTCATGGCAGGCCTCAAATCCGTGGCGGATATCCAAATCCATGGCGGATTTTCAAATGCATGGAAAATTGCCGTACCTATCAAAAGCTGTGGCGGATTTTGAATTGACTGTGATAAGACATTTTTAGAATTGAGTTACCAATATTAAATTTGTGTTTTCCTACATGTACTTAACTGTTTTCTAAGCCAAAATCTGCAATTGGTAAATAAGTAATGCAATCGGGACAACAATATGTTCGCCACTAAATTAATATCTTTAGGAAATTAGCCCTTGGATTCTCGTTAGACTGACTTTTTTAGCAGTTAGATATTCGTTGACTATCTGATTTAAAATTACATTGATTGAATGGTAAACAACTCAGCTTTCTTCACTTAAAATTTCATGAATTTCCGAACATAGATAACGCCTCAGGGACATTTTTTGTCAACGTTGACCAAAATCTCGAGTTTACTCCAAAAGTTAGCGGCACTGCGTGAGCGCATAGCGTCAAAGGCCGGGCACTATAAGGGTTAATTAACCCTTGGATCCGTATCGACAATGTTTTAGGGTTAGTTTGTCTAGTGTAAGGGTCGGTAACGTATATTGGAGATAAAGTCGCGAACGTATTGTACAGTGAACCTATAACGCTAACCCTAACCCTAACCGTTAATAAATCCCTTAATATGAATCCAAGGGCTAAAGCAGATATTTAGTATAAATCCAAAGGCTAAAGAAGATAGTTTCAGCAAAGTTATGACTATAGAAGGACAGTTGCAATGCATTCGAGGGCTACAATGGAGAGCTGATATTTTTCCAAGGCTTAAATAGACAGTATGACGGAAATGAGTAACATAGAGCAATTGGTATAATTATATGCTATCTCGGACGGGAAAAGCGGCTGAATTCTTTTCTCTCTGTTGGAAAATATCTTGCCATCCCAATGAAAAGCAGCGGTTTCGTCTGGCGACGCGAACAGTTAGCGATTATGACGTCATCCGTCAATGACGTCACTTAACATGACGTCAATAAACAATCAAACAATCAAACTCGCCATAGATTAGGAAATCCGCCATGGATTAGAGACCCGCCACAGATCTGAGACCTACATATATTCGAAGAAGGACTTTGAAACAAAGTATTTCAAAACGTGTATGATCCCTATCAAAATAAATTTCCGATAAATTCTACAGTAAGCCCCGGGCCTTCCTAGAGAAAGCCCTGGGCATTCTTCAAGAAAGCCCTAGGCATTCTTGGAGAATGCCCGGCAAAGAGGTTTATCCGGTAAAAGAAGAACCTAATTGAACAATAGAGTGACGTCACTGGAGGTTTCTAAATATATATAACAGATAGGAATTACGCTAAAATGTTTATTTCTTGACCGATTTCGTTGAAATTTGAAATGTAGATTTATCTCAACATATGAAAACGATATACGAGTGCAAAAGTTTGAAAAAAAAAATTATAGGGTCCACTCCGAGATTCGAACCTCTGTGGATTGAAGCGCCTCATTGTCCGGTTTTCGATCAGAATCGCGGCTTAAAACCTCCCTGATGTCGCAATACCACGTCGATTCAATCTCATTATAATAATATAAAACTTTCTTTATTACATTACACAGATAATAGATCTCACAAGGCCCTATACGTTCAGCCGTCAAGGTAACCTGTGACCGCTTGATCTGAGGTAGATTTCATCCACCAATCAAATCGTACGCCTAGCGTTCAAATTAAGGCGTTTTACCACAGTGAAGGAAATAATGATATCTACATCTAATGACCTTTCGATTTTCCCATAAAACAATGCTAATTAATTTACTAAGGTCGAATCATTCAAAAAGTCTATTATAATGTCTGAGTATTTGAGAGAACAAGATTCTTTCTAATTTGCGATTACGCAGATTTTCTTCTCGAAATATTTTTTTATTATTGAATCTAAGAATAATTCAAAAGATATCTAGAGTTAAAGGAAACATGAAGTATGTTAGATTATTATCACTTATTAGGCCCCAAAAACTATATAAAATGTTTCTTGTCTTGGCATAGAGGAAAAACATTATGCAATTACGCAGATTTTTTTTGGAAATATTTTTTTATTATTGAATCTAAGAATAATTCAAAAGATGTCTAGAGTTAAAGGAAACATGAAGTTTTCTAGATTATTATCACTTATTAGGCCCCAAAAACTATATAAAATGTTTCTTGTTTTGGCATAGAAGAAAAAAATGATGCAATTACGCAGATTTTTTTTGGAAATATTTTATTTATTATTGAATCTAAAGGAAACATAAAGTATGTTAGAGTTAAAGGGGCAGTAGCACGTTTTTAGGGGGAATATAAGGTGATGTCAGGAAAATGAAAATAAATGGTTCAAAATGAAAGACAATGTATTTAAACTAAATGGAGCAGTAATAATTCAAATATATAACGAAAAGTTTAGCCATGCGATTCCCTTTTCTTACACAAAATGAATTAAAGATGTTCAAAAAAAATGGCCGCCAATGGATTTTATGTGAATCCTCATACTTCGTCCTCTGGCTGTGGATGATCGCCTTGTGTAATGAGATTTTTTGAAACTGTCAAAATAATACATTTAGCATTAACATACAATTATCAGTGAAATATTTAAAATATAAAATTATCAAAAAACGTTCTACTGCCCCGTTAAAGGAAACCTAAAGTATGTTAGATTGTTATTACTTCCAATATTAGTCATGCATATTATTTTAAGGATTGGCCGATTAAGAGTCGTTTCGCCGGTAATATGAAATGAGTAATTACATATCTTTATTGGTTCCTTATGTTGTTTCCTCCTGTTTTATTACAATTGTTGTGTTTGTTTAAGTTCAAGTGTTGATTGGGTTTCTATTTGTTTAAGCTTACGAAGGTTTAACACTCATTTCTTTTAGCCACTCCCGTCCGTGATTTTCATAACTATATTTTGTTAATCAGCCTTGAAATAGAATTTTCATGATTTACATTCAAAATATCCTACATATTTATATCCAAATTAATACCGGTTATATTACCTATCAAACATTTACATCTCTTATTTATAACTGTCATTCTAACTGCTCTATATAAGTTTCCAAAATTACGTTTCACTGATTGACGCGCTTCATTGTCCGGTTTTCGATCAGAATAATGATATCATGGACTACACAGAATTTATGAACAAACCTGGACTTCTGATATTAATTGATTTCGAACAAGCTTTCGATTCAGTAGAGTGGTCATTTATCGAGAAATGTTTTGACTTCTTTAATTTTGGACCATCTATCAAACTTTGGTTAAAAACATTCTATAATAATATAAATTCAAGCGTTCTTGTAAACGGGTTTCCATCAGAATTCTTCAAAATTACACGTGGATGCAGACAAGGTGATCCCCTATCGCCGTACATATTTCTAATTGTAGCAGAAATTTGGCCCACATGCTACGCCATAACAAAAAATTAAAGGATTAAGATGGTTGACCTAGAATATCTATTAACACAATTTGCAGATGATACAACGATAATATTAGATGGATCTGAACAGGCATTTAGAGAAACACTACACGTGCTTAAAACATACGCCTCTTTTTCTGGTCTTAAAATAAATATTGACAAAACTAAAGTCGCTGGATAGGTTCCAAACAGTTCTCAAGCCAGCAATTTTGCAGAGAGAATAACTTAGACTGGACTCAAAGGCCCTTTGTCGCGGCTTAACCCTTCCTGGTATCGATTATTAGCTCCAGACAGGGAGTATCCGCTTCGTGACATTATCGCTGCCATCAGAAGCTTTCCGAGTGCAAAAGCTCTAACACCGCGCGTGCAACAAACGAACGCTGTCGCGCTGAAAAGCGCAAACTCCAAATGGTCAAATGGGCCGAAGGATGAAAGGGCCGATAAAACAAGTCAAAAGGGCCGAGTGAAAAAGTCAAAAGGGCCGAAGTAAATAGTCATAAGGGCCGAAGTAAATAGTCATAAGGGCCGAAAATATAAAAATTATATATTCATTGTATTCAACCTACATTTGATAGTTGTAATATGTTTACTTAGCCAAGTTAGTGATTCCAATCAATTCAAAAATTAATCCCTGGCTTGTGCTATGAAGACAAACATAATTAATTAATTTGTTTAAAATATTTATGGCAACTAGCTGCAAAAACCCAATCACATTAAACATCATTTTAGATTTATTAGATTTCATGAAAAAGACTACTCCTTCTAAACGAATACAGATATCATTTTGAAATTGTATTATGTTATACCCATGGTGATTCCTCACAGAAAGGTAGACGTTTCAGTTTTGAGAATCCAAGATGGCCGCCATGACAGCCATATTGAATTTTCAATTAGATTTCATGAAAAAGACTACTCCTTCTAAACGAATCCAGATATCATTCTGAAATTGTAGTATGTTATACCTATGGTGATTCCGCACAGAAAGGTAGACGTTTAAGTTTTGAGAATCCAATATGGCCGCCATGGCAGCCATATTGAATTTTCAATTAGATTTCATGACAAAGACTATTTCTTCTAAACCAATCTAGATATCATTTTTATATTGTAGTATGTTATACCTATAGTGATTCCTCACAGAAAGGTAGACGTTTCAGTTTTGAGAATCCAAGATGGCCGCAATAGCAGCCATATTGACTTTTCAGCTGCAGATGACACATCATTATTATTAAATTTTAAGCTTTCATCAAGTGATCACTTGCACCATATAAATTCTCTAATTTGAACTTACTAATCATAATATTATCTTAAATATGGAATATTTAAGATTGTCGTGCAAGTTGTTCTATATTTTTAAGTGTTTCTAAAAAAAATTAAGATGAAAGACAAACATAATTGATTAATTTGTTTAAAATCTTTATGGCAACTATCTGCAAAAACCAAATCACATTAAACATGTTAAATTTTAAACAATGGTATCTCCCTTATATTCCTTTAAATACAACACATAAGGGGTCAACCAGAGTTCAGATATTCCTTTTGAGTCCACTATGCTTTTCTAATACACATCCCAATACAGGCTGCTAGCATCACAGTGTCAGCTGCTAGTCTGTTGCATAATCAACCTGACCCAATTGATATGGTAGAGCATTATGCTATATGGCCATGTGTATGCAATAAGAGTTATGGAAATTAGACTTGTATTCTCATGACAGTGATATGTTCTTTCTAAGAATAACAACTTACACAAAACTTGTCAACAATTAATAAGCTTTGTGTTTAGCAATCTACATGATAAGTTGATGTGGAAAGAGTTATTTTGCATCAGGTTCCAGTTCCTGTGTTTTACTCATATTTGTACCATTTCTTTATCTAACAGAAGTTTTTCTTGACACAAAATCAATTTAGGACATAAGCTAACTATGTTTTGTGAAATTATATATATTTTTCACAACAATGCATGTTCTCTCCCGTCAAGTCTTTAAATACCACACATAAGGGCTTAGCCAGAGTTCAGGTTTACATGCTCAGCACACTATGCTTCTCCAAATACACAAAGCCAAATACACAAATTGCTACACTCTCCTAAAAAACATGATGGCAGCCATAATCAATTATCATATAAAAGATGGTTACACAATTAAACCATATTACCACATCATTCATTTTAAGGTGAGCTTCTGTACCCTCGGTACTTTTATTTAAGTGATTGGATTTATGTTTTCATAAATAAGTAAGTATGTTTCCCTTGATAATTATCGAAGCTCAATGTGATGACAACAGAAATGAATAAAACTAAAAATAGTTCAACTAACAAAAATAGCAAGTGTAAGAGGAAACAAAATTGGTGGAATGAAACGTTCTGTAAGCTTCTGAATGAGATGTGCATAGCAGATTTATCATGGTGTAAATGTACAACTATCAACAAACTGTTTTTAAACATGAATATGTGTATAAACTGAAATTAGTTGATACATAAAAGCAGTCAAAACAAGTACATTTACATTTTATACATGTAGACGTAAATTGGAAGATACGTGAAATTAAATCCCAAATGAATTTTGGAAAACTATTGGGCGTATATTTGGTCATCTTCCTACGCAGAGCCTAAAACGACAGTGGCACCATATAAATTCTCTAATTTGAACTTACTAATCATAATATTACATATACATATAATCAATCACCTACTGCAATACCTTGTTCGTTAAGAAATCAATTAATTGGATTGTGACAACTACTTTAAAAGTACAATGAGTAATTTATTAGGAAAACAAATCAATCAATACGACATGAAATCGAAAATTCAAGAGGGTATTAGTTAGCAGTCTTATACCATCTACCAGTTCCGATTGAAGTCTATGGTTACATCTAACTTAGGTGTTCTAGATCTATATTTTGTGATATAAATACGGAAGTCTGTACTCATATGGACCATTTTATATGTAAATGTGAACCAGAAAGATGTTTAAACCTACTGTCTAAAACAGTACCGTATTTCCTCTAATAGGGGCCCGGGCCCTTATTAACATTTAGGGGGTATTATCCCCGGCCCTTATTAGAGGCCCGGCCCTTATTATGAAAACAGGTTTTTCAAAGTCCACTTGAGACCTTTATTCTAATGATTGAAACAAGCGTTGTAGTTAAAGGGGGGGGGGGGGGGGGGGGAATATTTAAGTCGAATATACAGAAGGGATAGTCCCTTGAGTTCGACCTTTGGGTCTAAGTAGAAATCCTTTGAAATTCAATGTTATTACAACATTGTTGTTTCAAGGGATTAAATCTCTGGTTTTCAACAAAATATGGAATGGATGAAATGTGTTCACTCAAGAAACGAAAAAGAAATAAGCAGTGAGTTCACTCAGAAAAAAGAAATAAGCTTAATAAGGAATACAAAATAAGCAGTGAAATCACTCAGGAAATACTCATAAGTTTTGATTAGTCAATTAATTACAATAACATACACACTATAATAATGTTGAAATGACAGTTAATCTAAATAAAGTTCAACAGATTTTTACTTTGTCTTACAGTATGACCAAATATAAAACCCGTTGATCTAAATTTATTTAAAAACAAACATGGACTAGCGAATGGCACTATGTCTTTGATGGAATACCTCGACAGTGCTTCCTATTTCGTTAAATTATTCAGTTCTACAAAATGGTAAATGGATTTACTCCGAAATATCTTTCAATATGGATACCACCTAATGTATCTAATGTAAGCAACTATAACTTACGTAATTCCGATAATCTGAGATGCTCCATGCGGCGATTATCCCAATATAAAAATCTTTTCTACCATCCACTGTTAAGATTTGAAATTCATTAGATATAAATGTAAGAAATGCTAAATCGTCTCTAAGAGTCGTCTCTGTTCTTGTGGAAACACTCGAGAATATCTTTTTCATCATTTTCTAAAATGTCCAATATATGATTCTCTTAGATTAAATGAATACTTTAAAGACTTTTCCCAAAACAATAACAGCTTACAAACTATTCTAAGCGGCGACGAATCTTTGTTAAAGAATGAAAACGAAACTTTAATAAAATCAGTCTATCATTACATGAATGATACCAATCGTTTCCAATATCAATACGGTACCAAATGCAAATTTTAGTTTGATTAATCATGTTTTTACAAGCTCAGTTACATTTTCTTGTACTTTCAATAAATGTAGTCAAATAATTTTTCTGTAAGTGTATTTTAGGAGAAGAAAAATAGATTCGAATCCGTGTTCTCTTCATTACCGTTGAACAATTTAACGTTAACCATGCTCTTGTGAAAACATTACCGGTCCTTTGTCAAGAACTATTCGACCATAACAACGTACCTCTCGAGATCGACCTCTGTGTTGTTACACCCATCTTGGGGTCGGACTCGCGGACCCTGACCAGTAATTATTGACTAGACCCGGCCCCTATTAGAGGCCCGGCTCTTATTCACGTTAGGTACCTTTACCCCCCGGCCGCTATTAGAGGAAATACGGTACTTTCTAAAACTGTATTTCTACATCTGAAAGTGCGAATAGTGCTGAACAATGATAGTGCGACAATAAAAATATTGTTGAAATGTTGTTACGATTTCAATATAAGATGGAATCTAAATATCTGCTAAGTTATTTGTTGGTATTTTTTGGGTTCGGCCCTTATGTCTTGGAACACGGCCCATTTGACTAAATGGCTTGACCCTTTTGACTTTCACCTGGGTCTTTTGACTCTTTCCTTCGGCCTTTTTGACTATGTAGTTCTCGGCCCTTTTGACATTCGGCCCGTTTGACTACAACCCATTCATAGGATGCACATTGCAATTCCGAACATCGAAAGAGTTAAAGGAAATTTCCAATGAAAAATGAAAAAGAGCCTTTTAAAACAATGTTTATTGATAAATCCTTCAACTTTGGCTAATTATTTTTAGCTAAATCACCAAATCTGCAATAAAAATTCAAAGTTGGGAAAATCAAGTTTACCAGCATCGATGGGGGACGCCATATTGGTATCTCGAACGGTAAACGAGAGCGAGAAACACCGGGAAAATGACGTCAGCGACATACCACGAAATTAGGAGACGCCGTTAGATTCAGTGGTGGGCGGTGACGGCCCGTCAAACATGAGACTGTAAAAACCGTCACGACTTCAGTAGACATGCCGGGTCCAGAATATTCTACTTCTATGATGCCCAAAGCACTAAATAAATATTTCTGACCAGCGCACATGCTGAACACTTTAGTACAGGTTGGAAAAAAGCACGTGCCTCGCGCTTTGAATATTATTATATATATATAATAGAATAAATATCAAAGATTTCAGATTCAAAGTGGTGACATATTTTCAATATGAGCACTATGCACGTATCACTTTTGCCTGGCAACGATTGTAGTACTGCGAGTTCCCGTACTTTTGCCCTGTGACGTCATTACATCATTGTTCGTGACGTCACTGTAGCCTGCCGTCGCAAAGTTAGCGGCCCGTTTTTTCTAAGATGGTAAAATGGAATACAAACGGTAATAAAGAAATTATTAGCCTCGGAAGTGTGTCAAATGACTTTTACGAAACTCGTACAAATTTTTGTATAATCCTCGCTCTTGCTCGGGTAATACAAACAAGATGTGTTTGTGAAACACGAATGCCCCCGGATGCATCCTGCTCGCTGTGTCAAGGTCAAGGTCACAAGGTCAAATGTCATGGTGTCATCTGAAAGGTCTCATCACAAGGGATCCATATGTCAAGTATCAAAGAGCTAGCTCTGACCAATCAAAAGTTATGACCAAGGTTAAAGTTTTTGTGGACAAACGGACAGACGGACGTCAAGGTCACAAGGTCAAATATCATGGTGTCATCTGAAAGGTCTCATCACAAGGGATACACATGTCAAGTATCAAAGACCTAGCACTGACAGTATAGAAACTATAGCCAAGGTTACAGTTTTCGGAAAATGCTCGCTGTGTCAAGGTCAAGGTCAAAAGGTCAAATGTCATGGTGTCATCTGAAAGGTCTCATCACAAGGGATACACATGTCAAGTATCAAAGACCAAGCACTGACAGTATAGAAACTATAGCCAAGGTTAAAGTTTTCGGAAAATGCTCGCTGTGTCAAGGTCAAGGTCAAAAGGTCAAATGTCATGGTGTCATCTGAAAGGTCTCATCACAAGGGATCCATATGTCAAGTATCAAAGAGCTAGCTCTGACCAATCAAAAGTTATGACCAAGGTTAAAGTTTTTGTGGACAAACGGACAGACGGACGGACGGACGGACAGGTGAAAAACAATATACCCCCGGAATCTCCGATTCGGGGGCATAAAAATCACACTCGTTTTGTAAAAGTCATATGACACACTTTCTCGGGTAATAATCTCTATTTATTGCGCAGTAGCACGTTTTTAGGGGGAATCTAAGGTGATGTCAGGAAAATGAAAATTAATGGTCCCAATTGAAAGACAATGTATTTTAACTAAATGGAGCAGTAATAATTCAAATATATAATGTGAAGTTTAGCCATGCGATTCCCTTTTCTTACACAAAATGAATTAAAGGTGTTAAAAAACATGGCCGCCAATGGACTTTATGTGAATCCTCATACTTTGTCCTCTGACTATTGGTGATTGGCTTGTGTAATGAGATTGTTGACACTGTCAATATAATACATTTAGCATTGAACTCATAATCATAAGTGAAATATTTAAAATATAAAATTATCAAAAAACGTGCTACTGCCAGATGGACAATTTGGTGTCTCAGTTACGAATCTAATAACTCATATCATAGTGTTTCCATCAGGTTGAACATGGGCAGGGTAAATACTTTTTTAAAAGGGCACAACTTCTCGAAAAAGGGGACATACATACACGTTAATTTTGAATCGCTTTTCAAATGAAAATGGTAAAGCATAGAATATAAGTGTCAGCAAATATAACTTCTTTTATACGAAAGCACTTCACTTGCAATCAACATTGAATATACCTGGTAATTATGTCTAACCCCGAAGGGTGGGGGACAGATTGGTTTTGGCTGAGTTTCCTGTCGGCGTCGGCATTGGCGTTCCCTTTTCGTTTCCGGAGCATAATTCTGAAACTACTTGACCAATCTTCACCAAATTTGGTATACAGCCTCTCAATAGCATGTAGATGTGCCCTTTGGAGGATTCAACTTATTTTCAAGTTAATACTTTTGTTTCCATGGCAACAGTTTGGACTTTGTCATTTGAAGGGAAGGGTTAACTTTTCAAAGCACAAGACTGAAACTACTTGACCTATCTTTACCAAATTTGGTATACATCATCTTCGTATCATTATGATCATGTAGATGTGACTTTTGGAGGTGTCAACTTATTTTTAATTATATATTTTTGGGTTTTCACTTTGTCATTTTGAAAGGGAGGGTTTTCCTGACAAACTGCGTACATGTTGATTAACGATTCTCATAAATAAAAAATCTAATATAACGAAAACTTACAGTTCCTTTTTGTTTTATATAAAGAATATGATTTTCATTTGAGTTTTAAATTTTTTTAAAGGTATTTTCAAAAACAAAATTCAGCTAAAATGGTGTATGGGGGAGACATCTGTTCTTATGAGTAAAACACTTTCTAGTTTGATTATTGTTTTGAACTTATGAATAAATGTGATATTTGAAAGGTCAGAGGATTTCAAACATCTGTAATTAACTCATAATGAAATCATTAAGTTGTATCAACCATCCAACACTCGGTCAGTAATCCCCCTATTGTCCATGTAACAACAGAGGTTCGAATCTCGGAATGGAAGCTATAATTTTTTTTTTTCAAACTTTTGCTTTCATATATCGTTTTCATATGTTGAGGTGTGTTGTTAATGCGAGGGTCAGTGGTCAAAAGATAGAAGAAGTTTGATAGTTAGGGCGAGATGTGTGTTGGACCAGAAATGTCAGAAAAACATTACTTTTGAAGTTAAAGTCACTTTTTTCTGAAAAAAATGTTTTATGAAATTCACGTGTGATTAAGGTTTTAATCTACGCTTTAAGCCTTCTAAATATGTAGATAGGCCTAGTATTGTCCGAAAAATAGTAGTTAAATAATATTCAAAGTTCTGTCTGTTTCTCAAGTTTGATTGTAAATTTGTAAAGAGACAAGCACAAACTTACGTGAACTTAATACCACCTTATTTGATTACGCGAAACGATCTTGTATTTTACGTTATGGGCAGATATTTTCTAGCTTTTGACAATAAGAGTGTTACACATACATGTGGTTACTTTTTGGTCAATTTCGGGAATAAACTATTGATCTGTTTAACATAATAAATATACCTTTGTTGTTGACACATTTTAGAGTTTTTTGTTTTACACAGATTCTTTCATCAGAAAGGGCGGGAAATTGATAAATATATACATAGTCTATAATTTGAATTTGTCAACATGTATTATTGCTTTAACACTAAACTTCAACTTGTTAACTCTATAGCGACAGTGTTACCTGTTAAAATCTTATGGAAATTAATTACATTCGAACCGTTTGTTAGTAGGAAGTTGAGTGATGTGGTATCAGGGTCCGTTACAAATAGCATTACAACGTTAAATTCTAAGACATTGACATGTCATGTTTGGACAGCGATAACAATATATCTGGTTGGAATTATTTGGTGAAACTTCATAATCATATTAACTGCTAACTGACGTTCAAACAACATCAATAAAAGAGTCTGATATTGACTTTCGATTTTTGCGAAAAACACATATTCAATTGTGCACTTTCATTGAGAATGAGTGATTTTCGCTCTAATGTACTGATTGGCCTTTAACTTGTTATTTTCAGTAACAGTTAGTGGCTCCCGATGTAATAACATCGATTTCAAAATTTGACATATGTGATCCTATCAACATCACGTGCATACGGCTCTTTGGAAGAGTTTCCTGAAACATTCAGTACAGATTATATCATTTTTTAGGTGTTTTAATGAAGAACTATTCTTAAAGTTGACCCTGTAACTCGTTCACTAAAAGAAAATATAATTCGTTCACCACTTCGCAAACGTCTCTTTAGTAACGCGTTCACCACGATTTCATACTAGTTGTCTTTGAATGTAAATATCTCAGCGACTATAATTTGGATTTTGATAAAATTTTGTACTTGTGATCAATATGTATCAGTGTTTAAGGAAATATGATTAGGAATACTTTTTTATTCATTTATAACAATTAACCGATCATTTTTATGTGCACTGATCTTTTTGCAGCATGAAACCTCACTTAAATGTGCCTCTTATATCCAAATGCTGACCAGCTTTTCATTTCTAAAACCAACATTGTGTTAACTAAAGTCTACAATTTTACAGCCAGAAATATTTTTCTCATAAGTACCTGAAAACCGACTCATCGACCAAAAACTACACCAAATGCACAAAAACAAACGTATCTCTCGCAGAGTAATTTGTTCACTTCCCGTTGTGTAACAAATTCCAGGCGTACACGTTCCTACGGTGTGAACATAGGCCTACTGTGTGTCTCTTTAATGTGTCTAAGTGTAGCACTTTATCATAAATTGCGGGGAATGGCTTTTGAAGAGGGTGTGGATCTCTAGAATTTTAAAGGAGGGTGGGGCTATAGTAAAGAAGTGTTTCATCCCATTTACAGGCCATTCTGTTTTAATACTGATACAATAACTGGACATCATCCCCGACCTCCGAATCTTCCGTAGTCCAAAGCAAATATATTTTATTGATGATCAACCCAGTGTAGAAAAGTATAGCAAGTCTAGATCGCTCAGCTTTAGGTCTGAAGTTAAAGCATCTTCTTGGCTCCATTTGTTTTAATACGTGAATTGTTTAAGAATATTGTCAATATTGAAAAAATACTTCTGAGACTAAATGTTGGTCTAAATCTTCCCCTGAAGAATGCAGCGAATCAGCGATTGAATAAGAGTCGATTTCTAAGGTGTTGTTTTTTTTAATTTCAGGATGGACAGAAATTTACGCCAACTGCTACATAATCTTCCCCAATCTTCAGCTCACGTGGGACGATGCGCTCAACACGTGCAAGGGGTAAGTTGATGGCTGATCAAGGCTATTCGTTATATTTTACGTGCGCTTCTTGCGAATTCGCTAAGGTATTCATTTTATTTGCCTGATGAAAAACGTGCTTTCTTATTGCGGTTTGTGTTAGTTAACCTTTCTCAAAGTGTTATCTTATTGACATTATACTTTTGTTTTAATGAATCTTCTTTTTGATAGATGTAGTCAAAGGTAGAATAAAGAAATAAAATGAGAAATATTCATTATATTTTTTGTGATGTTGCCAAATTGTACAGATGGACTGAGAAACCCGTATTAATGATTTAGTTGTATATTTTGTTGTGTTATATTCATTTTCTATTGAAATCCCGATAACATAAAATGCAAGTAGGTCAACTGCTTTAAATTTATTTCACATTTAACCACAGGAAATTAAAAATATTCAATAACCAACTACAAATGTAGATATATATTTCATTTACATTGTTTTTGTACTTGATTATTGATTATTGATTATTCTGTGTATAATACTACGTTCTTTTAATCGAAATTGATATTTAACAATATCAAAAACTAAGGAATATTTTTCAAGTGTCTGATAACTGTTTTTTTCCGATTACAGGTACGGCGGAAAACTGGCCGAACCAGCTGGGGTAGTTGTAACCAATTCTCTCGGCGCCGATGTGATCGGGACTTCAACTACCAGGGTTTGGGCAGGTTTGTTATTCACTTATTTTATTTAAAGGGACAGTAGCACGTTTTTTGTCAACTTTATATTTTAAATTTTAAATTTATTTTCACTGAGAATTTTTTTTTTTTTAGTGTGATAGTGTCAAAAATCTCATTACACAAACCAATCATCCATAGTCAGAGAACAAATTATAAAGATTCACATTGGCTGCCATTTTTCTGTGGACACCTTTAATTCATTTTGTGTAAGAAAAAGGAATCACATTGCTAAACTGGACATTGTATGTTTGATTTATTTCTGCTTTATTTCGTTTAAATAGATTGTCTTTCAATTTGAACCATTTATTTTAATTTTCTTGACATCACCTCATATTCCCCCAAAAACGTGCTTCTATCCCTTTGAGGCAGACCAATTTTATTCTGTGTTTCACACTGAGACACGAGTGTAATAACTTGTGGTGTCCCCTTAGACAGGAGACTTTATTCAAAATGTGCCTAGGTTCACCCAGCAGTCTAACTGGGTACCTGGTGAAAGTTGTGTTTGAGGTGCCCTTCAAGCTCAATCGGTTGCTTGGGTTAGACCTGGGTAATAATTCAGGGAGCGCCTTGAGCATGCATTTGGTGTGAATATTTGCCTGGTGGCACGTGGTCCTGTGCAATGCTCAGTCGACCGCTATCTGTATAGTTCAGCAACAACGGGCGTGGCTCGCTGGATGAGTGGGTTACCCGCTCATTGCTGAATAAAAAACTGAGAGTTTGAGGGTTGATTCCCTGCCCCACACTGAGACACAAGTCGAGAGACTTGTGGTGTCACCTTGGGCAAGAGACTTTGTTCAAAATGTGCCTCTGTTCACCCAGCAGGAAATGGGTACCTGGTAAAAGAGAGTTGTGTTGGTGGTGACCTTCTAGCGACAGATATGTCAGCTTGGGTCAGACCAGGGTAATAATGCTGGTAGTGCCTTGAGCATGCACTAGCGTATGGAAATGTGCGCCTAATAAATACCCATTATTATTATTATTATTTGTGCACTATGAAAATTAGGGCTTCCGCGGTATTCGAGTACTTGAAGCCAAGTCGAATTCTGCTGGACTTTTTCTTAGACTCTAGGACTTGAAAAGTTACTGTTATTTATGTAAGTTCTATCAGATGATCCAAATTACCAATTTAAGACAATGATGTAAAGATATGATCATTTATAGGTAAAATTATATATTTATGATATCCAGGCTCAACAAAAATGATTTCTTGGGTAAAGATAAAATTTTTGGTACGTTGGTCCGATTTGAGTCTGATCCTTCGAGTACTCTAGTCCAAATGTTTTACCTATTGAAGCCCTTATAAAAATACCCTAAATATTTTCAGGTATCCAGGTCCACCCTGACGAACCCAACACACCGCTGTACTGGAGCGATGGTGTGAAAACAACGGTGGATGTGGGGGTGTGGGGGGTGGGGCAACCAGACTACGGGGGTGGGGGGTGCGGCTACCTGGAGCCTGAGGGGGGGCAGTGGGTCTTGAAGATGGGGCGGTGCGACACCTTCATGGCTTTCATGTGTCAAGCTCAACCGTGCCCTACAGGTGAGGTCTGCAACCTGAATTTTTAACTTCCAGAGTTTTATTAGCAGGGCCCTAAAAGAGTCGTAAAAGCTCGGTAGGGAAGAAATAGTTTGGTTACGAATCGCTTACAGCTGACAGCCAGTACCAAGTTTGTGTCATGTGACCCCTCTTACCCGTCTGGACGCTCTCATTAATGATGGTCAATTAGGTTTCACCAGCCAAGTTGTTGGTTCCCCTTTTGTGTGTTATTGAGAGATGACCAAATTATTTGAGATGGATAAAGTATTCTATTCAAAATAAGAAGTTTAGTGGTCAATCAGCTTCCTTCGATTACTGCGTTCGGTTTTAATTAACAATTTACTCGCTATCAATCCAGTATAACATGTCTCTGATTTTCAAACACACTAGGTTTATCTCCTAAATTAAAATCTTACCTCCTGTAACGTGTTTTAACTTGGTTGAGCTTTTACCATTCACTAATCACTCAATGTATAAACTGGAATGCCGTCTTAAATTTTTGAATTTGCTACCACAAAAATACTCTGATTGTACTGTCCTTTTAACTAGAAATGCACGTTACGTTATCCCTTTTGTAACACATACCGTATTTCCTCTAATAAGCGCCGGGTCTCCAATAAGCGCCGGGCCTCTAATAAGCGCCGGGGGTCATTAGTAGTTGAGAAAATAAGCGCCGGGCCTTTTATAAGCGCCGGGTCTCTAATAAGCGCCGGGTCCTAACCATTAGAAAAAGGCTCCCTCAGTAAACATTTTACAGGTATTCATGGTAAAAGACGGCTTAAAACGATTTTAAATTTCTGGGAAAGAAATAAGCGCCGGGTCTCCAATAAGCGCCGGGCCTCTAATAAACGCCAGGGGGTAAAGGGGTGCTGAAAAAATAAGCGCCCGGGCGCTTATTAGAGGAAATACGGTATTCTTTTATTTTTCAACGCCGCTAATGGCTGAAATATTGCCAAAGTGGCGTAAAACAATAACTCACTCACTCACTAACCTTTCATCTTCCACCCTCGAAGGCACTTTCCGCTGTGACAATGGACGGTGTATCGGCGCAGGGAACAGATGTAATGACGAAAACAACTGCGGAGATTTTTCTGACGAAAGGGACTGCGGTAAGAATATTTGAAATTTCTCTGAAAAACAGTATGACTCTATATAGGACAAATTTGTGAGGGACCTTCGGATTTATATCATTAATTTGGTGGAAAATTGAGTAATGAATCTGAAATCAAAATTACAATATTTCAATATCCATGTATCCCTTACTAGTTCCAAAAGTTTGTTTGACATTTCTAAGGCTAAGAAAAAAAGATTGTTCACGGGCATTCTATTTATACAACCCACTCATCCATAGTCAGAGAACAAATGATAAAGATTCACATAAAGTCCATTTTTGTGTGAACACCTTTAATTCATTTTGTGTAAGAAAAACGAACAGCATGGCTGAATTTTACAATAAATGTTTGGTTTTTAATGCTTCATTTAATTCAAATACATTCATTTTCATTTTCATCTTATATTCCCCCAAAACATGTGCCACTGCCCCTTTAAAGCTTAAAGATTTGCTTTACAAAACTGAGACAATATTCAAGTTGACTATATGTTGTCAATGATTAAACCACAAACACTTACATGACCTAATTAAACTCAAATTTTAGTAAACATGTGTGATCGATACCTGATATTTCTGAAATAAAAGTGTAAATAATAATATTAAAAAAATTAAAAAATTAAATTTTCAGACTCAATATGTTCCTACCATCTGCGTGAGAGCCAAGGCGAGATAACCTACCCACAAGGTGGCAACTACGCAGACAGAAGTACCTGTCAGTGGTTCATAGAGGGCGCTCTTGGCTCGAGGTTACAACTTTCGGTGGGTATCCCATAGTGCATCTTCCCACTGCAAGGTGAAAACGTATCAAGCAACTCCTCGTTTAGACCTTGCCATCACAAGATAGAAAACCGGTGATCCGGAGCAGCGACACCTATTGTGATCAAGAGTTACGCCCCTTACAAGCTCTTTCAACAATAGCCAATGAAATTGCTGTTTACATTCGGGAAAAAATTCGAAAGACTAACAGACGATCTTTTTGAAAACTATCCGAGTTAAATTTAATTTTAAGCATCAGTCCGCATGGCTGTTTTCATGTTTTTGATGAGCACCGAGAATGCAGAGAAAATAACATTAATACATCACTCAAATAAGTGTTTCTCTCTCTTAAATCGGTTCAAAGCTGTCTTCTGATTGGACTATTCTACTTCAGTGCAGCGGGTTGAAATGCTAGCACAGAAATCACATCGCCTCTTTCAAAAACCAACATGCCGGCGATCATGTAGAAATCGACTTCCTAGGAGTTACGTGACCAGGTCTAGCTCTGATATCAAAAGCTTTTGCCGCTGTCCCTCGGATTTGCTAGATGCTTTTCAAATTATTGGACATAAAAGAATCTACAAATTTCATTTGAAAATGCAGAAAAATAAGGGATAATTGGATAACAGCATGCAAAACATTTTGAAGTTTTTTAAATTTTTGACCCTAAGAAATTTTGGAGATGTTGAATTAATGGAGAAATATTTCTTACATATAACGTTTAATGTTTCAGTTTGTTGGGATACGGACAGAGAGCGACCTTGACCACGTTGAGATCTGGGTCGGAGGTCGCACCATATCGACCAGCAACTTCTTATATCGCCTGTCGGGGTCAGAGGTCAAACACAGCGATTACATCATCAGCCCAAACAACTTCGCCATCGTTAGATTCATCTCGGACTTTCTGGTCGACTTCTCAGGTTTCAAGTTTGAATGGAGATCAGGTTTGTTAATTTACTTCTTCAAGCACTTGATTTTGTCCATAAACCTAGAAGGGGCAGAAGCTTTATGTAGGGGAAATTGTAACATGACTTTGGTAAATACTCGTTTCTGATTGGTTGATTTGAAGTATTACCCAGTGTTGAATGGCAATGAACACCCGCAAATTGGCTGAGGCGAATCAC
Source organism: Steromphala cineraria (assembly GCA_916613615.1). Taxonomy (NCBI): domain Eukaryota; kingdom Metazoa; phylum Mollusca; class Gastropoda; order Trochida; family Trochidae; genus Steromphala; species Steromphala cineraria. The sequence goes on along the minus strand of OU744737.1, from coordinate 30,371,776 downwards.
CGCGAAAGGATACATTATTTGGTCCGCCTTAACGTTAAATTGTTCTGATTCTCCAAATATTTGTGCCCGATTCAAATTTTACTGTTGTTGTTGTCATTTTCTAACTTGCGCATTCCCATACATGCCAAAAATCCTTTTCTATTTGCTTTAGTTTTATGTAACTAAACTTTTCTTAATCGGCTAAGTTTCTCCTATTTTGCCAACACCCGCAAATTTAGTTTAAAACCTCCGGCCAGCGCCTTCGGTTTTAAACTAAATTTGCAGGTGTTGAATAACAATGAATCCCGGAAATTTTACAAACTCTACTATTTATCTTCTAATTATTGTATTGATTTTTTTTTTCTAGAAAATAAAGTTTTTTGCCCAAAATGTGTTCAGAGGGTCATTTTTTTTTACTCAAGTAAAAGAATAATCCTCAAGAGTCAAGCAAAAACTTCTTGTAGACATTTTAGTGTTAACACCTTTATCTTTTTTGATAGGGACATCGGTTTGCATTACCTCAAGAACTTTGTAATTCGTTTAAGAAGTCTAACAATTATTCAAAATAGATAACCTTTCAATTGTTTTACTGTTAAGGAGATAATTATGATTTTATTCAACTTAAGAGAAATGTGCCACAGAAGATAGACATAGCTAACACTTGAACATAACCGACATCGCAATCAAAATGCTGCAGTCACTTCTGGATGGGAATTTGAGACAATCTAACTTTCCAGTTTGGAAATTCATCCGGAGAGAAAAAATGAACTCAAATGCGCAAGTTGCGTAGACTTAGGAGTTTTAATTGATTATCGGAATTAATGTTATAAATTAAAATTTAAATATTGGAATTATTTTTGTTGTTTCTTTGGTAAGTACATATTATAAAAAAGCTCTAGGTTCTAATATAGGGCTCTTTGGCTGATTAATATTCTGCTACATCAGCGTATATGTCTCCGTGTTCTGCTACAACCTATCCCCTGATATCCTCCTATCATATTCAGCCATATCGTTGACGGGTGGTTAATCACTGCTATTTATACCCTGTCTGTTTTCAGTCAAATTTCTGTTTGGAGCTTAGCGTGATCCTGCAATGAGACATCAGATTTATTATCTAATAGCACTCTAATAGGTTAATTTGAATCACATGGTGAGCACGCGGAACAAAGCCCAGAAACCAGTTTGCTGCTATAGCTAAAAGGGCATCCTTTGATTGGCTTGCTATATATAGCAATAAGGCAGAATTTGATAGAAGGATATCAGGGGATAAGTTGTAGCATGATGCGGAGACATATATGCTGATGTAGCAGGATGGCTGATAAAGAAAGTGATATGAAAATACCAATATGATACTATCTGTTTATCAGAAATTTTTATGTTTTGTTTCAGACTTCAAGTGTGGAATGCTCTCTCTTCCATCTCATTCCATTGGCGCTCATACCGTTCCCCCAAACAGTGTCGGCCCGACCTCATTTTCTGAATGTAGGTCACAATGTCTGAACAGTGCAACTTGTGTCGCTTTCACCTTCGACAAAACAGATCGATGTAGGTTCTATAATGACCTGATGCCCGACCCAGTCTCCGACTCTTGCTGCGACCTCTGGGTCAAGACGTGTCCGGCCGAAACGGGAGAACAAGGTGGGTTTGATTTGACGTTTTTTGATAATTTTTAGCCAGGGTTCGAAATTAGCACTAGCCAATGTAGCCAATGGCTAATGAAAAAGATGCCGGGCTAGTAAAATGCAATGACTGGTAGTCCAAAGGACTTGTTAGATTTTAAGTTGTTTTGATTATGTAGGCTAGTTGGCTAGTTGGAAAGTGTTTTGGCTAGTTCTCTTAGAATGCACAAGTCTGAATGGCTAGTACAGCAATGGGACTCATTTCGACTCCTGTATTAGCACATTTGGCCTGTAAGGCCCGATGGGCTTATGGCATGGTACGGTGTCCGCTGTCTGTCTGTCCGTCCGTAAACTTTAAACATTTTTTACTTCTTCAGAAGCATAAGGCCTACAAAGCTGTAACTTTGTTTACAGATTCCTTGCATTTCCGACTTCTTCAACAGAAGCGTAAGGCCTACAGATTCCTTGACTAGTGGGGATTATAGTGTCATAGCTTGTGTTGCCCTAATAAGTGTCACAGGGGCCACACCCTTAAAATCTATCTTTATCTTCTTCTTTAGAACCACAAGGCCTAGAAAGCTGAAACTTCATGACTTTTTCACTAGTGAGGATTATTATTTATAGCTCTTGTAGCCCTGTGACCCTAAAAAGGATCTTTTAACTTGTCGTGTTTATGAATGTTTTACTGAAAAGTTGAGGGCTTTAATGATTCAATATGGAAAGATCTTATTCCTTACAGAAAATCTATGAATTGCATTGTGACTTCATAAGCATTTAAAAGCATTGTTATTTTAACAAATTTGTGATATCATGTCTCCAGTGTCATCAATGATTTGTCTCAATGATGCCAAAGCATTGTGACATCATTGACGCTGCAAAAGCTTTGTGACAATCCCGCTCGTAGATATCACTTGAGGCGTGCTTCTTTCGTTGATAGAGCTATATTCAGGTTGTTCCATAGATGCCCGAAGTGAAAGGAGTAGTGTCCGAAATAACCACTAGCCCAGTAGCCTGATGCTCGTTGAAATTTGCCTGGGCTAGTAGAAAAAAGTCATGATAGCCCGGTTGGCTAATGTGGATTGGTATGTCAAAAATATTTTGACTTCTTTTAATTCAATTTTGTAATTAATTCAATTACAATCAGCTTTAGATCACCCCCATCACATGCCAAGACCTCTTGAGCAGATATGTGTTTGATTTTAAAACAATGAATTCAGAAAACATTGTTTATGTTTAATTAATTGGGCTATTAATTTTTTTGGGCTAGTAAATTTGAAAACTTTTTAGCCCGGTTTGCTAGTGATCTTGAAAAATTATTTCATACACTGGAAAGGAGTAGCTCCGAACACTGTTCGTGCTGACAGGACATGTTCCCGCACAATAGGTGGTGCAAGCCGCACAGCAGATCGCAGTTTTCAAGATGGCGTCAAATTGAAACACTATGTTTCAGAGCTGACCTCATGATACCGGAAGTGAACTTTGACCTTGTTCTATAATTATCACTCTACTACTACTACTAAACATTTGTATAGCGTCAATATCCAGCTCAGAGAGCGCTGCTCAAAGGCGCTTTGGCTTTCCCTCGATCATTGGATATCAATCTTCATGACAAACTCCTTTCACACAAAACGGAACTCGTTCTGAACTTGTTCGATATTTCACAGGAGCACAACTTTGATCTCACACAAGTGATATCCTCTTAAAAAAACAGTTTGAGATAAGTGGCAGAATTTCTGCATCTTAATTTCAATGGTTAATAGGGTTAATAAAAACTAGGTAAATGGACAACAGCATCATGTTTGAAAATCGCACACCAATTCTTTTCAATTGTTTTAGTTTTTGCAATATCTTAAAATGAAATTTAAAATTTCACCATACACTGTACATTTGAAATTCATTTTTAGTGTTTGCAAACGGCTGTTTTTGCTCAGTGTCAAGCAAGGAAGAAATAACTCCCATCTTTAAACTTACTCTCATGATAGGCCCAGAGTCATAACCTTTGGTTGTTAAATACTAAGTTCTATTTATGCAAGGAGGTGGGATAGCTCAGTGGTTAGCGTGTTCAGCTTCGGATCAGGAGGTCCGTGGTTCAAATCCTGCCAACTTTGTCTGCAGTAGAGAACTGTTCTACACACAGTCAGGTTTGGGTGCAATGCTACACTGATTTTCAGCGCAGTACAATCCATGGTTCGCTAGTTCCAGCCGATGCTCACAGGTTTCTCTGCAATGTAAAACCATAATGGCATTCACCTTTTTTTATGTTTCAGTGTTACCGGCTGTACCCCACCAGGGTGGCGTTCTCTACGCCACCTCGACCACCCAACGACTTTTCTCTCCTCTATACCCAGTCCACTACCTGTCTGGTGCAAGCATAGCGTGGACCATCATCGCCACTAGCAAGAGAGTTGTCTCCCTTGATGTAAGATATTACAGAAGAACATGAATATAGTGAACTCGGATATAGCGAACAATCGTATATAGTGAAAAAATTTTCAAGGCCCGTCCTTATATAATATAATTTAAATTATATGCGTATAGCGAACATCGGATATAGCGAACTAAATTCTTTTGTCCCTTGGAGTTTGTTATATCCGAGTTCTACTGTATGTTGTTACACAGTATTAAACATAAGAAGCGTGATATTTCAATATTTGTTTATCTTTTTTTTTTCAATAGGTTGTCTCCTTTGATGTTAGATAAAATGTTGTTACACACAGTATTTAACATAACATGATATTTCAAAATTTGCATTTTTTTATCATCATTTTTTGCAAGAGAGTTGATGTCAGAAATTATCTTATTACCCGTAGTGTGAAGTGTAATAATTTCAATATGTGCACATGTGGATGATCATTGTTTCTGGCAAGAGGGTTGTTTTTTACACACCTTTTTTCATTTCAGATTTTAGATGTTGACCTTCCCAAGGACGATTTTGTGCAGATATTTGATGGCAGTTCCACAACTTCGACTCTTATCGAAACCATTTCCCAGGGTTCAACACCACAGAATATCATTTCGACCGGAACTTCTCTCTATATTCTCTTTAAGTCAGGGTCCCCAGACACGAGGATACGAGGCTTTCTCTTCTCCTACCAAGCAGGTGGGGAACATTGCGTAGTTTCCATTTATTACTCTCCGTTTAAAGGGGCAGTAGCACGTTTTTAGGGGGAATATAAGGTGATGTCAGGAAACTGGAAATAAATAGTTCCAATTGAAAGACAATGTATTCAAACTAAATGAAGCAGTATTAATTCAAATATATAACGTAAAGTGCAGCCATTAGATTCATTTTTCTTACAAAAATGAATTAAATGTGATGTCAGGAAAATGAAAATAAATGGTTCCAATTGAAAGACAATGTATTGAAACTAAATGGAGCAGTAATAATTAAGATATATGATCTAAAGTTTAGCCATGCTTTTCCTTTTTCTTACACAAAATGAATTAAAGGTGTTCACACAAAATGGCCGCCAATGGATTTTATGTGAAGCCTCATACTTTGTTCTCTGACTATGGGTGATTGGTTTGTGTAATGAGATTGTTGACACTGTCAATATGATACATTTAGCATTTACTTACAATTATAAGAGAAATATTTAAAATGTAAAATTATCAAAAAACGTGCAACTGCCCCTTTAAGATACCGCTGTTTGATAAATCTATAGAGACTATTTCATTGTTTTTGCCGAATATCATTTCTATCTCATCGAGTGGAGTGAGAAAGTGGTATTTTCACGAGTGGTGCAGCCACGAGTGAAAATGACACTTTCTCACTTCACGAGATGAGATAGAAATGATATTCAGTAAAAACAATGAATTAGTCTATTTATTGTATAATTTTAAGATCATAAAACAGAGTTGTCGGACATCGAAAGGCAAAGTTTTCCTGTTGTGATGAATGAGAGTCTAGCAACTCCATTTATCATTTCTCGGTAAAAAGAATTTCGATAGAAATAATGTGATATTAAGCCGGAAATAGTTTTTCGAAAAATATAAAATGTGTGAATGTTAAATGATATCAGATCCACAATATGTTTTTGATTATAATTAGGTGAAACAAAGGCTCCTTATCTATTTTGGAAAGTCAGTTTTGACGCGAACGGATACAGTGAGGGAATTAAGCGCTTTGTCGGTGTGACAGATCTCTCGCTTCGTAAATTTATTTTGCGATTAAATGAACAATTATTAACTACAACAAATGACGTGAACTTCTGGTTGTTTTTCGATATCGAAGGATACATTGTCACTGCAAAATGATAACAATAACATACCGAAAACATCGTAAAGAGTCGTTTTTCTTCAATCCTAAACAACGCCGTGACGCGAGGCGTGCGTTCGATTTCCTCAAAGGGAGATAATCGTGTTTCAAGGGGAGGTAGTAGGTTCTGTTCTACTTTTCTCACCGCAGTGAAAATATGGATTATATTTTCACTGAAGTGAAAATATGACTTTCTACTGCTTTTCTTAAAATATGAATTATATTTTCACTGTATAACCCTATATTTCATTGCTAAATATATAATAAATAATATGACATCGCTCGCTGGCCGAATGACGTGACGTAATAATGACGTCACAATTGTTAAGCATGACGTCACAATGTCAGCGGGCCGGCCATGATGGTCACGTTTGTTAATTTCTTTATATTTTTACGATCTAATTAAGCCAGTAGTAAATAAAATACTAAACTCGGTCCTGTTTCATAACATTTTATGAAACTCGTGAATGGTATTGGTATATAACTCGCTTTCACGCGTTGAATACCAACCCATTCACTTGTTTCATAAAAATGTTATGAAATGGGATGTCGTTTAGTATTCTCTATATGGCAAACATTTGTAGTGGCATTTTCTAGATATGAGCACATGTGCAAATTTCACTTTTGCCTAGAAACTAATGTTTGGAAGTGAGTTTCAGTATTTTGAGTGTGTAATGGCAAAAATCAACAGTTAATTAGCCACTAAGATGCTGTTGCAAGAGATTTTTAATATTTAAAGATTGTATGTGATTTGTCACTGACATAAAATGAAAAATATTACAATCAAAAGATCTTGATAGATTTTCTAGACCTTTTTTGTAACTTTCATCATTTCAATATCGTCCTACTATTATGGGTTTTTAGCTCACCTTTACAAAGTAAATGTGAGCTTATGTCATGGCGCTTCGTCCGTCGTCCGTCCGTCTGTCTGTCCGTCCGTCCGTCCGTCCGTCCGTCCGTAAACTTTCACGAAAAAGACTACTCCTCCTAAACGAATTCAGATATCATTCTGAAATTATAGTATGTTATACCCATGGTGATTCCCCACAGAAAGGTAGACGTTTCAGTTTTGAGAATCCAAGATGGCCGCCATGACAGCCATATTGAATTTTCAATTAGATTTCATGAAAAAGACTACTCCTTCTAAACGAATACAGATATCATTCTGAAATTGTAGTATGTTATACCCATGGTGATTCCTCACAGAAAGGTAGACGTTTCAGTTTTGAGAATCCAAGATGGCCGCCATGACAGCCATATTGAATTTTCAATTAGATTTCATGAAAAAGACTACTCCTTCTAAACGAATACAGATATCATTCTGAAATTGTATTATGTTATACCCATGGTGATACCTCACAGAAAGGTAGACGTTTCAGTTTTGAGAATCCAAGATGGCCGCCATGACAGCCATATTGAATTTTCAATTAGATTTCATGAAAAAGACTACTCCTTCTAAACGAATACAGATATTATTCTGTAATTGTAGTATGTTATACCTATGGTGATTCCGCACAGAAAGGTAGACGTTTCAGTTTTGAGAATCCAATATGGCAGCCATGGCAGCCATATTGAATTTTCAATTAGATTTCATGACAAAGACTATTTCTCCTAAACCAATCTAGATATCATTTTTATATTGTAGTATGTTATACATATAGTGATTCCGCACAGAAAGGTAGACGTTTCAGTTTTGAGAATCCAAGATGGCCGCAATAGCAGCCATATTGACTTTTCAGCTGCAGATGACACATCATTATTATTAAATTTTAGGCTTTCATCAAGTGATCACTGGCACCATATAAATTCTCTAATTTGAACTTACTAATCATAATATTATCTTAAATATGGAATATTTAAGATTGTCGTGCAAGTTGTTCTATATTTTTAAGTGTTTCTAAAAAAAAAAGGTAGATGAAAGACAAACATAATTGATTAATTTGTTTAAAATCTTTATGGCAACTAGCTGCAAAAACCAAATCACATTAAACATGTTAAATTTTAAACAATGGTATCTCCCTTATATTCCTTTAAATGCCACACATAAGGGGTCAACCAGAGTTCAGATATTCCACTATGCTGTCTAATACACATCCCAAGGCAGGCTGCTAGCATCACAGTGTCAGCTGCTAGTCTGTTGCATAATCAACCTGACCCAATTGATATGGTAGAGCATTATGCTATATGGCCATGGCCCATGTGTATGCAATAAAAGTTATGGACTTGTATTCTCATGACAGTGATATGTTCTTTCTAAGAATAACAACTTACACAAAACTTGTCTACAATAAGCTTTGTGTTTAGCAATCTACATGATAAGTTGATGTGGAATAAATATGCAGATGAAAATCGAAAAGGGTTTAGTAAGAAAAGTAAGGAAATTTGATTTGTCATATCTCTCTGTTGATTTGACAATGCAAAAATGTTTACCATTATAGTACTGTATGAGTGTTAAATAAATTGATACTTTAATGAAAGACATCTCATGGTCACTTGACATGTAAATATTATGTGAACAAAATAAACGTGTCTTATGCATTGCTGTGTTTATGACTTTCCTCTCAATCAGTCATTCATTTTCCTTGAAAAATCTGTACTTTTGGGATTCTCAATATCCCATGCAGCATAACCATCAGTGAAATAATCTTGAAATCATATTAATGATTCACTACAAAACAAATGTAAGTGGCCACCATCCTGTAAGTAATGAATGACATTTAAATGGATACACCTAAACCAATCAAGATATCATAATGAAATTAATACGGATGCCCACATAAAAGTAGCATTTTGAAGATTAAAAAGTACAAGATGGTCACCAATTCAGCCATAGATATACAAAAAAGTTATACAAAAACCTACTGCTTGTTAACTTATCATGATTATATCATTCGTGTATTAATGTTTGTTCAAGCTTTAGTCATTTCCAAAAGAAGACTAGTATTTTAAAAGATAAAAAAATCATGATGGCAGCCATAATCAATTATATAAAAGATGGTTACATGTATAATTAAACCATTTTACCACATCATTCATTTTAAGGTGAGCTTCTGTACCCTCGGTACTTTTATTTTTAATTCCATTATGAGTTGTGAAGATACAAACACCTCCAAATAGCAAACATATCACGGTATTAAAAAATGATACGATTCGATAAGGTACGATGTCACGAAACACTATTTTTTGGGTATTTGATAGTAAAAGACCCGTTAACTTTGACTCACTTCTTGATTTTGAGGTTAGATAAGTAAACTTGATGACAATGATATGTATAATGATACTTATATCATCAGATTAAGTCAATCACGATTCTAAATGTTACCGATATATAGTCACAACTTAAATTCACATAACTTTCACTTTCTGTACACAGGGTGTGACCATGTTTTGACGGCAGTATCTGGAAGAGTTACCTCCCCTGGTTATTTGACTGGCGCCTACTCCAACATCCTGAGTTGTTCCTGGAGGATAATTTCGGAGAATCCTCTCACTTTGATTTTCAACTCAAACTTCAACTTGGAACTTGACAAAGACTTTCTGCAGGTAAGATTCATATTGTTAAACATAAGCAAGGTTCTATTATCCATATGTGCACCTGTGTTGAATTGCAATAACCTCTAACTTGGAACTCAACAAAGACTTTCTGCAGGTAAGATTCATATTGTTAAACATAAGCAAGGTTCTATTATCCATATGTGCACCTGTGTTGAATTGCAATTAACTGATCTTGTGGGAGAACCTTCTCACTCTTGTCTGTAATTCCACCTTTTGCCTAGATTTGATACAGATAAAGTCTTGATACTAGTTAAACATAAGCAGTGTTGTATAATTGATATGTGCACATGTGCTTGATTGGTGATTGTTGATATTGACAATTAAGCATATCTCTAAGTTCTTGTCTTTTACTTAATTTCCAACTTTGGCCTGGGTGACGAATTTTTTGTTAAATCCACAATTGTTCAAGTGAGCCAAACAAAAATTACGCAAATTTGCTCAAGTTCTTTCTTTTTTAAATCTTAGGAAAACAAACTAATATATTGATAAAAAATATCAATTTTCTTTTGGGGTTAAATTTTGCAACATATTTATTTCCGTGGAATTATGTGTGTCATTTTTTAAACAGTTAAAATAAATGTCATAAATCAACTTTTACAGCTTATTGTATTTCACTGCTCCTATTCAGAATTGTGCTTTAATTGTTTTCAGATTTTCGATGGTGAGAACGAACTTGGAACAGTGATGCACACTGACCTTGGATTCACCGATTCAGGGGTCACGGGGTCAACTGCCCCGACGACCTTGACCTCTCAAAGCGGGTCAATGTTTCTCCGTTTTACGAGCAGTGCCACGGGAACAGCGAAAGGATTTTCGTTTGACTATATCTCTGGTAAGCAAAACTTGATCTTTTGCCTTAAAATATATGGGTTTTTATTCACCATATTAATATTTTAGCAAACAAATTTGCTGTATTCATGCTCATTTATAAACAATATTCAACAAATAATTACTTTGTTGATACAATATGAGCATATTTACAGATAATGATAAAAGTTATCAGTTATGACATAATATTGTATTATAGATGTAATTTAGATTATTTTCAATTTTTCTTAAGGCAAGAGAAAAATTATCATGTGTTTGACATAGTTTAAGTTATTCATTAAGGATAATCTGAAGAAACTGAATTTAAAGAAAAAAACTAACTGTGTATAAATTTATCTACTGTAGAACTCAGATAGAGCAAACAATTTCTTAAGTCCCGTCAAAAACCCTTTGCGGCTAAATTCTAATAGAGAACACCGGAAAAAGCAAACTAAATTTATTGGTCCCTAGGAGTTCATTATATCCGTGTTCTACTGTATGTATATTTATCCAAAACAAATTTTAATTTGTCAAAATACGAAAGTAAATACATGTGTTAAAATTGATCAAATTTTTTAATTTCTCTACTTTTCTTTTTTCAGGATGTCCCGAAATTCAAGTCTCTAATCTGGAGGTGACACCTACAGCATATTCTCGTTTCTATGACAATGTGGTTGATATCTCTTGCCAGGAGGGTTATGTTTTTTCCTCGTCTTCCTTGGCTTCAATGAGAGTAGTCTCCCTTAGATGTGAAGCAGGTCATTGGAGCTTCGAACCCCTTCCCGAATGTTCTCGTGAGTAAACTTTTTGTTAAGCAAATCATCACCCTCAGATTTATTATAGGGTCTTTAGGTAACCTCATGAACTTTTGGATTGTGATGGTAAAATTTAAGAAAAACATTCACAAGTTACTGAGCCAGAACCATAAGTAACAAACAAAAGTAACAACTGGCCTTATGTCAAAGTAACAACAAAAGTAACAACTGGCCTTATGTCAAAGTAACAACAAAAGTAACAACAAGCCTTATGTCAAAGTCACAACAAAAGTAACAACTGGCCTTATGTCAAAGTAACAACAAAAGTAACAACGGGCCTTATGTCACACATAACCGTGTATAAAACCAGCTGTGTGCATATAGAGTAACAAGCCCAGTGTCGATTTCAATCGTAAAATTTAATAAAAACCTTCCAAAGTTCCTAGCAGTACCAAAATTAACCAGCTACCAAGCTTGTAGGCCTTATCACCCATGCACTGGTAAATGACAGAAAGGGAAAACAAGTTTGGAAGAAACCAGCTGAAAAAGTGGTATTCTTTTGTGGTTATCAATCTTAAAATTACATAAAAAACTTGTAAAGTAACAGCCCAGAACTGCAGGTAACCAGCTATCAAGCTTGTAGCCCTTATATCACTGATTAATGTACCCTGGGCTCAGAAGCTAGATTCGCCCGACTTTGGATATAGCCAATCAAATCATCTTCTAGTTGAAACTTTATCGAGAAGGTGGCGAGAAAATGATTTGATTGGCTATGTCCCAAGTCAGGCCGCACAGCAAATCTATCTTCTGAGCCTAGGGTACAGAATAATGGAGTAAGTGTAACGTTCGTACCCTGAGACAGGGGAAATTTATCAGTGGAAAATTTAAAAATAAAATTTTCAAAAACGTGCTACTGCCCCTTTAAAGGTGTATAAGAAATGATTGATGTATTTGAAATCTTCAGGTGTGGTGTGCGGCTTCCCTCCAACGATCCAAAATGGCAACATTGTAGCTGGCCAGGGTATATCCGGTGGTCACTCCGTCACGTATAAATGTAAAGAAGGCTACGTGACTTCTGCCAGTCTCGATGTCATCTGTCAAAGTTCAGGGTCTTGGAGTACGCCTCCAACATGTTTCGGTAAGTTTTTCTATTTCAGTCGTATTTTTTGCATCGAGCTCCATCCCTACTTCTTTGGATGTCATCTTGAGTTTAGAATTGTGCGTCAACACTATCTCACATTCCCACCAATCCATCGATCCAAAATGGCTACATTGTAGCCGGTCAGGGTATTTCAAGTGGTCAGAAGATCACTTATAAATGTAATTAAAAAAAAAAACGGGGGATAACCATCATCAACCCATGAAGTCAGCCGCCGAAGGAACAGGAGGGGCTGAATTTAGCAGTTACATGTTTCGGGGGTTAGACCCCCTTCATCAGACATTGTTAACACTTATAAATTTAAAGTCGGTAGAAGAGTACGCTTGTCCTGAGGTCTTGTGCCAAAGTTCAGATAGTTGGAGTACTCCCCCAACTTGTTTCGGTAAGTTCAGGTCTGATAAAAATCTACCTTGCTCTGAGGAATAAAATTGTAAAAATATCAACTCTATTATTTCAAGATGTCACATTAGATAAAATTCAAGAATTAGCCTGAGACCACTCACCCATTCGGATTAATGGACCATGCTCCAAGGAATAGAATTAAAAAAATCGGGGTTGAAAATCAATCCAGCCAAGATTTCCTCTCCGCCATATGGTCTGAATGGAGCCAACCTAAGTGCATGGGGTTGAAACCAGTTTAGAGAAGAAAAAAACCAGTCATAAGCCCTATCCAAACACAATGTCATTTTCAAATAGTGTTTGGCAGAAATCATGTATACTGAATGGTACGCTAGTAAATGATACAGAAAACTTTTGCCGGCCTCTTCGGATTGGCTAGATGAGCTTACATCTGTTACATGTGACAAATGTGGATGTTTTCAGACCTTGATGAATTGAGTTTGAACCCCAATTGAGACAACATTTGTCCTCCATTGTGATCAAGGATGATTATGCACACATACCGTATTCGTCCTTTTAAGCGCCCCGGGCACTTAGCTTAAAAAAATCCAAAGGGGGCGCTTATTAGGATACCCCAGAAAGGGGGGGGGCGCTTATTAGGAATACGTTATAGACAAGCGAAACTAGCACTTGTCGGGATTCTGAACGAGAATGAAAGTAGGTCGATCGTAGTTCGATCGTGGAAATTCAGTGCAACAACACATTCACAGGCCCGGATAAACTAAAAACTGTTGGAAAAGCTGTTGGGGGGCGCTCTGTTATATGGAAATTTGTAATAGGGGGCGCTTATTAGGGAGGGGGCGCTTAATAGGAAGAATACGGTAACCTTTATCACTCTGTTGGTTTTATGTATTTGCTTTTTAATAATTTGATAATGTTATATTTTCATTACAGGCCGCAATATAGGTATATATATATTCTTGTTAAATGCACTGTTGCATTTTTAAAAATGTTTTTAATATTCCATTCAATACCCTTAAAATGCAAAATATATCCTGGACAAAAACTATTGTATAATTATTCAGAATAAATGCAAATTCAGACATTTTCTTCTGTTTATGCAAGATCTCTTTTTGCCCTACAGAAATATGCTACAGTGTGTTTAAGTCTTGATATTATAAACCTCCCATCCATTGAACTCATGAACCCTTAAAGGGACAGTCCTATCAGGGTATATTTGTGGAAACAAAATTCAAGAGTACTTCCCTGTTTAAACTTATAAATCATTATTTCATAGGCCCCCTGCTGAAAGGATATTTTTCTTCTGACGCCATTTTGTGATGCGTTTGCTTCAGGAGTCAACCAAGCAACTCGCGTCATTTACCAATATTCCTTTCTTAGTTTACCGAGGTTCCTTCAACCTTTGGCTGATGTTGCTTCCGTTATGGACTTGAAATTTCAAATATTGACGAAAATTGCCGATATTGACGTGTTTGTTTTAAGGAAAAGCTGCGTTTTCCTCCTTTAAATGGAATCAACAACCTAGCTTGTGAAACCTAATTGAGTATCGTTAACAAGAGCGTCCAGACGGGTAAGGGGGATCACATGACAAGAACTTGGTACTGGCTATCAGCTGTAAGCAGTTCGTAACCAAACGATTTTGTCCCTACCGACCATTTACGACTCTTTCGGGGCCCTGCTAATAAAACTCTGGAAGTTAAAAATTGGGGTTGCATACCCTCTTTAATGAACTAAACAGAAGCTTTCCTTCAAATTTGATGCGTTTGCGTCCATAACTTAGGGGGTCCTGTTTCACGCTTATTTTCAAATATGTTAGGAGGGTACCATTTTAGTTGTTCTAGATTTAACAATTTGACAAAGAATAGAATTTATTACTCTGTCCTCTTGAATTTCATTTGCACAAAAAAATCCCTGATAGGACTGTCCCTTTAACTTAGCTTAACATACCTTTTAACAACTTTATCTAAAATGGGGCCATCCATGTTTCATCTGTTTGAAAAACAAAAAATTTGTGAAAAAGTTCCATTATCAATAAGAGAAATGTTTGAATGAAAAAGTATTATTATTTTTAAATATAAACACATTTAAATATTTCTATAATAGCTTTCTAATAGCAAAGAATGTTTGATTGTTTAATAAATGCATTGTTGATCAATTCAAACTTGTGAGAAAAATCTCATAAAAAAGTTGTATTGAGAATCACTTTTTGTTTTTAAAGATAAAACACCAAAACTGGATGGTTTCGTTTTGAAGCCTTAGCCTTCAGTATATCAATCCCTTCAAATCAACCATATAGTTAAATACCCTGAATTGGCATGATACAGTCAAATTAGGTTTGTCCATGTTTCATGGAATAAATATAGAGGACTACTTATATATATGTATATAGATCTATATATCCCTATATATATATATATATATATATATAAAGAAATATCACAAGTAATGTTCAAACTCTATGGCAGTACATATTAAAAAGAAGAAGATAAAGTTGAATTAATTTAATTCACTTTTAAAATTAAATTTTTAAATTAAATTTTTAAATTGTTAATTTAATTTTTTTGTAAAAAATATGTGAACGAAAATCGAGAAGTGGTAAGGTCGAGGTTAGTTGATGTTTAAAGATATGTGTAATATTTGGTGTTGATTGTTACATGAGAAATGTATTAGTAATAATTTAATGATACTGAAGAACTTGAGTTCATCTGTGTTTGAAAATTTTGATTAGGTTTACAATTTAGGCAGTCTGATGAAAATCGGCCTAGTTCCATTGTATTAAATATTCAAACCATCAACTCAACATGGATATAATAATAATAATAACACTTTATTATCCTCAGTACATGTACATATTGGAAATTCGATTTGTGCCCATGGCACCCGGCAGCCACGGTGCAGCGCCAGTTAATGCGTTGTTCTGCCTTTACAATGCTGAGTGTCAAGCAAGACAGCAACAACTCCCAACTTTTAACGTCTTTTGGTATGACGCGACCGGAAATCGAACCCTGATCTTCCGGGTGACGAGCGGACACTCTACCACTGAGCTACGCTATTGCGGACATATCAAATCATCTCGCTTATAACACCGCTGACAATGATCTTGTTCAAAGCATGGTTAACATGAGTTACCTGCCCCTTAGCTACTGATACTGAAGGCTTTTGCCGGCGGCTTGTGATTGGCTATCTGAGTTAATTTCAGAACATGCGACCTACATGGCTGCGGTCAGACCTAGTTGAGAGGAAGCCTATTGAATAATAAGTTGGATTGTTGATAGAGTTTATATTTTCAAACTTATATTTCTTCCAAACTCTGCCGATTTTAATAAGACTGATAGTTTAGTGATTTGTTATCATATCTTAAGTTAACATTTTCCCAAAGTGTCATATAGAATCCTTCGAAATGACTCCCTCAGTTGATTAGAAAATTAGTAAATTAGAAAGATTTTGAACAGTCTCATAGTCCCAGTTATGTAGTTGTTCGGAAAGAATTATAGTTCATTAAAGAGTCACTAAGAATATTTAGGAACCCAAATCAAATAGTTCTGTATGTTTAGTACAGAACTTGGTAAACATTTTTTATCCTTAGCTAGCTCCAAAATGTGCTCTTGTAACAGAGGTTGATGTGGGAAAATATAACATTTGTCTTTTACCAACTGGTACCAACTCCCTTATCCCCAATATACATCCTAGACTCAACTTTCAGGCCAAGAAAATGCTGTTGTAGCAGAGGTTTAACGGGGGCAGAATGAATTTTTTAATAGAAAAGGATATGTAATAAAAGATAGTCCATCTGGCTTCTGATCAAGAGGTCTGGGGTTCGAATCCCACCAGGAGATTGGGAACTTTGCAGGTTCAATGGAGGAAAGTGCTGTTGTAGCAGAGGTTTAACGGGGGCAGAATGAATTTTTTAATAGAAAAGGATAGGTAAGATAGTCCATTAGGCTTCTGATCAAGAGGTCTGGGGTTCGAATCCCACCAGGGGATTGGAAACTTTGTCTGCAGTAGAGAACTGTTCTATATTCAGTAAGGTTTGGCACAGTACCACCCATGGTCTGCTAGTTCCAGCCCATGCTTGCAGGTTTCACGGCAATGCATAGCCATGAAAGTGTGGCAGACTTTCTCCCTGCATTAATTCTAGCCACGATTCTAGCAGCCGCAATATAAGTAAAATATTCTTGATAGTGGTGTTAAACCCAATATCACCTCACCTCAGCTCAGCTCAGAATGCGACCAATCAGTGTACTTGTAACAGAGGTTAACCTTGTAAAATGTTATCTTTTTCCAGCCCCCCAATGCCCTCCACCAGTGCCCCCCACGTTTGTGGGCACCACTTCCATCCTGAGAGGGGACGGATACGAGCAGGGATCTGTCATGCAGTACTCCTGTCCCGACGGATACGACATCATCGGATCCGCTTTTGCCGTCTGCGACCAGGGAAGTTGGTCTTCTCCCGCACCAGGTTGTCAGCGTAAGTTCCGGATGTCTGAAATTGAAATCTTTGTCTGCAGTAGAGAACTGTCTGTAAGGTTTTGCACAGTACTACCCATGATCGGTTAGTTCCAGCCGGTGCTTGCAGCATTCACAGCAATGCATAACCACAAAGGTGTTGCTGGATTTCTCCCTGCAATATTTTTATTGATACATTTTCATCTCTTGTGCATACATCGTGAGTATAACGTTATGCTATACAGTGCTCAATATTGATCGTAATTTGTCAAACAATGTAGATGTATCTTGTTCCTTTCGATCAGATCTATTTTCCAATTAATGATTAGAAACTGTTCTAAAACAAATTGTAAATGAATCTTCTTCAAATCAAAATATATTCCTTATACAGTCGAACTTGTATTAGCGGCCACCTCTGTAGAGCGGCCACCTGTCTATGGCGGCCACCCTTATGTCCTCCCGATCGATTTTACTTTATATTTTAACTGTGTAGAGCGGCCACCTGCCTATAGCGGCCAGCAGCCACCCTAATTATGTCCCGAGCGAAGATACAACTTGTCTGTAGCGGCCATTTGCAATCATGTGACTGTCACGTGACCGGGAAATACGCTTGATCCCTCACGGCCTAACAGCCTTGTCAGTGTCAATCAGCGGGCGTGTGGTTGTAATTAATTAAGTGAAATGTCATCTCACTGGATAACACAATAGGGTGAGCATGTAAGCTTGTTAGTTTGACAATTCATGGGACAATTGTTTTGTGTCATTGGAGCGTGGCAATGTAAATCGTTTCAATAAAGGTCAATGCAGGCAAGTTTTAATTCATTGTTCAATATGCCTCCCAAACATCGTAATGCGTTAGCTCCTGATCAAAAAGTTAATGATGCATTTGAAATATGCTCTTATTTTAAATAAAAATATGGTATCAGAATATTTGTTAGTTATCTTTGAGTAGGAGGTCACCCGAACCTCTCTAGAAAGGCCACCTCCATATAAAGGCCACTTTTGGTCGTTCCCCTGGGTGGCCTTTATAGACAAGTTCGACTGTATATGTTTGATATCAAAGGACACCTGTATATTTTTATCAAGATTCAAGATTCAAGATTCAAGATTCTTTATTCTCTAAAACCACGCTCGATGGTACATGAGCAATTTTACATGTAGAGATATAAAGATGCGGATTGCGCATGCATAACATAAAGAGTAACATACAGCAGCAGATGTACTATTACATATGTAAAAAATGCATTTGATGAAGAGAGACATGTTCTTTAAACTTCCAATTTGTTACTTTTAAGGAGTAAATTAAGTTTGTGATGGTTTGGCCAATTTGAATAATAAACTGGTATAAACTTAGCTCTAAGACTACTTAAGGCATGACATCTAAATAAATAGTGCATTTTGTCAGCAACCGCCGGTGAGTCACAGAGGTGGCATGTCCTCTCCTCCACATGAGATTCTCAATTTATTTGATGAGATGTCAATTTGCAGGTCTATTGTGTGGAATGCCGACTGTAGAAAACGGAAATCTGAACCCGAGCGTCAACGTATACAAGGGAGACGCAGTCTCTGTCACGTGTGACTCTGGATATCTCGTTTCCGGGCAAGCAACGTTCTCCTGTGGAATGGACACCCCACCGACATGTGTCAGTGAGTAATCGTAATTACAAATGAACAGACATGTGTCAGTGAGTAATCGTAATTACAAATGAACAGACATGTGTCAGTGAGTAATCGTAATTACAAATGAACAGACATGTGTCAGTGAGTAATCGTAATTACAAATGAACAGACATGTGTTAGTGAGTAATCGTAATTACAAATGAACAGACATGTGTTAGTGAGTAATCGTAATTACAAATGAACAGACATGTGTCAGTGAGTAATCGTAATTACAAATAAACAGACATGTCAGTGAGTAATCGTAATTACAAATAAACAGACATGTGTAAACAGACATGTGTCAGTGAGTAATCGAAATTACAAATAAACAGACATGTGTCAGTGAGTAATCGAAATTACAAATGAACAGACATGTGTTAGTGAGTAATCAAAATTACAAATAAACAGTCATGTGTCAGTGAGTAACAAATAAACAGACATGTGTCAGTGAGTAATCAAAATTACAAATAAACAGTCATGTGTCAGTGAGTAACAAATAAACAGACATGTGTCAGTGAGTAATCAAAATTACAAGTGAACAGACATGTGTATGGAAGTTATCAAAATTACAAATAAACAGACATGTGTCAGTGAGTAATAGTGACTACTTGCTACTAATTACTAATTATACTTTATTAGCACTCATTATTTTCATATGAGACTTACTGGAACAGACATTCCTTGATATATGTTAGTGAGTAATCACAAATAATCATGAAATATTTACTTAGTACTCATTGATTTCTCAACAATTGTCAGTGAGTAATAAAAATTTAAAAAAAACTGACATGTGTTAGTGAGTAATAGTGATTACTTTGCTACTAATTACTAATTATACTCTTTTAGCACTCATTATTTTCATACATGAGTTACTGGAACAGACATTCCCTAATATATGAGTAATCACAAATAATCATGAAATATTTACTCATTACTCATTGATTACTCAACAACTTCTAGATATGTCTTTCTATGTCTAGGTGTGAATGGGCAGGTACGTATGTTTAAAGGCACCACTCGGTCGGCTTTTATCCGCCCTTTTTTAATTGTTAGCATTGTGAGAAAAGAAATGTGCTGTATTATGCTAATTCATTAACACAATTAAGAAATAACTACTTGGTTGAAAGAAGAGGAGCATGTTTACAAATAATTCATAATAAAAGTTATAAGTTACGACAGCATTTTGTCGTAGTAATGTATTCCACGATCGTAGCTTCGATGATTTCACGATGTTTTTATATTTTGAGCGAAACACTTTATTTTTTGTCAAATTGTTAAAGCGAAACACTTTATTTTTTGTCAAATTGTTAAATCGTGAACAACTGAAATGCTTACCTAAAAACCTATTTGAAATTAAGTGTGAAATTATCATGTAAAAATCATATATATTTGTAAACAGGAAAGCCCTCCTGAATTTGATTTCCACAAAATTACCCCGCTCGAATGGTCCCTTCAACGCAGTGGTCGAAATAGTGCCTGCTTTCAGCGAATTGCAATCCTGCTACATCAGCGTATATATGTCTCCGTTAATGCTACAACGTATCTCCTGATATCCTCCTATAGTATTTTGTCGTAAGGACTCTTGCACACGTGATGAAAGTCACGAGGTTCGGAAGAGTTTAGATTCCAATAATCTGCATTTCTATAAGGTTTGTAATTCCTGATTCCAAACTTATATTCTTGTCACTCGGTGGTCCCATGGAGTCCCATTACTGCAGACTTCAGGTTGAAAAATTTACAAGAACTCATTAAAGTGACACAGAGTATCTTTCTTAAAATTTTATTTGGTTTTGATAAGCTACAAAATGTCTTATATGCTGATTGAAGTTCATATCTCATCACTGGACTTGCAAATATATCCATTTATGCATAATATCTCTAATATGCTTCATTTTATGGAAAAATCAAGAAAACATCACATATACGTTTAATATTCGAAATTATGCCTCCAATTAATCTACCTATCAGTTACAATACCTAATAAACACTATCGAATCGAATATATCTTCCTGTCAGCTTATGACAAGGTTTCAAAATTACTTTTGGCGAATTTGAGCGCGCCACTCGAGCCACATTGTCCGGTTTTCGATCAAAATCCCGACTTTGAATGGCAATAATTTCGCTTTAATGTACTGATTGACCTTTTACTTGTTATTTTCAGTAACAGTTCGTGGTTCCCAATGTTATAACATCGATTTAAAAAATTGACATATGTCATCCTATCAACATACTCTGTGTCTCTTTAATCTATTGCCAGATCTGGACGAGTGCGCTGAGGATACTGACAATTGTAGCCATTGATTGCTGTTAATATTCACTCTTATCTGAGTGATAATGATAATAATAATGATAATGATAATGCATATATAGCGCCTACACTCCAGTTAAAAACTGCTCAGTGGCGCTTTACAAAAGAAAGTAGAAGAAAGGTGATTGTATACTTTTTAGTGGTATGCAACTGATAGATTGCCATGGTTATCTCCCCTTGAGAAAATTTTATTGACTTTAGTTCTCATTTTTACCTTCTACCTGAGGCGAACAATTGAGTTTACTTCAAAAATGTTCTTCAAGGGTCCAGATAATATAATGGTCAGGCATATTCAAAATAAATAAATTGTTATCCACTCCCTTTTTCCTCGGCAGACCTGGATGAGTGCATCGAGAAAATTGATGGATGTAAGCAGGTGTGTATCGACACTCCAGGGAGTTTCCAGTGTGCCTGTAGCGATGGATACGAGCCCGCTGGTCTCAACTCGAAGAACTGTAACGGTAAGCTCAAGTCTTGCATCTATTATTATATGTTCCTTTAAAGATCAAAGGCGCCGCCAACCCTTTATACCGCAATAAAGTATACTTTTTTAGTGACGTCACGAAACAATGACCCATGACGTCAATCAAGAAACAATGACCCATGACGTCAATAACAATCAGCTATGATGTCACTAAATATGTCCCTGATTGAGGATTTTCAATTTGAGGCCGGACGTGATTTACAAATTATGTTTATATTTGGAGTAAAAATAACTTAAACGCGTAAAAATTTACATACTAGAAAAGTAATAGAGTAGCCCTTCGGCCTCATGCTTTAACTATAATAGTTCAGGCCAAAACTATACTTTATTGCAAAACAAATGATGGTTAGGGTTACTTTATTTCTTAAATTATATAACCTTATTTTTATTGACTTGAATCTATAATTAATTTTCAAAATGGGGGGGGGGGGGGGGGGGGGGTGTGTGGGGGGGGTGGTGGGGTCCTGACCCCTTGAAAGGAAAATATTTCTTAAAGACTGTTTAAAGTAACATAATCATACTTGCATGCGGTTCGGGATGACATTTAGATATTGAGAATATAGATTCATCAATCTGTAGACAATTCTTTCATCGAAATTTTGATATCACATTTACAATTTTTTATCAACAATAACATACTTATTTCGACGTAAGAGCACAGTACCCCCAGTAATAAGGGCATAGCATTTAACGAACCCGCTTTCAGTGACGTAATCATTATGCTTGTAGGATTTACTCGTGTCTCGTTACTACCGTAAATTGTGTTCGATGGATATCAAATTTTGCAGCAACGAACATCTTATTCGGAGAAAACGAAAAAATAAAATCTAGTCGTGCGCGACAAAGACGTTTTTCAAGCGTATATTTAGAAACCGGAAGTTGCGAGATGGCCACACTTGATTCGTCTTTATGTCGGGTGCCGTTTCGGTCAATTTGGTAAATTATCTCCTATTTTATGAATTTTGGTCCAATTTTCCCTAGGTTGGTTGCAAAATTTTGCTAAAAATACAAGGAAACAAGTAAAATTACTTTAACTGATTAACTGATTTAACTCTGATTATGTTACTTTAAGATAGGATCACCAGATCTGGTGTGTCTTTGGTGAATCAATGCTTTGATGGAGAAAGATGGCAAGCCTGAGATACCGTCTTCTTCTTTTTTAAAAGAAAAATGATTTAGGGCATTTTGGAAAATTATTGGGAGTTATTTTTTTAACTAATTTGGCGAGGGATGTTGATGACTATGTCTTTTTCAGATATCAACCTGATGATGGAGAATGAGCGTGAAATAAAGTCCTCGTCTTTTAGGGCATTTGGGAACATTATTTATATTAAAGGGGCAGTAGCACGTATTTAGGGGAATATAAGGTGATGTCAGGAAAATGCAATTAAATGGTTCCAATTGAAAGACAATGTATTGAAACTAAATGGAGCAGTAATAATTAAGATATATGATCTAAAGTTTAGCCATGCTTTTCCTTTTTCTTACACAAAATGAATTAAAGCTGTTCACACAAAATGGCCGCCAATGGATTTTATGTGAATCTTCATACTTTGTTCTCTGACTATGGGTGATTGGCTTGTGTGATGAGATTTTTGACACTATCAAAATAATACATTTAGCATGTACGTATGTACAATAATCAGTGAAAAATTTGAAATATAAAATTATGAAAAAACGTGCTACTGCCCCTTTAAGAACCCAATTCGGCAGCGGATGTTGATGACTATGTCTTGTTTCAGATATCAATGAGTGTTTTGAGAACAACGGAAACTGCCGCGTAGGCTGTGAGAATCTACCCGGGAGTTACCAGTGCACGTGCCCCGCGGGTCATGAGTTATACGTAGTTAACAACCAGGAGGACGTTACCATACCAGTGGGAGAAACCGGCATGGAGCCCTGGAACATGTATTATTACAATCACTCTTGCGTCAGTAAGTATTAGTTGAGGCCCTGAACAGTTCTTTTTCTTGCCCTACCCTTACAAAAAATTATAGTTAGCCACAATGGTGCAGCAACATTGCGGCGTATTGTTTTCTAGGAGCGAAACATTCACTAACAAGTGAAACGGTTGTGAAACGCAAGTGCTCGTTTAGATAAACATATGCAGCAATGTGACAATTGATAATTAGATGGAAAAAAAGTGAAAACATTGCCGCAAAGTTTTCACTTTTATGCATTGATAAAGAAAGACAAAGACAATTGTATGCAATTCATTGCATTTATTGGGGTTGGTGTAATTAGCCGATTCATATAATCATAACCATTCATCATCATAACATTGTAATAGTTGTATAACATTCGATGTTCAAGGATATGTACCTGGATCATCATAACAATACAATATTCAATAAGCAGTTTCAGCTTAACACACAGGTTCAGCATGCCATTTCACAATTAATACACGCTTGATTTATCCCAGTTGCACTAAAATGTATATGGCCTTCTTATTCATAATATAAAATATGTAATGATAATATGATATCAGACTAGAAGCGACTGACTATAATGCTAATGAAAGGACTAATCAAACCATGTTCTAAGAACAATTAATAAGACCTATTTGAAATTTCATTCTATTGAGGTTGTTTTTCATGTCATAACAAACTAAGTAAGTCTTGTGAGGAGAAGCTGTGAAGTCAAATCTCAATATTCAAATTATTTATAAAGGCATTGTTATTATAGATTTAAGATGAATTGAATCTCCTGCTGTTGGGCTCTCTAAGTAGACATCACGATATCACACATTCATCCAACACATAATTTGGATATTCCTCTGTTAATCATTTGAAATAAGGTTTAAAAAATTTAATTTGGATTATCACTTTTAATAAATGTTATTATCCCCCTACATAAAAGATGTATGATATTGTAGTAAATAAAACCTGCATGTTTTGCATTGTTATAACTTGTATCAACATTGTTTAAGATGTAAATGAATTAGTTACAGTGATAGAGATGGGTGGAGCTAAAATTTAGTATTAGCCAATGACAAAAGCATCCATTGTCCCTCTCTAAAAGCAGCATTGTTAATTGCTACCTTAAAAGGTAATTACTTCAAGGGTCATTAACTTTGTTGTTATTTCAAGTTGTGATTTCCTGTTAATTTTCAAATCATTGACACTGACCATCATGTGTTGACGAGTTTGTTTGTTTAGTCAATTGTCAGTTATCTGTTAATTACTCAAAACTTGTTAAATTCTTAATGACACCTGGTAATTTGAAAATATATTCTGAATTAATATGTGTTCGACAGGTTTTATGTTCTTTTTATTCAAAATTCAATCTATATTAATAATCATACATAACAAACTAAGTAAGTCTTGTGAGGAGAAGCTGTGAAGTCAAATCTCAATATTCAAATTATTCATAAAGGGATTGTTATTACAGATTTAAGATAAATTGAATCTCCTGCTGTTGGACTCTTTAAGTAAACATCAGGATATCACACATTCATCAAACACAACAGAAGTGTATAAATAATTTGGATATTCCCCTTTTCATCATTTGAAATAAGATTTATAAAATTTAATTCGGATTATCACTTTTTAATAAATTTTATTATCCTCCTACATTAAAGATGTATGATATTGTAGTATATAAAACTTACATGTTTTGCATTGTTATAACTTGTGTCGACATTGTTTAAGGTGTAAATGAAATAGTTACATTGATAGAGATGGGTGGAGCTAATATTCAGTATTAGCCAATGACAAAAGCATCCATTATCCCTCTCTAAAAGCAGCATTGTTGATTGCTACCTTAAAAGGTATTTACTTCAAGGGTCATTAACTTTGTTATTTTGCTATGAAAGGGATATCAGTTATACAATTAGTTGTTATTTCAAGTTGTGATTTCCTGTTATTTTCAAATCATTGACACTGACCATCATGTGTTGACGAGTTTGTTTGTTTAGTCAATTGTCAGTTATCTGTTAATTACTCAAAACTTGTTAAATTCTTAATGACACCTGGTAATTTGAAAATATATTCTGAATTAATATGTGTTCGACAGGTTTTATGTTCTTTTTATTCAAAATTTAATCTATATTAATAATCATACATAACAAACTAAGTAAGTCTTGTGAGGAGAAGCTGTGAAGTCAAATCTCAATATTCAAATTATTCATAAAGGGATTGTGATTACAGATTTAGATAAATTGAATCTCCTGCTGTTGGACTCTTTATGTAAACATCAGGATATCACACATTCATCAAACACAACAGAAGTGTATAAATAATTTGGATATTCCCCTTTTCATCATTTGAAATAAGAGTTATAAAATTTAATTCGGATTATCACTTTTTAATAAATGTTATTATCCTCCTACATTAAAGATGTATGATATTGTAGTAAATAAAACTTACATGTTTTGCATTGTTATAACTTGTGTCGACATTGTTTAAGATGTAAATGAATTAGTTACAGTGATAGAGATGGGTGGAGCTAATATTCAGTATTAGCCAATGACAATAGCATCCATTATCCCTCTCTAAAAGCAGCATTGTTGATTGCTACCTTAAAAGTATTTACTTCAAGGGTCATTAACTTTGTTATTTTGCTATGAAAGGGATATCAGTTATACAATTAGTTGTTATTTCAAGTTGTGATTTCCTGTTAATTTTCAAATCATTGACACTGACCATCATGTGTTGACGAGTTTGTTTGTTTAGTCTATTGTCAGTTATCTGTTAATTACTCAAAACTTGTTAAATTCTTAATGACACCTGGTAATTTGAAAATATATTCTGAATTAAAATGTGTTTGACAGGTTTTATGTTCTTTTTATTCAAAATTCAATCTATATTAATAATCATACATAACAAACTAAGTAAGTCTTGTGAGGAGAAGCTGTGAAGTTAAATCTCAATATTCGAATTATTCATAAAGGGATTGTTATTAACAATTTGAGATTAATTGAATCTCCTGCTGTTGGGCTCTCTAAGTAAACATCATGATATCACACATTCATCAAACACACAGAAGTGTACCGTACAAATAATTTGGATATTCCTCTTTTAATCATTTGAAATAAGATTCAGATTATCACTTTTAATAAATTTTATTATCCTCCTACATAAAAGATGTATGATATTGTAATAAATAAAACTTACATGTTCTGCATTGTTATAACTTGTGTCTACATTGTTTAAGATGTAAATGAATTAGTTACAGTGATAGAAATGGGTGGAGCTTATATTCAGTATTAGCCAATGACAAAAGCATCCATTATCCCTCTCTGAAAGCAGCATTGTTGATTGCTACCTTAAAAGGTATTTACTTCAAGGGTCATTAACTTTGTTATTTTGCTATGTAAGGGATATCAGTTATACAATTAGTTGTTATTTCAAGTTGTGATTTCCTGTCATTGACACTGACCATCATGTGTTGACGAGTTTGTTGGTTAAGTCTATTGTCAGTTATCTGTTAATTATTAAAAACTTGTGAAGTTGCTTAGTAAGTGACATCTGTTTATTTGAAAACAAATAATCACTTAGTGTTTCACAGGTTCTATTTCCTTTTTATTCATTTTTATTAAAGACTTCACATACTTTGATACATTTATTGTTCTCCCAGGTTTTTCTTTCTTGTTAATTCCAATTCTATCTTTTTTAATCAAAAGACTAATTGATCTTTATGTCTATTTGGATACTTACCTTCTATTTTTCATAAGTAATCAATTAATGGAAAAACTTCTTGAATAACAATTATAAAGGAAATAAATGATTGTAAAAATGTCACTTAAAAGAAACACAATTATAACAATTGTGGCACTAAACAATAAACCTACAAAATATTTGTTAGATTTAAAAAGAAAAAAAACTTTTATACTTATCATTGTCAGAATGAACAAATTCAATAACAATTCAATTTCCAAGCTATAAAATAATACATTTTATCAAAACCCTCTGCATAACCATCAGGCAAGTACTCTGTGCACTGTGCAATGCATTGTGCATTAGCCAATCAGAATCAAGTTGGGCTGGACATTAGCCAATCAGAATCTCTGCAATATTTAGCTCTTTACCACTGCACAAGCCACATGCAAGAAGGAGGGAAGAAAGATGGTGTCTATCAACTGGATATAACAGTTAAATCACAGCCCATTAACAGCTAAAATGGCATTTCTTCAGTCACTGATATCAGAGTAAGTACATCTGAATACTATTCCAAGTTCATGATGCCTGTATGTTCTTTTCCAAATCATAAACAAGAGCTTATGATGTTTCAATAATATTGGCTTCACATGCAGTCAAAATGACAAATGGTTTCAAACCTTGTTACTTCTTGATTGAATATCTTGTAAAGTATTGTTATATTACATTATTATGTACCTCTATGTTTTGCAATGTGATACTGATTTGATGTGTCATTAGGTTTTATTACTTGGTAATTTTCAGCAAAAGATGGCATTGTTGACACAAGTGTGCACTGGACCATGGCTGCCATGAGAGGACAACTGAGGCTAGACACAGGCAGAGATTATGTAACTGCAGGTAACTGCACACCTGGCATGCTAATCTGTTTCTTGAAAACTGCACACCTGGCATGCTAATCTAATTCTTGAATACACATGCATTATAATCCTTGATTGTAGATTAGACAATTCAAAATGCAATTGTAAATGGACTTTGTTTTATGTCCATAATATTGATGATAAACACTGGCTTTGATCGGGCCATTAAGCACATGGCAAGCAACTTTAATACATAAGTGGAACCGTAATACAGAAACGGAATACCGTGCTTCCGGTTGATACAAAAACCGGGAATCATAATTAAACGAAATATGTGACATCTCCTCCGTTGTGAAGAAATAAATTTAACAATACTTAGTTAGCATTAACTTCAAACTTTGGAAAGAGTTAAACGTTTAAAAATCTCTTCAAAAAAGATATAACATTTAAGAGTCTTTTCAAACAAACATTAGTCATAACGTGATGGTCTGAAGATTGGCCGACCCCTCGACGTGAAGTTGGTTGGTTGTCGCAATGGTGTAGACGTTGAGCTTGATGTAGACGTCTCCGTCTGTGGTGATGGTGCTTCCATCACTGTTGACAAAGGTGGTCCATTAGGAGGGTAAGTAGGAGCCTCCTCTCTTGGATCGTGTCGGTCAGGAATCAAGTCTCTCTTGTTCCGCCTATACTCTGCACCTTCTGCGGTCTTCACATAGTACGATCTCGGCGTATTCGATTGCCTTGTGATCGTAGCTGGTACCCAATCTTTGCCTTGTCTCATTCTGATGAAATCGTTGTTCTGAAAGTCAGCCCTGGTGTGTGCAGATCGGTCGTAATAGAACTTCTGATTAATCTTGGAATGTGACAGAGCTTTATAGACGTTGTTACAGTCCTGTGTCTCAGGTACCAAGTGACTGGTTTTACAAGGTAGATCATCTTGCAATCTTCTCCCCATGAGTAACTGAGATGGAGAGCACCCAGTGTCTCCCAAGGGAGTGTTGCGATAGGCAAGCAGTGACAAGTAGGGATCAGTCCCACTCTGCTTTGCCTTGGTTAGAAGTCTCTTTACTGTTTGTACCGACTTCTCTGCCAGACCATTAGCCTGGGGATACAAAGGTGATGAAGTCACATGTTCAATATTCCATGAATTGACAAAACTTCTGAAGTCTGAAGATGAATATTGAGGTCCATTATCT
Source organism: Steromphala cineraria (assembly GCA_916613615.1). Classification (NCBI taxonomy): domain Eukaryota; kingdom Metazoa; phylum Mollusca; class Gastropoda; order Trochida; family Trochidae; genus Steromphala; species Steromphala cineraria. The sequence continues at coordinate 30,342,734 of OU744737.1, read as the reverse complement.
GAGATGATCCTCGACGGAACTCCATGTCGAGCAAAGACAGATTTCAGATGAGTTATCACTGTTGATGACTTCGTATTTGCCAGCAGGGCAATCTCACTGAAGCGACTGTAATAGTCCACCACTAACAGGTAGTCTCTACCATCTAACTGAAACAAATCAGTTGCTACAATCTGCCATGGTAATTTGGGAATTTCTGTAGGAATCATCGGCTCCTTACACTGTGACATTCTATTTTGTTGACAGGTATTGCAGTTCTCAATCACACGTTCAATGTCTATGTTCATCTTCGGCCAGAACAGTACTGTGCGAGCTCTGTCCTTGCACTTCACAATACCCTGATGTCCAGTGTGTATCTTGTCCAACATCTCCTTTCTCATACTGTTGGGAATGACAATTTTCTCACCTTTGTACATGATGTTGTCAACCACGGACAACTCATCTCTGTAATTCCAAAATTCTTTGACTGAATTTGGACAGTCTTGAATCACTTCTGGCCATCCTGACGTGATACACTTCTTCACTGCTACAAGTTGCTCATCAGCATTCGTCTCCTTCTCAATTTCTTTGAGTTTCTTATCCGAGACTGGTAGGTTGCTCACCACCATGTGAACGTAGGACTGGATGTCCGCATCAAGACTGTGTGGGAGGTCTTCATTGTTTGTCGTTTCCTTGAAATGACGAGACAGCATATCTCCTACTGGGACTTCTTTGCCGGGTGTGAACTGCACGTCTGCATCATAGATCTGTAGTCTCATCCTCATCCTCTGAAGCCTCAGAGGCACAGTATGCAGTGGTTTCTTGAAGACGACTTCTAGGGGCTTGTGGTCCGTTCTCACTTTAAAGTTCCTTCCAAAAAGATAGTGATGGAACTTTTCACACCCAAATAGAATGGCAAGCATCTCCTTTTCTATTTGGGCATAGTTTCTCTGTGCATCTGTCATTGCCCTAGATGCATATGCTATTGGACCTTTGTCCTGGAATAGAACAGCTCCTATCCCGTTTTGCGAAGCGTCTGTTTCCAATATCACCGGTTTCTGTGAATCGAAGTATTGGAGTATTGGGGATTTCGTTATGAGGTCTTTAACTTCTTGGAAAGCCTGATCATGATTTTCAGTCCATGTGAACACACTGTCGTGTTTCGTCAGTTCTCTCAAGATGTGAGTCTTCTCCGAAAGGAATGGAGCATACTGTGCTAGGTATGTGAACATCCCAAGATAGCCTTCTAGCTCCTTCTTGGTCTTGGGAATATCCATGTCTTGGACTGCCTTGACCTTGCCGGGATCTGGTTTCATGCCATTCGACGTCAGAATTTCCCCAAAGAACTTGACCTCTTGAAGACATAACTGAGTTTTCTCTGGATTCAGTTTGATCCCTCTTTCTCTTGCTCTCTGTAGAGTCTGTCGTAGATGAACATCATGTTCAGCAGCTGTGTGACCTGTGACTAGAATGTCGTCAACTAGTGGATAGGTATGTTCCAATCCTTCAAAGGCCCTGTCCATCCTTTTCTGGAATATTTCACTTGCAGTCTTTATTCCAAAGGGAAGCCTCAGGAATCTATACCGTCCAAAAGGGGTATTGAAAGTTGTCAATAGTGATGATTGATTATCCAATGGTACTTGCCAAAAGGAAGATTTTGCGTCAAGTACAGTGAAATACTTCTGGCCAACTAGTTTATCAGTCACGTCTTGAAGTGTAGGCATTTTGTAATGCTCTCTCTTCACAACCTTGTTGAGGTCAGTTGGGTCCAAGCAAAGTCTAATCTCACCATTAGGCTTTGGTGCTACAACCATAGAGTTTACCCAACTTGTTGGTTCATCTACTTTGCACACTATTCCCATGCTTTCCATCCTTTGTAACTCTTGCTGAATCTTCGGTTCCAATGCAACAGGGCTTCTCCTCGCAGCATGTATTACAGGTATGGCATCTCTCTCCAACTGTATTCTGTATTCATCCTTGATACAGCCCACTCCCTTGAACAAATCTGCATATTCTTTCAAGATGTCTTTAGAGTCTGTGACTTGAGACTGCTGAAGAGAAAGAACAACTTGAATGAGACCCATCTGTCTACATGCTTGGAGACCTAATGCTGGAGGGGAGTGACAGTCATTATGATCCACTACAACAAATTCACAATACTTGACAATGTCTTTGTATTGACATTTCAACGTTACTGTCCCATGAGTACGAAGGGCCACACCTCCATATGCAAACAAACGTCTCTGTGCTGGACGCAGCGGACCTGCATGTTTGCGTATCTTGTTGAACTCATCATCCGGTAAGACATTTACCTGTGCTCCTGTATCCAGTTTAAAGTCAATGTAAGCAGAGTCATTTACATGTATGGGCACATAAACTTCATTTTGATCATCAAGTTCCTGTTCTACAGATCCAATAAAGAAATCTTGTTCCTGTTCAAGATTGTGAATCTTGTCTTGTTGTTGTTTATGAAATGTGTTTTGACCACGGCCTCGACCTCGACCTCGTAGCTGGGGTCTTCCTCTTCCTCTTTGAAATGTTCCCTTACACATATTTGCATAATGATTCAATCTGTTACACTTGTGACACATTCTGCCCATAGCAGGACATGAATCGTGATGAGAATGGTATTTTCCACAGTTTAGACATTGATTTCCACTATTATTTCTGTTGCCATGGTTACTATAGCCTCCATTCATGTTTCTGTTACCATAGTGACCATGTGACCTGTTTGACTTGCTTAAAGAATGCACATCACTTTGAATTTCCTTCATTTGCTCTTTACTGAGTTCAAAACTTCTTGCTAATTCCCTAGCTTTTACAAATGTCAATTCAGGTTCTTGTAATAAACGTTCTTGGACTTGTTTGTCTTTCGTTCCACATACAATTCTATCCCTGATCATTTCATCTTCTATTCTGTCAAATGCACAATGTTTTGATAAGTTCTTTAATTCGGTCACATACTGATCAATGCTTTCACTAGGTTGCTGATTTCTTGAATAGAAACGAAACCTCATCACCGTCGTATTTTGTTGCGGTACGCAATGTGTAGAAAACTTTTCAAATAACACATTTATTTTGTCCTTTTCCTCATCAGTTAATTTCCATGTATTAAAAATGTCTCTACCTGACTGACCAATGTGAAGTAGAAAATAAGAACACTTTTGTTTCTCATTCTTTCCTGATAAGGGACCCGATAACATCAATTCCATCGTCTGCTGCCAACGACGCCATGTTTCACCCACGTTAACTGACTCAAAGTCCATCGGGGGAATGTCAATCTTACTAGCCATGTTTTGACCTACTTTCTGTTTCCACAGTACGTGAAATTCTTCTTAACTTCTCTGATACACAATCCCACTTCTGACACCATGTTTTATGTCCATAATATTGATGATAAACACTGGCTTTGATCGGGCCATTAAGCACATGGCGAGCAACTTTAATACATAAGTGGAACCGTAATACAGAAACGGAATACCGTGCTTCCGGTTGATACAAAAACCGGGAATCATAATTAAACGAAATATGTGACAGACTTGATAACTGACTGTTTTATTTGTAAACATCCAGACAGGTCAATTGTATATCATAGATATACCGGGAGCACTTGATTTCAATTGCTTATGATCTTTAAAGACTTATTATATAAAACTTTTGCAATGAATTCTATATATATTTGATTGACCAAATAGATTTTCAAGTGTGTCCATTTCTGTACAATTGATAACTGTTCATCAAGTAGAAACTGTTGAAGTTTCTATTTGATAACTAGTTTACCAATGTGTAGTCTACCATGAATGCAAATTCAAATTGTTTCATAAACCTTTTGAATTGATAAACTTTTCTTAACAAACAAATTACTATCAAAGTTATTGATTTATTCAATGTCAACTTGTTAGTTCAAATTATCTCTGCTAACTCTTCATCTATTGCTTATATATATATATAACTGAATAATAAGTTTCCGTTGTTCTTTCCCTATACCTGTTTCATTTCATAAAAGGACTGTAATATGCAAATTGTTTATTTAAGGTGACCACTGAAGCTTACAATACACAGACCTGGCAACATGAGGGGATAAGGAGGCAGTGTCTTCATAGTAAGTACACTAAATTGCTAAATAAACAAACAGTTTAGGAAATGACCAATCTGAGTCACATTGCTATACTGTTCTTAATCCTGATTTAATTCTTGAATAAACATGCTGTATATTCCTTGACTGTAGATTAGACAATTGCAACCTAATTTGCAAATAAATGGACTTGATTAATAACACTTTAATTTGTAAACACCCAGACAGGTTGATTGTATGCTGTACATACATGAGGGAACACTTGATTCCAAATGCTTATGAGCTGTAAATCAATTTGAAGACTTTTGATATATCAATTAACTAATTTTTGTTATTAGTTCAGGACACATTTAGTTTTAATACAATTTTTAAAGTTTGATCATATAGATTTTCAATGAAAGTCTTTCTGTTCATATATCATATATTCTTTTATTTGTTTTATTCAAATGTTATTATTCTTCAAATTATCAAGACATATAACCTTTTTTATTATTTATTTATGGTTATAAAGTAGTCAAGATTTTAAAATCCTGACACCTGAAGATTGATAAGATTTTTTAATTACTAAACATGATTATGATAGTAATAAACAAGCTTGACAGTTGTAGACATAGTCTCTAAGGTAATAATAATTGAAATTCAAATGATTCAAAATCTTTTCACTATTTTTCATTCATTTCTTTACATTTAGTTTTGGGGCCAAATAAATGGTAATACAATAATCATAAATAAGTATAAAAATCATTTACACATTCAAATGTCAAATTATTAGTTCAAATTCTATCTGTTTTTATAGATTGATTATAATAAATAGTAATTAAAGTGATCCAGGTGTCATACTTTTTTTTGCTTGTTATTTCATCATTTTGTAACTGAGTTCAGTTGTGGTCTTTTTTCTCTTTCCATACATTGAAGGAATGTATTCAAATGGTTTATTTAAGGTGATCACTGAAGCTTACAATACACAGACCTCACAACATAAGGGAACTAACAGGAATAGCAAAGCAGTGTCATTAAAGTAAACTGAAGTGCTAAATAAACAAACAGATTGATCAATGACTTCTGACCAATTTAGTTACAGATTAGAACCACATTGCAATTCTGTTCTTAATTCATATCTATGTATGCAATAAAAGTGTGATTCGTGTATAAGAGAAACTATTGTTTTATTTTCAATGGCGAGCATCCTAATTGATTGTACAAACATTTGTTTATTGTTTCAGAATGAAGACCAAGCCACAACTCTTCAGATGAGAACACAGACAAATTAATTTGAACAAATATGTTTTCATTTTCTTCACTTTATATATTTGAATGTATCACATTTAGCATAAGTTTCACCAAAAATTGTCATTCAATCTTAGTGATGTGACACTTTTCAACAGAAATTGTAATAATCTATAAATGGTCCTGTTAGTTATTGTAAGGACTTCATTTAATAGCTATAAAGGTTAATCAGTGAATTAAATCTTAGATATTGGAGTATAATCTTAACAGTTGAATTTGTAATTTATTTTAGAATGCAACTGTTGGCATATATTTGTTTCAAATCTTTTAGTGCCAGGATGCCTTTTCATGTCACATACAAACTTTTATCTATTATACCCTGAAACAAGATCCAAAACTAAATATATTAAATGTTCAGTTAATAATTTAACAAGTGTCTCAAATCTCTTAGTGCTAGAATGCTTGATGATGTCATATAAAAAACTTTCACGCTGTACATACAACTGATATATATATTTTTGTGTGTTATTTTATGCACAAGTGAATAATCAAAATAAAATATTAAAATGAATATGATGTGTTTGTATCTTTTATACAGGTGACATCATGAGAGAAACAATGTGAGCTACTTTCAAAACATTACACTGAATATATTATATATATATCGCTTGAACGCAACGCTTGCGGATCACTTGAACGCAACGCTTGCGGATCACTTGAACGCAACGCTTGCGGATCACTTTAACGCAACGCTTGCGGATCACTTGAGCGCAACACTTGCGGATCACTTGAGCGCAACGCATGCGGATCACTTGAGCGCAACGCTTGCGGATCACTTGAGCGCAACGCTTGCGGATCACTTGAGCGCAACGCATGCGGATCACTTGAGCGCAACGCTTGCTGATCACTTGAGTGCAACGCATGCGGATAACTTGAGCGCAACGCTTGCTGATCACTTGAGTGCAACGCTTGCGGATCACTTGAGTGCAACGCTTGCGGATCACTTGAGGGAAACGGCTGTTGCAACTTATGCGTAATGAATTAGCCGCAACTTTGCCGCACGCTCATTTGCATGGTAAATTCGAAATTTCAGCCGCAACTATGTGCAACGGTGAGTGAAAACATCGCTGCAATGTTGCTGCATATATGAGTTTTTTTTATAAGGGTAGAATCTGTTTTTTATGGGCCATTCTATAAGTCCAGTCTTTTGTGTTTGTGAGTTTTGTAACGGCCCTTGAACATGTATTATTACAATCACTCTTGCGTCAGTAAGTATTAGTTGGGGCCCTGAACAGGTCTTTGTCTTACTTTCGAATCTCTTCTTTTGGGATCATTCAATAAGTCTTGAAACAATTACTTTTGTGTTGATGAGTTTTGTTATTGCCCTGTAACATGTATTATTACAATCACTCCTGCGTCAGTAAGTGTTAGTTGAGGCCCTGAACAGTTCTTTGTCTTGTCCAAGAACCTCTTCTTTTGGGATCATTCTATAAGTCCATTCCCTAGAGCTGTTACTATTATTTTTGTGTTGGGCTATGCTTAGTTCGTTTAAGAGGCATATACGCCTGTCACGTGTCTGGCGTACCCCGGATCTGCAACAGGCTGAAAGTCAATTGACGGCCATTTTTGTGTGAACACCTTTAATTCATTTTGTGTAAGAAAAAGAAATGGCATGGCTGAACTTTACATTATATATTTGATTTATTACTGCTTCAATTAGTTTGAATACATTGTCTTTCAATTTGAACCATTTTATTTCATTTTCCTGACATCACCTTATTTTTCAAATAAAACGTGCTACTGCCCCTTTAACATGTCCATTTTTGCATCAGTGGGTTTTGTCCCTGAAAAGAATTTGATTTTTACAATTTTCATAAGATTTAGATTTGTACCTTGAATAACCATGAATTGTATTTTAAATTTAGTTTATATGATGAATTTATATTATAAACCACAACTTTAATTTTTAGAAACAAAATGTGGACAACCAACTTTAACAATAAACAATGGACAGGCTTTGAACAGTCAAGTGACGTTCTACGTGGGGGATACGGTCACGTATCGGTGCAACATTGGATACGTGATAAGCGGTCAGGCAACTATCACATGTCGCGGAAGTGATGATGATTGGAGTGCACCTGCACCAACTTGTGAAGGTAAAATACGAAATTTATACATATACTGTTACTGTTACTGTTACTGTGTGGTATCATGCCTCTGGTACAATTGCACCCTTGCATGCATCCTTTTTTTTCTCTCTATCATCATGTTGGCAATGACTGCCCACTCATGGTTTTTGTTTTCTAGCAGCTCTTCTAGCGTTTTGGCAGTGTCCAAATCTCTGAAAACCTTGAGTTCTGAGCACTCATATATGATGTGTTTGATGGTCTCCTCCTCGAGTTCACATAGTTGGCACAGGGGACTGTCATTAAGTTTGAATCTGTGCAGGTAACTTTGGCATGGAAAGTGGTTCAGCTTGATTCTGGTCAGCATGACTTGGTCTTGTCGCCTAATATTGGCATATCTCATGGTGTTTGGTCTTTTCTGAAGATCAAAATAGGACTGACCAGTTTTTCCTGACTTCCATCTGTCAGCCCAGATGTTTTTTGTTGTGCTTGCTACTGTGCAATTAAGTGAAGACTGATTTTCAAACTGATCATTGACTGGTCCACTTACTGAAGCTGATTTGGCCAAATGGTCTGCCTTTTCATTCCCAAGGATCCCAACATGACTTGGAATCCATTGTAGCATTATCTGTGATGTTATTTCAGAAAGTAAGTCTGTGATAGTTTTGCAGTGCTGGTAGTACTCTGTGGGTTTGTATGACTTGAGAGATTGAAGTGAAGATTTTGAGTCAGTGAGTATAACATATCCACTCTCCGAAGGTCGTTCTTGAGATTTTATCTCTTCCAGGGCTCTTTCCAGTGCAATTAATTCAGCTTTTAGAATGGGGCATGGAGGTAGTGGTATGAGTATGTTCTGTTCAGTTTCCTGGAAGTAGACACCGGCACCTGCTAGTCATATATACATATATATAATTTATATCCTCTTTCTTTTGGGAAAAGGAAAAAACATGCCTCAAGGGCTTCTTGAAAAAACCCAAGGGCTTATGCCCGAGGGCTATTGCTGACCTTGTGTTTACTCTGAATCATAAACCATCAAAATCCAAATGTTATGTCCTGTCTTCTTATTCCTGTAGTCAGCATTTAAACATTTCTGACACCGCTAATGGCTGAATTATTGCCAAAACGGCCTTCAGAATAATTCACTCACTAAAACATTTCTGAATTTATATACTCATGGTAATAATGGTTGACACCCCTAGACAGGAAAGTATTTTGAGCTTTTTAAAAAAAAGGATTATTAACATTGATCAAATTTCTGGTATTTTCGACATCCAATTGCATTAACACATCATGCAAACTATAAAGTACATGCATTTTATATTTTATTATCGAATAAGGCTCCACGAAAGGTATTGTGTAAAAATTGGGTTCAGTACCAAAAATTCTTCAGATACAATTATCCATTATTTAACAGAACCAAAATGAGCACACTGATGACCTGTATCGATTATGTTTTTTATTAGTTGCACAATAGCACATGTTCAAGGACATTATTCACAAGAGTACATACTATACTAACATATATTACAAAAAAATAATCAAAATTGACACGTAAAAGTTGTATATATAACTTTTCTTTCCTATAATTATTGGGGATGTCAACCACTATTACCATGAGTATATTTGTGAAAATATTGTCATCTCACAGTGTCACCTATTTGAGATCGCCAATGTTCTACTGCCAACATCGATGTTTTCTTAGAGCATTATTGGATTGGAATGTTTTGTCTAAATTAGATACCATCAAATTTATGTGTTTTTATTCCCAAATTCAGCAATATAATACTTTTAATCCCTTGTGTGAATTTTTCAGTGGCAAATTGCCAGACCCCAACGCTCGGACAGTAACCCCATAGAACCGATCACCTACCTCAGTTTCGATATGCCCACCTGTGATTTCAACTCAACAAATTCTTGATCATTATTTTGAAACTATACAGTAGAACTCGAATATAACGAACTCCAAGGGACCATAGAATTTAGTTCGCTATATCCGGTGTTCGCTATACGCATATAATTTTAATGATATTATATAAGGACGGGACTTGAAAAGTTGTTTGCTATATCCTATTGTTCGCTATATCCGAGTTCGCTATATCCGTGTTCTACTGTAATTCCTTTAACCATTCCTTTAACGTTGTAAGTGGCGAATTTTTGGACACCAACTCTCTGACAATGACCACATGGAGCCGATCCCCTACATGAGTTACATACTTTTTTTCAACTCAACAAATTTGCATCTTGATCAATATTTTAAAACTTAAATTCCTTTAACTTTGTTTGATTTTAATCCCTTTTTTATTATTTTTCAGTGGCCAACTGTCAGCCCCCCGTGTCAGCTGCCTCGAACCCCCCGACAGTGACCCCCCAGGAACCGATCCCTTACCTGAGTTTCTATACACTCACCTGTGGCAGTATTACGGAAAGGCGACCATGTGACTACAACTCGGCGACACAGAACTACGAGGCAGACATTTCTAACATCAACTGTCCTAGTAAGTCATCTCTCTGTGACATTTAAGTTTATGTTGATGATTTTTCAATTAATGACATTATTTATTATCATAGAGGTTTAAAAAAAATATTTATTACTCTCCCGTTGAAGATATTGCTGTTTAATAAATCAACCATGTTATTACACTATGTGTCATAACATCGCGTGCTGACAGAATGACGTGAGGTAATGATGACATCACAATTGTTAAGTATGACGTCATAATGTCAGCGGGCCGGCCCCGACAGTCATGTTGGCGAATTTCTTTGTATTTTTACGATGTTATTAAGCAAGTAATAAATAAAATACTAAACTCAGTCCCGTTTCATAACATTTTTATGAAACTCGTGAATGGTATAGGTATTTAACTCGCTTTCGCTCGTTAAATACCAACCCATTCACTCGTTTCATAAATATGTTATGAAACGGGACGTCGTTTAGTATTCTCTATATTTTAATCTGTCTTTCAAGTCATTCAAAATATTAGAGATAATTTAGCTGATTTTGGTTAACTTGCGTTGTTGCCTGACTCTGAGGGTGTGGGTTCAAATCCTGGACTCGGCCCGAAAAAGTACAAGAACCTGTACTATTCAAGATAGTGTGATCACATATATAACATTGTTACTTTCATTCAAAATAGTTCATTTCATAGATAATTTAATAATTTGACAATAAGAAATTTAAGTCTGCGCAAATGAAATGTATGGAGATGTATATTTTGCACCATAGTATATAATTATAGACTGGTGATGAGGTTAATACATGTTTTTATAGACCAGAGAAAACCATATTGACCGAGGATGAAGTCTGAGGTCAATATCATTTGTAGGTTTAGTAAATAATGCTTTTCTCGAGAACTGAGTGATACCTCTTTGATTGGCATTCTAGAAGTTGGACAATAAGGACAATTCTAATGGATGAACATTTTTTTATTCTGTGTAAGCGATGTTTTGACATAGATTCTAATGTTGTTGTCAAGCAAGTCCTTATTGTTCATTGGACTGAGTGATAGATTGATATACAGTGCTGACGGGTAAAGATACGCACCTAAGAGATGAATGATCAGTCATGCAAGGAAAACACAAGATATGAGAAAACCATAATGTCCATGTGAAAGTTAAGGTTTTAGTTCACAATTCTAATGTGAAGGAATCTTTTGGAAATTCATTTGTGAAAGACAGTCAAATTTTTCTAACAGCTACCCCCTATTTCGGGAAGATCCGGAGGTGGAGGCTAAAGATACGCAGGCATGTTTTGAACCCCTAACATTATCAATTTTATAATATTTATAGGTTTTGAACGTATTTTCAGTAGTTCAGGGAATGACATATTGATTGTAGAACAAATGAATGTGTTTCCATCGACATTTGATATATAAGAGAAAATACTTGACGACAATTAATTTGTTAGGAATTTTGTCAGTTTGTACAAACATTTCACTGTTTTGTGCTGCTGTGCAAAATCTTACTCCGTTTAAATCAATCTAAAACCTTTTATTGTCTTCTTAATTTCAAAAAGATGTAAAGACAACAAAAAATTACAAGCTAACACTTAATGTGCATTTACTGAGTTAACTTTTGTGTAAGTGCGTAGCCTTACCCTCCACGTATCTTTACCCGACAGGGCTGTATATTGTCATGTCTTTAACAGGTGTGAATTGTGGAGAGCCTACCAAATACCCAGGGACTACAAACTACATCACAACGTGCACAACCACTGACTGCTTGTTCCTGTTTGAGTGCATTGTGGGATACACGAGACTGGGAATCAGTGGGCGTGGTGATTACTATGTTCGCTGTGATGGGGACGGAAACTGGGACTTTAATAGTCTACGATGTATTGGTACGTACTTATTAATTTATTTACTTTTGTTTTTTGGACAAAGTATGAAAAATACAAATCCTACAAGATTTTTTGAATTTATTTACTTTTTTTTTGGACAAAGTATGAAAAGTACAAATCCTACAAGAGACGGTAAACAGAAGTCATAGTAAATATATAGTAAATATATATCAATAGTATATATTTAATTTTTGGTTGCTATGTTCTTTAATTGTTAATTTCAATTGGCTTGCACTTAAAACTCTATCAAGGAGGAATGTTTAATTATTTATTATACCTCTATTAAATCTGTAAGGATATCATTGGTCAGTTGACATCACATGATTGAAAAATATCTGAAACACTGACCTGGCTATCAGTGAGGAGGTCAGGTTTGTGACTGAAATTTGTGACACTGACCTGAGATATTGACTCGTAACATGATTTGTCACATGATTGCTTCTGTCACGTGATGCTTTGTTTTGACGTAACACGTAAAACATATGCATAACAAATCTGAGCAAAAAAGAATTTTTGTTAAAATAAAACACTGATAGTTAGGTCAAATTGTGAAAAACGAGGACTGGAGACCTGACTCCCTTGGCAGTCTGACCTTGACCTCTGACCTTGCCCTACTTCCTCTGTAGTCCGGTCTCGAGTCCTTGTATTTCAAACTTTTTATAGATCCCCTTTGTAATGTTTTATCCATCACTTTTATATCAATCCTCTATCAGTCCCTTGTGTCATGTTTATCTATTACTTATTCGTATATATATATTTATCCTCAATCAGGTCCATCGTGCCCCGATCCTGGTGCCATGTTTATCCACCACTTATATTTATACTCTATCGGTCCCTCGCGTCATGTTTTATCCTTAACTTTTATATCTTTTACAGGTCCCTTGTGTCATGTTTTATCCTTAACTTTTATATCTTTTACAGGTCCCTTGTGTCATGTTTTATCCACCACTTTTATATTTATCCTCAATCAGGTCCATCGTGCCCCGACCCTGGTACCTTCGCTGGTTCCCAGCAAGAGGCTACATCCTACGAGCTCGGCAGTTTAGTCCGTTACCGGTGTGACCAGCCTGGCTTCCTGCCCTCTGACCCTTACCCTCTACTGTGCGAATATGATTACGCTAGGGGAGCACCTCGGTGGAATTCAACTAGTCCATTGTGTGTTGGTACGTGTCCTCTTCATTTAGATGCAGATTTTTGTTTTTTTAATTTGGGTTTAAGAGTATCTTAAATGTCTTAGCATTCATAAGTAAATATGGAAAGTTTGGAAGCTTTTTGTCGGACTCACAATAAAATCCATATGTTTACGCTACCGGTGGACCTTGGTGGAATTCAACTAGTCCAATGTGTCTTGGTAGGCGTCCACATTCATTTTGATGTAGATTTTTATTCTTCTTTATTGCTTTTTAAGGAGATCTTTAATGTCTTGGTATTCATAAGTGAATATGGAAAGTTTGGAAGCTTTTTGTCGGACTCGCAATAAAATCCATATGTTTACACTACCGGTGGACCTCGGTGGAATTCAACCAGTCCATTGTGTGTTGGTACGTGTCCTCTTCATTTAGATGCAGATTTTTATTTTTTTAATTTGGGTTTAAGAGTATCTTAAATGTCTTAGTATGTATGTGTAAATATGGAAATCCTTTATTTAAAAAGCATTTTTTGGACTCACAGTGAAGTCCATGTGTTTTTCTGTTGAATGTCTCGTGACCATCTCTTGATCAATTCTCATGAAATGTTTAAATGTTTACATTGGTCTTTATTTAAAAAATAAAATCTTGTTTGTCAATATGAAAGCCTTTCTGTCAGTCTTGCCTTGATGTAAAATGTCCATGAAAATCCTTCAGTCAATCCAATGGGCAGAGAAATAAGCTTGATTAGTTAATTAGTTGATTTATATGTTTTTAGGGAGGTAAATGTCTAAAGGCTGTAAATGTCTTCATGTAGGAGGCAAAAAACAAATCAAATTTTATCTTTCTCAAATGGAGATTAAAATTTTCTGAAAAACTACAGATTTGTAAAATAAGTACAGAAAGGGATAAAAATTAAAATCCCCACACCACTTTTTGATATCTTTGTTCTTACATGTAATAAAAAGGATTTTTTAATTTCCAGATCAACAAGCACCTGTTTTCAACAACTGTCCGACGCAGACACAGATCCTGAAGCGATATTCCCCCCTCCAGATTAACCAACCGTCCTCGACAGATAATCTTAATCTTCTCTACAGTCGTACGGTGACGCCCTCTAACTTCATCATGGGCGAGACCGTCATCTCGTCCAACACCATCGTGGAGTACCAGGCTAAGGACTACGCCCAGAACATTGGACTCTGTATCATTGACGTACAGATTGAAGGTAGGTTGGTTCAAGAACATTTGGGGCCGGTGGGGCCCATATCTAGTTAGTTCAAGAACATTCGAGGCCGGTGGGGCCCATATCTAGTTAGTTCAAGAACATTCGGGGGCCGGTGTGGCCCCATATCTAGTTGGTTCAAGAACATTCGGGGGCGGATGTGGCCCCATATCAAGTGGGTTCAAGAACATTCGGGGGCGGGTGTGGCCCCATATCTAGTTGGTTCAAGAACATTCGGGGCGGTGTGGCCCCATATTTAGTTGGTTCAAGAACATTCGGGGGCCGGTGGGGCCATATCTAGTTAGTTCAAGAACATTCAGGGTGGATGTGGCCCAATATCTAGTTGGTTCAAGAACATTCGGGGCGGTGGGGCCCATATCTAGTTAGTTCAAGAACATTCGGGGGCCGGTGTGGCCCCATATCTAGTTGGTTCAAGAACATTTGGAGCGGATGTGGCCCCATATCTAGTTGGTTCAAGAACATTCGGGGGTGGGTGTGGCCCCATATCTAGTTGGTTCAAGAACATTCGGGGGCGGGTGTTGCCCATATCTAGTTAGTTCAAGAACATTCGGGGGCCGGTGGGGCCCATATGTAGTTGGTTCAAGAACTTTCAGGGGCTGTTGTGGCCCATATCTAGTGGGTTCAAGAACATTCGGGGCAGGGTGTGGCCCCATATCTTGTCGGTTCAAGAACATTCGGGGGCTGGTGTGGCCCCATATGTAGTTGGTTCAAGAACTTTCAGGGGCGGGTGTGGCCCCATATCTAGTTGGTTCAAGAACATTGGGGGGTGGGTGTTGCCCCATATCTAGTTGGTTCAAGAACATTCGGGGGCGGGTGTGGCCCCATATCTAGTTGGTTCAAGAACATTCGGGGGTGGGTGTGGCCCCATATCTAGTTGGTTCAAGAACATTCGGGGCGGTGTGGCCCAATATCTAGTTGGTTCAAGAACATTCGGGGGCTGGTGTTGATAGCTTGTTTATAGACTAGAACACATGTAGGTAGCCATTACTATTTACTACACAGTATGGGTTGATACAAAAACAGGATGACTTCCTGTGAGAATAAAAATGAATCAGGAATTACCAGAAACGAAATAGGATCATAAACAGCAGGATAGTGCAGTGGTTAGCGAGTTTGGCTTGAGGTCAAGAGGTTTTGGGTTCTAATCCCGCCAGAGGCTCGGCAACTTTGTCTGCAGAGAGAACTGTTCCACACACAGTATGGTTTGGCTACACTGAATTTCAGTGCAGTACCACCCATGGTTTGTTAGTTCCAGCTGATGTAAGCAGGTTTAACCACAATGCATATCCACTCTTGTTTTGTTGGCTTTCTCCTCGCAATAATACCAGCAGCTGTGATATGTGTGAAATATTCTTGAAAGTGGTGTTATACCCCACCATACAAAACAAGAGACAAGAAGCAACTCATTACTTTCAGTTTTTCCAATTTTTGACATCATTAACAAACATTAGCTCACAAACATTTTATCGCCGGTAATGGCTGCAATACTGCCCGAGCAGTGTTAGAATATACACTCACTCTCAAAAACCTGACAACTGTATTATAGATGACGTCCCGCCCAATTTTGTCAACTGCCAGAGTTCTTTCTCACGGACCATCTCGAGCCCCAGTGATGGGCAGGTCTACAACATCCAAGAGTTCGCCACGGCGTCCGACAACTCGGGGACCGTGGACGTGACGTTTTCGAGAAACACAGTGACGGTCACATCGTCAAACATAGGATCTCTCCATACGATCTTCTCTAAGGCGAAAGATCCCTCCGGGAATGAGGCCACGTGCATTACACAGGTCGCAGTTGAAGGTAAGAATATTATTAAGCAATGTGCGATTCGAGATAAGGTACATGTTAGTTTGGGGGTAAATGTTTATAAGGCAGCACAATGTGGTGATGTTCTTGAAAATAAGCAATGTGATTTGATGGGGGGAGGGAATGGGTGTTCAATGGAGTAACATGCACCCTCCTTGTATGTTCTATTAGGACTGTGGTTGTCTCCCTTGACAGACAAGAATGGCTACATTTGACATAAAAGAGAGCTTAAAAATATGCCTATTTCTCTTATGTCACATAAAATCTCTTTCAATTCATGAAAAACGTTATTTGTTTAGATCCTATATGTGCTTGAAAACGATATGTCACTTTTTTCTTATTTCACACAAAATCTCTTGACAGATAACAATGGCTACAATTTTGACATCAAAGTCTAAGAGAGCATGAAAAAATGCCTAATACTCTTATTCACATAAAATCTCTTTCAATTCATGACAAACTTCCAAAACAAACAAACTTGATTTCATCAGGACCGACATGTGCTACATGGACTGTGGTTGTGCCTCACGCCCAGACGTCGTGTGGTAACGAGGGGGACCTCTACCGCTGCACCATCACCTGTGACCCCGGCTACACCATCTTCGAGGTCAACGGCGCGTCCCAGACTAGCATAACATGCAGCTCCACACAACCATGGCCCGCTCTTCCTCGATGTGTCCGTAAGTCTGATTTCATGTTTTGTTTGACCATCTATTAGATTACATCCCATCTGCCTATGATCTTCTAAATTAATTAACTGTAGTTACTTCTGTTTCGAACCACTGACGACAAAGACGTAATATAATTATGCGAGGTTTTATTTTCCAAACTCCATGAAGCAACATGGCTTCCTCCATTACATGAATAACGCATGTGCTCTCATACAAACGTAAAAGAGAGTTATCTCCATTGGTTAGCACAAAAAGTGGAACCAAAATTAAACGAAATTAAATCCGCAACAACTTCTTTTATTATATGATGGACGAGTGATCTGTCTTCTGATTGGTCGAGGAAGGTGGTCACCGACAATGATCAACCTTATGTTGACCGCGGGAAACGTCACGCGAGGTCAACATAACAATCCAATGACCTGGAGCTAAAAATAGATCCCCACTACGAGGAGCGCCGTAAAGAGTTGCTTCCAAAAAAACTTAAAATAATTGAATAGTTTCAAAATAACTGAAACTTTCCTAAATCATATAATAAAACAGTTGTTGACTTCAGTTATCGGTGAATCCAATGGTTTATTGACCTCGGAAACTTATGTTTACCTCGGCTGTCGCCTCGGTGAACATAACTGTTCCGAGGTCAATAAACCATTGGATTCACCTTAACTGAAGTCAATAATTGTATAATGTTCATCACTGGCCTCAATTAATTAAATGTAAACATCTGCTTTGTACATTACTGCCTTCTTACCATTTATCTCTGTATAATTACTTTTAGTCTTTTCATAAATTTTTACTGTGTTGTACTATGTACTTATATATATGCTCCTACCTCATTGCTCTTCCTCTGCTTGAATACGACACAAGAATCTGTGTCGAAACGTCGCATACAATGAACAAAGAAGTTGTCATCTATATATTCCTCTGCATTATTGTCATTCCAACTTCTAAAATGCCTTTCAAAGAAGTTATCTATTAGATTGACCTCATGATAAGTCAAAGGTGTAGAAAACGGGGGTTAGAGATGGCAGTCCGAGATTATTGCAAGCTATATTTCTTTCAGCCTACAAAACCGGTTTTATAACACATGTTCCAGCTGAAACCCATCTTATTACTGACGGGAAAGCTTTTTCGGCGTCAAAATCGAGGAATCAGAAAATCTTAAAGCCCTTTGAACCCTTAGTACTCGCCAAGGAAAATATAATCTGCATTTTCATGTTCACAGCTAAAAGGACGATGCCATCCGTGTCACAACATTCAGCTACGTTGCATCCTGTCTCAGGGTAAGAACGTTACGCTAACTCAACTAATCTGTACCCTGGGCTCAGAAGCTAGATTCGCTCGTGCAGCCCGACTTGGGATATAGCCTATCAAATCATTTTCTCGTTTAAATGTTATCGAGAAGGTGGCAAGAAAATTATTTGATTGGGTATATCCCAAGTCGGGCCGCGCTAGCGAATCTAGCTTCTGAGACCAGGGTACAGATAAGTGGAGTTAGCGTAAGGTTCGTACCCTGAGACAGGACGGCTACGTCGTGTCATCTTAAAACTCTCTGACCACTATCTTTCAAAAAATGTTTTGACCAATCAAATTGAAAGGAACAAATACTATGCATTTTCATGTTCACAGCCGAGACTACAATGACATTTGTGTCACACCAACATTCAGCTATGTCATGCCATCTTAGAAATCTCTGAACTTTATCTTCTTATCTTTTCTTTTCTATTCTTTATCTTGTAAAAAATGTTTCCATCAATAAAATTGCAAGGAAATATGATTTGCATTTTCATGTTCACAACCGAGAGGACGATGGCATCCGCGTCACCTGAACATTCAGCTACGTCGTGCCATCCTAGAAATCTCTGAAATTTATCTTGTTATCTTTTCTTTTCTGTTCTTTATCTTGTAAAAAATGTTTCCATCAATAAAATTGCAAGGAAATATGATTTGCTTTTTCATGTTCACAGCCGAGAGGACGATGCCGTTCCGCGTGGCTCCAACATTTAGCTATGTCTTTGGATCTGAAATCACCTCCAACTGCGAGTCTTCCTACAAAATGGCGCTGACGACGGCACTGTTGGCGTATATGACCGATCTGACGGCTCTCTGCAACCAGGGACCAACCCCCATCACCGTCGCCATGGTTCCCAACATGGAAGCCGTCACAGCATATTCTTTCGGAGGAGTTGTAAGTTGTTAATCTTTTTGTATTTTGTGATGGTTTATATGATGGGATTGAGTTTCAGTGACTGTTTGGAGCACAGTGGTGTAGTGGTTAGCATGTTTGCCTCTCACGCCAGAGACCTGGCTTCGAATCCTGGTGGAGACACCAATAACTTGTGACTTTGGTCTCATCCTGTGTTGTGTCCCAAGGCAAGACACTTCATCCACATTGCACTCAGTTCACCCAGCTGTACAACTGGTACCTGAACAAATGGGAAATGTAACGGACCATATGGTCGGGCAGAGCACTTGTTAATTGACAGCAACAAATATACTATCCCTCAAGGGTAATAATACTCATGGCGCTTTGAGCATGATTGTAACAAAATCCAGTTGAAACCTGTTACCTTTAGTAGTAATTTCATTGATTTTCTTTCGATAACTTGATAAAGAAGAGCACACACTCTCAGAAGCCATTCAACGGCACTACAAGTGTGAAAAGCATTGCTGCACCATTATCAAACATTGTTTGGTAGCTTTATAACGATAATTTGAAAATGTGCTGTTTATCTGTAAGTTTTTTCTATATTGTAAATTTTTTAACAGAACAAGGTTTTTATCATGTCATTTTCACAAGAATTAAAATGGCAACTGGGACTGATAGATCGGCCACTTTAAGGTTTTTGTTGAGATCTTAACTTAAAGTAATGATTTTATGAATGCTTCTATTTTTTAGTTTCTCAGTTTGTAACAGAGGAGTTACTTCCCTTTATGTTCTTATACCATGTGCTAGTAAAATGGCTGACATGAAAGACCACATGGAATTGTGAAGAACTGTTTTGTAAATGTTTACCAAGTGTTTGCATTAAATTGCATTAAACCAAAGAAGACTTATCCTTCACTAAAGCCTAGTTATGACTTCAACAGTTTTTCTTGAATTTTACGGTCCCCGTACGATTTTACCTTATAAGATCTTATAAGATTCTTATAAGATTCTTATAAGAATCTTATAAGAAGCCGATTTCTTATAAGATTCTTATAAGAAAAAGTTGTGACTAAGAAATCATTCACAAATTTCTTATAAGAATCTTACCCATTTCTTAGTAGCTAAAATTTCTTATAAGAATCCTATATATTTTTTATAAGAATCTTACACGTTTCTTAGTAGCTAAAATTTCTTATAAGAATCCTATATATGTCTTACTAGTGATAATTTTTTATAAGAATTTCTTAAGACTTATATAAAAATAAAGACTTAATTTCTTATCTAAAATGAACAATTTCAGAGGTCAAAAATGAAAATTGTTATTCAATTTATTAAATATATCTCTTTAAAAGGATTATATAATTCATAATTCAAGGATTTTTATATATATTTTTTTTTATAATCAATTTTTATATTTGATGAGCATCATATCTTTTTTTTTTTAAATGTTTTAATTGTTTCCATCAGTACATTGTTATGCAATAAACAATTTTACAAGGATCTTCAACTTGATTTAAATAAATTCATACACATCAATTTGAACAATTTCAAGAGGTCAATTATTTTATTCAATTTATTAAATATATCACTGTAAAAGGATAAAGTTAATTAGTTCTTATTTGTTAAGATACTAGATATGATTCTATTGTTCTGCCTTTTCCTTATATCATAAATTAAATTTTATAGTACAAGTTACATTTTTTACATATGTAAATACTACTTGAAATAAAAAAATTCTAAGAGAATAAAATATTTAAACACCAAAAAGTTTTAGGTGACAACTTTTTAGAAGTAAAACTAACAACGACTTTATACATGCATGTACACATCTGGTGTCATGGGGATAAATGCAAAACCTAGAAACGATCTAAACATAAAGAAATCACCACAAACTCAAAGCACGACGTAGCAGGAGTTTGCTTTCTGCTGCATAAACAAATACACGATACGGTGGGTCTTTTGACACAATAGAGTAAAAACAAGCCTGAAAAGGTGGACTTTTAATACCTGATCGTTTAAACAGTATCCAAGAACTAGTATATTAGTATGGTCATTCTTCTTGTGTTGTGAAAGATCGTCGAATGTAGTTACACGAAGTGTAGTTACTTACATTTCGCGCAAAATGTAAAAACCGGAAGTTTATGAAATGTCTTGTACTCCACAGCAGAGCCAATGCGTTCTACTCTATGATGGGGATTTCGCATTGCGGTGTAAGGAGTTTAGGTCCCTCCAGAATTCGGCGATTCGTACATTGAGTACGAACTGAAAATTTATTGCAAAATGAGACATTCTAATACATGTTTTTAGGACTGATCTTTTCACAATATCTGAGTCATATGCTAGAAATTATCGCTTATTTGTTGGTGTTCCCTGAACTAAAGTTGGTTTTACTCAGTGAATCACGCGCTTAATCTGTTTCACCAGAAGTGCCGCCATTGTCTTGAATTCTACAGCAGCGCCTGTAAATATTAGTCTTATCATGAATGGAGTCGCAATTCAGTGTGAGGAGCTTTGGATATTGGTGAATTCGTAGGCAAAACGACTCGCCTTCTGGACCCATTTTGAAAGAAAATCTTAAAGCATGGGCTTCGTCCCACAATTTCATTATAATACAGTAAGACAAGAGCCTAAATTGATAATCGTCTCTTATGTGTATATATACATATACACTTATTTGGAAAATTAGGTAGTGTAGGCCTATACATAATATATATATAGGCCTATATGGCAGTCATTTTGTCCAAAAATCAAATTATTCTATTGCAGAAAATCATAAAAAGTTATTTCAAAGAAGAATAGCAATGTTTTTCTGAACAACTTCTGTATCCTTAATATGCATATACGCTCATTTCTTCAAAATGTGGAATGTAGGAGGTAACAAAACGATGCTAACGCAAAATCACATGACAAGAGAGAATAATAATATATGTCAACAATGATTATTTGCAAAACAAACATAAGTTGTAAATAATTTCAGTACTTAGTAGTCGCCTATCATAAACAACTGAAGGTGAAGGACTAAATACACACAATGACAAAATTTATCGTGAAGAAAATAAAAAAAGTTCTCTCTTATTGTTGCTTATCTTGTGTACGCAGAGGCCACTTAATTTCTTAATACATGCACCTGAGGACGTGAATTCAACTACATTTACATCATAGAAATAATTTCCTTCAAGTTGCTTGTTAGTCTTAATTTTCAAATCTAAAGGGGACTGAGTTTGTAGAAGTTTTGCCTACATGTACATACGGTACCTTTATGCCTATTAATCACGATGTTGTAGCCTACATTATAATATACAAAATTCAACTGAAATGAAAACAAATGTCGGGAGTTGGTCAACTCTCTTCTTAACCTATTTTGACCATTGACAAAGAGATCGTGAATAGATGATTTACACATGATTATAGAGCAATTGTCTCATTGATTATGGTTTCTTGATAATCCGATATATAGCAATAAAGTGAATAATTTTTAAGTTGAATAAAGTGAACCGGATTAAATAAATACATGATTGCAGGTGTTTTCTGTTATAAGAAAAACGCGCGTGTTTAGCATAGTGTTTGGTTAGCATATATATAGGAAGGAACTATAATATATTTCCTCTAAATGACTTCGAAATATTTAGGAAAGTTATTTTGGATTTAATATCTACTAACATATTTTTAAACGCAATGCGATTATAGATGAAATAAATAAACCGTAAAAGACGTATCATTTTCAACACGCGGAATTAAACATTTGAACAGTATGATTCTCATGCAGTTTTATTTGTTCACGATTCTGATATAGAATGAGACGAAAACAATTTGTAACTGATGTTCCGTTTCTGCAATTAATAAATAACAGTTAAAACGTTCAAGATTGCCTACATGATGCTTAAAAACTGACCAGTTAACAAAGATTTTTCTTCCCGAACCTCCAAGATGACTCCTTTATTCACGCAGCCAAATTTTGACTCTTTAGAAAGAGATTTAAGCCTTATCAATTTTAAGCAATTTTTTTTCTCAGAAAAACATTTAAGGCATCCTTTGAACACCAACCGCCATTTCCTTAAAATCTTGCATTTATGTCATTATTTGAGCGACTCCCTGTCTATATTACATGGAAATAATATTTGCCTTTTTGAGCTATATATATGAGCAAAAGTATTTTCCAAGAACATTGCAATTTGCATAGATAATTAACCTATTTCTGTTTTTTTTTAAAGTAACCTTTTATATGAATTGAGTTTTAAGAAAAACCTAAATGTAGGCGACTTCGTTTCTTTAACAAAATCTTCCCCACTGCGGTAATTCGTACCAAAAAAGGACAATGAATTATTTGTAAAAACATTTCATCTGAGGGTTAATTCATTAAATTATTAAATGAAATTAATTTGAGTGTCTTAATTTTGGAAAATGCATTTGATAAACAATTCACGATGTAGATATGTAGGCATATTTAGTAAATTTACATTATGAATATATTTATCACGTATAACATAGATATAGCAGATGTATATTTTCTTGTAGCTAACATAGCGCATGTATTCACACGTTTCATTGCACAGAACAGCACAATTTCCGTCTGAACACAAGTCTTGTCACTTCAAGTCACAAGTTTGTACGAATTATATATATCAAATAAATACTTAGTAATACATCGATTCAAGAGATGGAGACGAGTTTACACCTCCCGAAAATGATTCCGGCACCAGATTGCAGAAATCTGAAAACACGAGTTCGTTTTCGCTACGGGTTTTACGAATTCAAAATCAAATGAGCAATTAATTATTCCTTATAAATATTTGTAATTTTTTTATAAATATACAATCGATAATCTTCAAAGCGAAAATGTAATTCTACTTCTTTACTTTTCTAAAAGAGTAGGCCTACAAGTCAAACCTTTCCGAGTAATAATGGCAACGCATGTGCATGTCAGTATATATTCCTGATAAAAATTGTATTATAGGTTCTATTTTTTGTGGTTGTTGAAAACGGCCATTTAAATATTTGTTGAAAATTGAGCTCAATTTAACCTACATATATCTCGCTAGCTACGTTTCTGAACAGAAGTACATGTAGAAGTGACTGTGTTTTCCACGGGCAGTATTTCTTTGATTCAACCTTTCCGAGTAATAATGGCAACGCATGTGCATGTCAGTATATATTCCTGATAAAAATTGTATTATAGGTTCTATTTTTTGTGGTTGTTGAAAACGGCCATTTAAATATTTGTTGAAAATTGAGCTCAATTTAACCTACATATATCTCGCTAGCTACGTTTCTGAACAGAAGTACATGTAGAAGTGACTGTGTTTTCCACGGGCAGTATTTCTTTGATTCAACCTTTCCGAGTAATAATGGCAACGCATGTGCATGTCAGTATATATTCCTGATAAAAATTGTATTATAGGTTCTATTTTTTGTGGTTGTTGAAAATGGCCATTTAAATATTTGTCGAAAATTGAGCACAATTAAACCTACATATATCTCGCTAGCTACGTTTCTGAACACAAGTACATGTAGAAGTGACTGTGTTTTCCACGGGCAGTATTTCTTTGATTCAAAATTCTCAAATCTGTATTTTTTATTTCTTTTATCATTTTGAAAATTATTTATAATTTAATTTCAACTACTAACTTAATAACAATTATTTATCAAATACTGCATTTTAACGCATCTGTATATGTTTAATGTCGATTCTTTTGTGATTAAAGCTTATGTAGACAAAATTAGTTTAACCTGAAAAATTATGAAATATTCTGAATAATTGAAATCGTATCTTTTGGAACTGTTCAGACGCTTGGAGATCTTATTTCAGCGATGCAAATAATCGGAAGTGTTTTCTGCGCATGCGCATGCAAGTATAGGCGCCACATTATGAAATATGGTAACCCAGGCACGATTCCAAAGTTTTCCAAAACATATCAAGTCGCCTGACTGTGGATGTTCTTCACAATGTAATATCTTACGGACAATTTTATCTAGCTTGAGAAAAGAGGAAATGTTCTTTAGAAAGAGGCGGCAGTTACTGTTAGATGAAGTGACCCAGTTCTTGTTCTGTCGACAACGGGAACCAAAACAAATATGGACGATCCAAGTCACAGTGTTAACCGAAGTCGAAGACTATCGACGACGAATGCTTAGGTTCCATACAATTTGAGATCGGACGGTAAGCGTATTTTAGTTTGTATTTAATCAAGTTCTTTTCAAACCATTTATTAACGACTTTAAAATATGTTTAATTATTAACAAAGTCAAAGATGTTAGAAGAAGTTTTTAAAATATTTTGTTGTTGAGGTAACCTGCGACGTCTGCAGCAAGGCTGAATGAATTTTGTTGGATGGACTATTGATCCTTTCTGATTTTGTAAATAAAATTATTCTTAAATATTCCAAAAAGCTAAGCCTATATGCTCAGTGTTCAAGGTGTGATTTTTTAAATCTTAATAAAGAATAGTTTGTAACACTGATTCAAGAAGCAAATGGTGTTATTTTACATGATTTTCTTGAAACTAATTGTTCACAAGATAATGTTAAGAATTTAAACCAAAGGAAACAATAGCAAAATGTTAATGAGAAAAAGCTGAATCTATTCTTTTTCTACAAAAATAATATAATTATCATCAGATTCTCTCTTTCCTCTTCAGTGAAGCTGCATGCACATCAAAGCTCCAGTCATCCTGCTTGTCGAGTTCCAATGTGTTCATTCAACACAACTGCTGCAATCTTGTCACATATTGGGAGATGTCATTGAACTAAAGAGGCTCACATCTCACTCAGCAACGAATTATATTGTAAGTGAGTTGTGTCACAATTATTGATTTTTATTTATTTACATAACATGAAGTGTGAATTGTAAATCACACATTGAATTTTATTGATTTTGTACATTTGTGAATACAGATATTCAAGACATCTTTTTTTCTGAAAATATGTTTGTCTAATGAATGTCATCTCATTTATCATTATTTCAGATGGAGGCTTGGAACAGAAAGAGAATATCTAATGGTCTGCCTGTCTAAACAATGAATAGTTTGAGGTAACATTTAAATGTAAAATCTCTATTATTAGTTGAAATGACATGAAAGCCCCAATGGGTTTTTAGAATAACATGGCAATTTTTTGCTATTTTGACTTCTTCTCCAGATAGTAATCTTTATGTACAGATTCCTTGTTCATTGGGGCTCTATTTATTTTGATCTGGTGAAGCATTTCAATAATAATCTGTTATAGGGAAAAGGCAGTACGTAAGTAATTACGTACTGGTATTTAATAGAACAAATGTTTGTACTTTTGTTTGTTGATATCTTGTTGTAACTAAGCACAACTTATCTTTTCTTTACAGGCTTTATGCTGACCAAAAGCCCGAGAACAAGAGCATGAGAGAACGACGGAGATGGAGATAACACAAGTCATCCACTGTCAGTGTACAGATATCATTTAAGGAAAAAGACAATGAACAAAATTTGATCCATATTTTTAACAAATACACTGTTGACAGTTGACTGTTTTTATCCCACCAGTCTGTCCGTCTTTCTGAGCAGAACTCAAAAACTGTTAGACCTAGCCTAATAAAACTTTGTATGTGGATTAGTCAACATTTGTAGATGTGTCCTTTGATGATATTTTCAACTTCTTCAGATTTTTATTTTTGGCCAGTCTAAGTAAACCTAGCCTCAATAATACTGACGCTAAAGTCCTAATGCAGACTATTACGGCTTGGTTAGACAATCCCTGATTGGTCAATTCGATACGTCGGCTGACACAAATTGCTACAACATCTTGCTAGACTCAATATCAGAGTTTAGGTGTATTATTGAGTTTAGTTTTTTTTTCGACTGATTTTTGGCTTAGAATTTGGTTTCAGGGGCAATTCTAAAATACTGTTAGACCTAGCTCAATGAAACTTTGTATGTGGCTTACACCATGGATAGATATGCCTTTTGGTATTTTCAATTTTCAACTGGAAATGTACTTGGTAACTTTAATTGGTGGAATATGTCATTTTCTGATGACTCTTGTTTGTTAGCATGATATTTGATTATAACTTTGAGGAGTGTTAGTTTAGCCTAAAAACAACTTTGAAATCCATGCTAATTTTTGTTTATATAATCGTTATCAACAATGTCAGTTAACAACTTTGAATACTGATAATTATTTTGATGGGTTAATATTATTTGGCACTGTCCATTGTAATGTGACCAGTATTCACTGCAGTAAGTAAAAAAAAATTATTTGTCAATCCTTGTGACACTACTGATCGCAGTGAAGAATGAAGAGAAAATTTATGGATATGCAATTTCATTATTCTGGAGTCAAGGTTTCCATAGGGTCTATTTTTGTAAAAAGCCAAAAGATGTCAGGAAGTTGTAATCTATAAAAATTATCTTGATACAGCGAACATACATTTCATTTCATGTTGAAGAAGTATATTTTTCTCCTTGATACATATTTAGCATATGTTGTTTAAAGAGGCTGACTGTTACCTTACTTTGACAAATCAATTGACTCAACGAAAAAAAACTTTACATATTAGTCAGTATCCCTTGATTTTTTTAATAAGAATTACTTTTAGGTGCATAAATTTGACATTTGTCACAATGAAAAAAGGAATTTCTTGAATCAGGGCAATGAAACAGTGCTCGCAATCTGTTTTTAATCTTAAAGTTTGTAGTACACTTTACTTGTGTAACCATAGAAATGTCATTCTTTTGTTAATGTGCTCTTATTAAAGATGAATGTTACCTCTCTCTCAATAGTGATTTGTTTATTAAAATTTCTTCTGCATCTTGGTGTGTTGGCAGGCCATGAACTTGATGAAGCAAAAAATAGACTGTGAGTGCGAATTTATCTCTTTTTTTATCGTTGTTCAGCCTTCATCAGATACACAAGGATATCTTCATTTCACTGAAACATTATTTGCATCATTATGATTCCAGTGTATTGTTGACCATGCATGTACTATTGTTTGTATATTAAAAGATCCTATTAGAATTTGATAAGATTCAAATAAGAAACTGTGTTTCTTATAAGAATCTTATAGCTCCTATCTAGTTTGAGTGTAAGATTCATGTAGGAGATCTTATAAGATTCTTATAAGAATCTTATAAGAAATCTCATGAAATCTTATAAGAAATCATTCATAAATCTTATAAGAATCTTATAAGAATCTTATAAGTTCTTATAAGTTCTTACCTAATTTGCATACAAATATCTTATAAGATTCTTATAAGAAACTTATAAGAATTTTTATAAGAATCTTATTCCCGACTTG
The DNA here is from genome assembly GCA_916613615.1 of Steromphala cineraria. Lineage (NCBI taxonomy): Eukaryota > Metazoa > Mollusca > Gastropoda > Trochida > Trochidae > Steromphala > Steromphala cineraria. The sequence continues at coordinate 30,314,736 of OU744737.1, read as the reverse complement.
CGGAATTTAGAGTTATCGTTCCTGATTAGAGTTATCCGCCCTTGGGAACAGGTATCCGCCCTCTCGACTCGTTGACGTTACCATCATGGGTCGTGATTATTGCGTCATAAAACTATAAAATACTGCAGTAATTCAGATTGCTCGATATCTTTATACACGTTTGACCGTATTACCGAAGTAACCCATTTATCGTAGCAAAATCATTTCACTATCAAGTATTTACCGAGATTAGGCCTGTTTATATATCTCTATATGGGGAAACGAATGTACATGCATATACATAAGATAGTTTTAAATTACTTTCTTCATATATTTATATTTTTTGTGCAATTTTAAAAACATAACAATTTAATTTCCATTGAAATGTACATGTATAACAAATTATACACTCAATCTCAATGACAGTAGTACATAACTTGCAAAAACTGACGCCGTCCTGTTAAATAGTTTGTTTCTCGTAAACAATGTTATGTAGCTCTTTGATATAAAAACAATATTTAGAAAATTGCAATTGAATATATTAATAACAAACCTAGAGGAAAATTAGTAGTTTCGTATTTATACAATTGTCTCAATAGTTTATTGCTTTTTCAGTGATATATCTTGCTAAACTTTTTCAAAAATGAAAGTTTGTTCATGTCGCTGTTTTCATGTACATGTAATTTGCGTTACGGATTTCAATAAGCTTGTTATGTTTCGCGCGGAGAACATCGGTAATTTAGTTTTCTTGTAAGTTGACGAAAAAAAATCCAAGGAATTGTCACTGTTAACATAGTCCCTTGTGTTTCCGAAATAAATATCCTATTATAAAAAGTACTCATGGAAATAGAAAATAAATAAAAAATAAAAATTTGGGCGATTATTTCTTATTTCTTCATGCATGATACCGAACTTAGATTTGAATGCTAAATATTCATTTACAATTGTTTTTGGACACATAATTATATTATTGTAAAATCCCCTTAAAATATGAGATTACAGGATAAAAACCGTGTCAATTTTACACCAGGAAAAAAGTCAAAATATATGTTTCTGATGCAAGCGAAAGTATGTTAATGAGCTCTAATCTCATTACAGTCACGTAAAATGTAACATTTCATGTACTAGTTTTAAGGTGATAATAATCGCGTTGTCTTCAAGTGTGTTTTATTCCTAAACACGTGATACAAAATACTATTCCTACGAGTTAATTCATTGTTTTTTTGTTGTCGTATGCACAGTTCCTTAGGCAACACACCAGTACGTCCCGTGTAAAAGCTTTGCACGTTTGTTTTGGTCATGCATTGTTGATTGTGATGAACTTATTTCTTAATGCGTTGCTAATATGACAAATTTCTTCAAATTTGTACTAATTTTACCTGTAAAAAAGGCAATAAAAATGGTATTGACCGTATATCCTCTAATATTTTTTCAGCACCCCTTTACCCCCCGGCGCTTATTAGAGGAAATACGGCATGTGATGCATATATAAAAGGCCTAGAAACCTAGTTTCTTTAACATTTGATGGAAATACATCTATTAATGGAGAAATAAAACTTCAAGTTCTTTTGACAAACAAAAAATCTATTCAAAAAGCTTTTTCTACAAAGAATTGTCAATCAAACCCTACACTTTAACAACAACAGAGGTTTTGTTTTATCATATTTTGTACTCTAATGGCATGACTGATATATATAATTCATCTCTTAGAGAAGTGAGGTGCGTAATTTTACCAATCAAAACTGTTCATTTCTACTAATTTTGTACACTTAAATTAGATGTGAAGTATTTGTTATTAATAAATTACTGAATAAAATGTTTTATCCATAAAAAGATACTTATGTCCAATTTGTTTGCCTTGAGATAGTATGATTATTTTCACATTTGCATCAATGATCAATTAGCACATCATAAACAGAATTATCAAAAAGATCTATACCGGACCCGTTTAAGAAATAAACTCAATTAAATGCATTAGAAATAATATATTATATCAAAGAAATGTGAAGAATTACATACTCAAGCATAAAATACATTCATTGATCACCAATGATAAAAACCCGGCAAATAATCACATTTACACAAAGCTACTATTTCGTTTTTTGCGCGGCCCATGACGGTAACGTCAACGAGTCCAGAGCGCACATACCTGCTACCAAGGGCGGATAACTCTAATCAGGAACGGTAACTCTAAATTCCGCAAGTACCGAATAAGAATCTTATAAGAATCTTATAAGTTTCTTATAAGAAACTTATAAGATTCTTATAAGATTCTTATAAGGAGATTTCGTACAGGAGATTATAACATTTACAGGTACAAACTACCATTTCTCGGCTTGCGACTTTTCCGACTAGTTTCATACAGTCATAAAGTTACACATGCAACCTCTAATTATTTTTCATCAGATGACCGCGACCTTCAACCTTGAACTGACCCCTGCAGGATACAGCCAATCACAGTACAGCTTCTGTTCAAATGCCATCAGCAATACTTTCGGCAACGTGGCACAACTTCCTAGTGGTCTACGATCTCTTCCACAATCCGCCGTCTGCTCCCCTTCCCAGCAAGCTGTTTTCTCAACAATGGCCGCCCAGGGTTTTGGTTGCTATGGCAACGAGGAATCAAGGACTGTCGGCACGAGGAGTATTTGTGGTAATTTTTACAAAAAGAGATTTTAATAAATTTTCATTGACATCGGTATGGTGAAAGATATTGTAATGTTATTGAGGTGTTTGTGGTAAACCTAGCTGAGAGAGACTTTGATCCCTAAGGCATCAAGACATAGGAATTGTCTGCTCAAGAATAATTGTGCAGGGCCCCAGATACGATGAGTATCTGTGTAAAATACGCATGGACAATTTAGATTTACGCATGAATTATGAAAACAATGAGTGACAGATACGCATGACTGAGAATACGAGTCAGATTTTATTTACATTCATGCGTAAAGGTAATTGTCAAATTTTGTTTTGGTTCAACATATACGATTTGTTACATCTCGAATAGGATGTTTAGTTTTCACGAATAGTTTTTCAAATTTTCGAATGAGCCTGCTGCCATCGATCTTATCATCAGTGTTCGGGGAACACTTTTGATTACAGCAAGCTCCAATAATCGTTACTATCATCCTGTCATTCTAAGCACATTTTTTTAAATTTTGATTTTAATTTCATGAGTGAAATACTCTTCATCGTTTTTCTTGTGCTATTGTACTCCTCAATCTAAAATTTGATGAATGAAGTACGCATGTGTCAAAATAATTATCTGGAGCCCTGTTGTGGTACCTTTTTAAAGAGATTTTAATGAATTCTCATTGACATCAGTATTTTGAGACGTTGTAATATTATTGTGGTATATGTGATTAACCTGTGGGAGACTTTGACAGAGAAACAAATTATTTTAAAAGCAATTTAGGAATATAAAAAAAGAGACAGAAATGGAGAAATTTAACAATTTGGCCTCTTTGTTAGTTCTGGGGTAAAATTTGGGAACAATTTTGGAATTTTCTTTTTCAAAATTAGTAAAAACCAATCAACTTTTTTTCACATGATATTCATTATTTAACAATTTCCCCTTTTTGTTAGTTCTGGGGTAAAATTGGGCTACAATTTTGGAATTTTCTTTGTTCAAAATGAGTGAAATCAAACAACTTTTTTTTCACATGATATTAATCATAAAAAAAATAAAATAAAATAAAATATATGAGTGAAAACCAATCAACTTTTTTTTCACATGATATTAATCATAAAAAAAATTTTTAAAAAATTTATCATTTAACCTCTCTATTGCAGCAAAGTGTGCAGCAGGTTCCAGGGAGGTCGGAGGTTCCTGTCAGCCTTGTGGTTCCGGAACTTACCGCGATGATGGCATGGAGAGTTGTCTCCCTTGTCCAGACCTTGCTCGGAACTTCAACAGCGGGATACAGAGTCTCGAAGAGTGCTACCGTAAGTTGAAATGTAATGTAGCTAAGTTGGGATTTGTTTTATAGCTCAATTGGTAGAGTGTCTGCTCACTACTTAGAACACTACGGTCGATTTTTAATCAGTTGTAGATTGACCTCTCTTCACCCAAGGATTCTGGGGTATGGGATTTGTTTTATAGCTCATTTGGTAGAGTGTCTGCTCACTACTCAGAACACTACGGTCGATTCTTAGCTCAGTTGTAGATTGACCTCTCTTCACCCAAGGATTCTGGGGTATTGGGTATGTTTTATAGCTCATTTGGTAAGGTGTCTGCTCATTACTTAGAACACTATGGTCGATTCTTAGCTCAGTTGTAGATTGACCTCTCTTCACCCAAGGATTCTGGGGTATTGGGTATGTTTTATAGCTCATTTGGTAAGGTGTCTGCTCATTACTTAGAACACTGTGGTCGATTCTTAGCTCAGTTGTAGATTGACCTCTCTTCACCCAAGGATTCTGGGGTATTGGGTATGTTTTATAGCTCATTTGGTAGAGTATCTGCTCACTACTCAGAACACTGTGGTCAATTCTTAGCTCAGTTGTAGATTGACGTCTCTTAACCCAAGGATTCTGGGGTTTTGGGATTTGTTTAAAAAGTATAGCTCATTTGGTAAGGTGTCTGCTCATTACTCAGAACACTGTGGTCGATTCTTAGCTCAGTTGTAGAGTGACTACTCTTCACCCAAGGATTCTGGGGTTTTGGGATTTGTTTAAAAAGTATAGCTCATTTGGTAAGGTGTCTGCTCATTACTTTAAACACTACGGTCGATTCTTAGCTCAGTTGTAGAGTGACTACTCTTCACCCAAGGATTCTGGGGTATGGGATTTGTTTAAAAGTATAGCTCAGTTGGTAAAGTGTTTTCTCATGATCTAAAGTTTCTCAGGATTTCGGTTTGTTTTCTAGCTCTAGTTGTTAGCGTGCCAACTCATAACCAATGGATTCATTTGGTAGAGTGGTCGATTCTAAGCTCAGTGACCTCTCTTCACCCACGGATTCTGGGGTATGGGATTTGTTTTATAGCTCAGTTGGTAGAGTGACAACTCTTCACCCATGAATTCATGAAACATGGAATTATTTTGGTCATTATTTATTTCTTAATTGAGCTCTGTCAACAAACATGGAATTATTAAGTAAATAAAGTCCATGTTTGTTGACGGAGCTCAATTAAGAAATAAATAATGACCAAAATGTGGAGCACGGTGGTGTAGTGGTTAGCATGCTGGCCTGTCGTGCCAAAGGCCCGGGTTCGAATCCCACAAACCAACAATTTGTAACCTGGGCTTAACCCTTAAGTGGGCAAGGCACTTCATCCACATTTTTTATTATTTATTATTATTAAAATAATTCCATGTTTGTTGACAGGCACCTGTCCGAGAGGGATGTTTTCGACTAGCGGTCAGGCTCCGTGTACGATCTGTCCAATCAACAGTTACAGCACGTCCCCCAACTCTTGCCAGGCGTGTCCTGGAGGTCAATACACGACCGGGCCCGGCATTTCATTCTCCTCCGACTGTAAAAGTAAGTAAAAACTTATTTGTGCTTTCATTCCTAAAACAACTATCAAATATGTTTTGAGTCTGATTTCTGGCTTGTAGGTGAGATTGGGTAAGTAGATATGATTTTTTTACTTATTTTATGGGGTATAAGGCCCCTACTAGCGTATCTTGGTAACAATCGACTTGACATTTAAATTTTTGGTAAGGTTCATGCCGATTCGTAAAAACTATATGAATAACATCTTCTTTATTGATTTCTCATGACGTTTCTGGGCGAATTCTTGCCCCTTCTTCAGGTGACGGATAATGAAATATCCAGTATGGTATTTATATACATAGATATACATGAAGCCAATAAAGTGACTTAGCATATACAATACAGAAGACCGTAATTAATTAGCTATATACAATCAAAACATGAGATCAAATTAATTACCTGTCCATTGTATTGTCTCTTTCATCTCAAGAATTGGCCCAGAAACTTCGTGAGAAATCAATAAAGAAGTTGTTATCCATAACATTTGTCTTGTATTACCACACCAACTTCTAAATGCCTTTGAAGAATTTTTAGCTCATCTGGCCTGTAAGGCCCGATGGGCTTATGGCATGGCATGGTGTCCGGCGTCCGTCCGTCCGTAAACTTTGTGGAATTTCGACTTCTTCTCCAGCTTAAACTTGGTGTACAGACTCCTTGGCTAGTGAGGATTATAAATTGTAGCTTTGGTGGTCCTGTGACCCCTAATAAGGGCCACAGGGGCCACACCCTAAAAACCTATTTTCATCTTCTTCTCCAGAAACATAAGGCCTAGAAAGCTGAAACTTAGTGTACAGACTCCTTGATTAGTGAAGATTATAAATTGTAGCTTCGGTAGCCCAGTGACCCCTAATAAGGGCCACAGGGGCCACGCCCTAAAAACCTATTTTCATCTTCTTCTCCAGAAGCATAAGGCCTAGAAAGCTGAAACTTTGTGTACAGACTCCTTGACTATTGAGGATTATAAATTGTAGCTTTAGTGGCCCTGTGGCCCCTAATAAGGGCCACAGGGGCCATGCCCTGAAAGCCTATTTTCATCTTCTTCTCCAGAACCATGATGCCTAGAAAGCTGAAACTTTGTGTAAAGCCTCTTTGAAGAGTGAGGATTATATATTGTAGCTTTGGTGGCCCTTTGACCCCTAATAAGGGCCACATATGCCACGCCCTAAAAACCTATTTTCATCGTCTTCTCCAGAACCATAAGGCCTAGAAAGCTGAAACTTTGTGTACAGACTCCTTGGCTAGTGAGGATTATAAATTGTAGCTTTGGTTACCCTGTGACCCCTTCTAAGGGCCACAGATGCCATGCCCTAAAAACCTATTTTCATCTTCATCTCCATAACCATAAGGCCTAGAAAGCTGAAACTTAGTGTACAGACTCCTTGATTAGTGAAGATTATAAATTGTAGCTTCGGTAGCCCAGTGACCCCTAATAAGGGCCACAGGGGCCACGCCCTAAAAACCTATTTTCATCTTCTTCTCCAGAAGCATAAGGCCTAGAAAGCTGAAACTTTGTGTACAGACTCCTTGACTATTGAGGATTATAAATTGTAGCTTTAGTGGCCCTGTGGCCCCTAATAAGGGCCACAGGGGCCATGCCCTGAAAGCCTATTTTCATCTTCTTCTCCAGAACCATGATGCCTAGAAAGCTGAAACTTTGTGTAAAGCCTCTTTGAAGAGTGAGGATTATATATTGTAGCTTTGGTGGCCCTTTGACCCCTAATAAGGGCCACATATGCCACGCCCTAAAAACCTATTTTCATCGTCTTCTCCAGAACCATAAGGCCTAGAAAGCTGAAACTTTGTGTACAGACTCCTTGGCTAGTGAGGATTATAAATTGTAGCTTTGGTTACCCTGTGACCCCTTCTAAGGGCCACAGATGCCATGCCCTAAAAACCTATTTTCATCTTCATCTCCATAACCATAAGGCCTAGAAAGCTGAAACTTAGTGTACAGACTCCTTGACTAGTGAGGATTATGAATTGTAGCTTTGGTGACCCTGTGGCCCCTAATAAAGGCAACAGGAATGTCCTTCAAATCTATTTTTATCTTCTTCTCCTGAAGTATAAGGCCTAGAAAACTGAAACTTGTCGCCTATATACTTAATTTTATGATTGGTGTCCTTGTGGCCTCTACATCAAATATGTTTTGAGTCTGATTTCTGGCTCGTAGGTGTGATTGGGTATCTGGATATACATTTTCTTACTGTATTTTATGGGGTATAAGGCGACCTCCTACTAGCATATCTTGAAAACTGACATGACAGTCTGCACGTTGAAATGTTTGGTAAGGATAAATTCATGACGATAATTAAAAAAAAAAAGTGAACTGTCATGTTTGATGAGTTTGGTTTGGTGAGTTTTCTAGTTAAGGAAAGGTGAGTTTTCTAGTTAAGGAAAGATGTGTTTTCTAGTTAAGGAAATATGAGTTTTCTAGTTGAGGAAATATGTGTTTTCTAGTTAAGGAAAGATGAGTTTTCTAGTTAAGGAAAGATGAATTTTCTAGTTAAGGAAAGATGTGTTTTCTAGTTAAGGAAATATGAGTTTTCTAGTTAAGGAAAGATGAGTTTTCTAGTTAAGGAAATATGAGTTTTCTAGTTAAGAAAGATGAGTTTTCTAGTTAAGGAAAGATGTGTTTTCTAGTTAAGAAAGATGTGTTTTCTAGTTAAGAAAGATGTGTTTTCTAGTTAAGGAAAGATGTGTAGTAGTTAAGAAAGATGTGTTTTCTAGTTAAAAAAATATGAGTTTTCTAGTTAAGAAAGATGTGTAGTAGTTAAGAAAGATGTGTTTTCTAGTTAAGAAAGATGAGTTTTCTAGTTAAGGAAAGATGAGTTTTCTAGTTAAGAAAATATGAGTTTTCTAGTTAAGGAAAGATGTGTAGTAGTTAAGAAAGATGTGTAGTAGTTAAGGAAAGATGAGTTTTCCAAATGAGGAAAGATGAGTTTTCTTCTTTGCGTCATCTAAACTTATTCAAATTATTATGTTTTCAGAACTCTGTCAATTGGGCCACTTCTCCAGTACGGGTCTGGAACCCTGTTCTCCTTGTTTATCAATCTCATCTAAACTTATTCAAATATTCATGTTTCCAGATCCCTGTCAATTGGGCCACTTCTCCAGTACGGGTCTGGAACCCTGTTCTCCTTGTCCAATTGGCTTCTTCCAGCCGTACATCAAACAGACCACGTGTCAGGAGTGTGGAGACAGCCAGTACACACAGCAAACTGGTTCCTACATGAATTCCCAGTGTGTAGTTGCCAGTGAGTTCTCTACAAATATTTCTTCTATAGTTTCCAAGTCTTTCCAATTTTCAATATCCAAGAAAGGGGTCGCTTTCAGCCGGCTATAGTGACGTCACGATCAATGGTGTTATGATGCCACAGGCAAATAAAATACGGGAATTCCACTACAACACTTGTTGCTAAGCAATGTGATATGTGCACATGTTCTCATATTGAAAATATGTCACTACTTGATATAAAGGAATAAAGTTGATTATGGCATGTTTACAATAACACAGTTGTTTAAAAACCAAATTGGGGTCTTGTTTATGTTTTTAAAGTATTTTTATGTAATGGTGGCAATGGTAAAAAATAGAATTTATACTATCAGAACCCCAGCTACCATGTTTTATGTACATTGTCAATATGTGAAAAAATAGGTATGATTATTGAGTTTTACTTGCGATATGTCAATTTTCCTGATAGACGTTTGTGTTATATCAAAGTTAATTTATAAAGAAATGTACAAACACTTATCAGTTTTCTTTGAACGATTATTTAACTTTTCTTCTTATCAGTTTGAGAATACGGCATCCAAAACTCAAAATATTTGTAAGTGAAAATTTTACACATGATAAATTCAACTGAAGTGTGTACTTTTTTTATGCCAGTCAGTATATATCTTCTATGGACATAAGCCTAGTCCTTGGTTTCTGTGTCTTTCCATTTTTGACACATTAGTCAGTGCATGCAAACAAACTGTCTGCGCTCTTAGAACTTGCCACACTACACATTATATTTAGTAGTTCTTTATTAAATCAAATTGATGGACAATAAATGTTAGTTTCAAAGTCTTTTCAATTTTCAAAGTCAGTATTGTGAGATAACCTTCTTGTTGCCAATTTAAAATTATGACTTCTACATGTGCAACAGAGTTTAAAATAATCACAAACAAAGCAGCAAAATCTGCCTTTCCTTTATTGATAAACTATCGCAATAGCTGCGTTTATCTTTATTAATCAATTTTCAGGTCCGTTCCTGTGTCCAGCTAACAAGTGTCTCAACGGCGGAACATGTATAATTATCAAGCACCAGTTTTCCTGTAATTGCCCAGTCAGTAAGTAGTTTTACTGGATGACAGTAAATATTACTCAATAAAGTAATAACAGGGGATTACGCAGACACATGACCTTGACCGTATTTTCAAGTTCACCAGGGCACTTTTCCACTTTTGATACTCTTGTAAATGCAATATCTCATGAACGGTTTCACTCAATGTGTTCAAATTTCGACATAGCCTACATTTAGGGATTACGCAAACGCAGGTGTCTTAAGATGACCTTGACCTTATTTTCAATTTCACCACAGAACTTTTCCACTTTTGATACTCTTGTTAAAGCAATATCTCATGAACGGTTTCACTCAATGTCTTCAAATGCCTACATTGGGGGATAACGCAGACATCAGTCACTTTTGGTGGCCTTGACCTAATTTTCAAAGTCACCATGTCAAAATGAGCTACTTTTTAAAGTATTGTTAACTGATGCACTTCAAGTGGGAATGGAAGTTGGGGTTAGAGGCATCACATGTATATATATATATTTGAAGGCATCACATATATATATATTTATTTTTGTAGAATTTGTTCATTCTAACTTCACTTCAGCGCATACTTGACGTCAATGCGAGACAGAACTCGACCCCTGTGATTCTGTCAGTCAGCCTGTTTGTCACACAAAAACTTAACTTTGCTCATAACTTTTGATTGCTTGGGAGTAGACCTTTAAATTTGCTTCAGGGGCATCAGTGTTTCACAAACACAGCCTGTATTCATTTCAACTTCACTTCAGCGCATACTGGACGTCAATGTGAGACAGAACTTGACCCCTGTGATTCCAACCCGTGCTACAACAACGGAAGGTGTGTGAAAACAGGCGGCATGACGTACAGATGTGAATGTCTCTCAGGTAAGATAATTTTGTTTGTATTTTTTATTTAGGTGTAATAAACTTATTTTTGAATGACTTACAGACGTGAATGTCTCTCGGATAAGCTGATTTTGTTTGTATTTTTTATTTAGGTGTAATAAACTTATTTTTGAATGACTTACAGACGTGAATGTCTCTCGGATAAGCTGATTTTGTTTGTATTTTTTATTTAGGTGTAATAAAACTTATTTTTGAATGACTTACAGACGTGAATGTCTCTCGGATAAGCTGATTTTGTTTGTATTTTTTATTTAGGTGTAATAAAACTTATTTTTGAATGACTTACAGACGTGAATGTCTCTCGGATAAACGGATTTTGTTTGTTTTTTCATTTGATGATAATACTTAGGGTATTTATATAGCGTACATATCCACATCAAATGCATGCTCAAGGCGCTCCCTGAATTATTACAAAGGTCTAACCCAAGCTGCTGATTAAGCTCTGGATGGGTCACCTCCAACACAAGGTACCCAATTATACTGCTGGGTGAACAGAGGCACATTTTGAATAAAGTCCCTTGCCTAGGGCGACACCACAAGTTATTCAAAGCGTGTCTCAGTTTGGGGCAGGGAATCACCCTTCAAACTCTCAGTTCATTTAGCAATGAATTAGGTAACCCATCCATCCGGCGAGGCCACGCCAGATGTTGCTGAACTACACTGATAGCTGTCAACTGAGCTTCGCACAGGACCACATGCCACCACAATTTAGTGTAAAAAGTTGATGTATGGAATGTTCTAACATAAAGATGATATTGCTATATTTCTTATATTTTCATCTCTACATTGTATTTGACATCCAGATCACTATGAGATGAACAAAATTAAGGCTTACTACGAATAACATTAGAAAATGATATTTTTCTTTAACATTTTCAACACATTAGAAATCAAAGCACTTAACTGACTCAGTTTAACACTTAACAAATGGGCCACTAGTGTCTGAAATATTACAGAAATGCCTAACCCTCTCACATGATCAAAGGCTTTTTTTATCACATCATTTATAACCAATCAGAAAGCAGTATTTATTTGCTGCAACACCACTTATGGCTATAATATTACAGAAATGTCTAACCCGCTCACATGATCAAAGGCTTTAACTTTTCTTAAGCTTCTGTTATCACATCATTTTAACCAATCAGAGAGCAGTATTCATTTGCTGCAACATCCATTATGGCTGAAATGTTGCCCTGTTAGACAATAACTCAATTCTTCACTCATTTGTTGCAGTGGAATCTGGCCACTAATATATTTCCCAAAAGAAACATCTTAAGTGAAAAAAGTCGTTTTTTTAAGAAACTCCCTGTCCATCAGTGAATTGCATAATTGCAAAAATACTAAATTGGTTGTCAAGCAAGCAAGCTATGGTTAAAATATAATAATTGGTAGACTGAATTTCTAAACATTATGGGCCCTGACAACTTTTTATTGAAGCGGACTTCCGGTGGCGCTGCGTTCATGACGAGTCGCTAGTTTATAGCTCTCCCAAAAACCAAACAGGATAAGTGAAAAAAATGTCCTCCAAGAAAAATACGAAGGGTAAACAGCCTGCGGACAACACTATAAACCCCGAACTACTACAGGCTGAAGACGGAGTGCAGACAAGGGCCCGTTCTAGCTCCGACAAGTCGCCACCCCGACCGAGAGTACAGACCACGTTGTCCGCCATGTTGGCTGACTCGGGTAGGGCAGAGATCTTCGCCTTTATAAAGGACCAAACTTCAGAGATTGTAGGCAGGATAGACCTATTGAATATCGAGATAACTGACCTGCACTCTAAAACGTCAGATATTCTTACCTCAGTGACAAGTAACGCTGCGCAAATAGAGAATAATACTACTGAGATTGCGAAGCTCAAAGTTGAAATGTCCGAGATGAAAACAAGTTTTGAGAAGAGATTACTTTCGCAAGAAATGTTTTCTAGAAAAAACAATCTACATGTATATGGAATAAAAGATGACGAAGATGCGCTGGAGGGGGTGAAGAAACTGTTTTCAACCCTGAACGTTCCAAACGTTGAGTCCATGCTACTTGGGAACGTACACAGGCTGCCCCGTACGAGTACTGATCCTAGTAACTTTAGAGCGTCGATGCCGAAACCCATCGTTGTGAAGTTCCTCAGAGCAAAGGACCGTCAAAGTGTCCTTGATGCTACATTTAAAGGATGGGCAACACTGAAAGAGAAGAGGATAAGTATCCGCACAGACCTTCCTGTACCCCTAAAGAAACTAAGAGGTCTCCTCGCCAATAAAGCTTTTCAACTAAGAAAATCTCACAATCTTCAAACGAAGATCTTGGAGCGCGGGATAGAGATAACCTTACAAGTGCGGAATAACCCCCAAGATCGTTGGAGGACCATCGGACTTGAAGATAACCCCTGAAGCTCTACAGTACTGTGCATTCAACTTGTAAACAAACGGAAAGAAGTTTTTTCTATTCTGTTTAGTTACCTAAATGGAGAGGTTATCCACCTCACAGATTGACTGGTATATAACCTACTACATACTCCTGAGTTTATTGCTGTGAACATTATTTTTGCTGCTGATTCCCGTCTGAGTGTAATAGACTTTTACTCGACGATCTTTGTTTACAAACTCACATGTGCTTTCTATTTTTAGCCATAGGTCACTATTTGCTGCTGAACCGGAAGTAAATTAAAAACCGGATGTTTACTACTAATCGTGTGTTTCAGTGCTTTCCACACATGTGTTTTCACTTTATGTTGATCAAAGTAAGGATCGATATATGAAGTAAGTTTTCAGTTATTTATATGAACTCTATTAACACCTTTCCATGATTTTTATGGAACGCAAAGACTCAGGCAGAAACAAGGAGACAGTGACAATATGTCGTTTATACTGATTCCATCAACAATAATTATCTTTTGTTTATTTATGATGGAGGACAATGTTATTTCATGTTACATAACTATCCTGCTGGGAAGACACAATATCGCAATCCCACCCTTTTCTTTGCTTTTATTCTTCTTTTTTCTTTCTTTTATCTTTTCTTTATTGACAAAATTATGTTCCCATTTCATCTTTTCAAATGATATACATTTATCTCATATAGCAGTCACAAAACAGACTTCCATGATACTTGCAGCATTTTGCCTATTACCATATTTTTCTACCTTAGTTATGAATCTACTTAAAACACTATACCTTTATCATTATAGATATGGGTAACATAAAGAAAATTAGAATGATTTCAGCAAACTGTAGGGGATTAGCAGATAAAAATAAAAGAAAAGAAGTAATGAATATTTACAGAAAGAAATCATTTTCCATAATCTGTTTGCAAGATATACATATTGCCAAGGAACATGTAGACATAATGAAGAATGAATGGGGTTTGCAGAGTATAATTGCACCTTTTAGATCTAATTGCAGAGGAGTGGCTATACTTTTTAATAATAACATTGATGTTACTATACATAGAACATTGGAAGATGAGAATGGAAATTATATTGTTGCTGACATAACCGTTGAAGAAAAAAGATTTACACTTGCAAATATTTATGGACCAAACAATGATGACCCTAAATTTTATTTAAACCTATTTGAAAATATTTGTGATTTTGAAAATGAATCTATAGCTATTGTTGGAGATTGGAATTTGGTTATTGACCCATCAGTTGATTTGGAGAACTATAAAAACATTAATAATCCTAAAGCCAGAAATATAGTATTAGAGCAGATTGAATCACTTGACCTTGTTGATGTTTGGAGAGACTTAAATCAAGATATAAGAAAATTCACATGGTGGAAACACAAACCAAGACAACAAGCAAGATTAGATTTCTTTTTAATATCTCAGGATTTATTGAATCTTACACTTGACGCTGATATTTTGCCTGGCTATAAAACTGATCACTCAGCTGTTAGCCTTACTTTCTCAAACTCATTAAACCAAGAAAGAGGGCGGGGTTACTGGAAATTCAATACATCATTACTTTTAAATATTGAATATGCGGATCTGGTTAGGACGATTTTAAAGGAAACAATTGAAGAATATTCAAATGACACCTATGCAGAAATTAATGATGATGCTGACGTTAATCTCAAAATTAATGACAGTCTATTTTTGGAAACTTTTTTGATGAAAGTAAGAGGTAAATCAATCTCCTATTCATCTTTTCTTAAAAAGAAAACAAAAGATAAATCTAAAGAATTAGAAATTAAGATAAAAGATTGTGAGGATACAATAAGAAGAGATTTTCAAAATATTGATGAACCTTTACTTGCAGAACTAACAAAATCAAAATTAGAATTACAGCAGATTAAAGAAGAAGAAATAAGAAGAATTCAGTTGAGAAATAAAATTCTATGGTATGAAGAAGGAGAAAAACCTACAAAATATTTCTGTCATCTAGAAAATAGGAATTATGTAAACAAATCAATAAATAAAATTATCATAGACAAAAATGAGGAAATAACAGATGGTGACTCAATTTTAAATGAGGTTAAGCAATTTTACAAAAAACTTTATTCTTCAGATAGAAATTTCGAAGCTAACTGTAACTTAGACAATATTATAACTCCGGTCTTAAGTGGAGAACTCAAAGAAAAACTGGAAAAGGAAATAGACATAAATGAAGTTGCAATTGCTGTAAAACATATGAAAAATAACAAGAGCCCTGGAATAGATGGGTTTCCCATAGATTTTTTCAAATTCTTTTGGAAAGAACTTAAAGTTTGGGTTTTCAGATTTATTAAAGATGTTTATGATAGAAACATGATGTCTGTAACAATGAAGAGAGGTGTTATCACCTGTATCCCAAAAGCAAATAAAGATAGAACTCAATTAAAGAATTGGAGGCCAATTACTTTATTAAATGCTCTTTATAAAATTTTAGGTGCCTGTATAGCTAACAGATTAAAAAGAAGTTTAGACTCTTTAATACATGATAATCAGACCGGGTTTATGCCAGGCAGAACTCTAAGTGAAAATACAAGATTACTTTATGACATTATGTTCGAAACAAGGAAAAGAAATTTGAAAGGCCTTTTGATTTTAATTGATTTTGAAAAAGCTTTTGACACAGTGTCTAAAGATTTCATTAATTCTGTCTTGACAAAATTTGGATTTGGTCCTGAGATTATTCGCTGGATTAATATATTGACTTATGAAACCACCTCATGTGTCATTCAAAATGGACATCTATCTGATTTCTTTCCCAATCAACGGGGCTGTAGGCAGGGTGATCCATTATCACCATATTTGTTCTTATTTGTAGCTGAAATCCTTGGATGTATGATCAGACAAAATGATAAAATAAAAGGTATTGTTATTGATGATCAAGAATATAAGTTAGGCCAATATGCGGATGATACTGAATTATTTTTAGATGGCTCAGATGATAGTTTGTATGCTGCTATTGACACACTAAATACTTTCTACAATATGTCGGGGTTGAAAATGAATATTGATAAGACTAAGGCAATCTGGATTGGCTCAAAAGCTGGTAGCTATGATACATTGTGTCAAGATTTAGACATAGAATGGCAAAGAAAAGAATTTGAAGTTTTGGGGATTACATTTACTCCTACACTGCAAGATCTATGGGTTATCAACACAAGAAAAAGACTAGAAGATATTAACAGACTACTGGGAGTATGGAGGAAAAGAAATTTGACATTGATTGGCAAAATTACTGTTATCAAAACACTAGCCCTTTCTAAACTAGTTCATATTTTCAATAGTTTACCAAACCCTCCTGATGAATTTATAACCTCCCTTGAAAGATTGTTTTTTAGATTTATTTGGAATGATAAGATAGATAAAATTAAACGCAACAATTTGAAAAAAGATTTTAAAGAGGGGGGTCTACGTATGATTGACATTAAAACTTTTATAAATTCCATGAAACTGTCTATTCTCAGAAGCTATATTAACAAACCTAAGGTTAATAACCCATGTAAATTCCCGCTTAAATATATTTTGAAATATGGGGCCAATGTTCAAGATATTGTTGAAACAGATAATCCTTTTTGGAGAGATGTATTGAAAGCATGGAAAGCTTACTGTCAAAAAAGTCAAATTGAAGAAAATATAAATGAAATCCTATCCCAACCAATATGGCTCAACCACAACTTCAGGAACCCACACCACTTTATTAGACACTGGGCTGATAAAGGAATTCTGACAATTCAAGATTTGTATAATGATGAAGGTTTTGTGCGTTTTGAAGATTTGAAAATTAAATTTGGGATAAGTGGTACATATATAGATCTTGCATATATTTTATATATTTTGCCTTACTCATGGAAAAAGACTTTGAAAGAATACAGTCACATACAGGTAAACCAATTCCACACTAATGCCTTGCATAAAGACTTCAAGACACCTATGAAGGGTTCTAGAAAATTCTATGATAAACTGATGTCTGATGGCATTCTACCTTCTATTTGTCAGAGATGGGAAATTTTATTTCAAGATACTTATTTTGATTGGCATTTGATCTTTACTTTTTATAGGAATATTATAAAGGATGTGAAAATACTTGATTTCCAATTCAGATTTTTACATGGAACCATTTATACAAAAAAAGAACTTAAGAAAATGAAACTTGTTGACAATACTGTTTGTATATTTTGTAAGGATACAGATGAAAGTTTAAGCCATGTATATTGGGAATGTGAGGAAACCAAACATTTTTGGAATGATCTTCAAATTTGGATGATTCAAAATAAATTGGAATTAAATTTGACAAAATTTGTCGTTTGGTTTGGTACTTTAAGTACCCAACCATTAATTAACCATACTCTTCTTTTGGCTAAAAGACACATTTATGTTTGCAACTTAAAAAATAAGATTCCAAAAGTCAAAGACTTTGTTCACATTCTAAAAGATACCTTTATAGTTGAAAATTTCATATCTAAAAGAAATAATGACTTCATTAGATTTGAAAGAAAATGGTCTCCTCTATTCCTTATCTTTAACTATGATAAGACTGAAAAGAAATGAGATTGTTTGTTTATTTTAATAACAAATTCAACTCTGTTATATATATCATATACTTGTATATCATGCTATTATGTATCTTGTAAAAGAATTCTAGGGCAAAAAAAAAAAATAAAAAAAAAAAAAAAAAAAAAAAAAAACTTTTTATTGAAGCATGTGGTTATTTAACAAGCCCTCCTTCCTATGGAACTGAATTATTTCAATTGCACTGCCTGTCAGCAAAAGCTATAAATTTCTCCTGAAAAAATAATTTTGTCAAATAAATACTGCCAGATATGCCTTGCTTTATGTATTTAGCAATTAAGCAAAAATGTTGTAGAAGTTCCTGCGCCAAAATCTGACATGTGTAAAATAAAACTGTTAATTGGATCTTTAGATTTGTAACCATTCAAATTGTGCTTTTTTGAAATGAGGGTTTATATATTTTTAAAACTTTTGTATATACCTTGTTAGAAGGTATTGATGAGTTTGTTTGTTTTTTTGTTTTTTTTATTCCAAAATTGTTTTTGTTTTTATGTTCTGAAATTTTTTAGCAAGAATTTGCATGTACCTTAGATTTATAAGAGTTTTGATGATTTGTTTAACAGCAATTGGATCCAAAAATATATAAATTATTTCAAGAAATGTAGACATTTTGCAATTTTCAAAAGGTTTTGTTTCAATGTTGTAAAAGTTTTGCATCAGTCTAAGTAAACCTAGCCTCAATATAATCTGTTTCACTCCTATACTGAGTCTAAAAAGATCTAGTAGAGGGTCGCATCAGCCGACCTTTCTGCGACCTATGACCCTCCAACGTTATACAGGCAAAGACAGACCATTGTGGCTTGGTAAGCTGAGTTCTGATTGGTCAATTCGATACATGGGCTGACGCGACCCTCTACCAGGCCTTTCTAGACTCAGTATGGGAGTGAAACGGATAATATTGAGTCTAGCTTTACTTAGACTGGTTTTGCATGTACCTCAGTTTCGTAAGAGTTTTGATGCTTTGATTGTACAGGAATCGGCAGTGGGGGAGTTAGTAAGTATACCCATCGATATACTCAACCAATTAACTAAAGGTCCATCCCATCTTCCATTATAGAAATATTCCATACTTCATTTTATGATTGATAAAATGCTTTTATAATATGATCAGCAACGAAATACTTGGTTTTATCAGTTATCAGGCTACAGTGAGTTCTTGTAATGACAATTTTGGACATGTATTTTAAAAAACATGGTAACATTGTTTAATCATATATTTTTATATTCTATCTGCATTAATGGGGCAGTAGCACGTTTTTAGGGGGAATATAAGGTGATGTCACGAAAACGAAAATTAATGGTTCCAATCGAAAGACAATGTATTTAAACTATATGGAGCAGTAATAATTCAAATATATAACGTAAAGTTTAGCTATGCGATTCCTTTTTCTTACTCAAAATGAATTAAAGGTGTTCACACAAAAATGGCCGCCAATGGATTTTATGTAAATCGTCATACTTTGTCCTCTGACTATGAATGATTGGCTTGTTAAATGAAATTTTTGACACTGTCATTAACTTACTTATATTAGTGAAAATTTTAAAATATAAAATTATCAAAAAACATGCTACTGCCCCTTTAAGTACCCCCCTTAACTAGTCTGTCAGTCAGACACATAAGTTAAAAGCCTGATCAAGTCTATACAAAAACTTGAGAGCTTAATTTTAGAAAACTCAGATTTGACCATTTCGTATCGGAGTCTTAGTTTTAGACCATCCCTTGGCTTCAATGAAATTTAAGGTTGTCTTTAGAGTTTATGTTTACGAGTCTATCAATTATTGAAGTATTACATCGATCATAAAATGAAATATTCGATACTTCGATAATGGCAGTTTGGGTGGTGCTTTAATTGTTTAGGTGAGTATACATAGCAACCCATCAAAATGTGAATCTTTTATGTGAATGTTCTGATCTTTTGCAAATGAAATTCTTGACTCTACCT
Organism: Steromphala cineraria; assembly: GCA_916613615.1. NCBI lineage: Eukaryota > Metazoa > Mollusca > Gastropoda > Trochida > Trochidae > Steromphala > Steromphala cineraria. Next base: position 30,295,121 of record OU744737.1, on the reverse strand, counting down.
TTTCTTTCCTCAATATTTGGATTTACACAGCTCTAAGGTGGTTGTGCGTCACTAAGGTAGCCTTAGTGTAATGTTACAAATCGGAAGTTGCTTTGTAAAAGGAGATCTTGATGTTTTAAAATTGTATGATGAACTCAAGATTTATTTTGTGTTTCTTGAATATTTTTCTCAGCAGAGTTAGCTAAAGTCATGAATCTAAACTGTTGTTTTATGAATTTAATTCTGAATTTGAATTGACTCCAAAGTTATTTTTCAATCTTTGATATATATTAAAAATATATTTTTTAAATTCTTAAATCACTATAAATTTTGATAGTTTCTCTCAGCATATAATCATTTTTAAATCAAATTTCAAAATGTTAAAAATAATATCCTTCCTTTTTTTCCCCAATGCATTTCCCTGTGATGACTCCCATTAAAGAATTTAACATACCCATTAACTTTCCCAGCTTTTTTTTACAATTTTAAAATATACTTCATCAGTTTGAATGAACAATATGTATCCTTAATTTTACTGAATCCCTAACAAATAATTTAAACACCCTATTTTAGAGCTAACTTTCCCAGCTTTTTTACAATTTTGAAATATACTTCATCAGTATTTGAATGAATAATATGTATCCTTACCTTCGCTGATTCCTTAACAAATAATTTAAAAACCCCATTTCAAATAGACTGAATCCCCAACAAATAACTTGAATACTCCATCATAGAACTAACATTCCCAGCTAATAGTTTGAGAATCTTTAAAATATATAGATAGCCTCAATATTTGAATCAATATATTCTTCCAACCTGCCCTGTTACAAATACCTTTAATTTTATACCCCAGTTAGAAATAACTTATTATATAAATTACATGCTCATAGTTTGAGAACCTTTAAAATATATAGATAGCCTCAATATTTGAATCAAAAATATTATTCCAACCTTCCCCGTTAAAAATCCCTTTAACTTTATGACTCCCCTTAGAACTAACTTTACCAGCTAATTGTTTGAAAACTTCAAAATAATACCATTCCACGTTGGGGGCGGGATAGCGCAGTGGTTAGCGCGTTGGACTTCGGATCTGGAGATCCGTGGTTCGAATCCTGCCAGGGGCTCGGCAACTTTGTCTGCAGTAGAAAACTGTTCTACACGCAGTCAGGTTTGGGTGCAATGCTACACTGAATTTCAGTGCAGTAACACTCACAGGTTTCACCGCAATGCATAGCCACAATTGTGTTGTGGGCATTCTCCCTGCAATAATACTAGCAGCCGCGATATAAGTGAAATACTCTTGAAAGCGGCGATAAACTCCACATCACCTCACCTCACTTCCCTGTTATGGTTATAAATCTAATTCAATGGCTCCCTTTGGAACGAATTTTCAAAGCTTATGGTTTGAAAATTATACATTATTAAAAACGTTTTTAGGGGAAATATAAGGTGATGTCAGGAAAATAAAAATAAAGGATTCCAATTGAAAGACAATGTGTTTAAATTAAATGAAGCAGTAATAAGTGAAATATATGATGTAAAGTTCAGCCATGCCATTCTTTTTTCTGACACAAGACAAATTAAAGGTGTTCACACAAAAATGGCCGCCAATGGACTTAATGTGAATTTTTATGATTTGCTCTCTGACTATGGATGAGTGGTTTGTGTAATGAGATTTTTGAAACTATCCAAATAATACATTTAGCATTAACATACAATTATAAAAAAAATTATATAAGATTTTCAAAAACATACTACTGCCCCTTTAAAGGATGTGTCAATAACCTGCAAAACTTGAAACAAAATAATCTATTAAAAAAATCCTAGCATTTGAAATTTGTCCTCATCTATGAAAAACTCTTTATCTTAATCAAAATCTTAATATATTTCAAGAAACAATATGTCCTTAAAACAAGTCAAAAGAATAAAAAACTCAAAGTTTTCACCTAAAAAATGGAACTTGTTGGTTGTTTTTGGACTTGCTTATTTCACACTGGGTTAGAGGTGCCTTTCTTGTTTGTGATTCTTGCAACAAAAAGATTTTGCTATTTGAGTGTCAATCTTTGGAAACCCGTCTCAAGCACAATCTTTGCTTCATACCGCTTTCCTTAGTAGTTTGTCATTCCTTCGTGTAGGTCTCACAAAACTATGCGAATACCTATTTTCAGCATAATTTACATGTAACTCGCTGCTCAGTAACTATATATAACTACATTTAACTTATGAAACATCCTACAGTGGTTTTATTATCTGAGTGAATATGTATATACCGGTATGCATATAAACAGTTCAAATGTGTCCAACTCTCAGGTCTTATCTAGAATAAAAACGATTTGTTGAAACTTCAATGACTTTATTCACTAGTACTTTCAACCTTTCAGTATCTTCAGGTGAATGATATTAAGTCAGTTGTGTATATGTATATGTTATGCTTTTCCAGATTTATGGCTTTCACAAGTTCAAGCAGTTACTTTTCTTTAAAATTCTTGCAAAGAACCTTTTCTGGATTTAACCTCCAATTAGTTCAATGAATAACTTTTCCAACCAGTTACTTTGCTTAAAAACTCTGTAAAAATACCACTTCTGTAATTAAAGGTTTTACAATTTTAGTAAATACATCTTCAAAGCAGTATCTTTGCTTTAAATCTCTTTGCAAAGTACCTGTTCTGCATTTAAATCTTTTACAGTTTAAGTAAATACATCTTGAAAGTTGAATTTGTGCTCCAAACTCCCTTATCTGGATTTAAAGCTTCAATTAATTAAGTGGTTTGAGCTCTTTTCTGCTTAAAACTCTTTGCAAAATACCTTTTCTGGATTAAAGATTCTGTGCATAACTCTTTCAAGCACCATCTTTGCTTAAAAACTCTTCGCAAAGTTCCTTTTCTGTATATATAACTTTTATGATTTCAGGGAATAACTCAAAGAATCCTTATCTTTGCTTTAAAACTCTTAACCAGTGATATCTATATTCTGAATTTAGGGATTCAACAGACTGTTTGAATACAGTCAGGCCTCGATAATCCAAACGCTTCAGTTTTTCATCAAAAACTTTCGGATAGTGAAGCGTTCGGATTACTGAAATGAACCAAACAAGTTGGAGTTACTCCACTTTGAATCTACGGACAGACCAGAACGTATTTAGTATATCAAACGAGGTTATTTCATATACATATATATATTTATAACTATTACACAATTTACTAAAACATAAACTCCAGAAACACAAAGTGAGACATTTCAATTTATTACAATCACAAACTACTGTCACGCTCAACTCACATGGCAATCCACTGTCATTGAAGTTTACCGATCCAATCAATGTGTTGATCACTTACCCGAACGGATTTGATGAACGGCCAGATTTATGAAGCAGAAATAGTGATAATTAACTAATCCGTTACAGCTAATTGGCGTTCGGATACGGAGACTGAATCAACGGATTATAAATCAAAATTTAATGAGTTTATATAGAGATTAGTTTGGTTACAACTGGCTACCGTTCGGATACCGCGGGATTCGGATTATCGGTGGACGGATTATCGAGGTCTGACTGTATCTGTTTCAATTAGCTTTACATGTCAAGTTATACCATTTACCCATATTTGATACGGATTTTGTAGTGAAATATCCTGTCTAACACCACTAATCTGTACCCTGGGCTCAGAAGCTAGATTCGCTGACTTTTGGTTTTGGCCAAGTTGATTCCCGGCCTGACTTAGGATATAGCCAATAAAATAATTTTTTTGTGACCTTCTCGATAAAATTTAAATATTATTCAAATATGAATATCATTTTTCAAGAAAGATTTATGCTGAATGTTAAAAAGTAGCTTTTATTCCCTCGGTGGAAGTGAATACTTATTTTAACAACATCTTTGCTTGGAAAATCTTTACAACTGGCTGTTATTCTCTGAGGTTCTATCGTCAACACATTTAGGGAACTCCATTTACAGCACTATCTTTTGTAGGCTTGGTGTTCATTGGAAAACTTTTGAAACAATCTGTTTTAAACAATCTGATACATTTAGTATTATCCAGACACGAACTCGTTCCATCAGGAATTTTCCTCTCCACACAGCCAGACCGCAGCATATTTTGAGGAAATCAACTTCAAGTGAACATTGTACTGTCGTATAAGGCTACATTTGGCATGGTTGGGAAGATATTGCACAATATCAACTATCATATTGGAATCTTCAGGAAGGAGTGAATTTATTATTATAGTTGAACCTCATTTACAAGGACCTTGCAACAATATCAACTACCATATTACAGTCTTCAGGAAGAAGTGAAGTAGTTCAACCTCATTTACTCGGACCTTTGATAACCACAAACCTCACTTTCCAGACAATATTATAGTAAAACAATATTTCAAAAAGTAAACATACTCACTTCACCAAACCCCATGTAACCATCCTGTTAAATGAGGTTCAATTGTGGTTACAGTAGAACTCGGACATAGCGAACAATCAGATATAGTGAACAAATTTTAAGGTCCCTCAAAAGCCCTATGTATGACGGTTAAACGCGAGTAGCGAACACTGGATATAGCTATGCTGGTTCCTTTATAGTTTATTAAATCCGTGTTCTACTGTATTTCTTTAAAGAGACACAGAGTATGTTGATAGGATCACATATGTCAAATTTTTAAATTGATGGTATTACATCGGGAACCACTAACTGTTACTGAAACTAACAAGTTCAAGGTCAATCAGTACATCAGAGCTAAAATACGGCCAGTCAAAGTCGGGATTTTGATCAAAAACCTGACAATGTGGCTTGAGTGGCGCGTGCAAATTCGCAAAATGTTATTTTGAAACCTTGTCATAAGCTGACAGGAAGATATATTTGATTCGATAGTGTTTATTAAGTATTGTAACTAATAGGTAGATTAAATGGATGCATAATTTTGAATATTAAACATATTTTAGATGTTTTCTTGATTTTTCCATAAAATCAAGCATTTTAGAGATATTATGCATAAATGGATATATTTATATAGATATTTATAAATATTAGATATTTGTAGCTTATCAAAACCAAATAAAATTTTAAAAATGATACTCTGTGTCACTTTAACATCCAATTGATGTTGAAACGTTGTAGAGCACTTCGCTGGAACAATATTTCCGTAAGTAAAATTGTACTCACTTCATTGAATCTCAAGTAACCAAGACGTCCTGTTAAATGAGGTTCAACTGTGGTTATTTCTTTAACATCAAATTGACGTTGAACTGTTGTAGAGCGCTTCACTGGCGATCGCTGTGAGTTTGACGAGAACGACTGTGAAAGAGGAAGTGAATTGTGCCGTAACGACGGATCGTGCCAGGACAACTTCGGGGCCTACTCCTGTCTCTGTCCTCTGTCTGGCAACTACACCGGCTTCAGGTGAGTTATCTCCCCTTGACCAGAATTATAATCTTTTTGTTAGAGGTCTGTCAACTACACCGGCTTCATGTGAGTTATCTCCCCTTGAACAGAATTATAATCTTTTTGTTAGAGGTCTGTCAACTACACCAGCTTCAGGGTGAGTTATCTCCCCTTGAACAGAATTATAAAATCTTGAGGTCTGTCTTTGTTCTCTGTCCGGCAACTACAGTGGCTTCAGATGAGTTATCTCCCCTTGGACAGAAATATAATCTTATTGCTTGAGGTCTGTTTTTGTTCTCTTTCTTGGCAACTGCATGGTCTTCAGTTGAGTTATCTTCCCTTGGACAGAATGTTCTGATTTTATGACATCTCTAAAACTTTTGTAAAACGACACCGGCTTTGAAGAATATGTGGCACATTGAAGAATAATGGTCAAGGGTCTTAAAATATCTCTAGAATCGTCAATGTTTGGTTAGTTATCTCCCTTTGAACAGAATTTTTGGATCTTATGACATATCTCTAAAACTTATGTAAAACTACACCGGCTACATGGTTTAGACCGCCTCGGGAGTCAGGTCTCGTGTCCTTGTATTTCACATCATGACCTCACCATGAGTAATTAAGTGTATAATGTCCTTTCTTTCAGCTGCACTGTACCCCGGCAGCCATGTAACGAACAACCCTGTCAGAACGGAGCTTCCTGTGTCGCCATCGAGAACATCCGCAGGAAGTGTGTCTGTCCGCCGGGGTTTATGGGATACGACTGCAGTATTGACATAGGTAAGCGATTTCAATATGAGATAAAAAGTTCCAGGAATTGATGAATAAAAATTTGAGGAAAAATATTGTGGGAGTGATTGGAAATATTGACAGGAAGTGGGTCCGTCCGCCGGGTTTATGGGATACGATTGCAGTATTGACATAGGTAAACGAGTTTCAATATGAGATAAAAGGTTCCGCAGGAATTGATGAATATACAGTTGAGGAAAATATTGTGGGAGTAATCGAGAATATTGACAGGAAGTGGGTCTGTCCACCGGGGTTTATGGGATACAATTTATCCGCAATACAAGCTACATTGGAAATTCTGTTTTATACATTTTGCACACGTCACGTCAGCAGTCACACAGTGCAAGGCCAGTCCTACCGTTGTTCTGTCCTTATAATGCAGATTTCAGGCAAGGCAGCAACAACTTCCAGACCATCTTCATTATAAGATAAAAAGTTTCAATTTTAAAATTCCAGGAATTGATGAATAATCATTTGAGGAGAAATATTGGGGTAAAACTTGCTAATGAAAATTGATAACAGGGTAAGACCTTGCATTTGTAAAGTTGATGTCATTCAACACCAGTGAATTCATTGTCACCAAGGAAGTTGCTCTCTTTGATTTTCTACGTAACTCTGTTGTTTTATATATGTAGACTGATAGGGGCAGTCATGTCATGTCACATCCCACTAACTCATAATCAATTATCTAATATTTCCAGACGAATGTGCCACATCTCCCTGTCAGAACGGGGGCACGTGCACCGATGGCGAGAACAGTTTCACGTGCAGCTGTCCGGCCCAATACCACGGCAACTACTGCGAGAATCGAGTCAACTTGTGCACCATCAACAACCCGTGTCCCGCCAACTCCCAATGTCTTGACAACTACGTCGACAACGTCGCTCAGTGCATCTGTAACCAAGGTTTCGAAGATGGTAAGTCTATTCAAACTCCCTGTTTGCTTTCCTCAAATTCGGGGGCGGGATGGCGCAGTGGATAGCACGTTCGGCTTCGGATCAGGAGGTCTGTGGTTCGAATCCCGCCAGGGGCTCGGCAACTTTGTCTGCAATAGAGAACTGTTCTTCACGCAGTCAGGTTTGGGTGCAATGCTACACTGAATTCTAGTGCAGTACCACCCATGGTTGCTAGTTCCAGCCGATGCTCACAGGTTTCACTGCAATGCATAGCCACAATAGTGTTGCAGGCTTTCTCCCTCCAATAATACTAGCAGCCGCGATATAAGTGAAATACTCTTGAAAGCGGCGATAAACCCCACATCACCTCACCTCACCTCCTCAAAGTCAAGGCTACATCTTGAACTTGAATCAAATATATATTAAGAAAAAGCAATGACAGCGGGGGCTGCACTGCGGAAGATGGGCTGGGTTAGACCTTATGAGTGACCGGTTTCGTCCTGGGAGTAGGACTCATCAGACTGAAGGGTTGAAAGTGTGTGTGGCCTTTTATAGACGAATTGTCTGGTGTTACTGGTGTTGCGGGGGTACTGTGACATCATAGCGGTAGCGAGCGAGAGCGTCACGGGTCTGTGACGTCAAAGCCTTTGTGCCGTGTTGGCACTCAGCCAGCTCTAATGTAAAGACATCTAACTGGTGTTAGACTGGACGAAGGTGACGTCACAATCGGAATCCCGACGTCAAGGCTGCCTGGTACCCCAAACTCTGTTAGCACGAGGGCGCATGCTTCTCCCAAAGTCAAGGCTCGCGCTCAGGAAATACTAAAATTTAGGCAATTGTGTCATAATTATAGTATGTAATGGAAACTCATATCTTTCAGTCGGAGGTGCGTGTACCGTCAAGCCTGCCTGCGACCCCAACCCCTGTTTACACGGGGGCACGTGCTACCCCCAAAGCCAAGGCTTCCTCTGCGACTGTGTGGACGGTTACGAGGGTGCCACCTGCCAGCATCAAGTGGAGAAATGTGCCAGCAGCCCGTGTCAGAACGGAGGATCCTGCGTCAATCTGTTCAACGATTATGAGTGTCAGTGCGTCACTAAATACCCTCTCGAGAGAAGTAAGTATTACTCTTTAATAATGAAATAAAAACTTTCATTGATGATAATTCTATGCACGTGTGTCAAATGCCCCTTTGAGTAAAGTCAGAATCACTATCTAATAATTGAATAAAGATTCAATTGTAAAAAGTTTATGCACCTGTGTCGCCCCTTTGAGAAGAAAGTGTTTTTAAAAAATGTCCAAATGTGTGTCACTAAATAGCCCTTTTAAGGAAGTAAGTATTACTTTTGAATAATAAGACAAAGAATTCCATTGAAAAATATATTTTACAAATATGTCACTAAATACCTTTTGGAGGAAGTACGTTTTTCGCTTGACCTAAAATGATAAGGACTCAAAATTAATAATGTTTTAGGGTCTAGTAGAGAAGGACTGTGTTGGTTAAAAAAAATGAATAGCAATGTGAGGTTTGTGATCAGGGTAGTTGTAGGAGCTATGTAGATACCTATACAGGCTGATGTAGCTTGATACTAGGTCTAACGACAATATCGTTTCTTAATTAGCAGCCCCGTCTAAGGACGGGGCTGCTATCAGTTTTTGTGAAGTTTCCATCGCCGCCGCCGCCGCCGCCGCCACCGCCGCCGCCGCCGCCGCACTCGTACTACTAGCTATAACTTTTTTCCCCTAAGCTTTCCAGAACTCTTATTCATACCTTACTCCTCATACCTCGGGGGAACGATTTTGACACGTTCACTTTCAAGGTCAAAGGTCAAGGTCACGAGCTATGTATTCACACTAAGAATTCCTTGTAAACGCGATAACTTGAAAAGTTTTTGTGCTATGAAGCTCTAACTTGGTATATATCATCCTTGGAAAAGTAAAAAATTTTGAAAAGGTTTTGGCTACAATCCGTCAAAGGTCAAGGTCACAGCAAGGTCATGACGTAAGCATGTTTTAGCGAAAATGCTTTATTTTAACTATGAACACTTTTAATCAATACATGATTGTTAAACTCAAAATAAAGTGTTCAATGATTGTGTGACCTTGAAGGTCAAAGGTCAAGGTCATGAGATATGAGTTATTACAAAATGCACTAAATTGGGGTATAACTTTATCCCATTTAGCTTTTCAGAACTCATGAACATGTCTAAATGTTAATACTTCCAGGGAATCATTATGACATGTTCACTTTCAAGTTCAAAGGTCAAGGTCACGAGTTATAAAATCACCACAAAATTCTTTGTAAACACGGTAACTTGAAAAGTTTTTGTGCTATGAAGCTCTAACTTGGTATATATCATCCTTGGAAAAGTAAAATTTTTTGAAAAGGTTTCGGCTACAATCTGTCAAAGGTCAAGGTCACAGCAAGGTCATGACTTAAGCATGGTTTAGCGAAAATGCTTAATTTTAACTATGATCACTTTTAATCAATACATGATTGTTATACTCAATAAAAAGTGTTCTATTATTGTGTGACCTTGAAGGTCAAAGGTCAAGGTCATGAGATATGAGTTATTGCAATTCCTTCTAAACACAATAACTTGAAAAGTTTTTGTGCTATGAAGTTTAGATTTTGTATATATTATCTCTTGAGAAGTTCAACATTTTCAAAAAGTTTTGGGTACTAACTGTCGAAGGTCAAGGTCACAGCAAGGTCAACATATATGGAGAAAATGGATTAATTGTATTTTTAACACTTTATTTCATTACAATAATGTTATACTCAATGAAATGTGTTCATTGATTGTGTGACCTTGGGTGTCAAAGGTCAAGGTCACGAGAAAATTCCCAATTTGGTGAGGCCTGTAAAAGGCGGAACAGGGTAAGGCGAAATCCAAAGTTCCGGGGCTGCTCTGCTTTTGCGGTATCCCGCAAACGCTAATCTAGTTTGTAGCTGTAATTATAAGCCAAAATAATATATCAAATGCTTATTGTATCCTTCAAAGCATTGAAAATCATGTATTATGAACACAATCATATATTGCACTGAATTAATGATTTCTTGCACCATTGTTGCTTTTTATAACTTAATAACATTCTGATAGCACAGTATGCACATTAACTTTCAATAATGGTGAAGAAGGCAGACGTACCGAGGTTCATATTTTTCATATGTTGCCCTAGGGCAAAATATCACTTTTTCATTGTGACGTCACATAATAAACAATGATTTGACGTCACGGTTCACCTATGACGTCACAATCTATACAGCCCACCGCCCGCTAGTCTGTCTATGCTGAGAAGTAGGTTTTGAGCATTTTCTTCAATTTTGAGACTACGGTAATAAACAGAATATTATATTCATGCCCATGACATACTATGTTTACGACACTCGTGCCCAAATATCAAAGATGCTCTCGCTTGGGAAATACTAATATTTAGGCACTCGTGTCGTAAACATAGTATGTCATGGACACTCATATAATATCCCATATATAAATCTCTACATCAAGCGTAACCCTTTTCCCCTACACGCCAATGAAAAGACTGTTAAAGATGCTGTATCATACTTGCAATATTTTAAAAAGTATTTCATGTATTCGTTGTATTTTTAGAAAAATTTAGCGACCAACCTTTAGAAAATCGGACCAAAATTCATTAACAAGAAGATAATTTACCAAAAAATACCGAAACGGCAGTCAACATAAGGGCGAATCCAGTGTGGCCATTTCACAACTTCCGGTTTCTAAATGTACGCTTGAAAACCGTCTTTGTCGCGCTCAACTAGATTTTCTTTACTTTTTCCCCGAATTAGGTATTCGTTGCTGTCAAAGTTGATACCCATCGAACGCAATTACGGTAGTTTAGACACGTGTAAATCCTACAGGTATAATGATTACGTCACCGAAAGTGGGTTCGTTAAATGCTATGCCCTTTCTACATATTTCTACAAGGGGTACTGTGCTTTGAGCGTCGAAATAAGTATGTTATTGTTGGATAGACAATCTAAATATGATATCAAAATTTCGACGAAAGATTTTTCTACAAAGTGATGTATTTCTTTTCTCAATAGCTAAATTTATCCTGAACCGCTTGCAAGTATGATACAGCATCTTTAACATATTTTTCACTGGTTTATAAGATTCAGCGAGATATAAATGGCTTTACTTACATATGTAGATACAGAGGATGAAACTGAATTCGGTAAGTATTTTGTTGAATAACACATAAGCATAATCATCCTTTATTATGGAATATGTAGTTTATGGAGGGATTCATTTATGATTTTTCAATAAAAAATTTATCTGCATATGGAATAAATGAGTTCAAGTATTTCTCCCAAAAAATTTTTTGGTAAAATTTTGAATTGTGATTTCAAAAATATTGTAATTAAAGTCTAAGGGTAATACATAATATCCTTTATTATCCCACCGGTATGTAATACCGTGGGATATAGTCATCGCCCTTTCTGTCTGTATGTCCGTCCGTCCGTCCGTCCGTAATCATTTTGTTTCCGGAGCAGAACTCAAAAACCGGTCCACATATCTTTCTGAAACTTTACATGTGTATTGCCCACCTACTGAAGTGGTGCCTTTTGATATTTTCACATTTCTGAAAATTTTATTTTTTATTATTTCCATGGAAACGGCTCTTATTTGGACTCTGTTCATGAAAGGTTTCGTTTCCGGAACAGAACTAAAAAACCGGTCCACATATCTTTCTGAAACTTTACATGTGTATTGCCCACCTACTGAAATGATGCCTTTGATATTTTCACATTTCTGAAAATTTTATTTTTTATTATTTCCATGGAAACGGCTCTTATTTGGACTCTGTTCATGAAAGGTTTAGTTTCATATATATAAAACCGGTCCACATATCTTTCTTAAACTTTACATGTGTATTGCCCACCTACTGAAGTGGTGCCTTTTGATATTTTCACATTTCTGAAAGTTTTATTTTTTATTATTTCCATGGAAACGGCTCTTATTTGCACTCTGTTCATGAAAGGTTTCGTTTCATATATATTAGCTTATACTAATCTATTATGAACCTTGCTTGAAAAATTTACAATTATCTTTCAAAGGTTTACATCTTACGATTATGTGGAACCGGTGGGATATGTCATCTTCTGATGACTCTTGTTTATTATGGAATGTGTAGTTTTTGGAAGAATTCATTCATGATTTTTATGTGAATGACTTTGGATTTTTTTCTGTTTTCTTGTGACTGGAATGATGATGTTCCAATTTTGTTTCTAAATTAATTTCAATTTGGAGATAATTTTACTAATAGAGGATGTGGGGAAAGAAGAAAGTTCATTAACTATGTTCTCTTTCTTTAAAGATGAGGTGATTTGTTTTATTTGTTTTGTACTTACTGTTAAATTGTAAGATATATTATTTCTGTGGGTGAATTAACAAAAGTGTGCTTGCAACATCCATACTAACAATTACCTATGTTTTTCATTTTTCGGATATTTGGGAATATTTTCTATTGAACATCCATCATTTGTCCATCAACCGTCTTAATTAACATTTCTTTAAGAGTCATTTTATAAGTTGGAATGATGATAATGAAGAAACATATGGATGACAACTTCTTTATTCATGATATTCAACGTTTTTCGACACAACGACAAAAGAACCTGTGTCAAAATGTCGCATATAATGAATAAAGGAGTTGTCATCCATATATGTTTCTTCATTATCGTTTTTACTTTGTTAGCTCATCATACCTTTATATATATGTATATATATTTTGAATAAGGAGAGTTGGTTTCATATGTATATATATATATATATCAGTGTTTAAAATATAGCCCGTCTGCCAGTCCTAAAACTGGCTACTTTTTGCTAGAACTGGTTAATATTTGGTCAGGACTGGTAACTTTCCAAAAATGTTCTTTTTTTCCCCTAAGGAATTGACCAATGAATCTTAGGACAGGCTAGGTTTTCAATCTAGTTTATACACTGTATGTATATTAATTTCTCACTATTTATCTACATTATTTTGTGAAATTTAAACACATATTGTACTTGGAATGTTCACATATCATTTGCATGAAGCTATATATAATAGATGACATAGGCATGTCACATGACATTTGTAACTATTTGAATATTCTTGGTCACTCAAATATCAGGTCAGTTTGAGATGATAGAATCAGTGTAAAAATCACTTCACAGTCATTCAAGAATGTATAGCATGACATACATATATGTGTTTGAAAACCCTTATAAGCTCAATTCCCTAGCTTATATGTGAATATAGAATATCAATATCCTCACAAAGTTTAAAATAACAGTTTTAAGCCTTGCTGTCAACACTTGATCAAGAATATGATTGTTTGAAAATGTTTGACAAACTTGATTAATCGAAGTCAACCAACACATACCTAATAAAGAGCCTCAGTGATCGGTTGTAGCAAGGGAGATAACTAGCGGTAACAAACTATAACCGGTGAGTGCGGTATCAAACCAGAAAAGTCAATGGTTGACAGCAAGGGTTAGATGAGCCTGCCATTTTAATCTTTGCAAAGGAAATGATATTCCTTGGTTAAAATATATATTAAGAGATTAAGGTATTAAATTGTTCATCTTATTAGACAGAAAAAGTATTTTCAACTTCTGCCTCTTGATGTAAATTTCTTTTTTGATGAACATTAGTTTCATTAGGTCCTTTATGTATCTTTTGTCTTCAAGGATTTTTGCAAAACTTTAAAAACAGGAATGAAAATGTTCAAAAATATGTATAAACATTTTTCTTTTATTTATCATCAACGCTTAACATTTTAAAATAAAATAATAGCAATATCGGTCTTTTGAAAACTTCAACTATATACATGTACTATACATCAATATATTTTTGACAATTCATGAGTTTATGAGGCATTGTTTCCTTTCCACGCTGAGAGATATAAATGATCAACAAACTCAAAAAGTGTGACCTTTTATAGTTTTATTTTGAAGAATTCAGGTATAAATTTTCACTGAGTGAAATAAATTACCAACAAACTCATCAAAAAGTTTGAGTCAGTTTCTCTGTTGGATTTGGTTTTGAGGAATAAGGGTGTAAAATTTCATATATTTGTTTATTCAGGTCGGAACTGCGAGGATCTCCGTAACGACTGCACCACTCCCACAATGCCCTGTGATATGTCAGGAACTGTGAGCTGCGACGATAAATACGAGGATTATACGTGCACGTGCCGAGACGGATACTTTGGGAAGAACTGCTCGGTAAGCCAGAAAATCTTCAATTGAATATCCCGTATTCGACGTAATAAGCGCCCTGCTCCAATAAGCGCCCCCAAAGCGTTTTGTAATTAAAGGTCATTAACCGCCCATGTACCAGCAGTACTAAAATAATAAATTCAACATATTCACTTTGATTCATGAGGAGTTAATGGATACAGTAGCGGCAATATTGTATTCGACGTAATAAGCGCCCTGCTCCAATAAGCGTCCCCAAAAGCGTTTTGTAATTAAAGGTCTAATAATCGCCCATGTACCAGCTGTACTAAAATTATAAATTCAACGCATTTAATTAAATGATACACTAGCGGCAATATTTTCTACTCAACAATGTGTAAGTGTTTTGAACGTCTGTATCAGTTATCAAAGACAACCTTAACACAGTTCCATTTGAGTAGTCTCGGTCATCATTCACACCACTTTTATAAGCGCCCACCCACAAGTCAATTTTTTATTACGTCGAATACGGTAAGCATTCAGATCTAAATTTCATTTTTTTATTAACGAAAGAGTATATCTATTCTAGAAAACTAGCAAACATACTACCTACTTGACCAGTTTTGAAACCTATATTGAATTATAATTATCAATTACATAAATCAAATACTTACACGGAATGTAAATATGATAAATTTATCACATTTTGGTCATCTTGCCACAACTTGTTTATTTAACTTGAATATGTTTATCTGGTCTGTTTATATATGACATTAATTTGTATGTAAATGCTGTACCCTGTCCAAAAAGAAATAAAGTGAAAAACAAATAAAAAAAGATATAAATTTTTGAAAGGACTAAATTACTATATAAGATATCTTGATGACCCAAAATGTATACTATATGATAAATGATCGTAAAAAGTGAAACTATTACGAGGATTATATGTGCACGTGTAGAGAAGGATATTTTTGAAGAATGAACTGCTCTGTTAAAGTAATAAAATATTCAATTCAAAATAACCATTCAGATCTCAATTTTAGAAATGACTCAATTACTATCAGGCCCCCCTAACGCACGGAAATAAAAATGTCCTTTTGGAAATAATCTCCTGTTTTGTAAAAAAAACAACAAAAACAGAAAAAATCTCCTCTACTATGGAAAAAATGCGTCAATTTTACATGCACGAGCGTTAATTTCGGCAGTGATAATGTCAATTGCAGTGACGATACCTGCCATTACGGTCGCAAAAGCGGCCTTTAGGGAAATATAACGGCGCGGTATGGCTACTGATCTGGTTTTCTTGGTGACCAATCGGCGTAAATGGAGGCGAAACTGTTCTTTCCGGTTCATTCACGGCGGAAAACATTGCTGAGATTGCGAATATTTATCCGTTTTATCAGCTACAAAAATTATCTTTATTTAATTTCATGATTGCGTTGATCAAGAACAATCATTAGCTTTCAAAGAATTTTACCTTTTATTCTCTAATGTCTATAGATCGTTGTTAAAAGGAGCTACAAAGTGTCAGACGGGTGATAAACATAGCGGGTGATAGTTTTGTTGTTTTTTGTACAAAACAGGAGGAGATTATTTCCAAAGGGACATTTTTATTTCCGTTCATTAGGGGGGCCTGACTATATAACCTAGAATGTATCCACTATATGATAAATGATTGTGAGAAGTGTAAATAGTTTCAAGGATGATATATGCACGTGTAAAGATGGGTGTTTTAGGAAGAATTGTTTGGTATGTATGAAATTACTGAAATGAATGGAAGCATTCAGATCTCAATTTTAGAAATGGCTCAATTATTATAAGATTCCCTGATGACCTCAAATGTATCCACTATATGATAAATGACCGTTAAAAGTGCAACGGATAATATATGCACGTAGAGACTGTTACCTTTGGAAGAGTTGTTCCGTAAGTATGAATTTCCCGTATTTCCTGAATTGGAATTGGGAAATGGTAAATTATGACGTAGAATGTATTCACTATAAGACATATGACTGTGAGAATTGGAACTAAATATGAGGATTGTATGTTCCATGTAGAGATTGGTACTTTTGGAAGAATTGTTTGTGAAAACTGATTTGGCGGAGATGTTGATGACTACGTATTCTCGTTTATGAATGATATTTTTCATTTTCTTAGCAACATTCAGATTTATTTAGAAAATTAAAATTTATTTTTTCTTCAACAATGTCTGAAGGAATACGTAAGTCATATTCGAGCATGCTATTGGAATCCTAATTATACAATCAGTTGTTGTGAAAATGCAAATTTCTGTGAGAATGTGAAACTGTTGAGTTCTTGCATGAATATTTGTCACAGTCAAAATGATTTGTCACATTGTATAGCTTAGAGTTGAGATTCGTCAATTTGTCTTATTTGTATAGAACTAAATACCATATCAAGACTGTAATTCAAAATGGTGCCTAAAAAGGTTCTTGATTTAGTGAGACAGATTTTTAAAAATCATTGCGTGTTTGGTATCTCAACATAAAACGCTCAGGTATAAATCTTATTGGAGACACCAAATATTGATGACCTTGGTCTGGGCAAGGCACTTCATCCACATTGCATTCAGTCAACCCAGCTGTCCAAATTAGTACCCAATGATGGGTGTACCGGTTTCCTTTAGCACATCGACATCACCACAATCCATATGCTGTATCCCTTGGAAAGGCAGTTCATCCACATTGCATTCAGGCCAACCAGCTGTTCACATGGGTACCTGAAATAATTGGTGTACCTGTTTTCCTTCAGCGAACCAATAGCGCCAACAGTATTGTGTTGTGTCACTTAAAAAGGCACTTCATCCACATTGTATTCAGTCAACCAAGTTGTCGAATGGGTACCTAGTGTAATGGGTGTACATGGTTTTCCTTAGCGTAACAACAGCACCAACAGTACATGTGTTGTGCCCATGGTCAAGGCACTTTATCCACATTGTATTCAGTCAACCCAGCTGTCCAAAGTAGTACCTTGAATGATTGGTGCACCAGTTTCCCTTTAGCACATCGACATCACCCCAGTCCATGTGTTGTATCCCTTGGCAAGACACTTCATCCACATTGCATTCAGTGAAACCAGCTGTACAAATGGGTACCTGAAATAATTGGTGTACCTGTTTTCCTTTAGCATATCAGCAGCAACGACAGTCCTGTGTTGTGACCTTTGGAAAGGCACTTCATCCACATTGTATTCAGTCAACCTAGTTCTTGAATGGGTACCTGAAATAATTGGTGTACCTGTTTTCCTTTAGTTTAACAACAGCACCAACAGTCCTGTGTTGTGACCTTTGGAAAGGCACTTCATCCACATTGTATTCAGTGAAACCAGCTGTACAAATGGGCACCTGAAGTAACCGGTGTACCTGTTTTCTTTTAGCGCATCGAACACACCTATTGCACATTTTCATAAGGGTACTAACATGTAGCACTTGGAGAATTGCTTGACAGTTGGTTATTTGCATGTTAAAAAGATTACTTATTGAGTTATTGTCATTGATAAGTTTGCATGAGAACACACCATTGACTTAGGCTAGAGAGTTTGTGATATTTTCGTTAAATGTTACATGAGTACCGATATCTATATATATATATACATGTGATTGAATAGGTATCTTATTGAAGTTGTTGTCAATTATTTATAATCAATATTTTGTAAATTCATTGCATCAGTAAATCTTATTTGGATGGTATGTTTGTATAAAAAAAATTTTAAATCTCCTTTAAAGAGACACTCCATGTTTGTCATGACATTTTGTTTGGCTTTGCTTTGAACCTTAATGTCATATATTGGGATAATGTCGAGTGAAAATATGAGTGGTGACTATAATATCCACGAGTAGTTTTGACTATTTCTTCTACGACTGTTGATAATTGAGTTATTATAATTGATAATAATAATTGATAATACAAAAATAATGATTGAAGTGCTTTGAGCATGATTTCAACTTGGATATGGCGATGTAAAGATTGACCTTTTTTTATTATTGAAAATACCCTGCTCCTATTTTAATCTAAACTTCAAGACTTTTATCCTTGACATTTTCATTTTGATAATTTTTTTGTTGTATGCAGAAAGGTGACACAGACTGTGCTAGTAACCCCTGTCGTCATGGCGGCACGTGTGAAGATACGAGCAGTAACGCATACAAGTGCACGTGCCCGAACGGTTACACAGGCACCAACTGTGAGAACATCATCGACTACTGCTTTACAGGTGCATGTGCCGAACAAAGCACGTGTGTCAGTATTGATACGGGATTTGTCTGCAAGTAAGATAGTTTCCTCACTACTGTTTACATGTATCATTTAAAGTCCCAGTTTCCTTTAAAGGGACCGTTTGAGCGAGATATTTTTTGTGGAAACAAAATTCAGGACTTTCCTTTTTACAATTATATATGATTTTTACATGATAATTTCACAGTTGATTTCAAATATGTTTGTGAGATTAGCATTTCAGTTGTTCAAGATTAGACAATTTGATAAAGAATAAAGTGTATCACTCAAAAATGAAAAACATCGATCGTGAAATGAAGCCAATCGTTGGAACTATGATTGTGGAATGCATTACTTTGACAAAATGCTGTCATAACTGATAACTTGTATAATGAATCATTTGTAAATATGCTCCTCTTCTATCAATCAAGTATTCATTTATTTATTTTGTTAAAGATGCTGTATCATACTTGCAAGCGGTTCAGGATGAAACTTAGCTATTGAGAAATGAAATACATCACTTTGTAGAACAATCTTTCGTCGAAATTTTGATATCATATTTAGATTGTTTAATCAACAATAACATACTTATTTCGACGCTTCAAGCACAGTACCCCTCTTAGAAAGGGCATGTCATTTTGTGAACCCGCTTTCGGTGACGTAATCATTATGCTTGTAGGATTTACACCGTGTCTCAACTACCGTAATTGCGTTCGATGGGTATCAACTTTGACAGCAACGAATACCTAATTCGGAGAAAAAAAATATATAATCTGGTTGCGCGCAACAAAGACGGTTTTCAAGCGTACATTTAGAAACCAGAAGTTGTGAAATGGCCACGCTTGATTCACCCTTATGTCGACTGCCGTTTCGGTATTATTTGGTAAATTATCTCCTATTTGATGAATTTTTTTCCGATTTTCTCAAGGTTGGTCGCTAAATTTTTCTAAAAATACAACGTATACATTAAAAATACTTTAAAAATTATTGCACTATGATATAGCATCTTTAATGAATTAGCATAATACAGCACTTTTGTTTTCTCGAAATGCTAACGTTTTAAAATGGCGGACGAAACGCGATCGAGTGGTGCCTTTAAGTGGCTGACCTATCAGTGTCTCGGGCGCCATTTTAATTTTTGTGAAAATTAATTAAAGAAAACACTATACTTTTACAAATTTTACAAATTGGTAAAAATAAACTCTCGCTGACAGTGTAAGTGACAACTTACACGCTTATTGTCCTATTCAGATATCTATCTATCTTTATTTCTTTGTTTTTAAAAATATGTATAACACTCTTGTTACCCTCTTTAGATATCTATCATTATGATGACTAAAAATGTATAGAATTAATATAAAAGCGGTATAACACAGAAACACATTTACTAACTGTGCATCTATTGCAGATGTGCACCAGGTCGGACAGGAAGCACGTGCTCCGTGACCTACGACCTTTGTGACATCATCAACCCCTGCCTTGGACCTGGCAGCACATGTTTCTATAACGGAACTAACACGATCTGTCAGTGCGGCATAGGTAAGAAACACAAAATACACAGGTGCAATCATTAATCTTTCCAATGTTGGGGGGGGGGGTAGGGATAGCGCAGTGGTTAGTGCGTTCGGTTACAGATCAAGAGGTCCATGATTCGAATCCCGCCAGGGGTTCGGCAACTTTGTCTGCAGTAGAGAACTGTTCTACACGCAGTCAGGTTTGGGTGCAATGCTACACTGAATTTCAGTGCAGTACCGCCCATGGTTCGCTAGTTCCAGCCGATGCTCACAGGTTCCACCACAATGCATAGCCACAATGGTGTTGCAGGCTTTCTCCCTGCAATAATACTAGCAGCCGTGATATAAGTGAAATACTCTTGAAAGCGGCGATAAACCCCATATCATCTCACCTCACCTGCCAATGTCGAAATGACATCAACCGCTGCCTTAAAGAGACACAGAGTATGTTGATAGGATCACATATGTCAAATTTTGAAATCGATGTTATTACATCGGGAACCACTAACTGTTACTGAAAATAACAAGTTAAATGTCAATCAGTACATTAGAGCGAAAATACGGCCATTCAAAATCGGGATTTTGATCGAAAACCGGACAATGTGGCGAGCGCAAATTCGCCAAACGTAATTTTGAAACCATGTCATAAGCTGACAGGAAGATATATATTCGATTCGATAGTGTTTATTAGGTATTGTACCTAATAGGTAGATTAATTGGATGCCTAATTTCGAATATTAAACGTATTTGAGTTGTTTTCTTGATTTTTCCATAAAATCAAGCATTTTAGGGATATTATGCATAAATGGATAAAATTTAAGTCCAGTGGTGAGATGTGACCTTCAATCAGCATATCAAATATTTTGTAGCTTTTAAAATTTTAAGAAAGATACTCTGTGTCACTTTAAGTTTAGTTCATGTGCAAGTAAGAAATAAAGACTTGTAGCATTCGTAAATCTTCTATAAGTTTTGAAGTTTGATGAAACCTGCTAACAAGCAAGGTGTGTGTTCTGCTTTCACGTTGTAGGGGCAGTTGACCACTTTCGACTTTACTCTTTATCTTTAGGTTACAAGGGAGACAACTCATAATTGTTGACCTCATTAACTTGACATTGGCGCAGCAAGCATTTTTCGAAAACTTTAATCATCACCATAATTTGCTAATTGATAGACGTAGACTTTTGATATTTTACATGTGCATCTTTTATGATATGACCTTTCAGATGAGGTATTAATTTTGACCTTGTAACCTTGACCTTGGCATTGAGGGAGTCAGTGTTCACAGACACAGCTTGTTTTAATATTTTTCGATTGCTTGCTCACTTGCAGAAGGAATTAGGAGATGAGAAACACAAAAAATGTTACAAGCGGCCAAACTAATGTGGTCATTCTCTATCTTCAGGCTACAAGGGAGACAACTGCGAACAGAAGATGTTTGAGTGCACAGCGGATACATGCGATTTTGGAGGAACATGTACGGAAAGTGGCGGAGTCATCTCGTGTGTTTGTGTGGAAGGTTGGTTACTCTTGCTTTGAAAATATAAATACGGAAAACATAGATTAGAAATGATGATGACACAAGTCATATTTTGGTTACCAACATACAAAAATTTGAGGAACATGAACCATTTTATGTTGAGTTGTATTCAGACTATTAGACATGATGTATCTTTTTGCAATGATCTGCCATCTGTAGTGGTTTTGAACATTCCAAAATGATTTTTACTAACTTCCTTAACAATATTCTCATCTGATTCGAATTAGCAATAGGAAATGCATCGCTTACAGGGTGACTCTTTATTTTACATATTGCAAAAGGATTGACTTACCTTAATATGGGAACACCTTTTCTGTTCCTCAGTTATTCTTTGTCAGTTAAGCATACCAAAATTTGAAGCAAAAGGTAATTTATTCTGATTTGAGGAGATGCCTTAATTCTTTAGCAATTTAATGCATTGTCTTTCACTGTGAGGAACACTTGATGGGAAAAAAGGGAGGTAACTCAATGTCAGAATTTCAAGAGTTGAAGACCACTAAAATATTTTTCTTTTCAAGGACAGAAAAGATCTCTATTGTTGAAGACTGGGCTTCACATTCAGAGAAACTCCTTTCAGTCGTCTGTGATATTGCCGCTAATGGCTGAAATATTGCCCAATCAGCGTTAAGCATTAGCTCACTTACTCAGTCAGTCGTCATACCCATTAGATTACTTTGTTGAATCAAAGCAACTCGTACATTTCTGTTACAGGTACGACAGGTGACCGATGCGAGACAAACATCAACGACTGTGCATCTGATACCTGTCCGTCAGACGCTACCTGTGTGGACCTCGTTAACGGCTTCAGGTGTGATTGTACAGAAGGGAGGATCGGAACACAGTGTGAGAAAGGTGAGAGAAAACTGCTAGAGGAAATGTTTTTCTAAATCGGAGTAATAACATATGATGTCTAGAACTTAAATTATTCTTTGATTTTTCTTGTTTTTTTGCAAGAAATTCGGTTGAAATATTGTATTATCTGTGATAGATTTGAAGATGGATTTCGACCTTATATTCTACGGACCGGGGTCTCAACGAGCGACGCCGATGCCGTCACCGCAAGCCTTCAGCACAAGCTCTCAAGCTATGACTCTGTCTTTCTGGGTTAGATACACGGCGGACACACAACCAGGGATTATAGCCTCTGTCTACGGTCTCAGGTATGATTTTTTGACGATGATGACGATGATGGTGATGATGATAATTGTGATGGTGTTGGTGATGGTTTTTGTGATGATGATAACAGTGATGTTGATGATGATGATGGTGATGGTGGTGATTATGATGGTGATTGGGATTGTAATGATGGTGATGATGATGATGATGATAATTGTGATGGTGTTGGTGATGATGATGATGATTGTGTTGGTGATTATGATGATGACGATGATGATGATGACGGTGATGGTGATGATGATTGTGATGATGATGATGGTGATTGGGATTGTGATGATGGTGATGATGATGATAATGATAATTATGATGGTGTTGGTGATGGTGTTTGTGATGATGATGAAGATGATGGTGGTGATTTTGATGGTGAATGGGATTGTGATGATGATGATGGTGATTGGGATTGTGATTATGATGATGATCATGATGATGATAATTGTGATGGTGTTGGTGATGATGATGATGATGATGATGATGATGATGATGATTGTGTTGGTGATTATGATGATGACGGTGATGATGATGACGATGATGGTGATTGTGATGATGATTGCGATGATTAATGATGATTGTGTTGATGATTATGGTAATGATGATATATGGTGTTTGTGTTGATGATGATTGTGATGGTGTTGGTGATGATAATGGTGACAATGATGTTCATTATGATGATGATGATGTTAGTGATTATGGTAATGATGGTAATGATGATGATGATGATGATGGTGTTGGTGTTGGTGAAGATGATAACAATGCTGCTGTGGTCAACGACACCATTCAAGAGCTTCTTTTAGCAGAAATGAAGTTAGGTTACCAAAACAATCAGCATAATGAAGGTAATAAAATACAATATTTGTTGCTTGAAATATCGAAATTCTTTGTTCCAGTCTCCCGACGGTAGACGACACCGCACAAGAGCTTCTGAGAGTGGAGAAAGACAGAGTCCGAGTATTCTACACAGCTACAGACGGAGAGTCAACTAAAACATTTGACAGTCTGGCCGACGGGTTCTGGCACCAACTAGCGGTGATCTGGCGTGCTGATGATAAACAGCTCTATGTGTATCAAAATGCTGAGTTATTAGGAAGCTCTGCGTACTTTGCGAACACCTTCATACCCGCCTAGTGAGTCACTTAGTTTTACCATTAAGGCCCTACACTGAATTTCTGCGCAGTACCACCCATGGTTTGCTAGTTCCAGTCGGTGCTTGCAGGTTTCGCCACAATTCATAGCTAAAATAGTGTTTGCAGGCTTTCTCCCTGGACAGCAATTATAGTTAATTCTGTCTTATGTTGCATAAGGTCTATGTAAACTGTTTTGACATGAATTGTTTTGAACATAATGTAATTGGTTTTCATCACATTTCTGGAGAATTGTAATTATACAAATCAATTCCCCTTTTGTGACAATAAAGACTATCTTATCTTATCTTGTCTTATCCTTATACTAGCAGCTGTGATATAAGTGAAATACTCTTGAAAGGGGCGTTAAACACCAATTGACCTCACCTCACCTCACCTTTTGAAAAAACTATCAAGGTAGGGTAAAACAAAACAGGGCATATTGGTCAAGTGTAAATTATTATTTGATTTGGCCTTTTATATTTCATGGCTTATGCTTAATGTGAAAAATGACCAATAATAAAAAAGATTGACCAATCAGAGAGCAGGGTGGGATGAATTGGTCAAATGTCAATAAATATATATTTTTAGCTCTTTGCAATTCATGCAGCAAATATTGCCCATGTGGTGTTGAACACTCTTTCACCCTCTTTTTGCAGTCTATGGCTTGTACTTGGTGGCACATACGACTCATCATCGAAAACAATCGACCAATCAGAGAGCTTTCAAGGGCGTTTAAGTGGAGTGTCGATCGTCCCCCGGGCGATGGAATCGTCTGAGATAGTTGCCATGTATGAGAACACTGTCAGTTTCGCAGACGGCTGGGACGATAACCCTTCTGGCGCCATGCTGGGATTTGCCATGGATATGTTGACTGGCGCCAATGGTCAAATTGACTACAATAGTCAGCTAAGCGGGAGATATTGTGTGCCCTGGGAAGCAGGCAATTGCAGACCTCTTGGAGAAAGTGAGTGCAACCTTTTATTATTATTCACTGGCAATATAATTTATTTCTTGATTTACTGAATCTCCTGACATGGTACTTCATGGAACCCCTTGAGTAAATGTTGGCGAATGAGAATAAGTGATGATAAGTTTTCTTTTTATTATATTTAGCTTATCTGGCCTGTAAGGACGGATGGGCTTATGGCATGACATGGTGTCCGGCGTCCATCCGTCAGTAAACTTTGTGGAATTTTGACTTCTTCTCCAGAACCATAACGCCTAGAAACCTGAAACTTTATGTATAGACTCCTCGGCTGGTGAGAATTATAAATTGTAGCCTTGGTGGCCCTGTGGATCCTACTAAGGGGGAAACCACATTGGTCACACCCTAAAGCAAAATCAAATGAGCCTGATGACTCGATGAGCTTTCTTTTTTTATTCACTGGCAAAAAATGTATTTCTTGATTAACTGAATCTCCTTACATGGTACTCCACGGAACCCCCTTGACTTACTGTAACCAAATAGTTACCTAATTAGCAAAAGTGATTGTAAGTGTTCTTTTTATTTATTTTTGTACCTTTCATACCTTCCAAAAACGTTTAATCTATGCTAGAGCAATTTTGCTCTATTTTTTAGTGTTAAATAAAGAAACTTCTGTTCCAGTTGTGTCAGTGCCAAAGGTTGACAGTTGCCCTGGCGACCAGATGAAGGTTTCCTCAAGAGTTTCCACGCCTGAGTGGGTCGCGCCGACCTTCAGTGGAGACGTGTCTCTTGTCCGCACAACCGCAGTCTCTGGCAGTAAGTTTTATTGTAGATCAGTTGCTAAATTTATCCAGCATGCCAAGGTTCCTTCAATGCTGATAGTGTGATCCCAAATATAACATTGTTACATTGACATTGATTGAATGGGTCACACCGACCTTCAGTGGAGACGTGTCTCTTGTCCGCACAACAAGTCTTCGGCAGTAAGTTTTATTGCAGATCAGTTGCTAAATTTATCCAGCATGTTAAGAGTCCTCTGATGCTGAGGATTTGAAGTCTATTCCATCAGTAAAAAATGCCCAGGTGGATTTGGTCTGGAAGGAAATTGTCTCCAGAGTCATATAACTAAACTAAATATCTAACTACAATTGACATCTATCAGAGGGGTAATGAATGTAACAACAGCTTAACTACCGCTTGTTGAACTTCAATTTTCGTGGATGGCGAAACAGTTGAGTTGGTTAGCTGTTGGTATGGTCATATGGTCATTCAGAATAGAACTCGGTCCAAAAAAGTACAAGAATCTGTACTATTCAAGATAGCGTGATCCCAAATATGACATTGTTACCATTGACATTGATTGAAATATAAACCATTTTCAATACCAGGACGAAGCTAGCAATGAATTCAATGTTGCTATTATGATAAATATAATCTTACAAGGTGAGTCTGTGGTGTAGTTATTATGGTGTAGCATTAACTTGCAATTTTCAGTGAAAAGTTGAAAAAAATGTGATACTGCCCCTTTAAACCTGAATGCTAAATTTATTATATTGATAGTATGAAAAATCTCATTACATAAACCAACCATCCATCATCAGAGAACAAATTATAAAGATTCTCATAGTCCTTTGGTGGCCATTTTTGTGTGAACTTCTTTGATTCATTGAGAAAAAACAATCTCTTATAAATTATGTTGTCTTGTTTCAGGTACCACGATGACATGGGGAACTCTGGGTATTGCCTACGCTGCTATTGACTCGGACGGTGACGCAGCCATGTGTTCTTTCAGGTTCTTCAATAGACGTGAGTAAAATTGTATAACATTTGGTCCTCATTCATGTATGTCCTAGATTTAAAGCAAATAAGCATACTAAGCAACATCTCCTGGTATGACTTGGTTGAGGGTTCACAGCATACCACTAAATAGAGAATACTAAACGACGTCCCGTTTCATAACATATTTATGAAACGAGTGAATGGGTTGGTATTTAACGAGCGAAAGCGAGTTGAATACCTATACCATTCACGAGTTTCATAAAAATGTTATGAAACGGGACCGAGTTTAGTATTTTATTTATTACTTGCTTAATAACATCGTAAAAATACAAAGAAAGTCGCCAACATGACTGTCGCGGCCGGCCCGCTGACATTATGACGTCATACTTAACAATTGTGACGTCATCATTACGTCACGTCATTCGGTCAGCGCGCGATGTTATGACACATAGTGTAATAACATGGTTGATTTATTAAACATCAATATCTTCAACGGGAGAGTAATAAATACATTTATCATCCAAAACAGTGTTCCACAGGAGATATCTCTTGTGGAAGATCAAGCGATATCTCCTAGGAGATATCATTTTGACAGATTTTTTACAATGCCCTGTCATCAGCTGGTACATGACATCACAAATGTTTTGCATCATCAGTGATGACAACACTATGCTATGACGTCAAAAACACAACATTGACAAAATCCAATGACGTCATAATCACAATGATGTCACAATGCTATGACATCACTGGTTAAGAAGTTTTTCGGCTATGCAGTGTTCAGAGATGTACATTTTTCATGCAAATGTAATGAAAAATGGTTTTGGATGATAAATAAAATCTCATCCTCGTGTCTTAATTCTGATTTCAAATATGTCAACACTCGTTGATAAAAGTAAAATTTCCTTGGAAAGTCTTGGATATTTGTTAGTTTTATCAACTTGTGTTGATTTTAATATTTGATATCAGAAGACACTTGGGTGAGATTCTCTATATGCACTGACTGGATTGTTTTCTTATGATGATTCTTATTATTCCAAAGATGGTCTTGACTTATTCTGAAATCTGTTTTAATTTTTACTCCTTGTTATTCAATGATCAGTATGTATAGTACCTTACCTTTTGAGAAATATCCCCAGCGTGACTGTCCACTGAAGATTTTTCATGATTTCTTTATCTTCTTTTAATTCTTGTATAACTAAAAATGTATATAACGGCAGTAGAATTATCAGTGAAAATAATTAAATATAAAATTTTCAATAAATATGCTACTGCCCCTTTATGAAACAAGACTGAAAGATTACCCAATATGGCATTATTTGTCACATGATGTGCACACCTATGCTTACTAGCAGTAGAAGTTTCAGATCACCAAAGCTTACAGAGTAACCTCCCCTGGCCATATTCTATTGTCTGTACCTTCCGGTTATAAAACCTATGAAGCGGATCTGAGTTTATGTTGTCAGGTGACAAGTGACAGTGACAGTGACAGTGACAAGTGACAAGTTTATTCTGTGAATAGACCTGTGGCCAAAAGCACATGAAAATACAGCTCAAAATCATTGCAAGTCAAGTTTACATGCATTATATTGGCAGATTTCTTTTCAAATAAATGGCTAAATTTTTAATATGCTCAGGATTGCTAGATGATAATGTTGTCAGGAAACATTATTTTCACATTATGTATTCTCACTAACAATTCTGAAATTTTTGTGATTTTTTTGTCCGTGTCTTCCAGGCTCGGCGTGCACAGTACCGGAACAACCGCTGCTCGGGACCTCAACGTGTGAGATTATCCCTGACGGTGTGCGATGCAGCGTGACCTGCAACAACCAAAACCACACGGTCTCCGAACCGGGTCCCCACTTCTACAGCTGTGGGACCTATGGAATGTTTAACAAGGCCAACCGTGTCCTTCCATTCAAGCTCCCCTCGTGCACGAGTAAGTATACATAATAATAATATGTAATATTTAAATTTTTGCCTTTACAGTTGTTGAACAAATCGAATGTTCAATGTGTAGTGTATTGACGTTAATGTACAAGCCAGGCGCTCTACCGCTGTGTCGGAGTTACTCCCCTTTGTCGGAGTTACTCCCCTTTGTCGCTCTTCTGTATAAGAGGTAATAAACAGTCTAGCACATGTTTTAGCAGACGCCATTTGTTCTGTCATCCATGAGATACATCGAGTTGTTCTGCCATGTTAAAAATAACATAATGAACCTGAATGGACGTATCGAATGTTCAATGAACCTGACCGTGTCCTCCCACTTAAATTCCCAGCATGCTTTGCTATGTAAAATATGAACTTTGTTTCAAATTTTCCTTTAACTGCTATTACTATTGGACTGGAATGGTTTACATTAGCTCGAGTCGCTGTCACAAATAACAAATGTTAGCCAAACTTATTGAACATAGCAAAACAGACTATCATGATGAACTTGTGTTCATTTTAAACACGTACAAAAACATTGCAATATAATATGGTTCACTTCTTGTATGTTGGACAAACTACGCATCGGGACACTAATTAAGTAAAATAATGAGTAACCACCAACATTGCATAATCTTTTTCTTCTATGGCTCTGTTTTTTCAATGTTTGATTATTTAACAGTAAAGAATGCTAAGTAGTAAACCTATCTAAAAGATTTAATTTTGTCCGTCAAATTGAAAAAGGACTATTTGTAATCAAATTCTCTCGACAGGTTGTGTGACCCCTCACCTCACCGTGACCTTGAACTTGAACTTCATCATGACCTCTCTGTGCTTGACGAGCCTCGAGAACCAGCTAATATCGGAGATAGGGACATCCCTACAAGCTGTCAACAGTGACTGGAGCCAACAGCTCTGTCCCGATAGCTCGTCGTGTTCCGGAAGTAACGTGGACGCCTCCTGCGTACAGAACACGTACAAGATGGTCGTCACAATACAGCTATACAATGTTCCGTATGTTGGAGATATTAATGTGCAATACCGTATTTTCTCGAATAGACGACCCCGGCGTGTATTTTTCAAACCCCATTCACCCCCGGCGTGTATTTGAGACCTGGCGTCTATTTATGTTTTAGTAGGAAATAGATGTATATAGATTGTGTAATAAAGAAGATAAACTGATGTTACACATGTGCACATATGAAAAATATCAATGTTTAATTGGCACTCACCATTTGGCTTTGGTAAATATTATGTGATTATTAATATTGATAAAAAAAGAAATTATCCAATTATACAAACACATGAACAATATGAAACTGCTTAAGACTCTCCGTCTTGTATCTTGATTAATTGAAATTGATAATTGATTATTAATAAGACTAGCTCCAGACAGCGATTATCCGCTCCGTGACGTCACTAATATAATCGCTGCCATCAGAAGCTTTCCGAGTGCAAAAGCTCCAACACCGCGCGTGCAACCAGCGAACGTTGTGGCGCTCAACAGTGCAAGCTCCAAACTCGTAGGATTCACATTGCAACTCCGAACAACGACTCAAGAAAGAGTTCGGCAGACCATTTTGTATTTATTTTTTTGAAGTGTCCTTTGCATTATCTAAACATATCCTATTTGTCAACCAATTGCAAATATCATGAATTATCATGTTTCAAACCAATAAACTCAACTTATATCATATTCATACGCCTAACGTTAAAAGTAAACCCTCGAACCGATTCCTTAGTATGCAAACTAAGCATTTGGTTCGAGGTTATCCATGACGTCATTTCGATTGATACACGAAATCCGTGTAACAATGCCCCTGTCACTGACGGCAGGGCAACTACCGGAGGGACAATCGGAGGGAGGTTGTTAATAAGAGTAACTTTGTCTGAACAGGAAGCAGTTAGCTGATGGATCAGGAAAGAAGTTTTCTCCGGACCAAGTGCTAGCGGTCGCCATTGTGGATCAAAAGAAATTTGACTTTTCGGTAAGGGGTTTATACAATTTTAAAAGTAGCAATACAGTGACTTTTCCTTTACCAATTGATGTAATGGAATGCATTTAATTCAAGGATCAGTAATTGTCAAAGTTATTTATTTATAAAGGGGCAATAGCACGTTTTAAGGAGAAATATTAAGTGATGTCAGGAAAATGAAAATAGATGGTTCCATTTGAAAGACTAAATCAAGTAGTAATAAATCAAATATTTAATTCAAAGTTCAGCCATGCTATTCCTTTTTCTTACACAAATGAATTAAAGGAGTTCACACAAAAATGGTCGCCAATGGACTTTATATGAATCTTTATAATTTGTTATCTGACTATAGATGATTGGTTTGTGAAATGAGTTTTTTGCCACTATCAAGATAATACATTTAGCATTACATACAATAATCAGTGAACAATTGAAAATATGAAATTTTAAAAAAGCGGGCTACTGCCCCTTGAAGATCAAACAGCAGAAATTCTGCCAATTGTCAAAATTTAAGAAAAGATAATCCTTTTTTCACTCAAATGTGGTTTTAAATAGACTGTGTTAGATGAAGTGATGTTTACAAGCTATACCTAAACCTTTATCTCTTGAACTTAGAAGAAAAGTGAAAAATGTGAAAAAGTGAAAAATGTGAAGAAAAGTGAAAAATGTGAAGAAAAGTAAAAAATGTGAAAAAGTTAAAAATGTGAAGAAAAGTGAAAAATGTGAAGAAATGTGACAAATGTGAAGAAAAGTGACAAATGTGAAGAGTTTTTCTCTTATGATCTAATTTTGAAGAATTTCCAAGAAGATGGGTTTGAGTGAGTTAGTGCTTGCGCCGATTGGGCAATATTTCAGCCATGGGGGGTTAGAACTCCCCAAACCAAATCTCTGAATTACCAATTAATATTACCTGGTTTACCTTCCCTTCAGATTGGATCCCCAGATATATCCACGTACCTAACCGCATCGGACACAGCGTGTGGAACCGGCAAACAGCTGGTAGGAGACTGCTGTGGTATGTGATCTATATTACCTCCCTTGTTACGAGACCTTTGACGAGTTCAATCATTTGGTTCGAGTTTGAATATTTTAAAGACCCTTCTTCATACTTGCATGCAGTTCGGGATGAAATTTAGCTATTGAGAATATAAATACATCACTCTGTAGAAAATATTTTCATCAAAATTTTGATATCACTTTAACATATTTTTATCAACAATAACATACTTATCTCATCTCAAGTACCGTAATTGCGTTCGATGGGTATCAACTTAGGCAGCAACGAAAAGCTAATTTGGAGAAAAATAAAATAAAATCTAGGGTTGCAAAATTTTGCAAAAAAAAACAAGGAAAACAGTGGAATTACTTTTAAAATATTGATCTCTAAAATTGTTTCTTTACATTTTTTGTGTACTTAGCGAGTTCAATCATTCGGTTCGAATTTGAATATTTTTATTAAAATTGATCACATTTCAAATTTTATGATGATAAAGTTATTGATTTTAGGTGAATCTTTCGTTGTGATGTCGCCTGCATATTGCGTTGTGTATGACAACAACAATAACAATAATTGATATTATAAAAAATAGTAATTTATTACCCCAGAGGGAATTCATGTTGGATCATCAGGGAGCTTTTGTACATAAAATACATAAACATATTATGAGAATGTCACGTTTAAGCGCTTTTCAATTATTCATAATGTCTGTTTTCCTCAATAGTTTGAATATTTTGATTTTTGTGTTAAAATATTAATTTTGCATGGGTGACTTTGATTGTTATACCACATGCATAATTTGTCCAGTATATGAAGAACATGTCATTTTAGAACCTTCATCAACTCACAATATGTTTTCCTTCACAGTGGAGTGTGTTCGGGGCACCTACTACGACCCTTCAACTTTGACCTGTGTCGCGTGTTATAAGGGCACGTATCTCCCAGATGTGGGTCAGGTCAAGGTCGGATCAAGTGACCCCTGTCTCCAATGTAGCGGACAGAAGACAACGTCATCTAGCGGGGCTGGATCTCAGGACGAGTGTCGAGGTAAGGAAATGTGGCTTGTGTTTTTATTCAGCACCTTACAAAAATAGGTTGATCAACTATAATACTTTACAGTATATATCCTAAAGTGACAAGCGTATCCAAAGTCTATTGTGGAGAATTAGGATGAAAAAGACTCATACTTATTTATTCTATCTATTGATTTTATTTTTGGCAACTTTAACAATCTAGAGAAGATAATTTTTTTGCAACGTTATTTAGATTTAGAATTATTTAGATTATTCATGATATCTGGAACAAGTTTATTTCATGGTTAGCATGCTTGCCTCTCATACCAATTGACCTGAGTTAGAATTATGATTAAGACACCAAACAAATGTGACCTTGGCAAGGCAAGGCAAACTACCACAGTAAGAATACAGGTTTAAAGGGTCAGTAGCACGTTTTTTGACGATTTTATATTTTCATTTTTTCACTGATAATTGAACGATAATGCTAAATGTATTACTTTGATAGTGTCAAAAATCTCATAACACAAACCAATCAGCCATAGCCAGAGATCAAATTATGAATATTCACATAAATTCCATTGGCAGCCATTTTTGTGTGAACACCTTTAATTCATTTTGTGTAAGAAAGGGAATCGTATGGCTTAACCTTACATTATATATTTGATTTATTACTGCTCAATTTAGGTCAAATACATTGTCTTTAAATTGGAACCATTTATTTTTATTTCCATGAGATCACCTTATATCCCCCCTAAAAACGTGCTACTGCCCCTTTAAAGCGGCAGTAGCACGTTTTTAGGGGGAATATAAGGTGATGTCAGGAAAATTAAAATTAATGGTTCCAATTGACAGACAATGTATTTGAACTAAATTGAGCAGTAATAATTCAAATAAATGTAAAGTTTAACCATGCGATTCCTTTTTCTTCCACAAAATGAATTAAAGGTGTTCACACAAAATGGCCGCCAATGGATTTTATGTGAATCTTCATACTTTGTCCTCTGACTATGGCTGTTTGGCTTGTGTCACGTGATTTATGACACTATCAAAATAATACATTTAGCATTAAGGTACAATTATTAGTGAAAATTTTAAAATATAAAATTATCAAAAAATGTGCTACTGCCCCTTTAAATAAAGCAGGTACTAATTAATTTATATACATTATATTTCTTATCTTCCTCCATATAGATTCCTGCAATGGTGGTAACTTCTACAATTTGACGCTGGGTCGGTGCCAGGAATGTCCCGTGGGATTCTTCCAACCAGACGCGGGTTCCTTTTACTGCGACTACTGCCCCGTTTCCTTGACGACACAGTTCACAGGCTCCACCGCTCAGTCAGACTGTGCAAGTAAGTGCCAAATTTTTTATATATTTATTCTCCTTTCAAGAAATAAATTAAGGGGCAGGAGAAAATATTTGATAAGATAAAAATTGTTTGTTGAAATGATAGAAGTGATTTTAGTTTGTGACCTCAGTCAAATATGATGTGGTTGAATTATTAGAGATGTTGAATTAATTGAGAAATTTAAGTAATACAGATATGAAGTAATATTTACTTAGAAAATGTAAAGAAATAAAATATTTTACTACCCCTTCGATTGAAATGGAAAAAAGTAATGCAACACCTAATTGTTTTCAATGTTTGACAAAAGTTTTAAATTTCCCAAAATGTATTTCTTGCAGTCCCTTATGTTCCCCCAAAAACAGGTTTGTTGCATGGCTGGTTGTGAAAGTTTAGATTTTGCAATTCACGTTTTGAAAGGTCTCCTAAAGTGGAAAAGTTTTTTCTTCCAATATGGCCGCCATATGTCTGACATATTGCCCAAGAGGCTTAAAACAATCACTCACTCACTCCCAATGTGATTAATACAATTGTTTTGTTATGATTTCACATTTTAATAGGTTCCTTAAAATGAAAGATTTTTGTCTCACGTCGTCATGCATGCATGGTTGTTTAAAAACTGAATGCTTAATGGCTGAAATATTGCAAAAGCAACCATTACTCAAGCTTACTCACCAAAAACTGGATACAAAAAAAGAATCACTTGTTATGAGCTTGAAGTAGATCATCATCTTATCTTATATATCAAATAAGAGATATTTTTCATAAAAGATAGTTTTCTCTTCTAGTCAACGATGCATGTTTCACAAATCTTGCATGGAACAATCACATGTGAAAACTTCTGTGGCCTATGGCTGAAGTCGCTACTGAAATATTGCCTTAATGGCGCTAAACATTAATATGTGATTTGAATTTTTAGCTGAGTTAATTGCAATAGCATAAGGTAATCTAAATGCTTAAAGGGACAGTCCTGTCAGTGTATTTTGTGGTTACAGGAGGACTTGTCTTTTTGCCATGCAAGTGAATATTACATGATTTTGTCACTCTTAATTCATATATGTCATTTAGGTTAACATTTTAGTTGATAAAGATTTAACAATTTCACAGAGAATATAAAACATACCTCATAAAAGGAAAACATTAGGAAATGAGACCAAATATCAGAGCTACAGCATTGAAGACATTATTATGGCATATCAAAGTCATAACTGATCACTTTTATTGTGAATTATTTGTAAATATGCTCAAATTCTATCAATCATTTACTTATATCTCAACTTTGTTAAAGGTTCAGTTTGATGCTGAAGATTTTTTCTCTCGTAGTGCTTAAAATTCAAAATGGCCTATGAAATTTGATAGAAAGGCGTCTTTAAACATTTAAGATTTTGAATAGTATAAATCAACCTTATCCTTGTGCACGGGTAGGTATTTAAACATCTAGAATATTATGGGTTTTACTAAAATATAATTTGTTATCTAAAAAAATATTTGTATTTAAAAAAAAATTCTTTTTCTATTTCAGGTGACTTCATATCAACCACAACTGCCGGTTCCACACAGAACCCACAGAGTCCAGGTAAATGTGAAGTAGTTGTGATAGTTATTTCTGGCTCATGTGACAGAACTTTACGACAAATGAGTAATAAACCTATTTCTTGCATCTGCAATCAAATAGAATGTGACATTTATCTTCAATGTGGGGCGGGATAGCGCGTTCGGCTTCGGATCAGGAGGTCTGTGGTTCGAATCCCGCCAGGGGCTCGGCAACTTTGTCTGCTGTAGAGAACTGTTCTACACGCAGTCAGGTTTGGGTGCAATGCTACACTGAATTCTAGTGCAGTAACACCCATGGTTGCTAGTCCCAGCCGATGCTCGCAGGTTTCATCGCAACGCATAGCCACAATAGTGTTGCGGGCTTTCTCCCTGCAATAATACTAGCAGCCGCGATATAGGTGAAATACTCTTGAAAGCGGTGATAAACCCCATCTCACCTCACCTATCGTCAATGTGATTTATATTGTGCATAATGCTGTATAAACAGACTTTGCCAGTATTATCTATATTATTGCACCTTACTGTGTCAATGCCTAACCCGAAGTTTTTACACCTACATATTGATAAGAGAGATTTGATATTGGGAGATAAAGAAGATGTTAGATAGCATTCAACATTTAGCAATGATTAAAAATGTTGGT
The DNA here is from genome assembly GCA_916613615.1 of Steromphala cineraria. Classification (NCBI taxonomy): domain Eukaryota; kingdom Metazoa; phylum Mollusca; class Gastropoda; order Trochida; family Trochidae; genus Steromphala; species Steromphala cineraria. The sequence continues at coordinate 30,259,148 of OU744737.1, read as the reverse complement.
AAGCAAATAAATATGAAACATAAATATTGGCAGAACGCGATAGCTTTAGAATAGTTTAAAACCTAATTCTGAGTTTGAACTGTTGCATAAAACCTAGCCTCAATAATACTCGCTACAATTACCTTAACTTTCAATTTGTAGGAGTTGTAGGTGTGACCATTTGTATGACAAATTTTAGATAACAAGATGAGCTACAGAACCCTTAGCTCTTTGTTTTGGGGTTAATTCTTTAACTAAGGATGCACGGTATCATTTCGATATATCGGTATATTGCAATACAGCAACAAGGTGATACGAATCAGTACACACTTTTGAAATTATCCAATATATCAAATGTTTTAAAACGAGCTATTTCCATCTAAAATTACTAACAAACGCAAACAAATGTAACAAGATTTACATAAAGTTTGTTTCAAAGAGTGAAGTTGTGTTGTGAATATAGCTCAAATATATATACAGATCATAAATGGTGATTTAAAAAATATCCTTTCCAAAACGGCTCATAGTATTATCATAGTGCTTATATATGTATATATATTCTCCATAATTTTCATATTTTCCTATCCATAAGTTTATCATTATTTTCAAGTAATTTCAAATTTTCAAACCACAACAGAAACCTTGTTCCATTGTCTAAGGATGTTGCCTTAGGCAATCACCTACCTATAACAGTATTATTGTATATGCTTCGGTAATTATCCAATGCTTAATTGTAAATCACTTAGGGCTATTGAAATATGCAATTGTATCATTGAGACGCAAGGAAGTTAATGTCAATCACAACCTATGCTGACATATTATTTGCTCAAGGCTCTAAAATCAAATGTCAAATATACCCTTTAAATAGGAGGGTTCAGATATTCTAATCAGTAGATTTTCGAGTGAAGATTTTACAGTAGATGTTGAGTGGAACTAAGAGTGGAAGTAGGAGTGGAGTCAGCAAGTGGGGTATGGGCCATGAGGAATTCACTATGCCTCCATGTGCCGTCGACGTTACAGCTGACCTCCCCCTCTTTACTTTTGTAACAACTACTCTGATGTCATAACGAATAAACCATCATATCTATGACGTCATCATCTTGTGTGTTTCTGTCCACTCCTGCCTGTCTCATAAGATGCTCTCCCAGAACTCCTGAGGTTGGATCCTATAGCATCAAGCTAATTCCCTGGGATAAAGTCTAGACCAGTGCCACCCTGCAGGATGGTAACTCCTTCCTCATGCGGGTTGGCGCTTGCTACGACAAATGGTGGAGAAATGAAGATCCCGATGACGGAACCAGCCTGGAATTCTCCAAGAGCAACATGAGAAGACAGCAGAAGACACACTACTGAGCCAGCTATCCAGATAACCATGGAATGACCTCGTTGCTGCTGACCTGTCAACTTCAACGATCCCCTTAAGACGTGGACTTCGAGTGACGGATATCTACATCCAAAGCACCCCATAACGAAGATCTACAAAGAGGATGTGAAGACCAAAATCTTGGACATGGACTTAACAGCAAATTGTGGACTGTTTTCGAACAATTTAGTTTTTATTGTTTTTCGTCCCATGTGTTGTCAGGATATTGTGCTTTCAGGTTTGTGTGTATTTATCAGCCAGTTCAAAACATTTCTATAACTATATCATCTATTCAAAGGGTAAACATGTTTCAATTATCATCTTTAAGTTTATGGTATCAGTTAGGTTTTTATTCTTACACTTTCTTATTTACGCCTACGGCTTTGGTTTTGAGTCACACCACCAAGCTGGACTCCTGAGCTCAATTACTTATATGATTCTTGTAACAATTATTTACCCTTGACTTTCCAAATTATGCTGCAATGTTTTTTCTCAAATTCAATTTTCATTTCATCATTCGACAACTACATGCTATGAAGTATCCTTCGATGCAAACAGTCTGATCATGATTAACGCATTACATATGCTCATAATCATCAAAATGTATTCTTTAATGATGAAATGCATCCAAATTATATACACCTTGAGGTTGTCATACCTTGTTAATGATGTTAGTTAGGATATATACACATTCAGCATTCTCATGCTATCTTATTAGCCTTGCCGAGTCTGGGCTCACCAATACAAGACTCCTGACATCATTCACATGTATGGGAACTCCGATTGTAGTATAATTATTTACCATAGTAACAATAATTTTTATGTTACTGTTTATTTAAAAACACTGGCTGGAAAATAACACTACCTAACAAACCTTATTACTTTCATACTTTCATTCATATTACAATGTATCAACTGTGAATGTATCATGTATATCATTCTATGTACTCATTCATACTTTTCAAAACCTCATTATCAACAACAAAAAATTTCGAGGACGAAATTTACTGGATGAGGGAGAAACTATCATAGTGCTTATATATGTATATATATTCTCCATAATTTTCATATTTTCCTATCCATAAGTTTATCATTATTTTCAAGTAATTTCAAATTTTCAAACCACAACAGAAACCTTGTTCCATTGTCTAAGGATGTTGCCTTAGGCAATCACCTACCTATAACAGTATTATTGTATATGCTTCGGTAATTATCCAATGCTTAATTGTAAATCACTTAGGGCTATTGAAATATGCAATTGTATCATTGAGACGCAAGGAAGTTAATGTCAATCACAACCTATGCTGACATATTATTTGCTCAAGGCTCTAAAATCAAATGTCAAATATACCCTTTAAATAGGAGGGTTCAGATATTCTAATCAGTAGATTTTCGAGTGAAGATTTTACAGTAGATGTTGAGTGGAACTAAGAGTGGAAGTAGGAGTGGAGTCAGCAAGTGGGGTATGGGCCATGAGGAATTCACTATGCCTCCATGTGCCGTCGACGTTACAGTTGACCTCCCCCTCTTTACTTTTGTAACAACTACTCTGATGTCATAACGAATAAACCATCATATCTATGACGTCATCATCTTGTGTGTTTCTGTCCACTCCTGCCTGTCTCATAAGATGCTCTCCCCAGAACTCCTGAGGTTGGATCCTATAGCATCAAGCTAATTCCCTGGGATAAAGTCTAGACAAGTGCCACCCTGCAGGATGGTAACTCCTTCCTCATGCGGGTTGGCGCTTTCTACGACAGTATGATGATCGTTCTCAACTCTTTTATCTATACAAGTAACATGCAATGCTGAAATTAAAGAAGTACCAATACATTTTAAGATACGTTTTTCTGTATCGCAATATATTGCAGTACAAAAAGGAGGAACGATGCCCATCCTTATCTTTACTTTAGACACATAGGTAATGTTTTGTGAAAAATTATAACAAGATTTTGTTAATAAGTTACTTAACTTTCAATTTGTCTTGTAGGGGTTGGAGCCAGTACGGCCGGCAGTGATGACTGGATCATCATCGTCATCGTCGTCATCATCGTTCTGCTCGTCATCATCCTGATTATCCTGCTTCTCTGTTGTCTGTGTCGCGGCGCCCTCGAAAAGTGCTGTGAGTTCGCCATTGTTATCATTGACGTTATTTAAGGATTGTTTTACATGTTTTGTGCCTCTATCGATGTATAACAGCAACAAATTTTGTATAAAATCGCTACGCTAACTAGGACTTAGTATCTCCTAAATAAGTGATAACTTGGTCCTAATTAGGTAATAACCAAGGGGTTACTTATATCATAATAAGGAGTAACTTAGGAGATAAAACAATTTTGACTGTGACACTTGGAGGGAGGCTCATCATTTTTTATTTATTTATTGATCCGCCATCGGAATTCATCAGAAAGATGTATTCCAGGACTTGTCAAGTTCTGACTATATAAGCCTGTGAGCAACCTTATTGTAACTCAGCACTATTTAACAAGATTAATATTATCATTACTTTCAATTACTGTATTCAATGTAATAAGGGCCCTCTCCCTATAAGCGCCCCCTATCAGTGCTATTAACTAAAAAACATTAAGCGCCCCCTCTCCAGGCATACCTTACATGACAAACTAATGAAATTTTACATAAAAAATGGTTAGAAGATTTGAGTGTGCCTCCTCTATAATCACGGTAATTGGATTTGTTATTTTTCGCTAAAAACTATTTGCAGATCTAGAATATACAAACATTTTTATCATTCGACTGAATGATTAAGACATTTTAAAAAGCGCCCACTCTTTCCAATTCTTTTAACCGCCCACAGCGCTTAATACGTCGATTACAATATAATTTAGCAGCCCCGTCTAAGGACGGGACTGCTATCAGTTTTTGTGAAGTTTCCATCGCCGCTGCCGCCGCACTCGTACTATTAGCTATAACTTTTTATGCCCCCAAATCGGAGATTCCGGGGGTATATTGTTTTTCACCTGTCCGTCTGTCCGTCCGTCTGTCCGTCTGTCCGTTTGTCCACAAAAACTTTAACCTTGGTCATAACTTTTGATTGGTCAGAGCTAGCTCTTTGATACTTGACATATGGATCCCTTGTAATGAGACCTTTCAGATGACACCATGACATTTGACCTTGTGACCTTGACCTTGACACAGCGAGCCTTTTCCGAAAACTTTAACCTTGGCTATAGTTTCTATACTGTCAGTGCTAGGTCTTTGATACTTGACATGTGTATCCCTTGTGATGAGACTTTTCAGATGACACCATGATATTTGACCTTTTCCGTCCGTCCGTCCGTCCGTCCGTCTGTCCGTTTGTCCACAAAAACTTTAACCTTGGTCATAACTTTTGATTGGTCAGAGCTAGCTCTTTGATACTTGACATATGCATCCCTTGTGATGAGACCTTTCAGATGACACCATGACATTTGACCTTGTGACCTTAACCTTGACACAGTGAGCAGGATGCACCCGGGGGCATTTGTGTTTCACAAACACATCTTGTTTCCACTAAGCTTTCCAGAACTCTTATTCATACCTTACTACTCATACCTCGGGGGAACGATTTTGACACATTCACTTTCAAGGTCAAAGGTCAAGGTCACGAGATATATATTCACTTTAAGAATTCCTTGTAAACGCGATAACTTGAAAAGTTTTTGTGCTATGAAGCTCTAACTTGGTATATAGCATCCTTGGAAAATTAAAAAAATTTAAAAAGTTTTTGGCTACAATCCGTCAAAGGTCAATGTCACAGCAAGGTCATGACGTAAGCATGTTTTAGCGAAAATGCTTTATTTTAACTGTGAACACTTTTAATCAATACATGATTGTTATACTCAATAAAAAGTGTTCAATGATTGTGTGACCTTGAAGGTCAAAGGTCAAGGTCATGAGATATGAGTTATTACAAAATGCACTAAATTTGGGTATAACTTTAACACCATTTAGCATTTCAGAACTCATGAACATGTCTAAATGTTAATACTTCCAGGGAATCATTATGACATGTTCACTTTCAAGTTCAAAGGTCAAGGTCACGAGTTATAAAATCACAGCAAAATTCTTTGTAAACCCGGTAACTTGAAAAGTTTTTGTGCTATGAAGCTCTCACTTGGTATATATCATCCTTGGAAAAGTAAAAAAATTTGAAAAGGTTTTGGCTACAATCCGTCAAAGGTCAAGGTCACAGCAAGGTCATGACGTAAGCATGTTTTAGCGAAAATGCTTTATTTTAACTATGAACACTTTTAATCAATACATGATTGTTATACTCAATGAAAAGTGTTCAATGATTGTGTGACCTTGAAGGTCAAAGGTCAAGGTCATGAGATATGAGTTATTGCAATTCCTTGTAAACACAATAACTTGAAAAGTTTTTGTGCTATGAAGTTTAGATTTTGTATATATTATCTCTTGAGAAGTACAACATTTTCAAAAAGTTTTGGGTACGAACTGTCGAAGGTCAAGGTCACAGCAAGGTCAACATATATGGAGAAAATGGATTAATTTAATTTTTAACACTTTATTTCATTATAATAATGTTATACTCAATGAAATGTGTTCATTGATTGTGTGACCTTGAGTGTCAAAGGTCAAGGTCACGAGAAAATTCTCAATTTGGTGAGGCGGAACAGGGTAAGGCAAAACCCCAAGTTCCGGGGCTGCTCTGCTTTTGCGGTATCACGCAAACGCTAATCTAGTTAATATACTAACAATGTGTTGCAGGTCCATGCCTGGTTACGAAGGTGGTTCCAGAGGGCGTATCCAAGTGGCACTACGTGGACAGGTGAGGTCATGGGTCAAAGGTTAAGGGTTAAAGGGATAATTCCAAGTATTTTTTGTGGAAACAAAATTCAGGGGAACATTTCATTTAAGACATGTTTAAACCCTCAAGACACTGAATACTTTATATGCTCTACAAGGCACTGTGGCTGAATTTTCTTGTACGTTGCCAGCCACTGTTATGTGCTGGTTAGCTCTGCTGGCTGAATTATTTTCTGTGGCGAAGCCCGTACGTTTTTACAAGACATGGCATATTTACATCGCGAAGGGTGAATAAAAAAGTTCGTAACTTATAAATCGAAGTCACCAATCCCGTAAATAAATGGCCAATACGTATCCCAAAGTTTCAAAGGAATTTTTATCACACGTGGAACGGTTTTGATATCGAAAGTAAAGTTGTCTTCATTTCGACCGCCATTATTCAATAAATTGTGACCACGCATGCGCCGTATTACTACAGAAGGAATCAGTGAATGTTCCGCTTCACAACCACATACAAATTATTTCAAGGAATTCTTTAGAACGATTATTACAACGATTCGAAATTGTCTTTTTTTCAAAGCTAATAAAATCATTTAAATACTGAACACGCATATGCAAATAATATCGAGATAATTTATTGGTCTTTACGGTGATATTATTTCATTAGAATACGCCCTCCTGAATGAAAGATATACGTTGCCAAAGTAAGTGAGTGATTTTGCGTGAAAACGTTCCGCCGTGCATAGAGTTATAAGCGAAAGAATCTCCCTGGGGCACTCACATGGCCCGAGCCCGTGCAGGCAAAAGTGTTGGACTCGCTCTAAAATTCACTGTTGCGCATACAAAATTTATCTTTATTTCGAGCTTGATAAATAGCTTACTATTATGGGTACAAATAAATTTTTTATATGGGATCGAAATGATGAAAGGGGCTTACCCTCAGCTATTAGAGAACAAATTCTAATAATTACCACAGTTGTCGCATCGTTTACCAAATCACTGTTTTTTGACTGCTTGTAGTATCATTATTTCTTATAGCGCATGTACATAATACACATAAAATTGAAGGGTTAGTTTGCCACAACGCGTGAAATATAAGGTGTACTTCTCTAATCTGTGCAAACAATGTAATCCCGTGCCCCGGGTGATGTGTGCGCCTGTGGCCAATTAGTTTTACATCGTGATTCTCGCTTTTGGGAGAGTACGGGAATAATAAGGCGTTTTCATGAGTTTTGTTCATTGTGTTATATAGATGACAGAATGTACTGAAACTTCGTACATCGTTTGATCCTCCTTTAGACGGCGTTTCAGCGAGGCACGGAAAATAATTATGGGCCTCGAACTGAGGAAAGTCTTGTGCAGAAAATTCCGCGATTCGCCTAGAGTGCTTGCAGTCAATTATAGCATTATCGGAAAAGTTAGTCTCATCAATCCGGGGTTCGTCTAGAGGGCTAACGGGCAATGTTATCGTCGACCCGGAATATTCCATCCTAATCGAAATTGCATGAAGTTAGTTAATTACAAGATTGCGGACTACCGCGCTCAAAGGGCCAAAAATATTTTCATGAGGCTAGATCAGAGAATAGTGAATAATGATAATAATGATAATTTTATAAAAAAAATTAACTAAATTATCAATATTGCAGGTTTGGTGAGACAAACTTGAAGTTTGTGAGCTACAAGATGGCCGACTAATGCGCTCGAATAATAAGACCAAACTTCATAAGAAAGGATCAGAGAATAGTGAATAATGATAATATTATACAAAATGGTAATAAAAATTATCAATATTGCAGGTTCGGTGAGACGAACATGAAGTTTGTGAGCTACAAGATGGGAGACTATCGCGCTCAGAAGGCCGACAAACAAGCTCTGGTCAGCGAGACAGGGTCGGAAGACGGCAGCGTGGCCACGAATATCTCTGTACAGGTGCCTGTCTTTGAAGAGAAGCTGAACGGAACGTGAGTAGAGCATCAATTTTTTGTTGTTGATATATTTATTCTAATTTTTAACTTCCAGTGTTTTATTAGCGAGGCCCCGAGAGGGTCGGAGAGGGCATCGCTAATAAAACACTGGAAGTTAAAAATTAGCAGTTGGAGACCCCCTTTAAGTAAGGAAGAGTGTGTTTCGATTGGAAAAAGCTGAACGGAACGTGAGTAGAGCATCATGGGAAATTCTTTTTTCGATATTTTTTATTCCTTAATTTTTTGTTGTTGATATTTTGACATTTTTAAGTTAGGAAGTGTGTTATTCGATTGGAAAAAGCTGAATGGAATGTGAGTAGAGCATCATGGGAAATTCTTTATTTGATTTTTTAGTTATTCATCAATTATTTTTTTAGGATATATAGACATTTTTAAGTAAGGAAGTGTGTGATTAGATCGTGGAAAAGCTCATTTAAACGTGAGTAGAGCATTGTCGGAAATTCTTTTTTTGTTTTAGCATATTTACTGTTTAAAAATATAAAGAAATTTTCAAGCTAAGGAAGTGTGTGATTCGATCGTGGAAAAGGTGAATGGAACGTGAGTAGAGGATCTTGGGAAATGTATTTTTCGATCATTTTGTTTGGTTCATATTTTTTTTCATATTAAGATTATTTCCTGGGGAATTTAGTGATATGATTGTGTAATATTCCTGGGTTTTTTTCCAACATATATAGAAGTTATTACCCAAGTTATTAGAGTGGGATTTGGTGTTGTTTGTTTTTTGATATATGTAGAGATTATTACGGACAGAAGTATGTGAAATGATCATGGTAATTGTTTTTCAATTTAAAATATCTAAAGATTATTACCTAAGAATAGAGTCTCATAATTTGTATTGTAACAATAGCTTAGCTTGGGTTTCTTGATATGTGGGATATGAATACGAGAAAGTTTGAAAAAGAGACATTTTATTTACTTTTTTTTAAAAATAATACAGATTTCCATCACATAATACATTTAATTTTACGAAAACAAAAATAACCGAATTTGAAGAAAAAATCAAGTTGCAAGTTATTATCTAAGCAGACATTAATGTTTAGCTTCAATCTTGCCAACCAAAGTTAACAAATTTCAAATCGTATGACATCCCTACTGTCATGCACAAAAATTATTGCAATCTGAGGAATTTGAAATAATTCTGTTTATATTCTTTGACATATATATATGCAAAAAGAAATTATTAGAGATATAATATACAATATGGAACAAACTAGCTGTCATTCAATTTTGTATTTCAATAAATTCATCAATTTCTCCTTTAAACTGCTTCCAATGGATAGTCCGCCTGTGAAACAAATTGAAATCACAAACAGCGAATCTGGGAATGATGAGAAAATCATGACGAAAGACCTACAGACCGGAGAATACAGGGGAATAACTCCCATGCCACCGATCCACGAGGTCAAAGAGTTATCTCCCTTTGGAAGCGGATTCCTTAACAGATCAACTGAAATGTGCGGTCTGTCGCCAAAACTGGAACAAAACGTTCCTCCCCGTGCAACCCACATGGGAAATGTCTCTTCAACCCATATCGGAAATGTCTCTTCATCTAACCTGAGTCGCGTCTCGATTCACTCGGAGTTGGAGAGACACGAGGATCACATCTCCTACATGGACCAGAACATGATCAACTCGCAGACCGAGCTGTTGAAGAACGAAGAAGGGGCCATGTCGGATTCGGACTATGCCCGTCTTACGCCATTGCCATCTGTCTCCAGAGGAGTCACCCCGGTTCAGTTCCTCTCGTCCAAGAGCCAGGAACAACTGGATTCGGACAATGTTGCGTGTTTGACGCCATTGCCATCTGTCTCCCGTGGAGTCACCCCAGTCCCGATTCATTCCGCCAAAAGTCAAGAACTTCTGGAAGAAGAGACGTGGGCTACTGTCGTGGAAACAGACGGAGGCGGTATTGATGTTGGAAATTTGATATCCACGTTACCATGGCAACACGTCACTGCATGAAGGATGTTTCATATCACCAAATGTTTGATATCATTTTGCATTCAGTTTACAGAGATGAAATGAAACTTGATATTCTTGTTTCCGTGGCAACACATCACTTCACATGTATGGTTTCACTATATGCAACGAGTTTGCAGAGGTCGATAGTTGTATCACTTAACATTTATGATATCCCAATAAATCTATGATATCTTATAATGCATCAAACTTACACAAGTGGCATGAAAATTGATTAATTAATTTCCATGACAACACATTACTGCATGTATCATTTCACTATGCATACAGTTTACAGAGGCGGCATGACACCTGAACATGTTGATATCCAAGTTTCCATGTCAACACATCACTGCATGTTTGATTTGACCATATGCATCCAATTTACAGATGTGGTATGAAACTTGAACATATTGATATTAGGTTTCCATGGCAACACAATCTGCATGAATGATATCACCTCCTGACAAAGGCGGTATAACAAGTGAAAATTTGATATCCATGTTATCATTGCATGACTGATATCATCTTCCATATGATATCACTTGGCATCTAGTTTACAGGGGCATGTGCAAATTCTATATCAATGTTTCCATGAAATCACATCACTGCATGTATGATATCACCATATCTTTATGATATCACTAGGCATCAAATTTAAATGTTTACAAATTATTCATGAAATATAATGAAAATCAATCCATACACTTTTTACTTGGTAATCATTAAGAAGCCGATCACATACATCTAACATTTAGCTTGTTATTAGCAAGATGATTATTAATCATCACTTATAACTAATTATTCCTCTTCAGAATAACAAAGACAATAGTCATTCTCTATCTATTAGTGAGACTATGTATTAATTAAATCAATCTGTTTACAATTTGTACTATTTACTCTTTTTTCTTCTCAAGATTCACTATAAAGCCAGTCTCATCTCTAAAAATATAATTATATAATTATCTATATAATTAATAAAATGAGGGAAAAAACGCTGGTCCTCCTAAATATTATTTATACCGTTATGACATTATGTATGAAATCAATCTGTTCACTATATATATTTATAGTAAAATGACTCATTACTCTTTATTCTTCTTTTATTGTTTACAATATTAATTAATTAATGACTAATTATTCCTCCACAGAATCACTAAGAAGCAGGTCCTCATCGCCAACTCCGCCCCCCCGCAAGAAACAAGGTCGGAAAAAAGGCCGAAAATCAAAAAAGTCAAAGATGAAGACCCAGGGGGCACCACCCCCAAGTCCCTCCCTCCCCTCCCGATCCGTCTCCGCGCCCCCCAAGGGGGCCAAAATGCGCCCACGTACGGCAGCGTCGTCGTCAAAAGGCCCCCGAGCGCATTCAACAAGAAAAGGCCAACGTTAGACGATGTCCCACCGGAAGAATTTGTCGGGAAAATCGACCTAGACAGCGACGATGATGATTATCGTTGAGAATTTTTATTTAAGACTACCTTGTACTTTGTGACCTTGTTGATGAATAATAATGATAATTATTACCCTTCAAGAGGTGGAATGAAGTAGATAATTATCAAGAAGTCAACTGATATGAATTATGATAAGTTAATATTTTTGATGAAAATTAGCGTGAGGGAATTGTATGTTTGTTTTTTAGATTTGAGAATTTTTTATTTTAGGGCTACTGTACTTTACGACCTTGTTGACATGTTGAATAATAATGATAATTATTACCATTGAAGAGATTGGAATGAAATAGATAATTATCAAGAAGTCAACTGATATGATTTATGATAATAAATGAATATTGATGATGAAAATTACAATAAATGAAATGTATGTTTGTTTTTTAGATTTGTTGGGTGAATAAATATTGATGTAATGTTGAACAGGAAAATATTTATCTTCCGCTTGATTGCATCATTGTTAACAAGATCAATTATTGACAAGAATATTATTTTCAAATATTTTGGTCTAGAGATATTTTCATAAATCAAGGTAAATTATACTCTGTTGAATCATGGCAAACCAATATAAATCTTCATAAGTATTGAAATTATTTTATACAATACCAATTATTCACAAGAATATTATTTTCAAATATTTTGATTTGGAAAATTTTGTGCAAGTCAAGGCAGATGATATTCCGTCCAAACATGTAAAACCATAGAATAATCTTCATCAGTTTTGAAATTATTCACAAAAATATTATTTTCAAATATTTTAATTTGGAGAAATGTTTGTAAGTCAAGCCAAATGATATTCCGTCCAATCATGTAACATAATCCTTATCATGATCAAAATTATGATTAAGATGTTAATGATGTTTTCATATCCTTCCAAATCATTGATATTATTCTCCATTTTAGCTTTGAGAGATTTTGGCAAATAGTCAACGAAGAGTCCACATAAATATAACAATGAAAAATTTATTATGCAATCCCAAGTATTAACAATATCATGAATAGATTTTGGCCCTTAGAGACATTTTAAATCAGAGGCCAAGGCATTCCGTCCATTTTTCAGAGGCCAGTAGCTTTCTGTATTTTGAAATCTTAACAATGTTATTCCAGTTTTCGCAATTATTGTTCATCTCAAAATATTTAGGGCTTCGAGTTATGTTTACAATAGGTCATTGACATTATGTTGAAGACAGGAAAGTGAATCGATCATATTTATGGTTTTCAAATATTTGGATTTTTTTTTTAAATTTTAAGCTTGAGTTTGGATAAATCACTATTAATTTTCAAATTTCAGGATAATTTTTCATAAATTCTATATTTTCTTACACTATAAACAGCATTGTAAATTGTTTTCTCTATAACCCATGGTCTGATTTGTCTTGCCAGTAATGTCATTGTATTTTCAGGCATATAATAAATCGTCTGAAATTGATTGGAAAATTAAACTTCAGCATTTTTAAGACAATTGGTATAATTTTATCATTATCAGTTGATCATTAACTTTGATTTTGAATATTTATTGTGAATACTCATGTGCTTATAATAACCTAATGAAACAATAATTAAATTGCTTTAAATATTGATGTTATGTACTTAAAGATTGTGTGCTTTCAAATGTAACAAAATTTATCAAATTTGATGGGGGAATGAAATTTGAATCCTAAAATTTTCACACCAATGTTGATTATCACAAGATACTCAATATACATTGACAAAATATCCATGGACTTGTTTAAGTGAGAAATGATTTTCATCTTGAATTAAAGCATTGCTACAATGATAGTGGTGAAGTATTCACAAATCATATGTAAATATAGAAATTCAATCAATTTGTTGATGTTGGTTAATGAGGCAAGAATTGTGAATTGAGTTTTTAATCAAAATTATTTTTACATCTTTTACTCAAGCATTTGTGATATTTGAGTGTGTTTTCACACATTTTGTTTATTTATTTAACACCATTGAAATATACACAAATATTGAAGTTTTTAGGAAAATAGTTGTTGTAAACATCACAGTTATTGTAATAATTTCTTTCATTTTCAAGTAAATAGTTTAAAATGTTGTGATATTTTGATACCTGAACAAGGGAATATCAAGCGAGCTCTATTGGTTATACTGTTTTAACTTCATACTTAAATTGACACTCCAGCGAGCTCTTTGGTTATAGTGTTTTAACTTCATATTCAATTGGACTCTCGTTAGGTCTTTGTTTATACTGTTTTAACTTTATGCTCTTGCTAGTTAGGTATTCTATGCCATTTTAACTTTTTGTTAAAAGAATCTTACCAAATTTGATGTTTGTACATGAATTTAATGTAGCAAATATGTAATATATTTATAGAACTTGTATACTAAAACAAACAACTCTTTTCTTAATGTAATATAAAGCTTATACTCGAATTGAACTAACTTGATATTTGTAATTTGTAAATACCGGTAGATGACATTTATGTATACCAATATGTATTATATAAATAAAACTTGTATAGCGTGAATGAGGTGCTGACCCATGACAATAATCCTTATTTATTTTGAAATTTTTGACAAATATATGTAGAGATGATCAAAGGTTTTCGTTAGTTTTCATATTAATTTGGTGGTTATTAGATGTTAGCTCATTTAGGAAATGTTTAAAGCTTGTTAAGTCAATTTTGAAAAAAAAAATCAAAATTGGGGAAAAGCAATTATCCATTGTGTTCTAATATCATTTTTTAAAATTATTCTTAACAATTATTAATTATTACAAATTTAAATCAAAGTAAAGAAAATTTCATGGTATGCCAGTGATTTAAGTTAATAAGAAGGCAACCATATTTTCTTCAAAAGTCTTTTGAAAATTATATCTTTTTGAAAAATATCATTTGATTTAAAAAAATACTAAATTGGTCGATGCCAGAGAAAAAATAAGCTGGAATGTCTATTGGAGTTTATAGGATACTTCATAACTTCTTTTGAATATGTATAAATGTGTTTAGAGTTGTGACGATATATCGATACATTGAGAATTGTGGTACTTACTCTGATGATATACTTAACATGATACATAGCTCGTATCGTTGATTTAATTGCTTATTTAACCTAAAATTCAGATGATTATCCTCTTTTTTTTTCTATGAAATACCCCGACAAAAGTGTTTTTGATACATTGAGAATCTTGAAACTTAATCTAGCAATAAACATACCATGACACAAGGTCTGCTTATTGCTTACAAATTGCTTTGTTTTAAACAAAAGATCATGAAAGATTTTTCTATGGAAAATAGTGCATCATTCCATTGAAAATCTGGAAACTTTATCTGGCAATATACATACCATGATACAGAGTCTGCTTATTGCTTACAAAATGTTTTTTATTTAAAAAAGAAATCATGAAGTTTATACGTTTATGAAAGATTTTTCTACGAGTAACCCTGAAAATAGTGTATTGTGTAATATGTATAAGGACATATCTGTATCGTCACAACTCAATGTATTATTATGGTTATTTGTATAAATCAACGAACACTTGTGATCGAACGATTCCGTCCAATATAAATACTCACTGATGTGAAACATGTACTGTTGATATGTATATAAGCATTAAAACTTAATTTTCTGATATGTGTGTGTTTTCTTTGTCATCACCACCCATGGTTCGCTAGTACCAGCCGATGCTCGCAGGTATAGAGCTTCGTTCACATTGCTTAAACTTGAAAATTTATCAACATGTGAATGATAAAAAAACACAGAAATAAGGTTTCCTCATGTACTTTATTTTGCAGAATTCCCAGCAATACAGGAAATGAGGAAATCAAAGATATGTTTGTTTGGCGCTTTTCTCAATAAAATGGAAATAATTACAGAGAATGTATTCAATTCAAATTTCAAAATGTTGGGTAATGGGTGACATTAGATTTTAAACACTTGTTGAAGGCATTTTAAAAAGGCATACTTAAGGAACGCAAGATTTTTAGGATGACAACTCCTTTATTGTGAAAATCATATGGGTAAACATTGTGTTTGTTCACAATAAAGTATTATCCAGAAAATGTTAATTTACCTCAAATTCATTGTTTTAAGGTTAGAAAACAAGGACACATAGTAGGGCCTGTCATGGATTTAAATTATTAATTGAATTGACATTTTTTCTCAAAAATAAGTAAAAATAAATAAAATTAAAGCAAAGAATAAATAACAACATTTTGTTTTTAGAGAAGCACAAAATCTTGTTAAAACAAACGTTCACTTCTAAAAAAAAAATCTTGAACAAACTGCATAGATAATGGTATAAGGCGAGCTCTTAAAATATCCCAAGTAAATAAAATCTTTGAATTGACATAAAACAAAACATACAACAATCCAGAGAAAATCAACTATGTTTGGCTTGTTTTCAATATATATGCAAAACGATATTGGACTAAATTTTCAGAATTTCTTCTGAATATTTCAATTGATGAAAAATATTGAATTGGTAGGCATAACAACATTTTGAAAAACCAGGTTTTCTATTTCTTATAAACCTGAATTTCATTATTACTTGCCCGTTGAAGATATTGGTGTTTAATTAATCTACAAAGTTATTACACATTGTGTAATGACAAAGCATGCTGGCCGAATGAAGTCACTATGTCAGTAGCCAGTAATAAATGAAATACTAACTCAGTCTCGTTTAATAAAAAAAAAATTAAACTTGTGAAATGTATCGATACTTACCTCGCTTTTGCTGGTTTAAAACAAACCATTCACTTGTTTCATAAAAATATTATTAAACAAGACATCATTTGGTATTCTCTATATATAACATCTTTATCCAATAGATAACATGTACAGTCAAATGTAAAAGATTATCGCTGTGACAGTGACTTAACTAATTCACAACCTAAATACATTGACTTTAGATATAATATTGTTTCAAGCATTATTTCATTAACAATAGTAAAAGCAAAAACAAGAATAACAACTTGAAAGATAAAACGATTGTCCAAAAAATACATTGGCAACAAATAAGTCAAAATTGATGATATTTGAATCGGTGAGACAAGAATGAGTAACAGGTTTGTGTACGTAGAGACCCGTGCCAAAGTATTGTTACTTAACGTTAGGTCTGGTTATACAGTTCGTTCGTTGTGAACGGGGGCCAAAGAGTTCCCACTTGAGAGAGCAAACAGAGGTCAGACAGCGCTTCACCCCTAAAAGAAAAGTTATACGAGGTCTTAGAATAAGTCTTTCTTTCAGAATTAGCTTATATACCTGGCTGTCAGCATGTATGAGTCATATATTTCTACGCCAATGGCGGAAGGTCAGGCGACCCACTCAAGGGAAGCTGTTCGGTCGCTTCCGGGTCCAAAATCCCAAGAATTTCCGTGTGTGAATTTCATAGGGTATATTTTCAAATAGCTGTAGCTATAAAAGTAGTACGGTCAATGTATAGTATTTCATTGATTTTTTTTGTCAGGATTATTCATATCTTACTGCTGCTAGTGGTTAACCCTTACGATGCGGGGCGCGTGATATTTACGGGCCAAATATAAAATGGCACGTAAGCCCTCTTGGCGAAATCCGTAACTTTCAGGATAAGGCTATAATTGACTGCAAGCAGTCTTGGCTGCTCCCGGATATAAAATATCAAACCTTTTCTAAAAAAATGATTGAGGGTACCCACCTTGCGGCATTTATATCTCACGAACCATTAGAGATAATTCTATAATTTTTACATCATCGTGTAGAAGAAAGAATTGTCTTTATTTCCATGTATCATATGTATATGCGCCCACAAAAACACAGAAACGGCAAGCGTTGCGACAAGTGCCGCAAATTTTATTTTTTACCTCAAAATGATTGAGGGTACCCACCTTGCGGCATTCATATCTCACGAACCATTAGAGATAATTTTATGATTTCTATATCAACTTGTAGAGAAAAGAATTGTCTTTATTTCCATGTATCATATGTCTATGCGCGGACAGGAATAAAGAAGCGGCAAGCGAAATATAAGACATCGTTCACACGCGCTAGTTGCGCTCCGGCTATCGCTAATATAACTTGCATTTACCTCGCGCACCTTGCGGCATTCATATCTCACTAGTGTTTCATTGATTTTTTTTTATCAGGATTATTCATATTTTACTGCTGCTAGTGGTTAATAGTGCTCTGATTCAATTGTAAAGGAGCGACAAGTCAATGACCGATGGAAATTTAACATTGGAGTCTATGGAGAAAAAAACTGTATAACGAGAGCTTATCTCCATAGTCTTCCATGTTAATTTGGCGTTGCACAGATAATTTTCATTAATTAAGTTTTCATCGTACACAACTCACATTTCGCTCATTTGAGACGAATCATCTTAGCTACAATCACATAATTTGAGTTTTAATATCGTAGAAATGACAATGATTTGATTGACATATGTACAAAGTTGTCAAACGTTTTATAATGGAAACATGTTGAATGTTGAACAGGAAAATATTTATCTTCCGCTTGATTGCATCATTATTAAACAATTTCAATTATTGACAAGAATATTATTTTCAAATATTTTGGTCTAGAGATATTTTCATATATCAAGGTAAATTATACTCAGTTGAATCATGGCAAACCAATATAAATCTTCATAAGTATTGAAATTATTTTATACAATACCAATTATTCACAAGAATATTATTTTCAAATATTTTGATTTGGAAAATTTTGTGCAAATCAAGGCAGATGATATTCCGTTCAATCATGTAAAACCATAGAATAATCTTCATCAGTTTTGAAATTATTCACAAAAATATTATTTTCAAATATTTTGATTTGGAGAAATGTTTGTAAGTCAAGCCAAATGATATTCCGTCCAATCATGTAACATAATCCTTATCATGATCAAAATTATGATTAAGATGTTAATGATGTTTTCATATCCTTCCAAATCATTGATATTATTCTCCATTTTAGCTTTGAGAGATTTTGGCAACGAAGAGTCCACATAAATGAAACAATGAAAATTTTATTATGCAATCCCAAGTATTAACAATATCATGAATAGATTTTGGCCCTTTGAGACATTTTAAATTAGAGGCCAAGGCATTCCGTCCATTTTTCAGAGGCCAGTAGCTTTCTGTATTTTGAAATCTTAACAATTTTATTCCAGTTTTCGCAATTATTGTTCATCTCAAAATATTTAGGGCTTCGAGTTATGTTTACAATAGGTCATTGACATTATGTTGAAGGCAGGAAAGTGAATCCATCATATTTATGGTTTTCAAATATTTGGATGTTTTTTTAAAATTTTAAGCTTGAGTTTGGATAAATCACTATTAATTTTCAAATTTCAGGATAATTTTTCATAAATTCTATATTTTCTTACACTATAAACAGCATTGTAAATTGTTTTCTCTATAACCCATGGTCTGATTTGTCTTGCCAGTAATGTCATTGTATTTTCAGGCATATAATAAATTGTCTGAAATTGATTGGAAAATTAAACTTCAGCATTTTTAAGACAATTGGTATAATTTTATCATTATCAGTTGATCATTAACTTTGATTTTGAATATTTATTGTGAATACTCATGTGCTTATAATAACCTAATGAAACAATAATTAAATTGCGTTAAATATTGATGTAATGTACTTAAAGATTGTGTGCTTTCAAATGTAACAAAATTTATCAAATTTGATAGGGGAATGAAATTTGAATCCTAAAATGTTCACACCAATGTTGATTATCACAAGATACTCAATATACATTGACAAAATATCCATGGACTTGTTTTAGTGAGAAATGATTTTCATCTTGAATTAAAGCATTGCTACAATGATAGTGGTGAAGTATTCACAAATCATATGTAAATATAGAAAAATCAATCAATTTGTTGATGTTGGTTAATGAAGCAAGAATTGTGAATTGAGTTTTTAATCAAAATTATTTTTACATCTTTTACTCAAGCATTTGTGATATTTGAGTGTGTTTTCACACATTTTGTTTATTTATTTAACACCATTGAAATATACACAAATATTGAAAATTTTAAGGAAAATAGTTGTTGTTAACATCACAGTTATTGTAATAATTTCTTTCATTTTCAAATAAATAGTTTAAAATGTTGTGATATTTTGATACCTGAACAAGGGAATATCAAGCGAGCTCTATTGGTTATACTGTTTTAACTTCATACTTAAATTGACACTCCAGCGAGCTCTTTGGTTATACTGTTTTAACTTCATACTAAATGGACTCCCGTTAGGTCTTTGTTTATACTGTTTTAACTTTATGCTCTTGCTAGTTAGGTATTTTATGCCATTTTAATTTTTTTTTAAAGAATCTTACCAAATTTGATGTTTGTACATGAAATGAATGTAGCAAATATGTAATATATTTATAGAACTTGTATACAAACAACTCTTTTCTTCATGCAATATAAAGCTTATACTCGAATTGAACTAACTTTATATTTGTAATTTGTAAATAGATGACATTTATGTATACCAATATGTATTATATAAATAAAACTTGTATAGAGTGAATGAGGTGCTGACCCATGACAATAATCCTTATTTATTTTGAAATTTTTGACAAATATATATATGTAGAGATGATCAAAGGTTTCGTTAGTTTTCATATCAATTTGGTGGTTATTAGATGTTAGCTCATTTAGGAAATGTTTAAAGCTTGTTAAGTCAATTTTGAAAAAAAAAAATCAAAATTGGGGAAAAGCAATTATCCATTGTGTTCTAATAACTAGTAGCATTTTTAAAATCATATTTAACAATTATTAATTATTACAAATTTAAATCAAAGTGAAGAAAAATTTCATGGTATGCCAGTGATTTCAGTTGATAAGAAAGCAACCATATGTTCTTCAAAAGTCTTTTGAAAATTATATCTTTTTGAAAAATATCAATTGATTTAAAAAAATACTAAATTGGTCGATGCCAGAGAAAAAATAAGCTGGGATGTCTATTGGAGTTTATAGGATACTTCATAACTTCTTTTGAATATGTATGAATGTGTTTAGAGTTGTGACGATATATCGATACATTGAGAATTGTGGTACTTACTCTGATGATATACTTATCATGATACATAGCTCGTATCGTTGATTTAATTGCTTATTTAACCTAAAATTCAGATGATTATCCTCTTTTTTTCTATGAAATACCCCGACAAAAGTGTTTTTGATACATTGAGAATCTTGAAACTTAATCTAGCAATAAACATACGATGACACAAGATCTGCTTATTGCTTACAAATTGCTTTTTTTTAAACAAAAGATCATGAAAGATTTTTCTATGGAAAATAGTGCATCATTCCATTGAAAATCTGGAAACTTTATCTGGCAATATACATACCATGATACAGAGTCTGCTTATTGCTTACAAAATGTTTTTTATTTAAAAAAGAAATCATGAAGTTTATACGTTTATGAAAGATTTTTCTACGAGTAACCCTGAAAATAGTGTATTGTGTAATATGTATAAGGACATATCTGTATCGTCACAACTCAATGTATTATTATGGTTATTTGTATAAATCAACGAACACTTGTGATCGAACGATTCCGTCCAATATAAATACTCACTGATGTGAAACATGTACTGTTGATATGTATATAAGCATTAAAACTTAATTTTCTGATATGTGTGTGTTTTCTTTGTCATCACCACCCATGGTTCGCTAGTACCAGCCGATGCTCGCAGGTATAGAGCTTCGTTCACATTGCTTAAACTTGAAAATTTATCAACATGTGAATGATAAAAAAACACAGAAATAAGGTTTCCTCATGTACTTTATTTTGCAGAATTCCCAGCAATACAGGAAATGAGGAAATCAAAGATATGTTTGTTTGGCGCTTTTCTCAATAAAATGGAAATAATTACAGAGAATGTATTCAATTCAAATTTCAAAATGTTGGGTAATGGGTGACATTAGATTTTAAACACTTGTTGAAGGCATTTTAAAAAGGCATACTTAAGGAACGCAAGATTTTTAGGATGACAACTCCTTTATTGTGAAAATCATATGGGTAAACATTGTGTTTGTTCACAATAAAGTATTATCCAGAAAATGTTAATTTACCTCAAATTCATTGTTTTAAGGTTAGAAAACAAAGACACATAGTAGGGCCTGTCATGGATTTAAATTATTAATTGAATTGACATTTTTTCTCAAAAATAAGTAAAAATAAATAAAATTAAAGCAAAGAATAAATAACAACATTTTGTTTTTAGAGAAGCACAAAATCTTGTTAAAACAAACGTTCACTTCTAAAAAAAAAATCTTGAACAAACTGCATAGATAATGGTATAAGGCGAGCTCTTAAAATATCCCAAGTAAATAAAATCTTTGAATTGACATAAAACAAAACATACAACAATCCAGAGAAAATCAACTATGTTTGGCTTGTTTTCAATATATATGCAAAACGATATTGGACTAAATTTTCAGAATTTCTTCTGAATATTTCAATTGATGAAAAATATTGAATTGGTAGGCATAACAACATTTTGAAAAACCAGGTTTTCTATTTCTTATAAACCTGAATTTCATTATTACTTGCCCGTTGAAGATATTGGTGTTTAATTAATCTACAAAGTTATTACACATTGTGTAATGACAAAGCATGCTGGCCGAATGAAGTCACTATGTCAGTAGCCAGTAATAAATGAAATACTAACTCAGTCTCGTTTAATAAAAAAAAAATTAAACTTGTGAAATGTATCGATACTTACCTCGCTTTTGCTGGTTTAAAACAAACCATTCACTTGTTTCATAAAAATATTATTAAACAAGACATCATTTGGTATTCTCTATATATAACATCTTTATCCAATAGATAACATGTACAGTCAAATGTAAAAGATTATCGCTGTGACAGTGACTTAACTAATTCACAACCTAAATACATTGACTTTAGATATAATATTGTTTCAAGCATTATTTCATTAACAATAGTAAAAGCAAAAACAAGAATAACAACTTGAAAGATAAAACGATTGTCCAAAAAATACATTGGCAACAAATAAGTCAAAATTGATGATATTTGAATCGGTGAGACAAGAATGAGTAACAGGTTTGTGTACGTAGAGACCCGTGCCAAAGTATTGTTACTTAACGTTAGGTCTGGTTATACAGTTCGTTCGTTGTGAACGGGGGCCAAAGAGTTCCCACTTGAGAGAGCAAACAGAGGTCAGACAGCGCTTCACCCCTAAAAGAAAAGTTATACGAGGTCTTAGAATAAGTCTTTCTTTCAGAATTAGCTTATATACCTGGCTGTCAGCATGTATGAGTCATATATTTCTACGCCAATGGCGGAAGGTCAGGCGACCCACTCAAGGGAAGCTGTTCGGTCGCTTCCGGGTCCAAAATCCCAAGAATTTCCGTGTGTGAATTTCATAGGGTATATTTTCAAATAGCTGTAGCTATAAAAGTAGTACGGTCAATGTATAGTATTTCATTGATTTTTTTTGTCAGGATTATTCATATCTTACTGCTGCTAGTGGTTAACCCTTACGATGCGGGGCGCGTGATATTTACGGGCCAAATATAAAATGGCACGTAAGCCCTCTTGGCGAAATCCGTAACTTTCAGGATAAGGCTATAATTGACTGCAAGCAGTCTTGGCTGCTCCCGGATATAAAATATCAAACCTTTTCTAAAAAAATGATTGAGGGTACCCACCTTGCGGCATTTATATCTCACGAACCATTAGAGATAATTCTATAATTTTTACATCATCGTGTAGAAGAAAGAATTGTCTTTATTTCCATGTATCATATGTATATGCGCCCACAAAAACACAGAAACGGCAAGCGTTGCGACAAGTGCCGCAAATTTTATTTTTTACCTCAAAATGATTGAGGGTACCCACCTTGCGGCATTCATATCTCACGAACCATTAGAGATAATTTTATGATTTCTATATCAACTTGTAGAGAAAAGAATTGTCTTTATTTCCATGTATCATATGTCTATGCGCGGACAGGAATAAAGAAGCGGCAAGCGAAATATAAGACATCGTTCACACGCGCTAGTTGCGCTCCGGCTATCGCTAATATAACTTGCATTTACCTCGCGCACCTTGCGGCATTCATATCTCACTAGTGTTTCATTGATTTTTTTTTATCAGGATTATTCATATTTTACTGCTGCTAGTGGTTAATAGTGCTCTGATTCAATTGTAAAGGAGCGACAAGTCAATGACCGATGGAAATTTAACATTGGAGTCTATGGAGAAAAAAACTGTATAACGAGAGCTTATCTCCATAGTCTTCCATGTTAATTTGGCGTTGCACAGATAATTTTCATTAATTAAGTTTTCATCGTACACAACTCACATTTCGCTCATTTGAGACGAATCATCTTAGCTACAATCACATAATTTGAGTTTTAATATCGTAGAAATGACAATGATTTGATTGACATATGTACAAAGTTGTCAAACGTTTTATAATGGAAACATGTTGAATGTTGAACAGGAAAATATTTATCTTCCGCTTGATTGCATCATTATTAAACAATTTCAATTATTGACAAGAATATTATTTTCAAATATTTTGGTCTAGAGATATTTTCATATATCAAGGTAAATTATACTCAGTTGAATCATGGCAAACCAATATAAATCTTCATAAGTATTGAAATTATTTTATACAATACCAATTATTCACAAGAATATTATTTTCAAATATTTTGATTTGGAAAATTTTGTGCAAATCAAGGCAGATGATATTCCGTTCAATCATGTAAAACCATAGAATAATCTTCATCAGTTTTGAAATTATTCACAAAAATATTATTTTCAAATATTTTGATTTGGAGAAATGTTTGTAAGTCAAGCCAAATGATATTCCGTCCAATCATGTAACATAATCCTTATCATGATCAAAATTATGATTAAGATGTTAATGATGTTTTCATATCCTTCCAAATCATTGATATTATTCTCCATTTTAGCTTTGAGAGATTTTGGCAACGAAGAGTCCACATAAATGAAACAATGAAAATTTTATTATGCAATCCCAAGTATTAACAATATCATGAATAGATTTTGGCCCTTTGAGACATTTTAAATTAGAGGCCAAGGCATTCCGTCCATTTTTCAGAGGCCAGTAGCTTTCTGTATTTTGAAATCTTAACAATTTTATTCCAGTTTTCGCAATTATTGTTCATCTCAAAATATTTAGGGCTTCGAGTTATGTTTACAATAGGTCATTGACATTATGTTGAAGGCAGGAAAGTGAATCCATCATATTTATGGTTTTCAAATATTTGGATGTTTTTTTAAAATTTTAAGCTTGAGTTTGGATAAATCACTATTAATTTTCAAATTTCAGGATAATTTTTCATAAATTCTATATTTTCTTACACTATAAACAGCATTGTAAATTGTTTTCTCTATAACCCATGGTCTGATTTGTCTTGCCAGTAATGTCATTGTATTTTCAGGCATATAATAAATTGTCTGAAATTGATTGGAAAATTAAACTTCAGCATTTTTAAGACAATTGGTATAATTTTATCATTATCAGTTGATCATTAACTTTGATTTTGAATATTTATTGTGAATACTCATGTGCTTATAATAACCTAATGAAACAATAATTAAATTGCGTTAAATATTGATGTAATGTACTTAAAGATTGTGTGCTTTCAAATGTAACAAAATTTATCAAATTTGATAGGGGAATGAAATTTGAATCCTAAAATGTTCACACCAATGTTGATTATCACAAGATACTCAATATACATTGACAAAATATCCATGGACTTGTTTTAGTGAGAAATGATTTTCATCTTGAATTAAAGCATTGCTACAATGATAGTGGTGAAGTATTCACAAATCATATGTAAATATAGAAAAATCAATCAATTTGTTGATGTTGGTTAATGAAGCAAGAATTGTGAATTGAGTTTTTAATCAAAATTATTTTTACATCTTTTACTCAAGCATTTGTGATATTTGAGTGTGTTTTCACACATTTTGTTTATTTATTTAACACCATTGAAATATACACAAATATTGAAAATTTTAAGGAAAATAGTTGTTGTTAACATCACAGTTATTGTAATAATTTCTTTCATTTTCAAATAAATAGTTTAAAATGTTGTGATATTTTGATACCTGAACAAGGGAATATCAAGCGAGCTCTATTGGTTATACTGTTTTAACTTCATACTTAAATTGACACTCCAGCGAGCTCTTTGGTTATACTGTTTTAACTTCATACTAAATGGACTCCCGTTAGGTCTTTGTTTATACTGTTTTAACTTTATGCTCTTGCTAGTTAGGTATTTTATGCCATTTTAATTTTTTTTTAAAGAATCTTACCAAATTTGATGTTTGTACATGAAATGAATGTAGCAAATATGTAATATATTTATAGAACTTGTATACAAACAACTCTTTTCTTCATGCAATATAAAGCTTATACTCGAATTGAACTAACTTTATATTTGTAATTTGTAAATAGATGACATTTATGTATACCAATATGTATTATATAAATAAAACTTGTATAGAGTGAATGAGGTGCTGACCCATGACAATAATCCTTATTTATTTTGAAATTTTTGACAAATATATATATGTAGAGATGATCAAAGGTTTCGTTAGTTTTCATATCAATTTGGTGGTTATTAGATGTTAGCTCATTTAGGAAATGTTTAAAGCTTGTTAAGTCAATTTTGAAAAAAAAAAATCAAAATTGGGGAAAAGCAATTATCCATTGTGTTCTAATAACTAGTAGCATTTTTAAAATCATATTTAACAATTATTAATTATTACAAATTTAAATCAAAGTGAAGAAAAATTTCATGGTATGCCAGTGATTTCAGTTGATAAGAAAGCAACCATATGTTCTTCAAAAGTCTTTTGAAAATTATATCTTTTTGAAAAATATCAATTGATTTAAAAAAATACTAAATTGGTCGATGCCAGAGAAAAAATAAGCTGGGATGTCTATTGGAGTTTATAGGATACTTCATAACTTCTTTTGAATATGTATGAATGTGTTTAGAGTTGTGACGATATATCGATACATTGAGAATTGTGGTACTTACTCTGATGATATACTTATCATGATACATAGCTCGTATCGTTGATTTAATTGCTTATTTAACCTAAAATTCAGATGATTATCCTCTTTTTTTCTATGAAATACCCCGACAAAAGTGTTTTTGATACATTGAGAATCTTGAAACTTAATCTAGCAATAAACATACGATGACACAAGATCTGCTTATTGCTTACAAATTGCTTTTTTTTAAACAAAAGATCATGAAAGATTTTTCTATGGAAAATAGTGCATCATTCCATTGAAAATCTGGAAACTTTATCTGGCAATATACATACCATGATACAGAGTCTGCTTATTGCTTACAAAATGTTTTTTATTTAAAAAAGAAATCATGAAGTTTATACGTTTATGAAAGATTTTTCTACGAGTAACCCTGAAAATAGTGTATTGTGTAATATGTATAAGGACATATCTGTATCGTCACAACTCAATGTATTATTATGGTTATTTGTATAAATCAACGAACACTTGTGATCGAACGATTCCGTCCAATATAAATACTCACTGATGTGAAACATGTACTGTTGATATGTATATAAGCATTAAAACTTAATTTTCTGATATGTGTGTGTTTTCTTTGTCATCACCACCCATGGTTCGCTAGTACCAGCCGATGCTCGCAGGTATAGAGCTTCGTTCACATTGCTTAAACTTGAAAATTTATCAACATGTGAATGATAAAAAAACACAGAAATAAGGTTTCCTCATGTACTTTATTTTGCAGAATTCCCAGCAATACAGGAAATGAGGAAATCAAAGATATGTTTGTTTGGCGCTTTTCTCAATAAAATGGAAATAATTACAGAGAATGTATTCAATTCAAATTTCAAAATGTTGGGTAATGGGTGACATTAGATTTTAAACACTTGTTGAAGGCATTTTAAAAAGGCATACTTAAGGAACGCAAGATTTTTAGGATGACAACTCCTTTATTGTGAAAATCATATGGGTAAACATTGTGTTTGTTCACAATAAAGTATTATCCAGAAAATGTTAATTTACCTCAAATTCATTGTTTTAAGGTTAGAAAACAAAGACACATAGTAGGGCCTGTCATGGATTTAAATTATTAATTGAATTGACATTTTTTCTCAAAAATAAGTAAAAATAAATAAAATTAAAGCAAAGAATAAATAACAACATTTTGTTTTTAGAGAAGCACAAAATCTTGTTAAAACAAACGTTCACTTCTAAAAAAAAAATCTTGAACAAACTGCATAGATAATGGTATAAGGCGAGCTCTTAAAATATCCCAAGTAAATAAAATCTTTGAATTGACATAAAACAAAACATACAACAATCCAGAGAAAATCAACTATGTTTGGCTTGTTTTCAATATATATGCAAAACGATATTGGACTAAATTTTCAGAATTTCTTCTGAATATTTCAATTGATGAAAAATATTGAATTGGTAGGCATAACAACATTTTGAAAAACCAGGTTTTCTATTTCTTATAAACCTGAATTTCATTATTACTTGCCCGTTGAAGATATTGGTGTTTAATTAATCTACAAAGTTATTACACATTGTGTAATGACAAAGCATGCTGGCCGAATGAAGTCACTATGTCAGTAGCCAGTAATAAATGAAATACTAACTCAGTCTCGTTTAATAAAAAAAAAATTAAACTTGTGAAATGTATCGATACTTACCTCGCTTTTGCTGGTTTAAAACAAACCATTCACTTGTTTCATAAAAATATTATTAAACAAGACATCATTTGGTATTCTCTATATATAACATCTTTATCCAATAGATAACATGTACAGTCAAATGTAAAAGATTATCGCTGTGACAGTGACTTAACTAATTCACAACCTAAATACATTGACTTTAGATATAATATTGTTTCAAGCATTATTTCATTAACAATAGTAAAAGCAAAAACAAGAATAACAACTTGAAAGATAAAACGATTGTCCAAAAAATACATTGGCAACAAATAAGTCAAAATTGATGATATTTGAATCGGTGAGACAAGAATGAGTAACAGGTTTGTGTACGTAGAGACCCGTGCCAAAGTATTGTTACTTAACGTTAGGTCTGGTTATACAGTTCGTTCGTTGTGAACGGGGGCCAAAGAGTTCCCACTTGAGAGAGCAAACAGAGGTCAGACAGCGCTTCACCCCTAAAAGAAAAGTTATACGAGGTCTTAGAATAAGTCTTTCTTTCAGAATTAGCTTATATACCTGGCTGTCAGCATGTATGAGTCATATATTTCTACGCCAATGGCGGAAGGTCAGGCGACCCACTCAAGGGAAGCTGTTCGGTCGCTTCCGGGTCCAAAATCCCAAGAATTTCCGTGTGTGAATTTCATAGGGTATATTTTCAAATAGCTGTAGCTATAAAAGTAGTACGGTCAATGTATAGTATTTCATTGATTTTTTTGTCAGGATTATTCATATCTTACTGCTGCTAGTGGTTAACCCTTACGATGCGGGGCGCGTGATATTTACGGGCCAAATATAAAATGGCACGTAAGCCCTCTTGGCGAAATCCGTAACTTTCAGGATAAGGCTATAATTGACTGCAAGCAGTCTTGGCTGCTCCCGGATATAAAATATCAAACCTTTTCTAAAAAAATGATTGAGGGTACCCACCTTGCGGCATTTATATCTCACGAACCATTAGAGATAATTCTATAATTTTTACATCATCGTGTAGAAGAAAGAATTGTCTTTATTTCCATGTATCATATGTATATGCGCCCACAAAAACACAGAAACGGCAAGCGTTGCGACAAGTGCCGCAAATTTTATTTTTTACCTCAAAATGATTGAGGGTACCCACCTTGCGGCATTCATATCTCACGAACCATTAGAGATAATTTTATGATTTCTATATCAACTTGTAGAGAAAAGAATTGTCTTTATTTCCATGTATCATATGTCTATGCGCGGACAGGAATAAAGAAGCGGCAAGCGAAATATAAGACATCGTTCACACGCGCTAGTTGCGCTCCGGCTATCGCTAATATAACTTGCATTTACCTCGCGCACCTTGCGGCATTCATATCTCACTAGTGTTTCATTGATTTTTTTTTATCAGGATTATTCATATTTTACTGCTGCTAGTGGTTAATAGTGCTCTGATTCAATTGTAAAGGAGCGACAAGTCAATGACCGATGGAAATTTAACATTGGAGTCTATGGAGAAAAAAACTGTATAACGAGAGCTTATCTCCATAGTCTTCCATGTTAATTTGGCGTTGCACAGATAATTTTCATTAATTAAGTTTTCATCGTACACAACTCACATTTCGCTCATTTGAGACGAATCATCTTAGCTACAATCACATAATTTGAGTTTTAATATCGTAGAAATGACAATGATTTGATTGACATATGTACAAAGTTGTCAAACGTTTTATAATGGAAACATGTTGAATGTTGAACAGGAAAATATTTATCTTCCGCTTGATTGCATCATTATTAAACAATTTCAATTATTGACAAGAATATTATTTTCAAATATTTTGGTCTAGAGATATTTTCATATATCAAGGTAAATTATACTCAGTTGAATCATGGCAAACCAATATAAATCTTCATAAGTATTGAAATTATTTTATACAATACCAATTATTCACAAGAATATTATTTTCAAATATTTTGATTTGGAAAATTTTGTGCAAATCAAGGCAGATGATATTCCGTTCAATCATGTAAAACCATAGAATAATCTTCATCAGTTTTGAAATTATTCACAAAAATATTATTTTCAAATATTTTGATTTGGAGAAATGTTTGTAAGTCAAGCCAAATGATATTCCGTCCAATCATGTAACATAATCCTTATCATGATCAAAATTATGATTAAGATGTTAATGATGTTTTCATATCCTTCCAAATCATTGATATTATTCTCCATTTTAGCTTTGAGAGATTTTGGCAACGAAGAGTCCACATAAATGAAACAATGAAAATTTTATTATGCAATCCCAAGTATTAACAATATCATGAATAGATTTTGGCCCTTTGAGACATTTTAAATTAGAGGCCAAGGCATTCCGTCCATTTTTCAGAGGCCAGTAGCTTTCTGTATTTTGAAATCTTAACAATTTTATTCCAGTTTTCGCAATTATTGTTCATCTCAAAATATTTAGGGCTTCGAGTTATGTTTACAATAGGTCATTGACATTATGTTGAAGGCAGGAAAGTGAATCCATCATATTTATGGTTTTCAAATATTTGGATGTTTTTTTAAAATTTTAAGCTTGAGTTTGGATAAATCACTATTAATTTTCAAATTTCAGGATAATTTTTCATAAATTCTATATTTTCTTACACTATAAACAGCATTGTAAATTGTTTTCTCTATAACCCATGGTCTGATTTGTCTTGCCAGTAATGTCATTGTATTTTCAGGCATATAATAAATTGTCTGAAATTGATTGGAAAATTAAACTTCAGCATTTTTAAGACAATTGGTATAATTTTATCATTATCAGTTGATCATTAACTTTGATTTTGAATATTTATTGTGAATACTCATGTGCTTATAATAACCTAATGAAACAATAATTAAATTGCGTTAAATATTGATGTAATGTACTTAAAGATTGTGTGCTTTCAAATGTAACAAAATTTATCAAATTTGATAGGGGAATGAAATTTGAATCCTAAAATTTTCACACCAATGTTGATTATCACAAGATACTCAATATACATTGACAAAATATCCATGGACTTGTTTTAGTGAGAAATGATTTTCATCTTGAATTAAAGCATTGCTACAATGATAGTGGTGAAGTATTCACAAATCATATGAAAATATAGAAAATCAATCAATTTGTTGATGTTGGTTAATGAAGCAAGAATTGTGAATTGAGTTTTTAATCAAAATTATTTTTACATCTTTTACTCAAGCATTTGTGATATTTGAGTGTGTTTTCACACATTTTGTTTATTTATTTAACACCATTGAAATATACACAAATATTGAAATTTTTAGGAAAATAGTTGTTGTTAACATCACAGTTATTGTAATAATTTCTTTCATTTTCAAGTAAATAGTTTAAAATGTTGTGATATTTTGATACCTGGACAAGGTAATATCAAGCGAGCTCTATTGGTTATACTGTTTTAACTTCATACTTAAATTGACACTCCAGCGAGCTCTTTGGTTATACTGTTTTAACTTCATATTCAAATGGACTCCCGTTAGGTCTTTGTTTGTACTGTTTTAACTTTATGCTCTTGCTAGTTAGGTCTTTTATGCCATTTTAATTTTTTTTTAAAAGAATCTTACCAAATTTGATGTTTGTACATGAAATGAATGTAGCAAATATGTAATATATTTATAGAACTTGTATACTAAAACAAACAACTCTTATCTTCATGCAATATAAAGCTTATACTCGAATTGAACTAACTTGATATTTGTAATTTGTAAATAGATGACATTTATGTATACCAATATGTATTATATAAATAAAACTTGCATAGAGTGAATGAGGTGCTGACCCATGACAATAATCCTTATTTATTTTGAAATTTTTGACAAATATATATATGTAGAGATGATCTAAGATTTTTGTCAGTTTTCATATTAATTTGGTGGTTATTAGATTTTAGCTCATTTAGGAAATGTTTTAAGCTCGTTAAGTCAATTTTGAAAAAATCAAAATTGGGGAAAAGCAATTATCCATTGTGTTCTAATATCTAGTAGCATTTTTAAAAATTATACTTAACAATTATTAATTATTACAAATTTAAATCAAAGTGAAGAAAAATTTCATGGTATGCCAGTGATTTCAGTTGATAAGAAACCAACCATATTTTCTTCAAAAGTCTTTTGAAAATTATATCTTTTTGAAAAATATCAATTGATTTAAAAAATTACTAAATTGGTCGATGCCAGAGAAAAAATAAGATGGGATGTCTATTGGAGTTTATAGGATACTTCATAACTTCTTTTGAATATGTATGAATGTGTTTATAGTTGTGACGATATATCGATACATTGAGAATTGCGGTACTTACTCTGATGATATACTTATCATGATACATAGCTCGTATCGTTGATTTAATTGCTTATTTAGCCTAAAATTCAGATGATTACATCCTCTTTTTTTCTATGAAATACCCCGACAAAAGTGTTTTTGATACATTGAGAATCTTTGAACTTAGTCTAGCAATATACATACGATGACACAAGGTCTGCTTATTGCTTACAAATTGCTTTTCTTTGAACAAAAGATCATGAAAGATTTCTCTATGGAAAATAGTGCATCATTCCATTGAGAATCTGGAAACTTTATCTGGCAATATACATACCATGATACAGAGTCTGCTTATTGCTTACATATTGTATTTTTTAACCAAAAAATCATGAAGTTTATACATTTATGAAAGATTTTTCTACAAGTAACCCTGAAAATAGTGTATTGTGTAATATGTATAAGGACAACTCAATGTATTATTATGGTTATTTGTATAAATCAACGAACACTTGTGATCGAACGATTCCGTCCAATATAAATACTCACTGATGTGAAACATGTACTGTTGATATGTATATAAGCATTAAAACTTAATTTTCTGATATGTGTGTGTTTTCTTTGTCATCACCACCCATGGTTCGCTAGTACCAGCCGATGCTCGCAGGTATAGAGCTTCGTTCACATTGCTTAAACTTGAAAATTTATCAACATGTGAATGATAAAAAAACACAGAAATAAGGTTTCCTCATGTACTTTATTTTGCAGAATTCCCAGCAATACAGGAAATGAGGAAATCAAAGATATGTTTGTTTGGCGCTTTTCTCAATAAAATGGAAATAATTACAGAGAATGTATTCAATTCAAATTTCAAAATGTTGGGTAATGGGTGACATTAGATTTTAAACACTTGTTGAAGGCATTTTAAAAAGGCATACTTAAGGAACGCAAGATTTTTAGGATGACAACTTCTTTATTGTGAAAATCATATGGGTAAACATTGTGTTTGTTCACAATAAAGTATTATCCAGAAAATGTTAATTTACCTCAAATTCATTGTTTTAAGGTTAGAAAACAAAGACACATAGTAGGGCCTGTCATGGATTTAGATTATTAATTGAATTGACATTTTTTCTCAAAAATAAGTAAAAATAAATAAAATTAAAGCAAAGAATAAATAACAACATTTTGTTTTTAGAGAAGCACAAAATCTTGTTAAAACAAACGTTCACTTCTAAAAAATATCTTGAACAAACTGCATAGATAATGGTATAAGGCGAGCTCTTAAAATATCCCAAGTAAATAAAATCTTTGAATTGACATAAAACAAAACATACAACAATCCAGAGAAAATCAACTATGTTTGGCTTGTTTTCAATATATATGCAAAACGATATTGGACTAAATTTTCAGAATTTCTTCTGAATATTTCAATTGATGAAAAATATTGAATTGGTAGGCATAACAACATTTTGAAAAACCAGGTTTTCTATTTCTTATAAACCTGAATTTCATTATTACTTGCCCGTTGAAGATATTGGTGTTTAATTAATCTACAAAGTTATTACACATTGTGTAATGACAAAGCATGCTGGCCGAATGAAGTCACTATGTCAGTAGCCAGTAATAAATGAAATACTAACTCAGTCTCGTTTAATAAAAAAAAAATTAAACTTGTGAAATGTATCGATACTTAACTCGCTTTTGCTGGTTTAAAACAAACCATTCACTTGTTTCATAAAAATATTATTAAACAAGACATCATTTAGTATTCTCTATATATAACATCTTTATCCAATAGATAACATGTACAGTCAAATGTAAAAGATTATCGCTGTGACAGTGACTTAACTAATTCACAACCAAAATACATTGACTTTAGATATAATATTGTTTCAAGCATTATTTCATTAACAATAATAAAAACAAACAAGAATAACAACTTGAAAAATAGAACGATTGTCCAAAAAATACATTGGCAACAAATAAGTCAAAATTGATGATATTTGAATCGGTGAGACAAGAATGAGTAACAGGTTTGTGTACGTAGAGACCCGTGCCAAAGTATTGTTACTTAACGTTAGGTCTCGTTATACAGTTCGTTCGTTGTGAACGGGGGCCAAAGAGTTCCCACTTGAGAGAGCAAATAGAGGTCAGACAGCGTTTCACCCCTAAAAGAAAAGTTATGTGAGGTATTAGAATAAGTCTTTCTTTCAGAATTGGCTAATATACTTGGCTGTCAGCATGTAAGAGTCATATATTGCTACGCCAATTGCGGAAGGTCAGGTGACCCACTCAAGGGAAGCTGTTCGGTTGCTTCCGGGTCCAAAATCCCAAGAATTTCCGTGTGTGAATTTCATAGGGTATATTTTCAAGTAGCTGTAGCTAAAAAGTAGTACGGTCAATGTATAGTATTTCATTGATTTTTTTGTCAGGATTATTCATATCTTACTGCTGCTAGTGGTTAACCCTTACGATGTGGGGCGCGTGATATTTACGGGGCAAATATAAAATGGCACGTAAGCCCTCTTGGCGAAATCCGTAACTTTCAGGATAAGGCTATAATTGACTGCAAGCAGTCTTGGCTGCTCCGGGAGAAAAAATATCAAACCTTTTCTAAAAAAATGATTGAGGGTACCCACCTTGCGGCATTTATATCTCACGAACCATTAGAGATAATTCTATAATTTCTATATCAACTTGTAGAGAAAAGAATTGTCTTTATTTCCATGTATCATATGTATATGCGCCTACAAAAACACAGAAACGGCAAGCGTTGCGACAAGTGCCGCAAATTTTGTTTTTTACCTCAAAATGATTGAGGGTACCCACCTTGCGGCATTCAAATCTCACGAACCATTAGAGATAATTTTATAATTTCTATATCAACTTGTAGAGAAAAGAATTGTCTTTATTTCCATGTATCATATGTCTATGCGCGGACAGGAATAAAGAAGCGGCAAGCGAAATATAAGACATCGTTCACACGCGCTAGTTGCGCTCCGGCTATCGCTAATATAACTTGCATTTACCTCGCGCACCTTGCGGCATTCATATCTCACTAGTGTTTCATTGATTTTTTTGTCAGGATTATTCATATCTTACTGCTGCTAGTGGTTAATAGTGCTCTGATTCAATTGTAAAGGAGCGACAAGTCACTGACCGATGGAAATTTAACATTGGAGTCTATGGGGAAAAAAACGGTATAACGAGAGCTTATCTCCATAGTCTTCCATGTTAATTTGGCGTTGCACAGATAATTTTCATTAATTAAGTTTTCATCGTACACAACTCACATTTCGCTCATTTGAGACGAATCATCTTAGCTACAATCACATAATTTGAGTTTTAATATCGTAGAAATGACAATGATTTGATTGACATATGTACAAAGTTGTCAAACGTTTTATAATGGAAACATGTTGAATGTTGAACAGGAAAATATTCATCTTCCGCTTGATTGCATCATTATTAAAAAATTCAATTATTGACAAGAATATTATTTTCAAATATTTTGGTCTAGAGATATTTTCATACATCAAGGTAAATTATACTCAGTTGAATCATGGCAAACCAATATAAATTTTCATAAGGATTGAAATTATTTTATACAATACCAATTATTCACAAGAATATTATTTTCAAATATTTTGATTTGGAAAATTTTGTGCAAATCAAGGCAGATGATATTCCGTCCGATCATTTAAGACAATAGAATAATCTTCATCAGTCTTGAAATTATTCACAAGAATATTATTTTTTCAAATATTATGATTTGGAGAAATGTTTGTTAAATGATATTCCGTCCAATCATGTAAAACCATAGAATAATCTTCATCAGTTTTGAAATTATTCACAAAAATATTATTTTCAAATATTTTGATTTGGAGAAATGTTTGTAAGTCAAGCCAAATGATATTCCGTCCAATCATGTAACATAATCCTTATCATGATCAAAATTATGATTAAGATGTTAATGATGTTTTCATATCCTTCCAAATCATTGATATTATTCTCCATTTTAGCTTTGAGAGATTTTGGCAAATAGTCAACGAAGAGTCCACATAAATATAACAATGAACAATTTATTATGCAATCCCAAGTATTAACAATATCATGAATAGATTTTGGCCCTTAGAGACATTTTAAATTAGAGGCCAAGGCATTCCGTCCATTTTTCAGAGGCCAGTAGCTTTCTGTATTTTGAAATCTTAACAATTTTATTCCAGTTTTCGCAATTATTGTTCATCTCAAAATATTTAGGGCTTCGAGTTTTGTTTACAATAGGTCATTGACATTATGTTGAAGGCAGGAAGGTGAATCGATCATATTTATGGTTTTCAAATATTTGGATTTTGTTTTTAAATTTTAAGCTTGAGTTTGGATAAATCACTATTAATTTTCAAATTTCAGGATAATTTTTCATAAATTCTATATTTTCTTACACTATAAACAGCATTGTAAATTGTTTTCTCTATAACCCATGGTCTGATTTGTCTTGCCAGTAATGTCATTGTATTTTCAGGCATATAATAAATTGTCTGAAATTGATTGGAAAATTAAACTTCAGCATTTTTAAGACGATTGGTAAAATTTTATCATTATCAGTTGATCATTAACTTTGATTTTGAATGTTTATTTTGAATACTCATGTTGATTATAACCTAATGAAACAATAAGGAAATTGATTTAAATATTGACATAATGTTCTTAAAGATTATGTGCTTTCAAATGTAACAAAATTTAACAAATTTGATGGGGGAATGAAATTTGAATCCTAAAATTTTCACACCAATGTTGATTATCACAAGATACTCAATATACATTGACAAAATATCCATGGACTTGTTTTAGTGAGAACTGATTTTCATCTTGAATTAAAGCATTGCTACAATGATAGTGGTGAAGTATTCACAAATCATATGTAAATATAGAAAATCAATCAATTTGTTGATGTTGGTTAATGAAGCAAGAATTGTGAATTGAGTTTTAATCAAAATAATTTTTACATCTTTTACTCAAGCATTTGTGATATTTGAGTGTGTTTTCACACATTTTGTTTATTTATTTAACACCATTGAAATACACACAAATATTGAAATTTTTAGGAAAATAGTTGTTGTTAACATCACAGTTATTGTAATAATTTCTTTCATTTTCAAATAAATAGTTTAAAACGTTGTGAAATTTTGATACCTGAACAAGGGAATATCAAGCAAGCTCTATTGGTTATACTGTTTTAACTTCATACTTATATTGACACTCCAGCGAGCTCTTTGGTTATAGTGTTTTAACTTCATATTCAAATGGACTCTCGTTAGGTCTTTGTTTGTACTGTTTTAACTTTATGCTCTTGCTAGTTAGGTATTTTATGCCATTTTAATTTTTTTTTTAAAGAATCTTACCAAATTTGATGTTTGTACATGAATTTAATGTAGCAAATATGTAATATATTTATAGAACTTGTATACTAAAACAAACAACTCTTTTCTTCATGCAATATAAAGCTTATACTCGAATTGAACTAACTTGATATTTGTAATTTGTAAATAGATGACATTTATGTATACCAATATGTATTATATAGATAAAACTTGCATAGAGTGAATGAGGTGCTGACCCATGACAATAATCCTTATTTATTTTGAAATTTTTGACAAATATATATATGTAGAGATGATCAAAGGTTTTCGTTAGTTTTCATATTAATTTGGTGGTTATTAGATTTTAGCTCATTTAAAAAATGTTTTAAGCTCGTTAAGTCAATTTTGGAAAAATCAAAATTGGGGAAAAGCAATTATCCATTGTGTTCTAATATCATTTTTTAAAATTATTCTTAACAATTATTAATTATTACAAATTTAAATCAAAGTAAAGAAAATTTCATGGTTTGCCAGTGATTTAAGTTAATAAGAAAGCAACCATATTTTCTTCAAAAGTCTTTTGAAAATTATATCTTTTTGAAAAATATCATTTGATTTAAAAAAATACTAAATTGGTCGATGCCAGAGAAAACATAAGCTGGAATGTCTATTGGAGTTTATAGGATACTTCATAACTTCTTTTGAATATGTATAAATGTGTTTAGAGTTGTGACGATATATCGATACATTGAGAATTGTGGTACTTACTCTGATGATATACTTAGCATGATACATAGCTCGTATCGTTGATTTAATTGCTTATTTAGCCTAAAATTCAGATGATAACATCCTCTTTTTTTCTATGAAATACCCCGACAAAAGTGTTTTTGATACATTGAGAATCTTGAAACTTAATCTAGCAATAAACATACAATGACACAAGGTCTGCTTATTGCTTACAAATTGCTTTGTTTTAAACAAAAGATCATGAAAGATTTTTCTATGGAAAATAGTGCATCATTCCATTGAGAATCTGGAAACTTTATCTGGCAATATACATGTCATGACACACGGTCTGCTTATTGCTTACATATTGTATTTTTTAACCAAAAAATCATGAAGTTTATACATTTATGAAAGATTTTTCTACAAGTAACCCTGAAAATAGTGTATTGTGTAATATGTATAAGGACATATCTGTATCGTCACAACTCAATGTATTATTATGGTTATTTGTATAAATCAACGAACACTTGTGATCGAACGATTCCGTCCAATACAAATACTCACTGATGTGATACATGTACTGTTGATATGTATATAAGCATTAAAACTTAATTTTCTGATATTTGTGTGTTTTCTTTGTCATCACCATCCATGGTTTGCTAGTACCAGCCGATGCTCGCAGGTATAGAGCTTCGTTCACATTGCT
Source organism: Steromphala cineraria (assembly GCA_916613615.1). Taxonomy (NCBI): domain Eukaryota; kingdom Metazoa; phylum Mollusca; class Gastropoda; order Trochida; family Trochidae; genus Steromphala; species Steromphala cineraria. The sequence continues at coordinate 30,219,867 of OU744737.1, read as the reverse complement.
TAAACTTGAAAATTTATCAACATGTGAATGATAAAAAAACACAGAAATAAGGTTTCCTCATGTACTTTATTTTGCAGAATTCCCAGCAATACAGGAAATGAGGAAATCAAAGAAATGTTTGTTTTGCGCTTTTCTCAATAAAATGGAAATAATTACAGAGAATGTATTCAATTCAAATTTCAAAATGTTGGGTTATGGGTGACATTAGATTTTAAACACTTGTTGAAGGCATTTTAAAAAGGCATACTTAAGGGAAGCAAGATTTTAAGGATGACAACTTCTTTATTGTGAAAATCATATGGGTAAACATTGTGTTTGTTCACAATAAAGTATTATCCAGAAAATCTTAATTTACCTCAAATTCATTGTTTTAAGATTAGAAAACAAAGACACATAGTAGGGCCTGTCATGGATTTAAATTATTAATTGAATTGATTTTTTTTCTCAAAAATAGGTAAAAATAAATCAAAACAAAGCATAGAATAAATAACAACATTTTGTTTGTTAGAAGCACAAGATCTTGTTAAAACAAACGTTCACTTCTAAAAAACATCTTGAACAAACTGCATAGATAATGGTATAAGGCGAGCTCTTAAAATATCCCAAGTAAATAAAATCTTTGAATTGATATAAAACAAAACATACAACAATCCAGAGAAAACCAGCCGTGTCAAGCTTGTTTTCAAATGTATACAGCATTGAAGTAAATTTTCATAATTTCTTTTGAATATTTCAAGTGATGAAAAATATTGAATTGGTAGGCACAACAACATTTTGAAAAACCAGGTTTTCTATTTCTTATAAACCTGAATTTCATTATTACTTGCCCGTTGAAGATATTGGTGTTTAATTAATCTACAAAGTTATTACACATTGTGTAATGACAAAGCATGCTGGCCGAATGAAGTCACTATGTCAGTAGCCAGTAATAAATGAAATACTAACTCAGTCTCGTTTAATTAAAAAAAAATTAAACTTGTGAAATGTATCGATACTTAACTCGCTTTTGCTGGTTTAAAACAAACCATTCACTTGTTTCATAAAAATATTATTAAACAAGACATCATTTAGTATTCTCTATATATAACATCTTTATCCAATAGATAACATCAGTACCATTCAAATTTAAATCTAGAACATGTACAATCAAATGTAAAAGGTCATCGCTGTGACAGTGATTTAACTAATTCACAACCTAAATATATTGACTTTAGATATAATATCGTTTCAAGCATTATTTCATTAACAATAATAAAAACAAACAAGAATAACAACTTGAAAAAGAAAAGGATTGTCAAAAAAATACATTGGCAACAAATAAGTCAAAATTGATCATATTTGAATCGGTGAGACAAGAATGAGTAACAGGTTTGTGTACGTAGAGACCCGTGCCAAAGTATTGTTACTTAACGTTAGGTCTCGTTATACGGTTTGTTCGTTGTGAACGGGGGCCAAAGAGTTCCCACTTGAGAGAGCAAATAGAGGTCAGACAGCGTTTTACCCCTAAAAGAAACGTTATATGAGGTATTAGAATAAGTCTTTCTTTCAGAATTAGCTTATATACTTGGCTGTCAGCATGTAAGAGTCATATATTTCTACGCCAATGGCGGAAGGTCAGGTGACCCACTCAAGGGAAGCTGTTCGGTCGCTTCCGGGTCCAAAATCCCAAGAATTTCCATGTGTGAATTTCATAGGGTATATTTTCAAATAGCTGTAGCTAAAAAGTAGTACGGTCAATGTATAGTATTTCATTGATTTTTTTGTCAGGATTATTCATATCTTACTGCTGCTAGTGGTTAACCCTTACGATGCGGGGCGCGTGATATTTACGGGGCAAATATAAAATGGCACGTAAGCCCTCTTGGCGAAATCCGTAACTTTCAGGATAAGGCTATAATTGACTGCAAGCAGTCTTGGCTGCTCCCGGATATAAAATATCAAACCTTTTCTAAAAAAATGATTGAGGGTACCCACCTTGCGGCATTCATATCTCACGAACCATTAGAGATAATTCTATAATTTTACATCATCGTGTAGAAGAAAGAATTGTCTTTATTTCCATGTATCATATGTCTATGCGCCCACAAAAACACAGAAACGGCAAGCGTTGCGACAAGTGCCGCAAATTTTATGTTTTACCTCAAAATGATTGAGGGTACCCACCTTGCGGCATTCATATCTCACGAACCATTAGAGATAATTTTATAATTTCTATATCAACTTGTAGAGAAAAGAATTGTCTTTATGTCCATGTATCATATGTCTATGCGCGGACAGGAATAAAGAAGCGGCAAGCGAAATATAAGACATCGTTCACACGCGCTAGTTGCGCTCCGGCTATCGCTAATATAACTTGCATTTACCTCACGCACCTTGCGGCATTCATATCTCACTAGTGTTTCATTGATTTTTTTTATCAGGATTATTCATATCTTACTGCTGCTAGTGGTTAATAGTGCTCTGATTCAATAGTAAAGGAGCAACAAGTCAATGACCGATGGAAATTTAACATTGGAGTCTATGGGGAAAAAAACTGTATAACGAGAGCTTATCTCCATAGTCTTCCATGTTAATTTGGCTGCACAGATAATTTTCATTAATTAAGTTTTCATCGTACACAACTCACATTTCGCTCATTTGAGACGAATCATCTTAGCTACAATCACATAATTTGAGTTTTAATATCGTAGAAATGACAATGATTTGATTGACATATGTACAAAGTTGTCAAACGTTTTATAATGGAAACATGTTGAATGTTGAACAGGAAAATATTTATCTTCCGCTTGATTGCATCATTATTAAACAATTTCAATTATTGACAAGAATATTATTTTCAAATATTTTGGTCTAGAGATATTTTCATAAATCAAGGTAAATTATACTCAGTTGAATCATGGCAAACCAATATAAATCTTCATAAGTATTGAAATTATTTTATACAATACCAATTATTCACAAGAATATTATTTTCAAATATTTTGATTTGGAGAAATGTTTGTAAGTCAAGCCAAATGATATTCCGTCCAATCATGTAACATAATTCTTATCATGATCAACATTATGATTAAGATGTTAATGATGTTTTCATATCCTTCCAAATCATTGATATTATTCTCCATTTTAGCTTTGAGAGATTTTGGCAAATAGTCAACGAAGAGTCCACATAAATGAAACAATGAAAAATTTATTATGCAATTCCAAGTATTAACAATATCATGAATAGATTTTGGCCCTTAGAGACATTTTAAATTAGAGGCCAAGGCATTCCGTCCATTTTTCAGAGGCCAGTAGCTTTCTGTATTTTGAAATCTTAACAATTTTATTCCAGTTTTCGCAATTATTGTTCATCTCAAAATATTTAGGGCTTCGAGTTATGTTTACAATAGGTCATTGACATTATGTTAAAGACAGGAAAGTGAATCGATCATATTTATGGTTTTCAAATATTTGGATTTTGTTTTTAAATTTTAAGCTTGAGTTTGGATAAATCACTATTAATTGTCAAATTTCAGGATAATTTTTCATAAATTCTATATTTTCTTACACTATAAACAGCATTGTAAATTGTTTTCTCTATAACCCATGGTCTGATTTGTCTTGCCAGTAATGTCATTGTATTTTCAGGCATATAATAAATTGTCTGAAATTGATTGGAAAATTAAACTTCAGCATTTTTAAGACAATTGGTATAATTTTATCATTATCAGTTGATCATTAACTTTGATTTTGAATGTTTATTGTGAATACTCATGTGATTATAATAACCTAATGAAACACTAATTAAATGGCTTTAAATATTGATGTAATGAATTTAAAGATTATGTGCTTTCAAATGTAATTTTTTTTATAAAACTTGATTGGGGATTCAAATTTGAATCCTAAAATTTTCACACCAATGTTGATTATCACAAGATACTCAATATACATTGACAAAATATCCATGGACTTGTTTTAGTGAGAAATGATTTTCATCTTGAATTAAAGCATTGCTACAATGATAGTGGTGAAGTATTCACAAATCATATGTAAATATAGAAAATCAATCAATTTGTTGATGTTGGTTAATGAAGCAAGAATTGTGAATTGAGTTTTTAATCAAAATGATTTTTACATCTTTTACTCAAGCATTTGTGATATTTGAGTGTGTTTTCACACATTTTGTTTATTTATTTAACACCATTGAAATATACACAAATATTGAAATTTTTAGGAAAATAGTTGTTGTTAACATCACAGTTATTGTAACAATTTCTTTCATTTTCAAATAAATAGTTTAAAATGTTGTGATATGTTGATACCTGGACAAGGGAATATCAAGCGAGCTCTATTGGTTATACTGTTTTAACTTCATACTTAAATTGACACTCCAGCGAGCTCTTTGGTTATACTGTTTTAACTTCATATTCAAATGGACTCCCGTTAGGTCTTTGTTTATACTGTTTTAACTTTATGCTCTTGCTAGTTAGGTATTTTATGCCATTTTAATTTTTTTTTAAAAGAATCTTACCAAATTTGATGTTTGTACATGAAATGAATGTAGCAAATATGTAATATATTTATAGAACTTGTATACTAAAACAAACAACTCTTTTCTTCATGCAATATAAAGCTTATACTCGAATTGAACTAACTTGATATTTGTAATTTGTAAATAGATGACATTTATGTATACCAATATGTATTATATAAATAAAACTTGCATAGCGTGAATGAGGTGCTGACCCATGACAATAATCCTTATTTATTTTGAAATTTTTGACAAATATATATATGTAGAGATGATCAAAGGTTTTCGTATGTTTTCATATTAATTTGGTGGTTATTAGATGTTAGCTCATTTAGGAAATGTTTTAAGCTCGTTAAGTCAGTTTTGAAAAAATCTAAATTGGGGAAAAGCAATTATCCATTGTGTTCTAATATCATTTTTTAAACAATTATTGATTATTACAAATTTAAAGTAAAGAAAAATTTCATGGTATGCCAGTGATTTAAGTTAATAAGAAAGCAACCATTCAAAAGTCTTTTTTTTTTGAAAATTATATCTTTTTAAAAAATATCATTTGATTTAAAAAAATACTAAATTGGTCGATGCCAGAGAAAAAATAAGCTGGAATGTCTATTGGAGTTTATAGGATACTTCATAACTTCTTTTGAATATGTATGAATGTGTTTAGAGTTGTGACGATATATCGATACATTGAGAATTGTGGTACTTACTCTGATGATATACTTATCATGATACAAAGCTCGTATCGTTGATTTAATTGCTTATTTAACCTAAAATTCAGATGATTATCCTCTTTTTTTTCTATGAAATACCCCGACAAAAGTGTTTTTGATACATTGAGAATCTTTGAACTTAATCTAGCAATATACATACAATGACACAAGGTCTGCTTATTGCTTACAAATTGCTTTGTTTTAAACAAAAGATCATGAAAGATTTTTCTATGGAAAATAGTGCATCATTCCATTGAGAATCTGGAAACTTTATCTGGCAATATACATGTCATGACACACGGTCTGCTTATTGCTTACATATTGTATTTTTTAACCAAAAAATCATGAAGTTTATACATTTATGAAAGATTTTTCTACAAGTAACCCTGAAAATAGTGTATTGTGTAATATGTATAAGGACATATCTGTATCGTCACAACTCAATGTATTATTATGGTTATTTGTATAAATCAACGAACACTTGTGATCGAACGATTCCGTCCAATACAAATACTCACTGATGTGATACATGTACTGTTGATATGTATATAAGCATTAAAACTTAATTTTCTGATATTTGTGTGTTTTCTTTGTCATCACCATCCATGGTTTGCTAGTACCAGCCGATGCTCGCAGGTATAGAGCTTCGTTCACATTGCTTAAACTTGAAAATTTATCAACATGTGAATGATAAAAAAACACAGAAATAAGGTTTCCTCATGTACTTTATTTTGCAGAATTCCCATCAATACAGGAAATGAGGAAATCAAAGAAATGTTTGTTTGGCGCTTTTCTCAATAAAATGGAAATAATTACAGAGAATGTATTCAATTCAAATTTCAAAATGTTGGGTTATGGGTGACATTAGATTTTAAACACTTGTTGAAGGCATTTTAAAAAGGCATACTTAAGGGAAGCAAGATTTTAAGGATGACAACTTCTTTATTGTGAAAATCATATGGGTAAACATTGTGTTTGTTCACAATAAAGTATTATCCAGAAAATCTTAATTTACCTCAAATTCATTGTTTTAAGATTAGAAAACAAAGACACATAGTAGGGCCTGTCATGGATTTAAATTATTAATTGAATTGATTTTTTTTCTCAAAAATAGGTAAAAATAAATCAAAACAAAGCATAGAATAAATAACAACATTTTGTTTGTTAGAAGCACAAGATCTTGTTAAAACAAACGTTCACTTCTAAAAAACATCTTGAACAAACTGCATAGATAATGGTATAAGGCGAGCTCTTAAAATATCCCAAGTAAATAAAATCTTTGAATTGATATAAAACAAAACATACAACAATCCAGAGAAAACCAGCCGTGTCAAGCTTGTTTTCAAATGTATACAGCATTGAAGTAAATTTTCATAATTTCTTTTGAATATTTCAAGTGATGAAAAATATTGAATTGGTAGGCACAACAACATTTTGAAAAACCAGGTTTTCTATTTCTTATAAACCTGAATTTCATTATTACTTGCCCGTTGAAGATATTGGTGTTTAATTAATCTACAAAGTTATTACACATTGTGTAATGACAAAGCATGCTGGCCGAATGAAGTCACTATGTCAGTAGCCAGTAATAAATGAAATACTAACTCAGTCTCGTTTAATTAAAAAAAAATTAAACTTGTGAAATGTATCGATACTTAACTCGCTTTTGCTGGTTTAAAACAAACCATTCACTTGTTTCATAAAAATATTATTAAACAAGACATCATTTAGTATTCTCTATATATAACATCTTTATCCAATAGATAACATCAGTACCATTCAAATTTAAATCTAGAACATGTACAATCAAATGTAAAAGGTCATCGCTGTGACAGTGATTTAACTAATTCACAACCTAAATATATTGACTTTAGATATAATATCGTTTCAAGCATTATTTCATTAACAATAATAAAAACAAACAAGAATAACAACTTGAAAAAGAAAAGGATTGTCAAAAAAATACATTGGCAACAAATAAGTCAAAATTGATCATATTTGAATCGGTGAGACAAGAATGAGTAACAGGTTTGTGTACGTAGAGACCCGTGCCAAAGTATTGTTACTTAACGTTAGGTCTCGTTATACGGTTTGTTCGTTGTGAACGGGGGCCAAAGAGTTCCCACTTGAGAGAGCAAATAGAGGTCAGACAGCGTTTTACCCCTAAAAGAAACGTTATATGAGGTATTAGAATAAGTTTTTCTTTCAGAATTAGCTTATATACTTGGCTGTCGCATGTAAGAGTCATATATTTCTACGCCAATGGCGGAAGGTCAGGTGACCCACTCAAGGGAAGCTGTTCGGTCGCTTCCGGGTCCAAAATCCCAAGAATTTCCATGTGTGAATTTCATAGGGTATATTTTCAAATAGCTGTAGCTAAAAAGTAGTACGGTCAATGTATAGTATTTCATTGATTTTTTTGTCAGGATTATTCATATCTTACTGCTGCTAGTGGTTAACCCTTACGATGCGGGGCGCGTGATATTTACGGGGCAAATATAAAATGGCACGTAAGCCCTCTTGGCGAAATCCGTAACTTTCAGGATAAGGCTATAATTGACTGCAAGCAGTCTTGGCTGCTCCCGGATATAAAATATCAAACCTTTTCTAAAAAAATGATTGAGGGTACCCACCTTGCGGCATTCATATCTCACGAACCATTAGAGATAATTCTATAATTTTACATCATCGTGTAGAAGAAAGAATTGTCTTTATTTCCATGTATCATATGTCTATGCGCCCACAAAAACACAGAAACGGCAAGCGTTGCGACAAGTGCCGCAAATTTTATGTTTTACCTCAAAATGATTGAGGGTACCCACCTTGCGGCATTCATATCTCACGAACCATTAGAGATAATTTTATAATTTCTATATCAACTTGTAGAGAAAAGAATTGTCTTTATGTCCATGTATCATATGTCTATGCGCGGACAGGAATAAAGAAGCGGCAAGCGAAATATAAGACATCGTTCACACGCGCTAGTTGCGCTCCGGCTATCGCTAATATAACTTGCATTTACCTCACGCACCTTGCGGCATTCATATCTCACTAGTGTTTCATTGATTTTTTTTATCAGGATTATTCATATCTTACTGCTGCTAGTGGTTAATAGTGCTCTGATTCAATAGTAAAGGAGCAACAAGTCAATGACCGATGGAAATTTAACATTGGAGTCTATGGGGAAAAAAACTGTATAACGAGAGCTTATCTCCATAGTCTTCCATGTTAATTTGGCTGCACAGATAATTTTCATTAATTAAGTTTTCATCGTACACAACTCACATTTCGCTCATTTGAGACGAATCATCTTAGCTACAATCACATAATTTGAGTTTTAATATCGTAGAAATGACAATGATTTGATTGACATATGTACAAAGTTGTCAAACGTTTTATAATGGAAACATGTTGAATGTTGAACAGGAAAATATTTATCTTCCGCTTGATTGCATCATTATTAAACAATTTCAATTATTGACAAGAATATTATTTTCAAATATTTTGGTCTAGAGATATTTTCATAAATCAAGGTAAATTATACTCAGTTGAATCATGGCAAACCAATATAAATCTTCATAAGTATTGAAATTATTTTATACAATACCAATTATTCACAAGAATATTATTTTCAAATATTTTGATTTGGAGAAATGTTTGTAAGTCAAGCCAAATGATATTCCGTCCAATCATGTAACATAATTCTTATCATGATCAACATTATGATTAAGATGTTAATGATGTTTTCATATCCTTCCAAATCATTGATATTATTCTCCATTTTAGCTTTGAGAGATTTTGGCAAATAGTCAACGAAGAGTCCACATAAATGAAACAATGAAAAATTTATTATGCAATTCCAAGTATTAACAATATCATGAATAGATTTTGGCCCTTAGAGACATTTTAAATTAGAGGCCAAGGCATTCCGTCCATTTTTCAGAGGCCAGTAGCTTTCTGTATTTTGAAATCTTAACAATTTTATTCCAGTTTTCGCAATTATTGTTCATCTCAAAATATTTAGGGCTTCGAGTTATGTTTACAATAGGTCATTGACATTATGTTAAAGACAGGAAAGTGAATCGATCATATTTATGGTTTTCAAATATTTGGATTTTGTTTTTAAATTTTAAGCTTGAGTTTGGATAAATCACTATTAATTGTCAAATTTCAGGATAATTTTTCATAAATTCTATATTTTCTTACACTATAAACAGCATTGTAAATTGTTTTCTCTATAACCCATGGTCTGATTTGTCTTGCCAGTAATGTCATTGTATTTTCAGGCATATAATAAATTGTCTGAAATTGATTGGAAAATTAAACTTCAGCATTTTTAAGACAATTGGTATAATTTTATCATTATCAGTTGATCATTAACTTTGATTTTGAATATTTATTGTGAATACTCATGTGATTATAATAACCTAATGAAACACTAATTAAATGGCTTTAAATATTGATGTAATGAATTTAAAGATTATGTGCTTTCAAATGTAAATTTTTTTATAAAACTTGATTGGGGATTCAAATTTGAATCCTAAAATTTTCACACCAATGTTGATTATCACAAGATACTCAATATACATTGACAAAATATCCATGGACTTGTTTTAGTGAGAAATGATTTTCATCTTGAATTAAAGCATTGCTACAATGATAGTGGTGAAGTATTCACAAATCATATGTAAATATAGAAAATCAATCAATTTGTTGATGTTGGTTAATGAAGCAAGAATTGTGAATTGAGTTTTTAATCAAAATGATTTTTACATCTTTTACTCAAGCATTTGTGATATTTGAGTGTGTTTTCACACATTTTGTTTATTTATTTAACACCATTGAAATATACACAAATATTGAAATTTTTAGGAAAATAGTTGTTGTTAACATCACAGTTATTGTAACAATTTCTTTCATTTTCAAATAAATAGTTTAAAATGTTGTGATATGTTGATACCTGGACAAGGGAATATCAAGCGAGCTCTATTGGTTATACTGTTTTAACTTCATACTTAAATTGACACTCCAGCGAGCTCTTTGGTTATACTGTTTTAACTTCATATTCAAATGGACTCCCGTTAGGTCTTTGTTTATACTGTTTTAACTTTATGCTCTTGCTAGTTAGGTATTTTATGCCATTTTAATTTTTTTTAAAAAGAATCTTACCAAATTTGATGTTTGTACATGAAATGAATGTAGCAAATATGTAATATATTTATAGAACTTGTATACTAAAACAAACAACTCTTTTCTTCATGCAATATAAAGCTTATACTCGAATTGAACTAACTTGATATTTGTAATTTGTAAATAGATGACATTTATGTATACCAATATGTATTATATAAATAAAACTTGCATAGCGTGAATGAGGTGCTGACCCATGACAATAATCCTTATTTATTTTGAAATTTTTGACAAATATATATATGTAGAGATGATCAAAGGTTTTCGTATGTTTTCATATTAATTTGGTGGTTATTAGATGTTAGCTCATTTAGGAAATGTTTTAAGCTCGTTAAGTCAGTTTTGAAAAAATCTAAATTGGGGAAAAGCAATTATCCATTGTGTTCTAATATCATTTTTTAAACAATTATTGATTATTACAAATTTAAAGTAAAGAAAAATTTCATGGTATGCCAGTGATTTAAGTTAATAAGAAAGCAACCATTCAAAAGTCTTTTTTTTTTGAAAATTATATCTTTTTAAAAAATATCATTTGATTTAAAAAAATACTAAATTGGTCGATGCCAGAGAAAAAATAAGCTGGAATGTCTATTGGAGTTTATAGGATACTTCATAACTTCTTTTGAATATGTATGAATGTGTTTAGAGTTGTGACGATATATCGATACGTTGAGAATTGTGGTACTTACTCTGATGATATACTTATCATGATACAAAGCTCGTATCGTTGATTTAATTGCTTATTTAACCTAAAATTCAGATGATTATCCTCTTTTTTTTCTATGAAATACCCCGACAAAAGTGTTTTTGATACATTGAGAATCTTTGAACTTAATCTAGCAATATACATACAATGACACAAGGTCTGCTTATTGCTTACAAATTGCTTTGTTTTAAACAAAAGATCATGAAAGATTTTTCTATGGAAAATAGTGCATCATTCCATTGAGAATCTGGAAACTTTATCTGGCAATATACATGTCATGACACACGGTCTGCTTATTGCTTACATATTGTATTTTTTAACCAAAAAATCATGAAGTTTATACATTTATGAAAGATTTTTCTACAAGTAACCCTGAAAATAGTGTATTGTGTAATATGTATAAGGACATATCTGTATCGTCACAACTCAATGTATTATTATGGTTATTTGTATAAATCAACGAACACTTGTGATCGAACGATTCCGTCCAATACAAATACTCACTGATGGGATACATGTACTGTTGATATGTATATAAGCATTAAAACTTAATTTTCTGATATTTGTGTGTTTTCTTTGTCATCACCATCCATGGATTGCTAGTACCAGCCGATGCTCGCAGGTATAGAGCTTCGTTCACATTGCTTAAACTTGAAAATTTATCAACATGTGAATGATAAAAAAACACAGAAATAAGGTTTCCTCATGTACTTTATTTTGCAGAATTCCCAGCAATACAGGAAATGAGGAAATCAAAGAAATGTTTGTTTTGCGCTTTTCTCAATAAAATGGAAATAATTACAGAGAATGTATTCAATTCAAATTTCAAAATGTTGGGTTATGGGTGACATTAGATTTTAAACACTTGTTGAAGGCATTTTAAAAAGGCATACTTAAGGGAAGCAAGATTTTAAGGATGACAACTTCTTTATTGTGAAAATCATATGGGTAAACATTGTGTTTGTTCACAATAAAGTATTATCCAGAAAATCTTAATTTACCTCAAATTCATTGTTTTAAGATTAGAAAACAAAGACACATAGTAGGGCCTGTCATGGATTTAAATTATTAATTGAATTGATTTTTTTTCTCAAAAATAGGTAAAAATAAATCAAAACAAAGCATAGAATAAATAACAACATTTTGTTTGTTAGAAGCACAAGATCTTGTTAAAACAAACGTTCACTTCTAAAAAACATCTTGAACAAACTGCATAGATAATGGTATAAGGCGAGCTCTTAAAATATCCCAAGTAAATAAAATCTTTGAATTGATATAAAACAAAACATACAACAATCCAGAGAAAACCAGCCGTGTCAAGCTTGTTTTCAAATGTATACAGCATTGAAGTAAATTTTCATAATTTCTTTTGAATATTTCAAGTGATGAAAAATATTGAATTGGTAGGCACAACAACATTTTGAAAAACCAGGTTTTCTATTTCTTATAAACCTGAATTTCATTATTACTTGCCCGTTGAAGATATTGGTGTTTAATTAATCTACAAAGTTATTACACATTGTGTAATGACAAAGCATGCTGGCCGAATGAAGTCACTATGTCAGTAGCCAGTAATAAATGAAATACTAACTCAGTCTCGTTTAATTAAAAAAAAATTAAACTTGTGAAATGTATCGATACTTAACTCGCTTTTGCTGGTTTAAAACAAACCATTCACTTGTTTCATAAAAATATTATTAAACAAGACATCATTTAGTATTCTCTATATATAACATCTTTATCCAATAGATAACATCAGTACCATTCAAATTTAAATCTAGAACATGTACAATCAAATGTAAAAGGTCATCGCTGTGACAGTGATTTAACTAATTCACAACCTAAATATATTGACTTTAGATATAATATCGTTTCAAGCATTATTTCATTAACAATAATAAAAACAAACAAGAATAACAACTTGAAAAAGAAAAGGATTGTCAAAAAAATACATTGGCAACAAATAAGTCAAAATTGATCATATTTGAATCGGTGAGACAAGAATGAGTAACAGGTTTGTGTACGTAGAGACCCGTGCCAAAGTATTGTTACTTAACGTTAGGTCTCGTTATACGGTTTGTTCGTTGTGAACGGGGGCCAAAGAGTTCCCACTTGAGAGAGCAAATAGAGGTCAGACAGCGTTTTACCCCTAAAAGAAACGTTATATGAGGTATTAGAATAAGTCTTTCTTTCAGAATTAGCTTATATACTTGGCTGTCAGCATGTAAGAGTCATATATTTCTACGCCAATGGCGGAAGGTCAGGTGACCCACTCAAGGGAAGCTGTTCGGTCGCTTCCGGGTCCAAAATCCCAAGAATTTCCATGTGTGAATTTCATAGGGTATATTTTCAAATAGCTGTAGCTAAAAAGTAGTATGGTCAATGTATAGTATTTCATTGATTTTTTTGTCAGGATTATTCATATCTTACTGCTGCTAGTGGTTAACCCTTACGATGCGGGGCGCGTGATATTTACGGGGCAAATATAAAATGACACGTAAGCCCTCTTGGCGAAATCCGTAACTTTCAGGATAAGGCTATAATTGACTGCAAGCAGTCTTGGCTGCTCCCGGATATAAAATATCAAACCTTTTCTAAAAAAATGATTGAGGGTACCCACCTTGCGGCATTCATATCTCACGAACCATTAGAGATAATTCTATAATTTTACATCATCGTGTAGAAGAAAGAATTGTCTTTATTTCCATGTATCATATGTCTATGCGCCCACAAAAACACAGAAACGGCAAGCGTTGCGACAAGTGCCGCAAATTTTATGTTTTACCTCAAAATGATTGAGGGTACCCACCTTGCGGCATTCATATCTCACGAACCATTAGAGATAATTTTATAATTTCTATATCAACTTGTAGAGAAAAGAATTGTCTTTATGTCCATGTATCATATGTCTATGCGCGGACAGGAATAAAGAAGCGGCAAGCGAAATATAAGACATCGTTCACACGCGCTAGTTGCGCTCCGGCTATCGCTAATATAACTTGCATTTACCTCACGCACCTTGCGGCATTCATATCTCACTAGTGTTTCATTGATTTTTTTTATCAGGATTATTCATATCTTACTGCTGCTAGTGGTTAATAGTGCTCTGATTCAATAGTAAAGGAGCAACAAGTCAATGACCGATGGAAATTTAACATTGGAGTCTATGGGGAAAAAAACTGTATAACGAGAGCTTATCTCCATAGTCTTCCATGTTAATTTGGCTGCACAGATAATTTTCATTAATTAAGTTTTCATCGTACACAACTCACATTTCGCTCATTTGAGACGAATCATCTTAGCTACAATCACATAATTTGAGTTTTAATATCGTAGAAATGACAATGATTTGATTGACATATGTACAAAGTTGTCAAACGTTTTATAATGGAAACATGTTGAATGTTGAACAGGAAAATATTTATCTTCCGCTTGATTGCATCATTATTAAACAATTTCAATTATTGACAAGAATATTATTTTCAAATATTTTGGTCTAGAGATATTTTCATAAATCAAGGTAAATTATACTCAGTTGAATCATGGCAAACCAATATAAATCTTCATAAGTATTGAAATTATTTTATACAATACCAATTATTCACAAGAATATTATTTTCAAATATTTTGATTTGGAGAAATGTTTGTAAGTCAAGCCAAATGATATTCCGTCCAATCATGTAACATAATTCTTATCATGATCAACATTATGATTAAGATGTTAATGATGTTTTCATATCCTTCCAAATCATTGATATTATTCTCCATTTTAGCTTTGAGAGATTTTGGCAAATAGTCAACGAAGAGTCCACATAAATGAAACAATGAAAAATTTATTATGCAATTCCAAGTATTAACAATATCATGAATAGATGTTGGCCCTTAGAGACATTTTAAATTAGAGGCCAAGGCATTCCGTCCATTTTTCAGAGGCCAGTAGCTTTCTGTATTTTGAAATCTTAACAATTTTATTCCAGTTTTCGCAATTATTGTTCATCTCAAAATATTTAGGGCTTCGAGTTATGTTTACAATAGGTCATTGACATTATGTTAAAGACAGGAAAGTGAATCGATCATATTTATGGTTTTCAAATATTTGGATTTTTTTTTTTTAATTTTAAGCTTGAGTTTGGATAAATCACTATTAATTTTCAAATTTCAGGATAATTTTTCATAAATTCTATATTTTCTTACACTATAAACAGCATTGTAAATTGTTTTCTCTATAACCCATGGTCTGATTTGTCTTGCCAGTAATGTCATTGTATTTTCAGGCAAATAATAAATTGTCTGAAATTGATTGGAAAATTAAACTTCAGCATTTTTAAGACAATTGGTATAATTTTATCATTATCAGTTGATCATTAGCTTTGATTTTGAATGTTTATTGTGAATACTCATGTGATTATAATAACCTAATGAAACAATAATTAAATTGCTTTAAATATTGATGTAATGAATTTAAAGATTATGTGCTTTCAAATGTAACAAAATTTATAAAATTTGATTGGGGATTGAAATTTGAATCCTAAAATTTTCACACCAATGTTGATTATCACAAGATACTCAATATACATTGACAAATTATCCATGGACTTGTTTTAGTGAGAAATGATTTTCATCTTGAATTAAAGCATTGCTACAATGATAGTGGTGAAGTATTCACAAATCATATGTAAATATAGAAAATCAATCAATTTGTTGATGTTGGTTAATGAGGCAAGAATTGTGAATTGAGTTTTTAATCAAAATTATTTTTACATCTTTTACTCAAGCATTTGTGATATTTGAGTGTGTTTTCACACATTTTGTTTATTTATTTAACACCATTGAAATACACACAAATATTGAAATTTTTAGGAAAATAGTTGTTGTTAACATCACAGTTATTGTAACAATTTCTTTCATTTTCAAATAAATAGTTTAAAATGTTGTGATATGTTGATACCTGGACAAGGTAATATCAAGCGAGCTCTATTGGTTATACTGTTTTAACTTCATACTTAAATTGACACTCCAGCGAGCTCTTTGGTTATACTGTTTTAACTTCATATTCAAATGGACTCCCGTTAGGTCTTTGTTTGTACTGTTTTAACTTTATGCTCTTGCTAGTTAGGTATTCTATGCCATTTTAAATTTTTGTTAAAAGAACCTTACCAACTTTGATGTTTGTACATGAAATTAATGTAGCAAATATGTATCATATTTATAGAACTTGTATACTAAAACAAACAACTCTTTTCTTCATGCAATATAAAGCTTATACTCGAATTGAACTAACTTGATATTTGTAATTTGTAAATAGATGACATTTATGTATACCAATATGTATTATATAAATAAAACTTATATAGAGTGAATGAGGTGCTGACCCATGACAATAATCCTTATTTATTTTGAAATTTTTGACAAATATATATATGTAGAGATGATCAAAGGTTTTCGTTAGTTTTCATATTAATTTGGTGGTTATTAGATTTTAGCTCCTTTAAGAAATGTTTTAAGCTCGTTAAGTCAATTTTGGAAAAATCAAAATTGGGGAAAAGCAATTATCCATTGTGTTCTAATATCATTTTTTAAAATTATTCTTAACAATTATTAATTATTACAAATTTAAATCAAAGTAAAGAAAATTTCATGGTATGCCAGTGATTTAAGTTAATAAGAAAGCAACCATATTTTCTTCAAAAGTCTTTTGAAAATTATATCTTTTTGAAAAATATCATTTGATTTAAAAAAATACTAAATTGGTCGATGCCAGAGAAAACATAAGCTGGAATGTCTATTGGAGTTTATAGGATACTTCATAACTTCTTTTGAATATGTATAAATGTGTTTAGAGTTGTGACGATATATCGATACATTGAGAATTGTGGTACTTACTCTGATGATATACTTATCATGATACATAGCTCGTATCGTTGATTTAATTGCCTATTTAACCTAAAATTCAGATGATTATCCTCTTTTTTTTTCTATGAGATACCCCGACAAAAGTGTTTTTGATACATTGAGAATCTTGAAACGTAATCTGACAATATACATACGATGACACAAGATCTGCTTATTGCTTACAAATTACTTTTTTAAAAACAAAAGATCATGAAAGATTTTTCTATGGAAAATAGTGCATCATTCCATTGAGAATCTGGAAACTTTATCTGGCAATATACATGTCATGACACAAGGTCTGCTTATTGCTTACATATTGTATTTTTTAACCAAAAAATCATGAAGTTTATACATTTATGAAAGATTTTTCTACAAGTAACCCTGAAAATAGTGTATTGTGTAATATGTATTAGGACATATCTGTATCGTCACAACTCAATGTATTATTATGGTTATTTGTATAAATCAACGAACACTTGTGATCGAACGATTCCGTCCAATACAAATACTCACTGATGTGATACATGTACTGTTGATATGTATATAAGCATTAAAACTTAATTTTCTGATATTTGTGTGTTTTCTTTGTCATCACCATCCATGGTTCGCTAGTACCAGCCGATGCTCGCAGGTATAGAGCTTCGTTCACATTGCTTAAACTTGAAAATTTATCGACATGTGAATGATAAAAAAACACAGAAATAAGGTTTCCTCGTGTACTTTATTTTGCAGAATTCCCAGCAATACAGGAAATGAGGAAATCAAAGAAATGTTTGTTTGGCGCTTTTCTCAATAAAATGGAAATAATTACAGAGAATGTATTTAATTCAAATTTCAAAATGTTGGGTAATGGGTGACATTAGATTTTAAACACTTGTTGAAGGCATTTTAAAAAGGCATACTTAAGGAAAGCAAGATTTTTAGGATGACAACTTCTTTATTGTGAAAATCATATGGGTAAACATTGTGTTTGTTCACAATAAAGTATTATCCAGAAAATCTTAATTTACCTCAAATTCATTGTTTTAAGATTAGAAAACAAAGACACATAGTAGGGCCTGTCATGGATTTAAATTATTAATTGAATTGACATTTTTTCTCAAAAATAAGTAAAAATAAATAAAAACAAAGCATAGAATAAATATCAACATTTTGTTTGTTAGAAGCACAAGATCTTGTTAAAACAAACGTTCACTTCTAAAACATATCTTGAACAAACTGCATAGATAATGGTATTAGGCAAGCTCTTAAAATATCACAAGTAAATAAAATCTTTGAATTGATATAAAACAAAATATACAACAATCCAGAGAAAATCAGCCGTGTCCAGCTTGTTTTCAAATGTATACAGCATTGAAGTAAATTTTCATAATTTCTTTTGAATATTTCAAGTGATGAAAAATATTGAATTGGTAGGCATAACAACATTTTGAAAAACCAGGTTTTCTATTTCTTATAAATCTGAATTTCATTATTACTTGCCCGTTGAAGATATTGGTGTTTAATTAATCTACAAAGTTATTCCACATTGTGTAATGACAAAGCATGCTGGCCGAATGAAGTCACTATGTCAGTAGCCAGTAATAAATGAAATACTAACTCAGTCTCGTTTAATTAAAAAAAATTTAAACTTGTGAAATGTATCGATACTAAACTCGCTTTTGCTGGTTTAAAACAAACCATTCACTTGTTTCATAAAAATATTATTAAACAAGACATCATTTAGTATTCTCTATATATAACATCTTTATCCAATAGATAACATCAGTACCATTCAAATTTAAATCTAGAACATGTACAATCAAATGTAAAAGGTCATCGCTGTGACAGTGATTTAACTAATTCACAACCTAAATATATTGACTTTAGATATAATATCGTTTCAAGCATTATTTCATTAAGAATAGTAAAAACAAAAACAAGAATAACAACTTGAAAGATAAAAAATGCATTTGCAACAAATAAGTCAAAATTGATCATATTTGAATCGGTGAGACAAGAATCAGTAACAGGTTTGTGTACGTAGAGACCTGTGGCAAAGTATTGTTACTTAACGTTAGGTCTCGTTATACAGTTTGTTCGTTGTGAACGGGGGCCAAAGAGTTCCCACTTGAGAGAGCAAACAGAGGTCAGACAGCGTTTCACCCCTAAAAGAAAAGTTATATGAGGTATTAGAATAAGTCTTTCTTTCAGAATTAGCTAATATACTTGGCTGTCAGCATGTAAGAGTCATATATTGCTACGCCAATTGCGGAAGGTCAATGTGACCCACTCAAGGGAAGCTGTTCGGTTGCTTCCGGGTCCAAAATCCCAAGAATTTCCGTGTGTGAATTTCATAGGGTATATTTTCAAATAGCTGTAGCTAAAATGTAGTACGGTCAATGTATAGTATTTCGTTGATTTTTTTGTCAGGATTATTCATATCTTACTGCTGCTAGTGGTTAACCCTTACGATGCGGGGCGCGTGATATTTACGGGGCAAATATAAAATGGCACGTAAGCCCTCTTGGCGAAATCCGTAACTTTCAGGATAAGGCTATAATTGACTGCAAGCAGTCTTGGCTGCTCCCGGATATAAAATATCAAACCTTTTCTAAAAAAATGATTGAGGGTACCCACCTTGCGGCATTTATATCTCACGAACCATTAGAGATAATTCTATAATATTTACATCATCGTGTAGAAGAAAGAATTGTCTTTATTTCCATGTATCATATGTATATGCGCCCACAAAAACACAGAAACGGCAAGCGTTGCGACAAGTGCCGCAAATTTTATTTTTTACCTCAAAATGATTGAGGGTACCCACCTTGCGGCATTCATATCTCACGAACCATTAGAGATAATTTTATAATTTCTATATCAACTTGTAGAGAAAAGAATTGTCTTTATTTCCATGTATCATATGTCTATGCGCGGACAGGAATAAAGAAGCGGCAAGCGAAATATAAGACATCGTTCACACGCGCTAGTTGCGCTCCGGCTATCGCTAATATAACTTGCATTTACCTCGCGCACCTTGCGGCATTCATATCTCACTAGTGTTTCATTGATTTTTTTTATCAGGATTATTCATATCTTACTGCTGCTAGTGGTTAATAGTGCTCTGATTCAATTGTAAAGGAGCGACAAGTCAATGACCGATGGAAATTTAACATTGGAGTCTATGGGGAAAAAAACTGTATAACGAGAGCTTATCTCCATAGTCTTCCATGTTAATTTGGCGTTGCACAGATAATTTTCATTAATTAAGTTTTCATCGTACACAACTCACATTTCGCTCATTTGAGACGAATCATCTTAGCTACAATCACATAATTTGAGTTTTAATATCGTAGAAATGACAATGATTTGATTGACATATGTACAAAGTTGTCAAACGTTTTATAATGGAAACATGTTGAATGTTGAACAGGAAAATATTTATCTTCCGCTTGATTGCATCATTATTAAACAATTTCAATTATTGACAAGAATATTATTTTCAAATATTTTGATTTGGAAAATTTTGTGCAAATCAAGGCAGATGATATTCCGTCCAATCATGTAAAACCATAGAATAATCTTCATCAGTTTTGAAATTATTCACAAAAATATTATTTTTTCAAATATTATGATTTGGAGAAATGTTTGTTAAATGATATTCCGTCCAATCATGTAAAACCATAGAATAATCTTCATCAGTTTTGAAATTATTCACAAAAATATTATTTTTTCAAATATTTTGATTTGGAGAAATGTTTGTAAGTCAAGCCAAATGATATTCCGTCCAATCATGTAAAATAATCCTTATCATGATCAAAATTATGATTAAGATGTTAATGATGTTTTCATATCCTTCCAAATCATTGATATTATTCTCCATTTTAGCTTTGAGAGATTTTGGCAAATAGTCAACGAACAGTCCACATAAATGAAACAATGAAAAATTTATTATGCAATTTCAAGTATTAACAATATCATGAATAGATTTTGGCCCTTAGAGACATTTTAAATTAGAGGCCAAGGCATTCTGTCCATTTTCAGAGGCCAGTAGCTTTCTGTATTTTGAAATCTTGACAATGTTATTCCAGTTTTCGCAATTATTGTTCATCTCAAAATATTTAGGGCTTCGATTTATGTTTACAATAGGTCATTGACATTATGTTAAAGACAGGAAAGTGAATCGATCATATTTATGGTTTTAAAATATTTAGATTAAAAAAAAAAAATTAAGCTTGAGTTTGGATAAATCACTATTAATTTTCAAATTTCAGGATAGTTTTTCATAAATTCTATATTTTCTTACACTATAAACAGCATTGTAAATTGTTTTCTCTATAACCAATGGTCTGATATGTCTTGCCAGTAATGTCATTGTATTTTCAGGCATATAATAAATTGTCTGAAATTGATTGGAAAATTAAACTTCAGCATTTTTAAGACAATTGGTATAATTTTATCATTATCAGTTGATCATTAGCTTTGATTTTGAATATTTATTGTGAATACTCATGTGCTTATAATAACCTAATGAAACAATAATTAAATTGCATTAAATATTGACATAATGTTCTTAAAGATTATGTGCTTTCAAATGTAACAAAATTTAACAAATTTGATGGGGGAATGAAATTTGAATCCTAAAATTTTCACACCAATGTTGATTATCACAAGATACTCAATATACATTGACAAAATATCCATGGACTTGTTTTAGTGAGAAATTATTTTCATCTTGAATTAAAGCATTGCTACAATGATAGTGGTGAAGTATTCACAAATCATATGTAAATATAGAAAATCAATCAATTTGTTGATGTTGGTTAATGAAGCAAGAATTGTGAATTGAGTTTTTAATCAAAATTATTTTTACATCTTTTACTCAAGCATTTGTGATATTTGAGTGTGTTTTCACACATTTTGTTTATTTATTTAACACCATTGAAATACACACAAATATTGAAATTTTTAGGAAAATAGTTGTTGTTAACATCACAGTTATTGTAACAATTTCTTTCATTTTCAAATAAATAGTTTAAAATGTTGTGATATGTTGATACCTGGACAAGGTAATATCAAGCGAGCTCTATTGGTTATACTGTTTTAACTTCATACTTAAATTGACACTCCAGCGAGCTCTTTGGTTATACTGTTTTAACTTCATATTCAAATGGACTCCCGTTAGGTCTTTGTTTGTACTGTTTTAACTTTATGCTCTTGCTAGTTAGGTATTCTATGCCATTTTAAATTTTTGTTAAAAGAACCTTACCAACTTTGATGTTTGTACATGAAATTAATGTAGCAAATATGTATCATATTTATAGAACTTGTATACTAAAACAAACAACTCTTTTCTTCATGCAATATAAAGCTTATACTCGAATTGAACTAACTTGATATTTGTAATTTGTAAATAGATGACATTTATGTATACCAATATGTATTATATAAATAAAACTTATATAGAGTGAATGAGGTGCTGACCCATGACAATAATCCTTATTTATTTTGAAATTTTTGACAAATATATATATGTAGAGATGATCAAAGGTTTTCGTTAGTTTTCATATTAATTTGGTGGTTATTAGATTTTAGCTCCTTTAAGAAATGTTTTAAGCTCGTTAAGTCAATTTTGGAAAAATCAAAATTGGGGAAAAGCAATTATCCATTGTGTTCTAATATCATTTTTTAAAATTATTCTTAACAATTATTAATTATTACAAATTTAAATCAAAGTAAAGAAAATTTCATGGTATGCCAGTGATTTAAGTTAATAAGAAAGCAACCATATTTTCTTCAAAAGTCTTTTGAAAATTATATCTTTTTGAAAAATATCATTTGATTTAAAAAAATACTAAATTGGTCGATGCCAGAGAAAACATAAGCTGGAATGTCTATTGGAGTTTATAGGATACTTCATAACTTCTTTTGAATATGTATAAATGTGTTTAGAGTTGTGACGATATATCGATACATTGAGAATTGTGGTACTTACTCTGATGATATACTTAGCATGATACATAGCTCGTATCGTTGATTTAATTGCCTATTTAACCTAAAATTCAGATGATTATCCTCTTTTTTTTTCTATGAGATACCCCGACAAAAGTGTTTTTGATACATTGAGAATCTTGAAACGTAATCTGACAATATACATACGATGACACAAGATCTGCTTATTGCTTACAAATTACTTTTTTAAAAACAAAAGATCATGCAAGATTTCTCTATGGAAAATAGTGCATCATTCCATTGAGAATCTGGAAACTTTATCTGGCAATATACATGTCATGACACAAGGTCTGCTTATTGCTTACATATTGTATTTTTTAACCAAAAAATCATGAAGTTTATACATTTATGAAAGATTTTTCTACAAGTAACCCTGAAAATAGTGTATTGTGTAATATGTATTAGGACATATCTGTATCGTCACAACTCAATGTATTATTATGGTTATTTGTATAAATCAACGAACACTTGTGATCGAACGATTCCGTCCAATACAAATACTCACTGATGTGATACATGTACTGTTGATATGTATATAAGCATTAAAACTTAATTTGCTGATATTTGTGTGTTTTCTTTGTCATCACCATCCATGGTTCGCTAGTACCAGCCGATGCTCGCAGGTATAGAGCTTCGTTCACATTGCTTAAACTTGAAAATTTATCGACATGTGAATGATAAAAAAACACAGAAATAAGGTTTCCTCGTGTACTTTATTTTGCAGAATTCCCAGCAATACAGGAAATGAGGAAATCAAAGAAATGTTTGTTTGGCGCTTTTCTCAATAAAATGGAAATAATTACAGAGAATGTATTTAATTCAAATTTCAAAATGTTGGGTAATGGGTGACATTAGATTTTAAACACTTGTTGAAGGCATTTTAAAAAGGCATACTTAAGGAAAGCAAGATTTTTAGGATGACAACTTCTTTATTGTGAAAATCATATGGGTAAACATTGTGTTTGTTCACAATAAAGTATTATCCAGAAAATCTTAATTTACCTCAAATTCATTGTTTTAAGATTAGAAAACAAAGACACATAGTAGGGCCTGTCATGGATTTAAATTATTAATTGAATTGACATTTTTTCTCAAAAATAAGTAAAAATAAATAAAAACAAAGCATAGAATAAATATCAACATTTTGTTTGTTAGAAGCACAAGATCTTGTTAAAACAAACGTTCACTTCTAAAACATATCTTGAACAAACTGCATAGATAATGGTATTAGGCAAGCTCTTAAAATATCACAAGTAAATAAAATCTTTGAATTGATATAAAACAAAATATACAACAATCCAGAGAAAATCAGCCGTGTCCAGCTTGTTTTCAAATGTATACAGCATTGAAGTAAATTTTCATAATTTCTTTTGAATATTTCAAGTGATGAAAAATATTGAATTGGTAGGCATAACAACATTTTGAAAAACCAGGTTTTCTATTTCTTATAAATCTGAATTTCATTATTACTTGCCCGTTGAAGATATTGGTGTTTAATTAATCTACAAAGTTATTCCACATTGTGTAATGACAAAGCATGCTGGCCGAATGAAGTCACTATGTCAGTAGCCAGTAATAAATGAAATACTAACTCAGTCTCGTTTAATTAAAAAAAATTTAAACTTGTGAAATGTATCGATACTAAACTCGCTTTTGCTGGTTTAAAACAAACCATTCACTTGTTTCATAAAAATATTATTAAACAAGACATCATTTAGTATTCTCTATATATAACATCTTTATCCAATAGATAACATCAGTACCATTCAAATTTAAATCTAGAACATGTACAATCAAATGTAAAAGGTCATCGCTGTGACAGTGATTTAACTAATTCACAACCTAAATATATTGACTTTAGATATAATATCGTTTCAAGCATTATTTCATTAAGAATAGTAAAAACAAAAACAAGAATAACAACTTGAAAGATAAAAAATGCATTTGCAACAAATAAGTCAAAATTGATCATATTTGAATCGGTGAGACAAGAATCAGTAACAGGTTTGTGTACGTAGAGACCTGTGGCAAAGTATTGTTACTTAACGTTAGGTCTCGTTATACAGTTTGTTCGTTGTGAACGGGGGCCAAAGAGTTCCCACTTGAGAGAGCAAACAGAGGTCAGACAGCGTTTCACCCCTAAAAGAAAAGTTATATGAGGTATTAGAATAAGTCTTTCTTTCAGAATTAGCTAATATACTTGGCTGTCAGCATGTAAGAGTCATATATTGCTACGCCAATTGCGGAAGGTCAATGTGACCCACTCAAGGGAAGCTGTTCGGTTGCTTCCGGGTCCAAAATCCCAAGAATTTCCGTGTGTGAATTTCATAGGGTATATTTTCAAATAGCTGTAGCTAAAAAGTAGTACGGTCAATGTATAGTATTTCGTTGATTTTTTTGTCAGGATTATTCATATCTTACTGCTGCTAGTGGTTAACCCTTACGATGCGGGGCGCGTGATATTTACGGGGCAAATATAAAATGGCACGTAAGCCCTCTTGGCGAAATCCGTAACTTTCAGGATAAGGCTATAATTGACTGCAAGCAGTCTTGGCTGCTCCCGGATATAAAATATCAAACCTTTTCTAAAAAAATGATTGAGGGTACCCACCTTGCGGCATTTATATCTCACGAACCATTAGAGATAATTCTATAATATTTACATCATCGTGTAGAAGAAAGAATTGTCTTTATTTCCATGTATCATATGTATATGCGCCCACAAAAACACAAAAACGGCAAGCGTTGCGACAAGTGCCGCAAATTTTATTTTTTACCTCAAAATGATTGAGGGTACCCACCTTGCGGCATTCATATCTCACGAACCATTAGAGATAATTTTATAATTTCTATATCAACTTGTAGAGAAAAGAATTGTCTTTATTTCCATGTATCATATGTCTATGCGCGGACAGGAATAAAGAAGCGGCAAGCGAAATATAAGACATCGTTCACTCGCGCTAGTTGCGCTCCGGCTATCGCTAATATAACTTGCATTTACCTCGCGCACCTTGCGGCATTCATATCTCACTAGTGTTTCATTGATTTTTTTTATCAGGATTATTCATATCTTACTGCTGCTAGTGGTTAATAGTGCTCTGATTCAATTGTAAAGGAGCGACAAGTCAATGACCGATGGAAATTTAACATTGGAGTCTATGGGGAAAAAAACTGTATAACGAGAGCTTATCTCCATAGTCTTCCATGTTAATTTGGCGTTGCACAGATAATTTTCATTAATTAAGTTTTCATCGTACACAACTCACATTTCGCTCATTTGAGACGAATCATCTTAGCTACAATCACATAATTTGAGTTTTAATATCGTAGAAATGACAATGATTTGATTGACATATGTACAAAGTTGTCAAACGTTTTATAATGGAAACATGTTGAATGTTGAACAGGAAAATATTTATCTTCCGCTTGATTGCATCATTATTAAACAATTTCAATTATTGACAAGAATATTATTTTCAAATATTTTGATTTGGAAAATTTTGTGCAAATCAAGGCAGATGATATTCCGTCCAATCATGTAAAACCATAGAATAATCTTCATCAGTTTTGAAATTATTCACAAAAATATTATTTTTTCAAATATTATGATTTGGAGAAATGTTTGTTAAATGATATTCCGTCCAATCATGTAAAACCATAGAATAATCTTCATCAGTTTTGAAATTATTCACAAAAATATTATTTTTTCAAATATTTTGATTTGGAGAAATGTTTGTAAGTCAAGCCAAATGATATTCCGTCCAATCATGTAAAATAATCCTTATCATGATCAAAATTATGATTAAGATGTTAATGATGTTTTCATATCCTTCCAAATCATTGATATTATTCTCCATTTTAGCTTTGAGAGATTTTGGCAAATAGTCAACGAACAGTCCACATAAATGAAACAATGAAAAATTTATTATGCAATTTCAAGTATTAACAATATCATGAATAGATTTTGGCCCTTAGAGACATTTTAAATTAGAGGCCAAGGCATTCTGTCCATTTTCAGAGGCCAGTAGCTTTCTGTATTTTGAAATCTTGACAATGTTATTCCAGTTTTCGCAATTATTGTTCATCTCAAAATATTTAGGGCTTCGATTTATGTTTACAATAGGTCATTGACATTATGTTAAAGACAGGAAAGTGAATCGATCATATTTATGGTTTTAAAATATTTAGATTAAAAAAAAAAAAATTAAGCTTGAGTTTGGATAAATCACTATTAATTTTCAAATTTCAGGATAGTTTTTCATAAATTCTATATTTTCTTACACTATAAACAGCATTGTAAATTGTTTTCTCTATAACCAATGGTCTGATATGTCTTGCCAGTAATGTCATTGTATTTTCAGGCATATAATAAATTGTCTGAAATTGATTGGAAAATTAAACTTCAGCATTTTTAAGACAATTGGTATAATTTTATCATTATCAGTTGATCATTAGCTTTGATTTTGAATATTTATTGTGAATACTCATGTGCTTATAATAACCTAATGAAACAATAATTAAATTGCGTTAAATATTGACATAATGTTCTTAAAGATTATGTGCTTTCAAATGTAACAAAATTTAACAAATTTGATGGGGGAATGAAATTTGAATCCTAAAATTTTCACACCAATGTTGATTATCACAAGATACTCAATATACATTGACAAAATATCCATGGACTTGTTTTAGTGAGAAATTATTTTCATCTTGAATTAAAGCATTGCTACAATGATAGTGGTGAAGTATTCACAAATCATATGTAAATATAGAAAATCAATCAATTTGTTGATGTTGGTTAATGAAGCAAGAATTGTGAATTGAGTTTTTAATCAAAATTATTTTTACATCTTTTACTCAAGCATTTGTGATATTTGAGTGTGTTTTCACACATTTTGTTTATTTATTTAACACCATTGAAATACACACAAATATTGAAATTTTTAGGAAAATAGTTGTTGTTAACATCACAGTTATTGTAACAATTTCTTTCATTTTCAAATAAATAGTTTAAAATGTTGTGATATGTTGATACCTGGACAAGGTAATATCAAGCGAGCTCTATTGGTTATACTGTTTTAACTTCATACTTAAATTGACACTCCAGCGAGCTCTTTGGTTATACTGTTTTAACTTCATATTCAAATGGACTCCCGTTAGGTCTTTGTTTGTACTGTTTTAACTTTATGCTCTTGCTAGTTAGGTATTCTATGCCATTTTAAATTTTTGTTAAAAGAACCTTACCAACTTTGATGTTTGTACATGAAATTAATGTAGCAAATATGTATCATATTTATAGAACTTGTATACTAAAACAAACAACTCTTTTCTTCATGCAATATAAAGCTTATACTCGAATTGAACTAACTTGATATTTGTAATTTGTAAATAGATGACATTTATGTATACCAATATGTATTATATAAATAAAACTTATATAGAGTGAATGAGGTGCTGACCCATGACAATAATCCTTATTTATTTTGAAATTTTTGACAAATATATATATGTAGAGATGATCAAAGGTTTTCGTTAGTTTTCATATTAATTTGGTGGTTATTAGATTTTAGCTCCTTTAAGAAATGTTTTAAGCTCGTTAAGTCAATTTTGGAAAAATCAAAATTGGGGAAAAGCAATTATCCATTGTGTTCTAATATCATTTTTTAAAATTATTCTTAACAATTATTAATTATTACAAATTTAAATCAAAGTAAAGAAAATTTCATGGTATGCCAGTGATTTAAGTTAATAAGAAAGCAACCATATTTTCTTCAAAAGTCTTTTGAAAATTATATCTTTTTGAAAAATATCATTTGATTTAAAAAAATACTAAATTGGTCGATGCCAGAGAAAACATAAGCTGGAATGTCTATTGGAGTTTATAGGATACTTCATAACTTCTTTTGAATATGTATAAATGTGTTTAGAGTTGTGACGATATATCGATACATTGAGAATTGTGGTACTTACTCTGATGATATACTTAGCATGATACATAGCTCGTATCGTTGATTTAATTGCCTATTTAACCTAAAATTCAGATGATTATCCTCTTTTTTTTTCTATGAGATACCCCGACAAAAGTGTTTTTGATACATTGAGAATCTTGAAACGTAATCTGACAATATACATACGATGACACAAGATCTGCTTATTGCTTACAAATTACTTTTTTAAAAACAAAAGATCATGCAAGATTTCTCTATGGAAAATAGTGCATCATTCCATTGAGAATCTGGAAACTTTATCTGGCAATATACATGTCATGACACAAGGTCTGCTTATTGCTTACATATTGTATTTTTTAACCAAAAAATCATGAAGTTTATACATTTATGAAAGATTTTTCTACAAGTAACCCTGAAAATAGTGTATTGTGTAATATGTATTAGGACATATCTGTATCGTCACAACTCAATGTATTATTATGGTTATTTGTATAAATCAACGAACACTTGTGATCGAACGATTCCGTCCAATACAAATACTCACTGATGTGATACATGTACTGTTGATATGTATATAAGCATTAAAACTTAATTTTCTGATATTTGTGTGTTTTCTTTGTCATCACCATCCATGGTTCGCTAGTACCAGCCGATGCTCGCAGGTATAGAGCTTCGTTCACATTGCTTAAACTTGAAAATTTATCGACATGTGAATGATAAAAAAACACAGAAATAAGGTTTCCTCGTGTACTTTATTTTGCAGAATTCCCAGCAATACAGGAAATGAGGAAATCAAAGAAATGTTTGTTTGGCGCTTTTCTCAATAAAATGGAAATAATTACAGAGAATGTATTTAATTCAAATTTCAAAATGTTGGGTAATGGGTGACATTAGATTTTAAACACTTGTTGAAGGCATTTTAAAAAGGCATACTTAAGGAAAGCAAGATTTTTAGGATGACAACTTCTTTATTGTGAAAATCATATGGGTAAACATTGTGTTTGTTCACAATAAAGTATTATCCAGAAAATCTTAATTTACCTCAAATTCATTGTTTTAAGATTAGAAAACAAAGACACATAGTAGGGCCTGTCATGGATTTAAATTATTAATTGAATTGACATTTTTTCTCAAAAATAAGTAAAAATAAATAAAAACAAAGCATAGAATAAATATCAACATTTTGTTTGTTAGAAGCACAAGATCTTGTTAAAACAAACGTTCACTTCTAAAACATATCTTGAACAAACTGCATAGATAATGGTATTAGGCAAGCTCTTAAAATATCACAAGTAAATAAAATCTTTGAATTGATATAAAACAAAATATACAACAATCCAGAGAAAATCAGCCGTGTCCAGCTTGTTTTCAAATGTATACAGCATTGAAGTAAATTTTCATAATTTCTTTTGAATATTTCAAGTGATGAAAAATATTGAATTGGTAGGCATAACAACATTTTGAAAAACCAGGTTTTCTATTTCTTATAAATCTGAATTTCATTATTACTTGCCCGTTGAAGATATTGGTGTTTAATTAATCTACAAAGTTATTCCACATTGTGTAATGACAAAGCATGCTGGCCGAATGAAGTCACTATGTCAGTAGCCAGTAATAAATGAAATACTAACTCAGTCTCGTTTAATTAAAAAAAATTTAAACTTGTGAAATGTATCGATACTAAACTCGCTTTTGCTGGTTTAAAACAAACCATTCACTTGTTTCATAAAAATATTATTAAACAAGACATCATTTAGTATTCTCTATATATAACATCTTTATCCAATAGATAACATCAGTACCATTCAAATTTAAATCTAGAACATGTACAATCAAATGTAAAAGGTCATCGCTGTGACAGTGATTTAACTAATTCACAACCTAAATATATTGACTTTAGATATAATATCGTTTCAAGCATTATTTCATTAAGAATAGTAAAAACAAAAACAAGAATAACAACTTGAAAGATAAAAAATGCATTTGCAACAAATAAGTCAAAATTGATCATATTTGAATCGGTGAGACAAGAATCAGTAACAGGTTTGTGTACGTAGAGACCTGTGGCAAAGTATTGTTACTTAACGTTAGGTCTCGTTATACAGTTTGTTCGTTGTGAACGGGGGCCAAAGAGTTCCCACTTGAGAGAGCAAACAGAGGTCAGACAGCGTTTCACCCCTAAAAGAAAAGTTATATGAGGTATTAGAATAAGTCTTTCTTTCAGAATTAGCTAATATACTTGGCTGTCAGCATGTAAGAGTCATATATTGCTACGCCAATTGCGGAAGGTCAATGTGACCCACTCAAGGGAAGCTGTTCGGTTGCTTCCGGGTCCAAAATCCCAAGAATTTCCGTGTGTGAATTTCATAGGGTATATTTTCAAATAGCTGTAGCTAAAAAGTAGTACGGTCAATGTATAGTATTTCGTTGATTTTTTTGTCAGGATTATTCATATCTTACTGCTGCTAGTGGTTAACCCTTACGATGCGGGGCGCGTGATATTTACGGGGCAAATATAAAATGGCACGTAAGCCCTCTTGGCGAAATCCGTAACTTTCAGGATAAGGCTATAATTGACTGCAAGCAGTCTTGGCTGCTCCCGGATATAAAATATCAAACCTTTTCTAAAAAAATGATTGAGGGTACCCACCTTGCGGCATTTATATCTCACGAACCATTAGAGATAATTCTATAATATTTACATCATCGTGTAGAAGAAAGAATTGTCTTTATTTCCATGTATCATATGTATATGCGCCCACAAAAACACAGAAACGGCAAGCGTTGCGACAAGTGCCGCAAATTTTATTTTTTACCTCAAAATGATTGAGGGTACCCACCTTGCGGCATTCATATCTCACGAACCATTAGAGATAATTTTATAATTTCTATATCAACTTGTAGAGAAAAGAATTGTCTTTATTTCCATGTATCATATGTCTATGCGCGGACAGGAATAAAGAAGCGGCAAGCGAAATATAAGACATCGTTCACACGCGCTAGTTGCGCTCCGGCTATCGCTAATATAACTTGCATTTACCTCGCGCACCTTGCGGCATTCATATCTCACTAGTGTTTCATTGATTTTTTTTATCAGGATTATTCATATCTTACTGCTGCTAGTGGTTAATAGTGCTCTGATTCAATTGTAAAGGAGCGACAAGTCAATGACCGATGGAAATTTAACATTGGAGTCTATGGGGAAAAAAACTGTATAACGAGAGCTTATCTCCATAGTCTTCCATGTTAATTTGGCGTTGCACAGATAATTTTCATTAATTAAGTTTTCATCGTACACAACTCACATTTCGCTCATTTGAGACGAATCATCTTAGCTACAATCACATAATTTGAGTTTTAATATCGTAGAAATGACAATGATTTGATTGACATATGTACAAAGTTGTCAAACGTTTTATAATGGAAACATGTTGAATGTTGAACAGGAAAATATTTATCTTCCGCTTGATTGCATCATTATTAAACAATTTCAATTATTGACAAGAATATTATTTTCAAATATTTTGATTTGGAAAATTTTGTGCAAATCAAGGCAGATGATATTCCGTCCAATCATGTAAAACCATAGAATAATCTTCATCAGTTTTGAAATTATTCACAAAAATATTATTTTTTCAAATATTATGATTTGGAGAAATGTTTGTTAAATGATATTCCGTCCAATCATGTAAAACCATAGAATAATCTTCATCAGTTTTGAAATTATTCACAAAAATATTATTTTTTCAAATATTTTGATTTGGAGAAATGTTTGTAAGTCAAGCCAAATGATATTCCGTCCAATCATGTAAAATAATCCTTATCATGATCAAAATTATGATTAAGATGTTAATGATGTTTTCATATCCTTCCAAATCATTGATATTATTCTCCATTTTAGCTTTGAGAGATTTTGGCAAATAGTCAACGAACAGTCCACATAAATGAAACAATGAAAAATTTATTATGCAATTTCAAGTATTAACAATATCATGAATAGATTTTGGCCCTTAGAGACATTTTAAATTAGAGGCCAAGGCATTCTGTCCATTTTCAGAGGCCAGTAGCTTTCTGTATTTTGAAATCTTGACAATGTTATTCCAGTTTTCGCAATTATTGTTCATCTCAAAATATTTAGGGCTTCGATTTATGTTTACAATAGGTCATTGACATTATGTTAAAGACAGGAAAGTGAATCGATCATATTTATGGTTTTAAAATATTTAGATTAAAAAAAAAAAAATTAAGCTTGAGTTTGGATAAATCACTATTAATTTTCAAATTTCAGGATAGTTTTTCATAAATTCTATATTTTCTTACACTATAAACAGCATTGTA